>CM052546.1:19566002-19683301 GCA_028533065.1 Trachops cirrhosus
TGGAACTAAGTCCACAGGTTCTGGCCTATATTGAAAGCTTTGGATATCTACAGAAATTTGTCTTGAATATCCGTTAACTCAAATAGCCAAACAAAGGTGTGGGAAGATTACCTTAAAAATAGTGATTTAGATTGTAGTTATCCTTCTTTCTTTACATTGTGATGGCCCCAAACAACTCTAGACCTACTTTTTCTGAGCATTTAAAAAATTTTCCGGAATTTGGTGTTTAATTAACACATTAAAAGTCTCACAGCTACCATAGTTAGAAGTTACTAGCATGATTTCCTTTTCCAGGTGCCCAACATACCAATGCATGTATGTTTATAATAGCATCCATCTTCCTATATTGCAGCCTTTGCTTTATGGGCACGATCCTGGGATCTATTTATTATCTGTCTACAGTTAATGTCTCTGAGTTCTCCTGAACTGCAAAATGCACACGACCACCCAATGCATAGATTTGGGGGAGGTTTAAATATGGTGATGCAAATGCTTTGTTAAGCTTATTTCATTTTGCACACGTAGATAAGACCACAGCTCCTTTTTTTTTTTTTTTGCCACATATGCACAGTATCTGGACATTTTCTATGTATACGTATATAGAAAGCATGCTTTGTTTGCCATTCATTCTTAGAGTAGATAGTAAATAATGAAAAAACTGAGCAAGATTACAAATAGAATAAATGGCCAACAGATGTCATTTGAAGTTATACAAAAAAAAGTTTTCACAGTACCATTCATCTACCAACATGCCTAACAGATATCCCCAACCAATTTTTTAAATAATAGTTACTATTAATGTTTCATTTCATTTAGTCAGTATAGACCTAGTGAAAAGTTGCATCATTAATGGGAAATTTCACTATTTTACTTTTCTAATTGGAGTTCACAGATGGAGTGGAAGAGATTCTGTGCGGCATGGTCTATGTGTGGGTGTAGGAAAGCACTGACTGCCATGTGTTAAAGCCCAAAACTGAACACAAGATGGCACTGTAATGCCAAGTCCAGATTGGATTATCCTGAGACCATCCGAGGTACTGTTTGCAATTTTGGTATCTATTTGCTCGGTTATTTTGTTTCTACTTTTGTTTTAAAACTTCAAAAAGAAATTCACTTGATAACAACAATAATTTAACAGTTGTCACTGGTCCTACAAATATGTGGTAACTGCACTGGAGTTGCGCCTAGGGCATTAGTTAGCATGCTCTTTCTTTGCAAGATCTGGCCATGTCTTTCTGGTTTACCACCATTATATCCCAGTGACTGCAACAGAGCAGGCATTTCATCAATATTTGTTGGATACATTAACCATACAAATTTTCATCGTGATCTAACTATTAACATATTACCTGGTTTTCCTTGTTCCTTTCTCCTGTATTTTGCTGGCCATCCTCTTTCTTTTTTTTCTCAGCTGCTTCCCTTTCCCTGGAAGAAAAAAAAATGGAAAGAAACGTTTCCACCAAAGTAAACAAACACTTCATGAATTACTAGGTCTTAAAAACATGTCATTTGCTCAAACTGATGGGAAATGATCTTCATATTCCAAGACTCACAATTCAAGACCCATTTTTGAAAAATACTCACAGTTGGTCCTTACACAAATCACACATATTGCTGTGTGTCCTGCCATCTGGATCACGGACGGGGTCATTTTCTCGGGTGCAGATGAGTTTCCCATCTTTCATTTGGCTTCTAAACTTATCACACTTGTCCTGAAAACAAGGAAAGATTACATTAGAAATGGCTGTTTTCACACAGTATTTGACTGGGCTTGAAAAATCTGAAGATTTTGGCAGCTCTCTCTCTGGTGTTTGCCTGAGCCTTTCCCTATTCCCTTCCCCCGGGTATGCTTTCCTTGCCTCTTTCTTTCTCCTGAGCTCCAAGGGCTTTTTATATTTATTTATTTATTTATTTATTTATTTATTTAGGTGCCTCTGTAACTTGCTTCCTGAGCCCCCACAGCTCAGCTGGCTCACTTCTTCTACCTCTGTAACTTTCTAAATAAGCTTTCGCTAATATTTGAAAAGAATATAAAAGAAGAAAATCTGAAATTTTGACTCAAAGTCAGGCAGCCACTTAACCTTGCTGTGGGGGCACTATATCGAAGACTTCCACAGCCAGAACCTGTAGATATAGCAAGAAGGCATTAAGATCAAAGATGGGATTAAGGTTGCTAATTGGCTGTCTGATCTTAAAATGGAGAGGTTATTCTGCATTATCAGGGTGGACCCAATGCCATCACAAGGGCTCTTATAGAGGAGCGACAAGAGAGTCAGTGTCAAAGTTATTGGCCTGAAAAAGGTTCAGACGGTCCCCACTGAGTTTGGAGGGCCACAAGCCAAGGAGTGCAGGCAGCCTCTAGAAGCTGGCAAGGGCGAAGAGACAGAGCCTCCACAGAGGAACGCAGCCCTGCTCACACCTTGTTTTTAACACAAGGGGACCCAGTCAGGACTTCTGAACTGCACCTATGACAATGAATGTGTGCTGTTTTAAGCTGCTCTTGACAGTAATTCGTTACAGCACTGAACCTCCTTTTACCCACCCATAATTTTTAAAAAATCATATTTGACAGGGTGTTGAAAGAATTAAATAAATCACTATTTATAAAAGTGCTTTGTAAGGGGTAGGACTGAAAGGTTTCTACTTGGTGTTACATTCCCACCCTGAACAAGTTACCAGTGATACTTACATTCATGATGGTTCCTGATCTAAGGGCAAGGACTTGGTTGGCGACACTGACACCCCCTGTCCGTATTTTTGACGGCCAAGGGTTGACTTACAGAAAGACCATTCTTTCTGAAACCTGGTTTTAATGTCTCACCTTCCCTGATCCTGATTCAGTCCCATTTGCTCTGGAGCCAGAATAGTTATTTGTTCTACCTGCTTCTCTTTCCCTAGAAGAGAAAAAAGTTAATAGTCGTCTTGTCAACATGTACTCAGGTTTCAAAGGACCCTTAGAGTTCACCACGTCCTAAACCTTGACAGAGAATCAACTGCCCCGTGAAGGACAGTTGGCTCAGTCATTGAGAAGCTCCCTTATCCCAGGTAGATATTCTAGGTAGATCAAGCCAAGTAGTTTCAAAGTGTCTTTAATTTGCGTCCAAATGCATCTCCCTCTAACTTCCACCCTTCAGTCTTAGTTCACATTCTCAGGACAGCACAGAGTAAGCCTGCTGAATCATCACATCTTTCTGATAGTAACCCTTCAGATATTTCAAGCAAGTTTCAGGTCTCCAAGTCCAGCTTCCTCAGTTATTTCGCCTTTTCATGGTCAGTTATAGTTTTTAATTCCCCACTAACTCACCATTCCACTTCTTTGATTTGTAGGTCAACAATATTATAACATTATTTCTTAAAGTATGGAGCCCCAGATAGAAAAAAGATAAGTGATCTGGAAAGTACCTTAGGACCATGTGTTTTTTAGCCTCTTCCTGTTCCTTAGGGGAAGCCAGAGAAAGAGCTAATATTTGGGAATTAACAAAAAGAATAATTTTTATGGAGGGAGCCCTCCGTAAATGAGAACTAGCCGTTCATTCAGGAGGACTATGTGGCTACCTCTTAGACAGCCGGTTGAGAGGAGTACTTACAGTATCTCTTTACACAGGGAACACTTATTGTTGTACATTTTGCCACTAGCGTCACGTACAGGATCACTCTCCCTCGTACAGCTGAGTTTCCCGTTTTTCATATTATCCCGAAACTCAGCACATTGGTCCTGAAAAGGGAGGAGGGCAGGCTTTGTGGTTTACTTGGTCTGTTGCATTGTTACGAGATTTGCTAATAATTTGAGTAAGAAAAGTTCTTGTCTACCTTCTCTTACAAGGAATATAACATCTAGAATTGCTATCTACAGGGAAAAGGGGGCTGGAATCACCCATGTTCTAAGAGGTCAGTTGTCCTGCCTAATAATGCTGCTTTTAAGATTCCATACAGGGAAAGGATACAGCTGGCTGAAATTTAATAGCATAGATCAAAGGTTAGCCAACTACACATTCTAAAGGACTAATCTGTCCTGCTGCCTGTTTTTATGTAAAGTTTTACATATAAAATTTAAAACATCCTCATTCATTCATTCATTTAGATATTATATATTGCTGTTTTCCCACAACAATGGCACAGTTAAATAGTTACAACAGAGACCACATGATCCACAATGCCTAAAACATTTGCTATTTGGACTTTAAAAAGATTACTGACCTCTGTTTAGATAGAAAGGAGAAAGAAAGGCTGGGAGAGAGTTATGCAAAATGCCAAGAAAGAGAGGCTTGAGAAAATTATGAAGAAAACAGAAAAGGGGGTTTTTAACACATCTATCACTTGGGAATGAGGACTGAGCCTCCTAAAGGAGAAAAGATGGAAAAACAGAAAGGCCAGAATTCATCAATGGCAAATACTGGGCCTGAGTCATATCTGGAGGCAAAGAGATGGCCTTGATAGCCCAAGACCATAAGAAGAGCAATAAGGTGGCTGTAATCTTATGAAACTGTGTTCACACAGTGGAGGTGTGAGCTTTCATGCAGCACTGTCCTGCTGACAAAAATATCTCTGGAAATGTGCTAAACACTTGCCCCAGTTATTTTACATTATCCTTGTAAGAGTACTGATAACTCAGGGACATTAGAGCTCTGTCAGATGAACTGACTTGTTTAATGCTTCACAAGTCCTCAGTGAAAGGGGGCAGGGTCGTACCCCACGTTATCTGACTTCAAAACCTGTGCTCTTTCACCCTATTATGCTGCCTTGAATCAACAGAAAGTGTACCTCAACAAAGTGACTCCATTCAGAGAAAGAGAAAATGATAAAAGAAAATGAAGAGCACGTGCTGCTGATGTGGAACAACTCCACATTTACACCACTTACCCGCCCCTCCCCAGTGAGAGACGTGAGAGCCAGACTGTAGAAAGAGGAGCCAGCAGACTGGGATATGGTCATCGTGTTCATTATTCCGGGGTTAAAGAATTCTAAAGGAGCCCTAGAGAAACTAAAATTGCTGAGGGACTCCCCTACAGGTTTAAGGAGACAGTCCCCCATTCTTCCAAGGACACTTTCCAACTGAGCACTCCACACGTTCACCTTGTACCATCGTAGGCTGCGTGGGGCTCCAATTGTCATCGAGGTGAGCCTGCTCTGGTGATGGAATTAGAGGTTCTCTCACCTGAGCTTTCCCTCCTCCACCACCGCCGTTGGGACCGTGGTCTTTGGCATTTCTCTGACCTTCCTGTTCTTTACTCTTCCTCTGTTCATCTTCTTTCTGGCTGGAAATTAGAAAGTGGGAGGGAGGGAATAATAGATTACAGAGAGCAGAGTGCACGTCTCTAAGTTTCTCATCCCTTGACCAAGTTAGATTAATATAGAATTCACCAGCACTTATTGAACATCTACAATGTTGCAGGCCCTCTTTGAAAATGAGAAAGATGAAATATGTGGAGTCCTCTTGCCTGGAAGAGTCCACATTGCAGTAGAAGGGAACCAATACTGACAAGTCACACGCAAGAGCAGAGTGGGCAATTAACTAGCATTTCATGAAGCCTCACTGTGAATCTCCAAGTATTTTTCTCAAACACCTCATATTTATGAGGTTCAAAAATAACTACCTTCTCTGCCAAAAGTGTCCTTCCTCCTAGATTCTCTACCTCTCATGAAGAACAAACCATCGGAGTCACTACTTTAACTATTCCCTCTCATATAGTAGAGGGAGTAGTTCATATAGCTGTTGCCATGGAACGCTGACTTCACCTTCATGATATCTCCCGTGTTGATCCACTCACCTTCTACCCTACTCCCCCTGCTGTAGTTACTTTTTATTGGGTCACTGCAAATCCCTACCATCACCTGTAGCATTCCTCACCTTTGTCCCTCCCTTCTCTCATTCTCATTCTTACTGCCCACATTCGGATCTTCCTAAAAGAACCATATTTACGCCACTTCCTCCCCTCTCCACTCTATACAGGATTGACTTCAAGATTCTTGATTTGGCATTCAAAGCGGGTGAAGTAGCTAAGTTCTCACTGAATTAAATAACTTGCACCTTTCTGCACAGATGACAGTTTTCTTAATTTTAGATTTTTACCTATGCTGTTCCCCTCTTTCCTCTCATTCCTTCCAGTACTGTCCACAATAAGGGCCAGTTCTTTTCCTCCATAAAACTATTAACTCTCCCTTCCCTGAAGGAGCATAACACGTTGTCTACATCATTTTTCATTTAGCAATTCCCATTGTATTAACTACTGCCCATGTCTAATCTCTAGTGAACGCTATGATTTCTAGGAAGACTCTTTCATTCATATTTGTGTAGTCATTATACACCTTAGGCATTGTAGATGTTCAGCAAAGGACTGTTGAATAACAAATACTTTAGTTGTACTTCCAAACATTGTGTAAAGAGCTATTTTTCATTTCCTGAAAATGTGGTATTTTCAGAAATGTAGGTAGAGGAGTTAGATTGTTATTCAAGATCAGTGTGTTTTCTCCCCAATGGGAATTACAAAATAATCCAGAGAAGAGATCCAACTGACAGCAAAGGACTTGTATCAAGAAAGAAGTTGTGAGCTACCGAAAGGCTCTTCCCCAGAACTAGTGGAGAATGTGATGAGAGTCTAACCTATGTCTATTTCTAAATTACGAATCTTGTATGCTTTAGGGACAGTCATTTGCTGCTTTCATATGTAAGGGAAGGACAAACACACTACTGATTGCCTCTCCGGCTCTTTGCCTCCCCAACGCTGCCCCCCCCAGCAGGGCTCCCTAGGTGCACTCACAAGACCGCTTTGCACATGGCGCACTTGTTGCCGTGGGTCTTGCCATCCGGGCCACGCACGGGGTCATTTTCTCGGGTGCAGAAAAGATTTCCATTTTGTACAAGGCTCCGAAATTCACCACATATATCCTAAATGGAGGAGAAAAGGCAATAGCTTGGGTATTTTCTTGGAAACAACTTTGTTGGGTTCCTACTAAGTGCTTCCTGGAAAAAAAGAGAAAATAACCTAGGGATTTTTTTCTAGCAATTGTTTCATTCAATTCCTACTAAGCACGCAGGACTTAGAAGGCAGTTTATCCTTTTTTTCCTTGAGATTTAGCCCTTAAATTCAGACTGAGCCTGAAATCACAAACAAGCAAGAATCTTTTAATAAAGTGGGTTCTCTGAGGACTGGTCACATTTCTTATTGGGGGTTTTATTGTCCATCTTTGTTATGATGGAAAAAAAAACACTGAGTGTGACAGAATAAAAAAAAATCAGGTTTAGATAGAACTGCAAAGTTCATCTGGTGCGATCGTCCTCACTATCTCTGTCTCAGTCCCCCTCATATCACAACTGCCAAGAAGTTATCTAACTTGCACAGGAACACCTGCCGTGAAAGGAGTCTGTTACCCTCCATACAATTCATTCCAAAATTTCTACTGGATAGTTCCCACACATTATCCAGCATGCTACTTCTGGGGGATCTTAGGAAACAATACAGTCTATAGGATCCCTACTCAAAGGGTTTCATTTTTCTAAGATGTCATTGAAATTAGGATGAATATGTTCCTTCAGACCAGTAAGCAAAACAAAGTATTATGTTTCCCTCAGAAAAACTGAGACTCTTTTCCTTCCTCTACATGAGAATCTTTCAGATAGTTGGAGAAAGCTTTCTGTCCTCCCGTGACTCTGTATGTTCTCTGCCAAGAGCTAAACTTCCCCAGATACCTCAGTCATTCTGTTTCAATCTGTACAATTTCTCATTCTGAATTCTTCCCCTCTCCTACAGAATTTAATATAATGTTCCAGGCATGTCCGGACAAGCACTAATGTGTTGACAGCTGTATCACATTGTTAATTATAATTCCAGCCTGCCATCGAGAGACCTCAGATGGGGGGGGGTGCGTCCTCTCTATGCCTCAGTCACTTCAGCTATAAAATGGAAGTAATGATAGTATATTCAACTTGGCTAAAATAATAAAGGCCAATATGCATTAAGTACTCACTGTATGTCCTGAATTGTTATGAGAATGATGTAAGATAGTACATGTATATGGATCTACAATGACTACCATCTAGGGGGTATTCAGGAAGTGCTAGCTCCAGAGTTCTACAAGGAATTGATAGAGAATGAGCAAATCACTTAAGATTATAGAGTTAATTACTGATAGCAATTCGGATGGAATTTACAGGGTTTTGTTCATTTGTATCTTTCAGTTCAAGCTGAAAATCAATGACGACAACAGTGAGTTTTCCCCTTAGCTCACTGCCAGATTTCCTAAATGGTCATGGTTAGCAAAAGAAATAAAATATGAGAGGATAGTTTGTTGGTAGTAGCTAATGGGGAATCAGAAATCATCTCATTCTGAAGAATCTTCTCTTGTAGATGTTAAAAAGTAAATCATGTGAGTTACTCATTTTTTTAACCTAGACTCACAATTATGGGAAATGAAATTGTAAACAATACCAATCATACAAGATTCCAAGTGATGCTTTTGTTTAGAAATTATTTTTAATACCAATAGTTTTTTATGGGGGCAAGGAAATTACTACAGATGGAAAAATCTACCTGGAATCAGTCTTTTTGAAATCAAGAAAATATTATTTTGGAAAGTTGCTTTACTGTTTTTCCCCAAAATTCTTACACCAGAAATATTTCAAGGTAAAGCAAGAAACACACCCGATGTGAGCAAATGTGGCCATCTAGAACTACACAGTATGTTAGAAGTAATGCTGGATTGATGTCAGCAAGTCTAGGCTTGAATTCCATTGTTTCCACTTTTCAACTGTGCAGTATGAAGATATAGATTCTGATATCAATACTCCCACTACCTTTCTAAACAAGTTCTTCCTCCTCTCTGTTTCAAATATCATTTAAAAACATGGGAATGGGCCCTGGCCAGGTAGCTAATTTGGTTAGAGCATCATCCAGATAAACCAAGGCTGAGGATTCAATCCCTGGTTAGGGCACATACAAGAATCAGCCAATGATTGCCTAAATAAGTAGAGCAACAAACTGATGTTATTCTCTTGGTCTTTCTCCTTCTCAAATCAATAAATAATTTTTTTAATTGAGAAGGAAGTAAATCAGGGGTTTGTAAGTAAAACTATGGCCTGTGGGAAAATCTGGCACACCATCTTTTTTGGAAATAAAGTTTTATTGCAACACATCAATATTCATTTGCTTGCATGTTATCTATGGCTGCTTTAGAGCTACAACAGCAGAGTAGAGTTTATTGGTGACAGAGACTGAATAGCCGCAACTTCAAATATCTACTATCTGACCCTCTAAGAAAACTTTGTCAACCCCTGGACTACATGAAGCTTGATTCTCTCACCTAGGCCTTCAGTGTTTTCATGAATCCTTTTTAAAGAAAAACTACAAAACCTCATCTTTTCTTTTTGGTATGAACATTCCAGGACAATTACCTTTTCAGCTTCTCTCTTCACTTTTGCTCTGGATTCAGCTTCTTCTTTTTCTTTTGCTTCTTGCTGGCTGTAAGAGAGAGAAGGAGAAGAATCACCCCTAGCACCCAGTACGTACTATCCTAAAGGGGGAATCTCTCCAGATAGAAATATCCATTCCTTCCATGCCTTGAAGTAGAAAGTTAATGCGTACCCTCCATATTATTCTTCTTGCTTTAAGTGTTGCTTAAAAAATAAGACACATATGCCACAGTAAGGCAGTAAATACATTTTCACAATAATATTCCCTTTAGAAAATAAAGATACTCTCCTTCTACCTGGAATGTAGCTAGGATACTTAAGAACAGTGACTAGATATTAACAAATTTATTAGGCTTAATGATTATACCTTTGGATTATTCATGACCACATGTACACAGAGAACAGAAATCCCAGCCTTGTAGGCCACTAACTCTGGGGAATTTCTCCTGAGCACATGGTCCTCCTTTGATGGTGGATCAAGTACCTTTCAGAACACCGAGAACATTACAAAGAAATGTGAGGACTCTGTGGCCTGCTAATAGGAAATACCCAAAGTCAATGCAAAGACAGCCTTCAAGTTCTACCTCCTACAGAAAACCCTCACTACCATCTCCATTGCCCACCCCAGAAGAAGATACCTTCTCACTCAGCAGTAGCAGTGGCTAGCGCGCTACTCACAAGAAGGCCTCGCACATGGAGCAGGTGTTGCCATGCACTTTCCCGTCTGGGCCCTCGATGGGGTCATTCTCCCTGGTGCAGGGAAGGCGTCCATTCCTCACGTAGTTACGGTATTCACTGCACAGCTCCTGCCAAATGAGGGAGAATTTAAGAATCAGGTAACTAAATATTGGAAAGCTCCCCCCACATTATCCTTTTAAAAACGATGCTAGAATTCCCCAAAACATAATGGATGCATGGCAAAAGGTTGATATCAGCCAAGATGCTTCTCAGATTGCTGTTACATATCTTATTAGAAAAACTTGAATTCAGTGCAAATATTAGTCTCTGCTTGGCACTGTAAGAGATATAAAGACAAATAATTTTTTTGTCCCTTTTGTCAGGAAATTTGGGGTAGGCAGGTTAGTGGCTCCCAACTCCAAATTTGTACAAGCCCTTATACTAGAGACCTGTAAATATGAGTATATTACCTTACAGGGCAAAGGGATTTCTCAGATGTGATTAAAGAAGGGGAGACTGAGATGGGGAGATTATCCTGGATATTCCTAGTGTGCCCGATGTAATCACAAAGGTCAGCCCTTTGAGGGACCCCAAAACTGGAAGAGTGAGACAGACGAGACAGTGAGAGGGGAATGTGACTATAGAAGAAGGGTCAGAGATGCATCGTTGCTGGCTTTGCCGATGACGAAAGGGGTCCAGGAGCCAAGGAACATGAATGGCCTCTAGAAGCTAGAAAAAGCAAAGAGAAAAATTGTCCCCCAGAGGCTGATTCTAGAAACACAGCCCTACCAATCCTTTGATTTCGCCCAGTGAGATGCATGCCGGGTTTCTAACCTAAAGAACCATAAGATAATAAGTTTGTGTTGTTTTTAAGCTACCAAGCTTGCAATAATTTGTTAGAGCAACCATGAAAGACCATACAGAGTCTTTGGTTTCTTTTGAAGAAATACATAGAAGCATCTATAAGTTAAAATAAAGCAAATGATATAATTGAGAAATAAAGAAAAATTATTGGCATAATATGAGAGAGCTATTAAGCATATTGCATAAATGGAGAAAATATTTAGGGAGCAGCTAATACTTATTCTGGGGTATAAAAAATGGCCAGAATTTTGACAGAGGGAAGGGACATTCATGACTGAGTATGAGCAAGACCATGTGGAAGGTAAAGTTCATTGTACATACAATATTGAGGACTTTACATATATGAGGAACTGTGCTTTTATACATGGATAAGTTCCTTGGGGTATAATAATAATAACAATTACTAACAATATCCTTATTTTATTAATAAGGAAACAAAGGCACAAAAATGTTAACCATCTGACCACTGGTAGGAAGATGGAGCTAGGATATGAACCCAGTCTGAGTCCAGAGACCAGGTTTTTAACCACCATGCTGCTGATTCTGCAAGATGGGAAGCCTTGAATCAAGGATTGGCATGTCCAAGGAGCAGCAAGGTGACCAGAATGGCCAGGCAAGGGCAGCAAAGATTAGAATAGTAGGAAATGAGGTCTGAGAGGTGTCAGATCAAGTCTGCCATTGTAAGCCACTAGAAGGATGTTAGTTCTTATTCTGAGTGAGATGAGAAGACACTGGGTGGCATTACCTGTCTTATGTTTTTAAATCATTACTTGGCTTTAGAGTTGAGAGTAGATTGTAGGAAGCAAACATGAGAGCAGGGAGAAGAAATGAGATCTTTCCAATTAGAAAAAGGATAAAGGAAAGAAATAACAACGATCTGAAGCACAGCCTGTAGGAAAATTACAAATGAGAAGAGTACGTAAAGTCTTAAGTATACCATGGGCATTAAAGCCAGAATTTATGGTCTCGTTGCTCGCTCTCAGATTACTAATTATGCTTCCTAACTTATTATCTGAGCCTCTGAATCCTCTTCTTTAAAATACAGATAATAATACATACCCTCACTGATTACTACAAACATCAGTAATAAAGCTGTTAGGCCACACTGCATACAGTAGCAATGAAGTAATTAATAGCCCTTCCATTATCATCATCATGCGAGATGTTATGGATACAAAACCAACGCTCAGAGATGCTATTGAATAATTTCCCCAAAATCTCACAGAGAATTAATTGAGATGAAAACCTAGGTTTGTTTGTTTTTAAAACTAAACACCTTTATACAGCAAGGCATGGGGACAAGTCTAAGATCTGTCTCTACTGGTTTGCATTCAGGCAACAGGACAATCTGCATATACTTCTTTCTCTGCATCATACAGTTCACATGGTCAGTAGGGAAAAGGGTGATGGACTTCTTCTCAAATGCACAAGCATCCAGGTCAAATCCGGTGTGAATAAACTGAGTCGGGAGAAGGGATCTTCTTAAACATGAGAATCCAAGTACATTTTCTCAGTTGGTGAAGTCACTACCGACCCTGGGAATGGGAGGAGGGGCAAGGCCTCGCGTAATGGGAAAGGACAAGGCAGGGGCTCCCGTGACCTGAAATAGCTACCTGTATTGCTTCTCTCTTCACTTTCTCAGCTGCACCTTTCTCCTTTCCTTTTGTGTCATTAATTTTCTTCTCTTCTTCTTCTTCAAGTTTGCTGCAATAGAAGAAAAGAAGATACAAGTTAACTCAAATGCTTCTTTGGTTATGTATTTTCAGAAGGAATGAGGATCTGTCAGACCAAAGGTCAGATTCAGTCTTCAGTACAAATTTATCCAGTCTAAGGGGTGCTATTACTGTGCCCACTAATGCAGATGAATTCAGCTGTTCCCAACACCCTTTAAAAAATAAAACTAGCATGTTTTGTTTTTAATCAGTATGTGAACATTGGGTGTTCTTTTTTCTATCAGTCAGTGACTTCACCCAATAATCTGAAAAAAGCCTCAATTGCCTTGATATTGTTTTAAATTGTGAAACTTTTCCTGTTTATTTTAAATAATGACCACATTGATGATGAAAGCAAGGGATGAAACCAAGTCAGATACTGGGCCCAAAATCAAAATCAACCACATTTCACTATAATATAAAAATTGTAAGTATTATTTTAATGGTATTAATATTCAAATTGAAATTCAAGTTTTACAGTACAATAATGATTCAAGCCCAAGAAGATTCAACAACTAATATTTTGAGGTTGATCATGAGCCCAAGATGCTGGCATGCTTGCCATTTTCTACAGCCATGAAGCAAACTAAGGCTGGATAAAATCTTAGCATTTATTGCGTCTAAGTTAGTCATCACCACACCATAAGCAAATCCAGCAGGTGAGAGAAGAGCCTTGATCTTGAATCTCAGGCCACGGTTTACTGGCCTTTCCTGCCAATCTCTCCTTTAAGGAGCTTAAATCTTATACTTAAGACCGAACCAAGATGTGTGAAAGGTAAGGAACAATAATAACTTTGCACTTCTTTCAGCAGATTACGTAGATATTTTTCTCAACGTTTATTTTAGCATGAGGTTTGGGAGGGGATTAGGAGTGTAAGAAGGAGAAGAACCAGAGGTGGTAATATGCTGTCAGCTTCTCCTGTATTGTCCCACATAATGGAGCTCTGGTCCCACTCAGCAGAACAATGTCCTATTAGGCTCTAACCCTGGCTTCCAAGATGACATTTTCATAAACATCCATGACATGGGCCTGCCTCTTAGGGGTTTAACCCTACACGAAACCACTTATCAGAGTATTTATTTCACCTGTGTATAGTAATGTCCCCGAAAGGATACATGCAACTGTCTCTAGTCCATTTCTTGTTCAGGTTATTTTAACAGTCTTTACATACTGGCTTCACAGATCTCTGTCCAAATGGTTTTCCCTTATCTGAATATATGCACAGAATCGTAAAATGTCAGGGGTGGGGTGGGAGAGAGACCAAAGACATTCTCTCATCCAGATTGTCAAGAGTTTGCTCTCTTTGTTATGAATGGCGATTCTCAAGTGTTAAAGAGATTTTGCCACTAAATTAAGGCTTAATTAGAGATAGAAGGATTAGTGAGTAGAGAATGACACTGTCACCGTGTGATTCAATATTACGTAATGCCTTGTCCATGTGCTTTTAAAATTACCCAGCATACAACCCATGGTATGTATTCTACAGGTTTCTGAAGAAGCTGAGACCCGGGATGATGGAGGGTGAAGAATGCAGTGGAGAGAGGAGCGCGGGTACTCACAGCAGACTGGCGCACATGGCGCACTTGTTCCCGTGCATTCTTCCGTCTGGGCCTCGGACGGGGTCGTTCTCCCGGGTGCATATGAGCATCCCATTCCTCACCTGGCTCCGGAACTCGCTGCAGAGTTCCTGGGAAATGAAGAAAATGTTTTCTCAGAGCAGTTTTCCACCCTCCCCCTATTATGAAGAATAAGTAACACAGAGTAAGGAGGAAAAATTAAAGTGATTACATATAACAGTAAGTCAGGAAGTCCTTTCAAAGCTCCTACCATGGACTCAGAGTTCTCCTGGCACCAAAATGGATCTGTAAACATCTTTGTCATTCTCCTGGGGGTGCTAATCATCTAGTTGTAGAGGAAGGCTGAAACGCTGATAAAGGACAAGGTGTGTGTGTGTGTGTGTGTGTGTGTGTGTGTGTTGTGTTGCACATCACAGTCTATAAGAACCATGAAGGATCACAGGTGAGAAGAGTCAACAGGCCCAGGAGAGGAACTGAGAATATCGCTGAGTCTTGATGAGAAAGAAAGATCTTTCCATTGCAACAGCTTGGATGAAACTTGAGGGCACTATACTAAGTAAAATAAGTGAGACAGAGAAAAACAAATACTGTATGATCTCACTTATATGTGGAATCTTAAAAAAAGCTGAACTCACAGAAACAGGGAGCAGAGTGGTGGTTGCCAAGGGATTGGGCATTCTAGGGGGGCAAATGGGGAGATGATGGTCAAAGGGGTCAAAGGGCACAAACTCCCAGTTATAAGACAAGTAGGCTCTGGAGATCTAACACAGAACGTGGTAATTACAGGTAACAGTACTATATTGTACACTTGAAAGTTGCGAAGAGTAGATCTTAAATGTTCTTCTCACACACACACAAATGTAATTCTGTGATGTGATGGAGGTGTTAGCAACAACTATAGGGGTGATCATTTTGAAATCAACACATTGCACGTCTTAAATGTACATGATGTTAATTATATCTTAATAAAGTTGGAAAAATAAAATAAAAATAATGTGCAAAACATATTCCTGAGTGTTGATTTGTCTTTAGAAGGCTGAGACGAAGAGACAAAAGCATGCTCAAACTAAGAAATAAGGAAATATCAGAAATAAAGATAAGAGGAGAGAACAAGCTTGACATCTGGAGAAGCCGATGCCTTTCCGGCGGTTCCCTGCTAAGTGGGGGATGTGGGTTTAAAACAGGAGAGTAACAACAGGAGTGGAGAGAAAAAGCAACGTGATAGAATCATTTGAAAAATCTAAGGCAACTAAGCAACTGGTCCGATATAATGGATACACAAATTTTTAACACTAAATTACCAACAAATGATGGCTCCAGCTAACAGAAAAAAAGTTATTGAGAAAGTGAGTCAGTTTAATGGTAAATTTTTAAACTGAGTTATCTTTCTCCAAATAAATTATTAGGCTTACACTGTGCAGTGATTGTTAGGGCATAGAATACATAAAGGTAAATCTTGTATATAGCTTTAATATGAGAGTAATCTACCACCTACATACAGACTTTGTTCTTGTAAAATTATAAAGGCATAAAAAATAATTAGAAAGTCAAAAATTTACAAAATAATCATTAAATTGGGCATGAGAATAGCTGTATTTCCTCCATATTTGTAAGGTGACAAAGAACAAATATGATAAATATTTGTGCATTTTGTTTTGTAAATTGGACTAGTGTGAATGACAGAGATCTTGTACTCTCTATTAGAAATAATAGAGGTTTGAATGACATAAATTGAAATTAGAAAATTTTAAAGATTGATATCAATAATCTGTACCTGACAACAGAAAAATATGGAGAAAAGCCAAATATGGAGACTATCACTTACAAAGTAAATCAACAGTCGAATTTTTATAAATGAAACTGAAAATTTGAATTATCATGCAATAAACTTGGTACTCTGGAAACTTCTAATCAAAACCATTTTTCCCTCAGGTTAAAGGTTTTCTTTGTTCATTTCAGGCATAAAAATTGAACAGGAAAACATTAGTGCTAAGGAGATATCTAGAATGCTATTATAGAGGAAAATGCCAAGGCACAGCAGAGCATCAGCATTCCTGAGCAAATTACCTTGGCAGCTTCTCTTTTAGCCTTTGCTCTTGCTCGTTCTTCTTGTTGGCTGCACATAACGGGGAGAGAAAGAGAAGAAATGGATCTTAATAGTTGAATAGATCATTAACATTTACAAATTGATCATTCATTGCTTTGACTATTCTCAAGCAACCCCAAAGATACAATCACAGTAGTTTGTGATTTTACTGGGTAATAAATTAGAATGATTCACCTCTCCCCAAGAGAATGGGGTACAAGAGAAAATCCCTTAATGAGTACATCCATTTAGCTTCCCAGCAAATATACTGCAGTAAGACTTTCTCATTGGCTGATTCTTTTGCATCTGCAACAACTCTTTATAAAGTAGTAATATTTAGCCTCTTAGAGCCAATACAGTACAGTAGTTAAGAGGGAGAACTCTGGGGCCATATCATATAAGAAACACAAGAACTGTCCTAACATATTTGTGGGTTCTTCATGTTTAAATGGGAAGATAGAGGAGGGACTACAGAGGCAGTAAGAATACTTTTCTCATAAGACTGTTGTACATGAAATGAGTCGATACATGTAAAGCAATTAGAATAAGTACCTGGTCTGTAATAAAATGAATGGCAAAAGTGATATAAAATATTGGTATCATCATCACTGTAATCATTATTAAGAGTTGAATTCTCCAAAAACAGGCATATGATGGAAATGAAGTGAGTTATATTCTTAACCATAACTAACAGTATTGCAAACTGAGTTTAGTGAATGAATCTATATCATAATTGAATCTATAACATAATTATCCAATCATATTAGACAGAAAAAAATTAAATACTGTGTGAAAATGTTTTAATGTGTTCCAGTAAACATAAGACTTACTCATTAATCAAATTAAAACATTTTAAAAGTTGAAAAGAATGCCTGCATATGGTTTGAAAATGTGCAACAAAAGACTATAGAGGGAAGAACGATTCTCAAAAAAAGTAATACCTTTTGCTAACATATCGATAAAATATGAGGTGATAAAATTTTATTTTGTGATATGGCATTTTATTGTGATGAGAGAAAAGTATTACAATAGCTCCAAAATTGTGATGTTTCTCATACTTCTTTAAAAGGAAAACTGATCTAAACTTTATCATGAGTCTAAGTTGATTAAAAAATTCAAGAAGCATTTCCTTTCCATACTGGGAAATTTCCAGGAAGTAGCAGAGCTGACCACTAGATGGCGGAATTACTTCTTTGTCACTGGAAGATTAATTTAGAGGTAAAAAAAAAAAAAAGAAGAGGGAAACAAGCTTAACTGCAGGCGGATATAACTACCAGTAGTTGGTAATGGCTTTGCTAAATGATTACATCCTGTCTGTACCACACAGTGAAAAATCTTATCATTTTCTTCATTTTCCCTGTGCTGATATTTCTATCATTCTCAACTTCTGTGGGCCTTTATTTTTCCATCTAAAACTTGTAGTAATACTGAACATATTTCACATCTTTGTTGTGAAGATTAAGTGAGATTAGGTAGCAAAGCTCTTAGGACGTACGTGATTACGTATTCACTCAATAACTGTTGATTACATGGTTACGTGGTCATCGTCTTGACTTCCACCTAACCGATTTTCCATGGCCCAAACACGATGGAGTCAGTCTGCTGGGCTATCCTGCTTTCTATCAGGGAAGACTACATGACTAAATCCAAAATCAGAGATTCCGGCATATAGAAAACAAATTGGAGTATCCCTTTGGACAATGATCAAAAGACTTAAAGAATACTATAGGCTTGTTTCAGGGGACACAGCATGTCATTTTTATTCTACAGTTATACTCTAGTCCCCTGTAAATGGGCACCCAACTCCTACTCAAAAATCACCATTCCTGACGCAGCCTTTCCTACTCTAACTGCTGTGAAGTTCATCTCCATGTTGCACTCAAACCTGTCTCCCCATAGCTCTTATCCAGTTTAATCCTACTCTTGGAGGTCACACAAAATGAGTAGAGAGGTAGTGAACTGAAATAAAATCTCATAAAATTTGCTGTGTGCCATAATGATATTCACATGTAATCTCATCCATTTCCTATTTCAGCTGTTAATCCTTTAGAAAACTGAGAGCAGTGAGTAAGATTATCACAGAGCATTGTCTTCTCTGAATAAAAGATTCTGAGTTCTTTCTGAAATACCCTAAAAGAAATGATTGTGTATCTCTTTACATCACAATTATCATATGAAAGAGCTCTATTTGCTAATTTGGTTTTGTGGGTGTGTGTTTTCATTTACTTAAATGTGACAACCAAAACTGAATGCTACATTGAAGAGGAAAATGTTTGAAAACTTCTCTTAGTTGCAACTCCTCGCTCTGTGAGCGGCGCTGAGCGCTACTCACAAGAAGACCTCGCACATGGAGCAGGTGTTGCCATGCACTTTCCCGTCTGGGCCCCGGACGGGGTCGTTCTCCCTGGTGCAGGGAAGGCGTCCATTCCTCACGTAGTTGCGGTATTCACTGCACAGCTCCTGTGAAATCCAGAAGGGAAGGTTGAGGTTTTAAACACAGCTTGGGTCATGCTGTAAAAACAGCTGTTGTTTCAACTTTTTCTTAAGTGGGGATCAGCGACTGGCTCATTTTAAAATAGTTCTTAACTTTGAAGATGTGAATGTTTTCAAGTGAGAAAAGCAATGGGTCTTTAGGTGAAAACAGTCACATGGGCACGTGTCTATGCACACACATGAACACACACAAACTGACACTCTCCAAATGTCCCCTACCGTTTTGGGGAGTTTATGGGTTCCCTGAATGCCATCTCTCTGTCCTGGGGCCACAGGCCTCTGACCTGGAGAAGGTCCCCTTACCTCAAAGGAAGCTGTTCTCTCAGATTGCCTTTTATTTCTCAATTCAGCTTCCTTCTTTTTCTTTTCTTCTTCCGCTTGGCTAAAAGAGAATGATTAAGAAATAAATGAGAAAGAATCATAAAATCTCCAGATTGCAAGTGATCTCAAATATCGTTTAATTGCTATGGTTAATATTTGTCCAATTCTAACTATGCCTAACCCTTTGTTCATATAATGAAACCCTCACAAGAGCATGTAGCAAAAGTACTAATCTAACCATAATTTACAGATAAGAAAACTGACAGACAGAATGTATCACTTTCCCAAGGACACAGAGCTAATAAATGCAGACTAAGGTTGTCAACCCTAAGCCAGAAGTGATTTTCTAACCTTCCGATATTCACAACTGTATCTCTGATTACTGCCTAGCTTTGTTTTAATCTGCCGGCCAGTTCTCTACCTACATATCCTTGAAATCTCGTGGTAGGTCCTTTCACCCTTGAAGTCCCCAGTCCAGTGGAAAGTTCCTCCTGTCTTCCAGAGCTTTCACTCACTGGCCCCAGCTTCACCCATGAGACAACCTAGAACCAGCCCTGTTTGCACATTTGAAGACAAAAACTACTTGGGCGTTTCAAGGCTGTAAGTTTCCCCTGACTAAGTGTGCCAAGCCTTCAAAATCCTCAGTGGACATGGTTTTTGTACATTTCTCCATTCTCTCTAAATATGTTTTTATCTTCCTGTTGAAGTAGTCCTCTCATAATTGAACATAGAAAGGAAGCACAAGGTTAATCTGAACTCAGTGCTTACATTTTCTAGAATCCCTTTCATAATAATAATAATTATCTAGTGGAAGAGAGAAATGTTAAACACACAGTCACACATTTAAATTTACAATTAGTGACTAATTTAAAGTTCTGGTTACTTTGATACAGAAATTTAGGGGTTGGGGGAATAGATCAGGCTTCAACAAAGCTCTCCAAGCTGACAAGATGCACGAGAGAAGTCAATGCCACGAGGTCCCAGCCATTCCTTTTTCTAAATTACTTCCTGGTCTTGTGTGTGAATGGAGGCACTGTTTCTGCATATTCGTGTATTTGCTTTGGGGTCAGGGGTATGATTTTGCTTGACTTCATATCCCACCCTGCACAGGAAAGCTCTTTGTTCTCCATCTCTTTCACTTCCCCAAGAACTTGACCAGTCAGTGACTGAGCTGTAGGAATTGTTCTTTGATAATTATGACAGCGTGCAAAAATGTGGCACAAAAATGCCACTGACAAGAAACAGACCCAACCTTAAAAATAAAATATAATAAAGCTAAAGAAAAATAAAGAAACATGGCGGAAGGGACAAAACCCTCCCCCCTTTTCCAGCTGCAGAGCTACTCACAAGAAGGCCTCGCACATGGAGCAGGTGTTGCCATGCACTTTGCCGTCTGGGCCCCGGACGGGGTCGTTCTCCCTGGTGCAGGGGAGTTTGCCATTCCTCACAAACTGGCGGTATTCACTGCACAGCTCCTGTCAAGGTAGAGAAGGAAGCCGGACATACATTTCATCCCTATTGAAAGCCACAGATCAGAACATCTGTGTTGGCAAAAACAAATATTATGTTTCTTTGAGTCCAGGGTTTTAGTTGTGCTTCTCTCAAATGTGAAGTTCAGTTCCACAAACAATGCCCATCAGCTGCTTGGAGATGGAAACAAAAAAGACATACTAGGATGTCACAATGTAATAAAAGAAATAGACAAGTAAGTTTCACTATAAACTAAACAGAACAAAACAAGTGTAAACAGAGAGGTAGAAGAAAGTGTGAGAACTCAAGAGGTTGGGACTGTGAAATCCGATTGTGGAAACTAGGGGAGATGTCAGGGGACAGGAATGATTTGAGTGACACCATGGAGAGGAAATGGGATTTACTCTTATGTAATGGATTGGGGAATGTGTGTTCTAGATTGTCAAAATAAACTGAGAGACACAAGCAGGAAACTATCAATACATGGCACACAGCAGAACATCAATTTCTGATTGCAGGTAAGAAGCCAGATAAGAAGAGAGATGAGGAGGCTGAGATGTATCCTTGATCAGATATATAACAAGCTATGTGTGCATTTTAGGCAGTGTGGTATTGTGACATAACTAATATTTCGAAACTTCACTCTGTTTGTGTTAGGGAGAACAGCTGGATGAGGGATAGATCAGAACCTAGATAAAGAATGGGGAGACTTTCAATAGGTGATAACAACTGACATGGGGCTATGGAAACAAACACTGTGATATTTCAGAGGTAAAAATCATGATTTTTTTTTGGTGTGTGGGATCAAGGTATTTTTATCCCAACTCAGATGTGAAATTCCAAAATTCTTCTGTAGAAAATATACAAGTAGGATCTCTGAAAAGTGGTAAAGTCACTTTTCAGCACAGCACAGTGTGTAAGTGAAACTAGAACTCGGTTTTTCAGGCTTCAGACGGTTATCTTTACTGTACACGGTTAGTCTCTGAGGCAGCAAGAATGGATCAAGTCCCCACAGTATTCATGTCAATGTCATCCCCACCTTACAGGGCTAAGATTTTCTGGTTATTTTTATAGGACAACATTCCAGCCTTGAGGCTCTTTGAGGTATGTTCAAATTCTCATTCCAAGTAGGGCTTATTGTATGGATTCAACTCACGGCAAATGAAGGCGCTTTTCCAGGTTCTCTCTTATTTCTTGCTTCTGCCATTTTCTTTTCTTTTGCTTCTGCTAGGCTGGACGAGAGAAAAGGAGAGAAGCCATAGGACCAAACACAGGGAATGACTTCTCCACATTCCTGTATTGCTGATCTTTCCTCCCTCCTCAGGAAGAAGCAATTTTGTCCTTTTATGGCTACATACCAACGAGAAGCGACAAGACAGCTTCCGGTATGGTAAGATACCATAACTTCTTCATAGTTTCTACTTAACATTGAAAGAAAGACAGTAATTGTGGATCTGGAAAACTCACTTTCTATAAATTACCCTGCTTGCCTGTGGCCAGAAAAAAAGCATCATTAATGACCATGAAGGAGATCATCAAAACTAGTACCATGGTGACATTGCACCTGGAGGCTGAACGTGGCCTTGACAAAGCTCACTGGCTGCCCCCCTGCTTTCACAGACAGGGGGGGGAGGCAGAGAGGGCTTTGGCTTCATTTTTAGGATATGACTACACCTAGTCAAGGTCTCTCCCCTCAAGTCTAGGATCTATGTCTCCCCCATCATGCTTTAATTCAACTTAAATATATTGCTTACTCATGGCTGTGTTATCTAAAGACAAAATATAGGGTGGACAGAAAAAGGCCATACAATGATAAACCAAATGAGTCTGAATTTGCTTTGGATAATAGGCTTGCATGGTATGTATAGTTAACTGATGGTATTTCCACCATACATGGTTATCAATTAAAGGCCATAGATTCTAAGTCTAAATCAATAACCATATTTTTGGACTATAAGACACAGTTTTTCACCCCCAAATTTGGGAAGAATAATGGTTGTTAATGCTGCTGATGAGTTCTGTTTACATTTACATTGGCAAAATATTATGTTATTTATGTTATTAAATATTTTACCACATTTGTTGCTTCAAAATTCTTTTCCTATTTTCCTCCTCTAAAACATAAGTGCGTCTTATGGTCTGAAAAAATACGGTACTTAAACTAAGCTCAATCAAATAAACTGAGAGCAGTTCCAAATTTTGAAAGCAAACTGTCAATTCTAACTTCCTGAGAAATGTTATATAAAGTAGCATTTACTGTAATTCTGTGAGTTCATGGTTGTTTCACAGGCAACTTTAACTGTAGTAATCAGTTTCTCCATTAAGTGCTGACTTTAGGCCTTCATGCCTCTGGAAGATGATTGCCTATAAACTTGTCCAGAAGGTTCACATATGAAATTTCAGCAGCAGGAAGAATTTAGTATTTGCACAAGCTCATGCTTCTCAGGATGCTAAGAGAATGGGTGACAGGACACAGGAGTCACCTTGGACTAAACCGCTCTTGGTACTTACTCCCAGTTCTGTTATTAACATTTTCAGTGTAATGCACTCAACTCCCTTCCCTTTTTCAAGCCACAGTTTCCCCATCTATGAAACTACCTGGTTCTATCAGTTCATCTGGAAGTTCCACTCTCTCCCAGACAATCGAAAACTCTATACTCACTAGAAGGCTTGACACATGGAACACAGGTTTCCGTGCATTTTCCCATCTGGACCACGAACAGGGTCATTTTCTCTGGTACAGAAAAGCACTCCATTCCTTGTACGGCCCTGAAATTCACTGCAGAGTTTCTGAGTGATGAAAATGAGACAGTTTAGATCCAGTTCTCTGCGTATAAACTTTAGATGTTCTTTATAAAAAATATTGAAAAATAAAGCTTTTAAGATTTAGGATCATCCAGAAATTTGGTGATATTTGTCTCTTTGTAATATTCATCCATTTAAGTCTTCAATAAATGTGTTAAGGGGATATAAATATAAATGTGGTTTAGCTCTTTCATCACTGAAGTGAAAAGTATAAGGAATTAAAATATAACAAAGCTCAGACATGCACAAGTCTGAATTAAAGTGTGTACAAGCACAAAGGAAAGACTGATTCATGGAAGGTGGAGAAGCGATTATATCTGATTTGTATCTTCAGGATAATTTCCAGAAAGACAAGGTGGCAAAAAAGTCCCCCAGGAAGAATTAGGATATGTAAAGACATGGAAGCATAAAGAAACATGTGATTTCAAGACATTATAGCCATGAGCATAGTGGCTAAAGAATTAGTGGGCAAAGAGAGAAAAGTCTGGGAACTGGTCAAAAAGGAGACCTTAAAAATAAGTCAAAACTAGGCCACTGTTGTGTGAAAGAGATATGGACTTTATTCTTAGGAAATGGGAAAATGATAATTACTTATAGCAGAGAAGAATATAATCAAATCTTTGTTTTAGAAAGACTACCGGACCAGATGAGTGGAGTATTTGAGTGACTAGAGATGGAAATCAGGAAAGCTACAGCAGAAAAGAAGAAAGAAAAGAAAAGGCAAGGCAAGGCAAGGCAAGGCAAGGCAAGAAAAGACAAGAAAAGAAAAGGAGAAAGAGAAAAAAGAGAGAGGAAGGATGGAAGAAAGGAAGGAAGGAAGGAAGGAAGGGAGGGAAGAAGGGAGAGATAAAAGGAGGGAGACAGGGAGAAAAAGAAGGAAGAAATTAAAAATGAAAGATAAAAGAATAGCTGAGGGACATTTGAGAAATAAAATTAAAAGGACTTTGTAACCTCAGGCTGAAAGGAAGAAAGCGATTGAAAATGAGACCTGGACAATAAGATGGAGAGAGACACGAAGGCAGAAGAAAGTGGGATAAGTCTGTCTGTAAGAATAAGTCAAACAGGGTTTTTTCATGGGATGAAATGGTCCAAATATACTCTAGGATCCCTTCAAATGTTGGGTTTTCCTAATGCTATTGGCTCATGGAAATATTTTCTACTCCATGAAAACAACGTGGAAGAGAAATTGAATCTTGAGGACGGAGGAAAATGTTAGCTGGAAGTACACACATCAGGCAAGATGTCCCCGCATGAACACGAAGGAAAGCTATTAGGTATCTGAGAAGAGATGATAGATACACAGGGGAAAAGGCAGGTGACTGGCTGAAATGTTTAAAAAGTGTGATGTAGAATGATTCTGAAGAGAGAATATTAAAATTTTCCATTGATATTGCTTTCAAAATGAAAACTTCTAAAACACCTACCGCACATTTGAAGAAGAATGCACATTGAACTTTGAACTCAGATAATGCTTTGATACATACCTTCATTTAGGAATGTGGAACTATTTTACTAACATGACTTGATTAATTTCCTCCAAATAAAGCTTTAAAATTGTCATGCCATAGTTATTATTTTATTTTTATAAATCTTATAAAATAAGAACTATAGTTTCCAGAACACCCATCAGCAGTAGTGGAAAATGAACCAACACTGGAAATGCATTGTGGAGTAAAAGGCATGCCCACACACTGCAAAAATCATAACTAGACAAGTCAAACTAATCCTCACCTCAATTTCTCTTTTAACTTTAACTTTTTCTTCAGCTCTTCTCACCTTTTCACCTGCTTTATTTTTTTCTTCTAAAAAACGTTGTTTACTGGAGAAAGGAACAAAAATAAATAACTACAGATGCTTCAAATCTTCATGCTACAAAACAGTCATTTAGGTGCAAGGGGGAAAGTGGCTAAGTATTCCTGAGTTCTTGTAAACTGTCTAATCACCTTGAAGTCCCTTATCAAATTGAAATCCCCACTATTTCCCCAAAGAGCCTTTCTTTCATTTCGCCTTCATATATGCCATTTCCTTTCATTACAAGGATCATTTTTGTCATCTTCCTCTCTTTTAAACCTCCCCAGCTTAAATTCTCCCTTCCTTAAGAAGACATCTCAGACCTCAAAGGGAAAATGAGTTCCACATCTGTCACTGTATTTTCATACCTGAATATTCTCCCCTTCTGGGATGCTTTCATTTGGTCTTGCACTATATGTATGTGTGTGAGCATAGCCATAGCTGATTTCTGCTAGTAAATCTTAAGCTTCCTGATAATAGGGATCTGCATTCATTCATTCATTCATTCAAACACTGAGTTAGTAATGATGTTTTGGCAAGCATTAGCCTGGGCCCTGGACATATAGTACAGTACACAAAACAAACACATACCCTGTCTTTTTAGAACTTATAGCCCAGTAGGGAAGACTAATAGTCAACAAGAAATAATTATCCAGTTACCAACTGCAATGATTGTTATAAAATGAAATCACTGAGTTATAAGGATTGGACTTCAGTTAGGGATTTTAGGAGGTCTTATCCAAGGAGGGACAATGATGAAATGCAGACCACAGAAGAGAAGACATTAGCTGGCCATGGCTGACACACTGTCATGGGAGACCATGAAGAAAGCACTTAGAGAGTTCAAGGGTCTGAGAGATGATTGTCACAATGGGATAATTACTGAAGGGAACAATTCAAGTCTTGGTACCTGCATTTCCCCTCACTTTGTATTATGACTATCTCGTAGAAAGGCTTACACAATTCACGAGAGGAAGTGTTAAGTGTTTTGTAGTCCAGTCTTCCAATTGGAAAATAGAATCCATTTGTACATAGAAATAGACATCCATCATTAAGATCTACACACTAGGTGGTGTTATGATTTGTAGAGAACATGAAACCATTACAAAAATTCTGAGTAACAATTCTTCACCTCAACGCTGTTTTCACTCATCATTCCAACTGATCTCCACTTTACCTTCTGAGTCACTCCAAAGAAAACACATATCTACTTACAAAATTTCAGCACACAGGGAACACTTGTTGCCATGCATTCTGCCATCGGGGCCACGGATGGGGTCACTCTCCCGTGTGCAAAAAAGTCTTCCATTCCTCACTTGGTTCTCATATTCCTTGCAAAGATCCTTTAAAAAGACAAGTAATTACATTGAACACTTTTCTGCATTTTAATACACAATATGTACACCAGGGGATCACAGTCAAAGAATGCCAGGTATCAAAGGTGTTGGTAACACATATAACATGTTAATGAGAATTAGTAAGAAATAGTAATTACATTGTGAAATTAGTACCTATATCTGCAAGGTGGTATATTTATTAAAAGGTAAAAGAGCCTTAGATAGAATAAGGTTGAGAAAGTATTTTCTAAAACTAGATAGTACTTATTAACTTTCAAATCTATGGAAAAAACAATAGAAAAAAACAAAGATCTGTCATGGAGTTACAACAAAATGAAGCAGCCAAGAAAAAGAAGTTGCTCATGTGCAGAATATAGAATGTGTGAGATGAGATACTTACATGCTCCTTAATATGGATCAAGTCAAAAACAATCCAAACTAGTTGGCAAGGAAAAAAATACGCTGGTATCCCACAGCATTATGCTCACTTTAATTTGTTTTCTCCATGGACCTGTATGTCATATTTATGAACTATGCCTCCTTCATAGATACTGACTTCTAATATGATAGGTGGACACCCCAGAGAGAGTAAATCTAATTTTCATTCACTCCCCAATTTAGAGAGGCAGAACATCAAGGTGAATATTTACTTATAGCACCTTAACAAGGTTGTGACTTCCCCCATGGTCTGAGAGGTTTGTACCAGATTTCTTTTTTTTTTTTTTATACATTCAAATAACCATCATTTTTTTTAAGATTTTATTTATTTATTTTTAGAGAGGGGAAGGAAGGAAGAAGGAGAGAGAGAGAAACATCAATGTGTGGTTGCCTCTCATGTGGTCCCCACCGGGGACCTGGCCTGCAACCCAGGCATGTGCCCTGACTGGGAATCGAACCTGCAATGCTTTGGTTTGCAGCCCGCGCTCAATCCACTGAGCTATGCCAGCCAGGTGTACCAGATTTCTTGATGCCTTGGCACAGTACTTTCAGGTTTTTCTTTTTGTGCTGAAAACTCTATTTGATGTGGGCTAAATTTACACATACACACATACATGCACATATTCCAAATTACTCTAGACTTGGGAATCTATGTCAATAAACTTATTTTGTGATGCCATATATTACTGTAATATAACCTACCCCAAAATGCTTCCCTTTAGTTTTGTCTTCAACCATGTGACCTTCATCTTCCCATTTAGCCAGGAAAACATGAGCATCAAGAGTGTGGTTTGGAGTCAGAAGAAGACCTGGGCAGCTAAATTGTGCTTCAGACTCACCGGGAGTCCACAGCAAAGTCCCACCTCCTTTGAAACCCCCATCCTACCACTTACACAAGGAGGTTTTTGGAACAGATACTCGTTAGGACCTTTTCTAGATCTTGAATTCTCTGATTTTTTTAAAAAAATAATGCATGTTTGATTAGGATGCTTTAAAAGAGAACACTAATGACCTCCTAATAAGAAGATACTTAGTTTTGGAAGAGCCCAGCGTGTGCTCTAAACTCCCTGGTTGTAACAATCTAGGAATACAGGCACAGAAGACAGTCACCTGATAGTGACGACATGGTAGAAAAATTAATGCTCAGTGATTCCCATAAGAGAAACAATGATAATTTCAGTTTATAAGTTGTGATTCATCCAAGGAAATTCTGAAGAAATACTTTTGTGAGCAACCCATTGACAGTTTAATTATGGGGCAGCTATTGAGCCATCCGGGTAAAGCAGTTCTATTCAAGATGATTGTGTCCAATGACCCCACCAAAACAATGACAGCAGCCACAGCCAGGAAAAGCAGCTGAGATGTGATGAAAGACAAGGGAGAAGAGCTCTCTGTGTCACTGGAGTAACACAATGCTGACTATCACAAGTTAACCCAAGGTTTGCGACTGAAATTTAACAACCTCCACTAAAGAACTTCAGTTCAAATTTCAGTGAGTGTTGAACAAATAGTTGACAACTCTGAATGTCTCCTGTTTCTTAACTACAACACTGAATACCCCCTCCAGGGAGGGAAATCTGCTTCATTGAGTAACATTATGAAGTGCAAGGTCAGGGCTTGACTACCATAAACTGGACCTGTGTCTTCCTTAAGAAAATGTATGCCCTACAATCCACAAAAATAGTGTACTTGTATTAGCACAAAAAGGAGCAAGATGTAGCATCCCAACCCGACAGGAGTTGGGATAACTGAACTCATTTATCCAACCTCCTCAGTTTGCTGAGAAGAAAGTTGAGGCCCAGAGAGGAGAGGTGACTTCTGCAGTTTCACACACCCAGAGCATGATAGGACTAAGGGTAAACAAAACTCAGGTGTTCTGACTTCTCAACAAAAAGCTGGTCATCCAGCAAAGGAACTGCTATCACTGTTATTGAAAGCAGCTTTCATAACCTTGGTGATTTAAGAAATCCAGGCTGCATTACCTACAATGCCTATTCTATTAACAAAATAAATAATATTTTCATGCTGGATAGAAAAAAATGGAATCATCTAAAATTATTTCAAAACTTAATTTTAATTGTATTTTTAAAATCCCAATGTCAACTTTTGTGTGAGATTTTCATTTAACAGAAGCAAGACCTTGATAAATATAGGCTTCACTAAACATAATAACCGTAATGGAAAAATGAATAATTCCAACTTCTGTCAATGAGATTATACATAAAATACATCAGTAGATGTAGTGTTCAAAAGACTCTAGAATTATTTTTAAAGTTATTCCTGTCTAATCTATGTTATTTTATTATGTTGCATTTTTTATAATTTCTTCAAATCAAGATTAATTTACACTAAGCCAGAGAGAGTCTGGTGGAAATTAAGCATAATTTAATTTGCATAAACTTTCCAACTTATATTTTTTTAAGCAAATGGGAAATTTTCATATTTTGAGCTTTAGGTGGGAAATGCTGCTTTAACAATAAATTTAATGATTAATATGGTAGGAATTGTCAACTTGGGGAACTGAAATTAAGAGAAAGAATTCAATGTGATAATGGAGGACAAAGACATTATTAAATTAGCTCAAACATTCAAGTGTATGTTTCTCAATATTTGTAGCCACAAGAACCAAATTGTGTCGGTGGGTAATTTACCTCTTTAGCACTTCGTCGAGTTCTGGTTTTATCCTTTTGCTTACTATTTTCTTCAGCTTCCTTTAAGCTGTTAAGAAAGAAAACAGTTGGTCAGTTTATGGCTCAATCATATTTTCAGTGTCCGGTTCTGTGCTAAGCACTTTCCTATCCTTTGCCCTAACTTGTTAAACTGACCTATTTATGTGAGACAAACCCTTTTTCTCTGTTTTGAATGTCTGAGCCAGAAAATTTCCAAAGATAAGGAAGGGTGTGAAACTGAGTCACGGATGGTCAATTAGAAGCTTTGTTCTGTACAGCTGGATGGGTGTGGCTCCTTGATTGACAAACTGAAGATTCTCAGGAAAATTCCCTTCAACTGGCAGAACGAGGAGCTTTAAAACAATGCTGTGAACAGGTGAAACCAAACTGAGTATTTGAAATATTGTCATCCACACCCTCAGAATAGCTTTTTAGATCTTGTAAAGTATTTGTTTGCCTTAATGTAAAAGCATCATTGTTAATAAAAGCTAGAAGAAGCTGAGTTTCTAAGTCCTTTCCTATCACCTATTATTCATTCCAATCTCATCCTGCATTGTTATCTTAGTTCCACAAAGAATGAAGCCAGGAGTTAAAGAGGTCAAACTCCCTTTTTTTAGCTAGTGAATGAAAAGAAATAGAAAGTCACAGAATTAGTGCAGGTTTGAACACTAAAAGCACGTGTCCTCTAGGTTTAAAAAAGTAGAAATTAGGCAGATATCCAGTCTAGAAACCAGTGATAATCAATGTTTTGTAAACCTGATAAGACATGCCCTTAAATTGTATAATAGTGAACTGTAATTTTTAAAGGTGGTGTGAAGTATATTAATCTGTAAATCTTTCTCCGTCCAGGTGTTAAAGATCCCAGGGATGTATACAGATAGAGCACTGTAAGGCTTGCTGGCATGTGGATTAGAGTCTGTATCTTGTTTAACACCCGGAATATTAAACACTCATTGGACTGTATTCATTCCTGGCTCTCAGTGCCCAGAGCTATGTTAGGCACCCAGGGAAAGATTAACCTGATGGTCCTTCCCTTTCATTAATTACACCTTTTATGCTAATAATGAATTCAGTCACATTATTATTATTATTATTATTTTAAATTAGACTGTCATTTTAGTAAGTCTCTATACATGTCCAAATGAAGCAAGGCATGCCAAATAACTGATCTACCTAGGTTATTCCATATGAAAGTGCTTTTTAAATTTTAAAGCATGCCTTTTCAAGTCATTATAATTAAACAAATTATAGCCTTGAATTTAATAACTAGCATAACCAACTTATCTTCTCCTTTTAAGAAACTTTAGCAGATGATATGAATTAAAAAGAGAAAAGCCACTCTGTCTTCACCTTATGAAGACAAAGGATCGCGTGCCTCATGAAAAGCACTTTCTCTCCCTGTGGAGTGCTTCTTAGGATGGCAGCCCAGTGCATCCTCATCAGGCCACCCGCTTGGCCCGCCTGGGCACGCTGATACTCACAACAGCTCAGCACACATCGCACACTTATTGCCGTGCGTCTTTCCATCGGGACCAAGAACTGGATCATTTTCCCTTGTGCATCCAAGTCTCCCATCCTTCACGTAAGGCCGGAAAGCACTACAGACATCCTAGAGCACAGAAAGAAACTTGACATTTGCCAGCTTGATTGTGATGGTCACAACGCTATTTTCAAATTATTTTCTAGAACGCAGTGCCTTTCTGTCCAATGCATTCTACCCACCTAGAGCAGTCTCAGATGTGAAGATGTAGCTCAGTATTGTGTAAATCACAGTTAAGTATTGAATTAATTACTGATTTATTCATTTATTAGTAAACATGGATAACCCACTGTGTGCTAGAACTAAGGTAGAACGCTGTCCTGGCCCTCGACTTGCTCACCATCTCCTGGGTGACATAGATACAGACTTAAAATATGTGCTAAATGTCTTGGTGGAGGTAACCTCAGGTGCCTACAAGAAAGGGCACCAAACCTTGACTCAGGAAAATCATTCGGCTGGAAAAAGTCAAGGGTGACATAGTGAGACATTTACTTCCCTCCCCCAACATCACAGGCTCACAGAATTTTAGTGTAAAAAGAAGCTGTTTCATTCAAATCTCATTTTTAGATATGGAACAGTATGGGACAGTATGGTTAGGTAATTTGCACAAGTGACAGTGCTGGGATTTCAACTTCAAGTAGTGACTGAAGTGGGTAACCTTTCTCCTATAGGTGTAGTTTCCTTTTAACTAATTTTCCTTCCTTCTCTTCCCTTCCCTTTTCCTTCCTCCCTTCCTCCCTCCCTCCCTTCCTCTCTCCCTCCCTCCTTCCCTCCCTCCCTTCCTTCCTTCCATCTTTTATAGAAAGCTGAAGTAGAGCTAACAGTTCTGACATTTGTCCTCACCTGCACTGGATTGCTGCTTTCACATTCCCCTTTGTTTTTTATGCCAACTTGAGACCCGGTTTTACTGTAATTGAAAGTTAGACACAGCAGTTTAGTATTACAGAACTTCTCATCATTCAAGTGTTAACTTATCTTCATTGCTTTGTGAGTCTTTGCTCTTGAAAACAGGTGTCACATTACAATCTTTACTTCTTCTAAGGAAGCTATGTTTATAATTTGGAGTCAAAGGAATGAAATCGCATTAATGGGCCAATAAGATTCACGCCTGTAAGTGTTATTTCCAGAATTTGTTTCTCTATGCCCAGAGGGATCCATATCAGAATCAGAAGTGTGGGGGAAAAGTAAAGCTTAAAACTAGATGTTAGATGCCCCCAAGGAACTTTGCCATTGTTGATGTTGCTGTTGGTTTCAATAAACAAATTTCAGTTTATATTATCTAGCATCCTATTATATTATTCTTCATTTGGGTTATGCTATGCTAACTAATATTTTGTTTTTCACGGAAAGTATATAAAGTCCTAACAATTAATCTAATTCAGTCAAATAAAACTTTAAAAGCATATCTGGAAACATCAAACCATAAATGCAGGATACACTTCCTACTTTCTATAAAGATAAGGCAGCTTACAAATAAAGTATTTCTAAAACAATAAAAATACAATACAAACAAGAAAAGTAAACACTAAGTAGTTAAGCTGATAAGTAAAAGGTTATATAGAACTATCACCTGAGGAAAACATAACATTAAATTCTAATGTACTTCCAGAGTCTTCTAGTAGACAGAGCCAAGAAAGAAACGCAATGAGCAGTGTGACTCTCGCTGTACAATAGGAGCCCAGAAGGCAGGAGAAAGGAACTGTCACTGGAACAAGAGATGTAAAGAATCTGTCACAGGATTCCCCACCTAAGACACAGTAGGAACTGAATGTGCAGTGTGCTCGCAATAGTGTTACAAAACGTGTATCCAATAAAAACCTATACGTTCTTTCCATGTCTGTTTTTGTGCTCTGTTTCTTTATTTTGAGTCCTGGTAAGAGTTGAAGGTATAATTTTAGAGTGTATTTCTAAAAATGCAGCCATGTAAGAGATCAGAGTGATTTAATTCAGTTGTGTTTTGGTGTAGATGCTTACTATGAGGAGAAATAAAGCTTGCAGAACCTTGAAGACTATTTATCAAATACCTTGCAAGCCTTCTCAAATGTCGGTTGTATACTTGCAAAAACCTAGGAGCACACCATTCAAGATTGAGGTCACGAGTGAGAACCTGCAAAGCAGGTACGCTATCTTGTTAGTTGAAGACAATCAATAACCAAACCTACTATTGAGGGTGGAGAAAAGACCAAGTGGGAACAAAATATAGGACAGCGAGACGCTTCAGTGATATGGCAAAGGTTGAATAGATGGGAAGAAGTTCAATATTAAAAGTCTGAATTACTTACTCTAATACTACAAAATACTGAGCACTTAATAAACATAAGTTGAGGATTAAATAATTCTCTGTGAAAAACAGTATACTCAAAAATAGAAAATGAGTAAATGAGTGTGCGTGATATATTGTTTCTATGTATACATGTTTGTGCATGCACATATATGTATGTAAGTATATATATATGTGCTTGTGTATATATGTCTTTGTACATCAGAGACAATAATAACCATCTGATAATTAGGACACAAAAGTGCTTTGTAAAATACAAAGTGTTGTGAATATTTTTTCCTTTACATGTAGTAAAAGAAGTGTTCCTAATAATTTATGGATGACTAGCTCCCACAAAATGAATCATTAAAGACCGTAAGAAAAAAAAGTCACGTGACGATACAGAGAACAGACTTCAGGGAGAAAGCCTGCTTCGGAGAATACTCACATGTTCTCAGCACACAGGTCACATCTGCTGCTGTATGTTTTCCCATCTGTGCCACAGAGAGCTGCATCCTCGGGGGGGCAGATAAAGTCCCCATCTCCTTCTCCTTTTCTGAAATCAACGCAATTCAACTGCAAGAGACATGATCAAAGCACATCAAAATATCAAGAGGTAAAACATTCCTTAGGTGCATAACTAGGTTAGTTTTAAGTTCACAACAATATAACTCACTGGAGAAGAAAAAACATATGAAGGAAACCATAATGAGCTAATAAAACCATGGATAGTAAAACATGATTCAAGAACAGCGATATAATTGGATTTCAGAAGTATGGTTTCAGTATCATTTCCACTGCTTGCTGTCTGTGGTAGGTAGACCGAATCACCTTTGTGAAACTGAGTACTGACTGGACTGTTTGACTAGCAAATCCTGCCTGCCATTCTACACTGGTATTGTAGATAAGAGACTTGAAAGCTCTCTATAAACCACAAGTGGCAATAAAGTTTCTATTATTACAGATTAAGGCAATGATAAAGAGCCAGATTACTAGGTTTATAGTTCTAACTGCCACTTACTGGCTGTGTGATTTGGAAAAGTTACTTAACCCCTCTGTGCTTTAGTATCCTCATTTGCAAAATGGATATATTATTAGCAAATCCTCAGGATTATAAAGAGATTTAACTATATTAATACATGTACAGCATTTAAAACTGTGCCTAGTACATTGTAACCATTTATTGTTATTGTTTTTTCTTGCCACTGTTGTTTTCTCTACTGATAATCAAGCCAATAAAACTAATGACCTTTTTGGGAATAATGAGAGAAATCCCCCAATCATGACTCTGGCAATATGACATGGACTTAGGAACAAATCTGGGTAGTGAGAAAAACAACTACACTGGGTAGTAACTGAAGATCAGCATTTAAATCTCAGACCAACCATGCACTTCCTTCACCTCTTTGAACTTCACTTTCCTTAGCTGAAAAATGGAATTCCGGCCCTATCTACATTACAGATTTATGTTGAAGACCAAATGAATACTTGTGAAACATTATTTGGCAACTCACTATTATAACATAAGCTAACTTAAAAAAGATATAGAGATAACTTAAATTTACTTACTATCTAAAATCAAAGAATAAAACTGGAGGCTTTTTTAATGATATCACATTGCAGAGTAAAATTTTTTATGTCATTATTATCATAAAAACATTTTAGTTATGGATTTGAAATATTTAAAATACAGATCTGTGACCATGTATGCCATACAATATAAATAATAAAAATAGAATGAATACAAGTATATAATGAATTTGTAGAACAGAAGGTTACATTGAGAAACATTCCTAGAAGCCAATGAGAAGGGAAAAAATTACAATAGAAAAGAAAAGCTAGAGAACATACCCCACTATTCATGTCATAAGGTGTAAAAAAATAGAGTGAAAGAAGAAAAGTAATGGTTCTATGTGTGGTTTTCATTCATTCAGTTTTTCATTGATTCCTTCAAAGCCTTTACACATTGACTAGGGTCTAGGCATTCCACTAGAGGTCACACTGGCACAGCCAAAAACAAAACAAAACAAAACAAACAAAAGAAATACATCCTCTAAGAAACTTACTTCCTAATGGGAAGAGATAGGGAACAAATACAAATAATTTTAGATTAAAATAAGTGCTGTGAGAAATAAACTGAACACTGTGATAGTGGGTAGAAGAGTAGCTATTTTAAATATAGTGTCAAGAAAGATCTCTCTGTATTGGAAATGGAAGGGAGGTGGGGAGGGATGGGTGGGCGGGCTGGAATGGGAATAAAAGATTGAAACTGTACGGAATAATCTAAAATTAAAAAAAAATAAAAATTGATAAATAAAATCTTTTTAAAAATAGAAAAAAAAAGAGAAAGATCTCTCTGTAGTGGTGATATTTGCAGTGACACGAGATCAGTGAGAAGAAACCAGCCTTTAAAGATCTGAGGGACGGACATTCTAGGCATAGAGAACTCCCACTGCAAAGGATTTGTGATAGGAACTAGATTGTTCTGTTCAATGGGCAGGAAGAAGAGAAGTATGTCTGGAGTACAAGGGAACAGCAGGGGAGCTGCTGGTTTTCTCTCAAAAATCATTTCTGTTGATTTCTGCTGAAACTAGGGAAGCATTAGTGGTATGAATCAAAATCATTCTCTTCCCTGATCACTGCTGCCCCCTCCCTCAGAACATCACCTGCGGCAAACCAGGTCACAGGTGTTGGCAGAATGATGACAGCAGAGCAAAGCCCAGCTGGGAGGTGATGAGAACAGGTGCAAGCATTTACGACTCCACCTCCTCCTCCTCCAAGCCCCAAGGGCTGGTGGATCACAGCCTACAGAGAACACCTCTTCCTAATGCTGACGATTTCTGAAAGCTTACAGATTCCTGACCTGGCGGAGTGGTGGTGAACTGGATTCTGCAACACTGGTTCCAGAACCTTCAGCTGTGGGCCTACCCTTTCCCTTACTTACACTCACCAGGAGAGCAACAAACACTTGACCTTCCACATTATCTAACTCATGTTAGCAGAAAAGAACAAAACAAAATAAACTAAAGCCATTATGAAATATTACAGTAAAAATATCTGAATATCTGAGGAGTAAAACATCATAAAAATATGGTGATATGAATAATATTCAGTATCAACTGAAACGGAATTATTGGAATGCATAAAAAATAATTTATCGAGAGTGTGACTACACTTTAGAGAGATAAAGGAAGATGCCTGCAATATGAAGCAAGAAAAATTTATACAGGAAGACAAAAGTAGAAGTTTTAGATCTGAAAAATACTTAAGTGGTATTAAGTCAGCCAATGTAAAGAATAAAAATAGGATAGATGCAAACATATAATGACTCTGTGAACCAGAAGATCAGATTATAAAACTCTCATAGAAGACATAAAGAAAAACTAATTTTTCCTTCCACTGTTGCTTGAAAAAAATGCACCTCTGCAATCACTGGGGGAACATGCCATATGCTTCAGTTTAGGTTGAGTTAACTATTAGTGTTGCTCAAGTGTTCTATTCATTTGATGATATTTCACCTAGTTTATCAATTTATGAGAGTAGAGTATTAAAACTTCTAAACACTATTATTAAATTGTCTATTTTTCCTTTTTGAGCTTCTTTAGGTACATATATGTTTATAATTGTTTTATCTCCTAAAATATTCATACTTATAAAGTTATGAAATGTCCCTATTGTCTCCAATATTATTTTGTGCTAATGTCTATTTTGTTAGATGGTAGTAATGCCAATCCTGCTCCCTTGTATTGGCATAGTATCGCCCTCCGATCTTTCCAGACTCTTTGTGTCTTTGAATTTAGGGAGTATTTACTGGAGACAGTTTATAGTTGCTTATTAATCATATAACAATCTCTGCCTTTCAGTTGGATGTTTAAATTATTTACAATGGACATAATTATTGATGTGGTTGTATTTATATTGCTGTTTCTATTTGTTTTTAATATGCTCTTATCCTTTTTATTTCTTTATTCTTCCATTACTGCCTTCTTTTGGGTTAAATATTTCTAATGTGTCTTTTTAATTCTTTCCTATATTTTATATATTTATTACATGTCTTTTTCTTAGTAGTTACTTTAATGACTACAATATACATCCTAGTTTATCAGTTTACTGCAGATTAATCATTAATTCTGATTAAATACAGAAACTTGGCCCCAGTAAAGCTCTGCTTCCTCCCCTCTTGCACTATAGTTATCATATGTATTATCACTATATACTCAATCAAACAGCATTATAATTGTTGCTTTATAGCATATTATATTTTTAAAAGAAGCTAGGTGAAAACAAGAAAAATATTTTTATAGAGTACTTCCTATTAACCCATATATTTACCATTTCTGGTGCTTCTCTTTCTGTTGGTCATACAGAAAGAACTAATTATATTATTTGTAGAGCAGGTCTGTAGCAACAAGTTCGCTCATATTTCAGTGACATAGGGATATCTTTCTTTTGCCTTAATTTTTGTAGAACAGTGTTGGTAGATATAGAATGTTCGTCAACATTCTTTGCTTTCAGCACTTCAGTGAACACATCATGCCTTGCCTTCCAGCTTTCACTGCTTTAGAGAAGCTGGTCATTAACTGTAACCTGTATATAAAATGTCAGCTGTATTTTGTCACTTTAAAAATGTTTTCTTGCTTTCAACATTTTGATCATGATGGGCCTAGATGTGAATCTCCCTGTATTTATCCTGTTTGGGACTTGTAGAAATTCTTGAATGTTAAGGGTTATTTTTTTCCTTCCAATTTGACACATTTTTGGTCATTATTTCTTCAAATAAATTTTCTGTTTTTCTCTCTGTTGTATTTCTAATATTTCTACTGTATTCCTGTTTGTATTGTCAGGCTTGTTGTTTTCTCAAGAACTCTGTGACTTTGTTTTTCATCAGTATTTTTTCTCTTTGTACTTCACTGTTAACTTTGATCTTTCTATAAATGTACTAATTTGTTTTTATGCAACCTCAAAGCTGCTTTTGAGCTCTCTACTAACTATTCCATTTGAGTTATTGTTCTCTTCAACTGCAGAATTTACAACTTGATATACAGTGGTACCTCGGTACTCATTGTTAATTCGTTCTGGAACTCATCATGATGAGTGCCAAAACTTACAAAGGGTGAGTAAGCGACAAATGATGAATGATGAAGCATTTTCTGTTGTGGGGCGGTGTTAAGACTCATACAAGTTCCAGCAAGTGCAATGGTCCTGAGCAAGTGCAAGTGCTGAAACATTTTTTCTTGACAGAATGACTTGAGTCCTGGGCTGATGAGTTCTGAAGCTGACGAGCACCGAAGTATGACTGTATATATATTTGTACACTGCTTTAGCTGAAATCCGTAAGTCTTGGATTGTTGTTAGAACCATTGTTATAATCCAAATATATATATTTTTTCACTGAAGAATATTTGTTTATTCACTGTTGTTAAAATTTTAAAGACTCTTCAAATTTGGGTCTCGAGTATTTGAACACTTTTTAAATAGCTGCTTCAAGTCTGTCTGCCAAATCTGATGGCTAGAGACACTCAGTTTCTATTAACTTTTTTTTTGCTCCTGAGTATGGGTCATACATCCCTATTGCTTGCATATTTCATATTTTTGTTGAAAACTAGACATTTTGGATAATACATTGTAGTGATTCAGGATTGCGATTTTACCATAAAGATTATTTTTGCTGTTTTATTTTTGTTTGTTATCTTTGGGCTAAATCTGTGACTTCTTCTGGTCTCACAGTGTGCAGCTGTTGATGTATCTGCTAAAAAATATTTATAGTTTTTTAAAGCATGGATTTCTAGGTTTTTTCCCTCATATCTGTATAGCTCATGATAAGCCAATGAGTGGACAAAGTTTGTGCACAAACACCTCAATCTAGCGGGCTTCGACCCTCTGCAGATGGGCCTGTGTACACTGGGGAGGGCATCCAAAGATCAGGCCATTTTTACATCTACTCCAGCACTTGTTTTCTCTTGGGATTTGTGTGTGTGTGTGTGTGTGTTTTGTAAGTGCTTGTGCACAGCCTGTGGTGAACCAGGACTGTGTGAATTGGTGGGTCTCTCTTCGCTCTCTGCTGCCAATGTGCGGAAAACTCAGCCAGAAATAAGTTTTTCCCAATCGTGCTGCGAACCTCAGGCCATTCTGCTTACTCTCGGTGAAGATCCTGCTTCCACCGAAAACATCTCTGAGTGTGAGTTGCCTGCTACCCCAAGGCTCTTTCAATAATGGCAGTGCAGTTTCTGACCCCCACAGCCTGTCCTACTTTGGTTGGTCCTCTACAACAAGGAAGCAACCGAGGTAAGATGCATCCCTTCAGCAAGATCACAGATTCCCACTCTGCTAATTCAAAGTTTAGCAGTTTTTCAAAGATAAGTGCTTGTCAGATGGACATAGGCTGCACATCGATTTCCAGAGTGGTAATAACGATTAGTTTGGTCCATTTGTTTAGATTTATAGTTGCATTTTGGGAAAAGATTTGCTGATCTCTTTATTCAGCCATAGTCTGCAATGTGACCACTCAGGGTAACTGTCTGTTGATTCCTAAACCACATTGGAATAATTAAAAAGAGAAAATTATAGGCTCAATTTATTTATAAAAAGTTTCAAATTTTCTAAATGAATATTAACTATCCAAATTCAACAACATATTTAAAAATGTACCATATTTTGCTGTGTATAATGCACTGCTGTGTATAGTGCGCACCCAGGTTTTTGGCCCAAACTTTCAGGAAAAAATCTTTCCTTTTAGTTTTTTAATTCAATGTTTTATTTATCTAGAAACAAAATGATTATCATATTACAGGATATTATTTTGCATACAGATATTGTTTTTGCTTTCTAGAGTTATACTTTTAACACATAAGCATAAATAAAAGAATTAAAAACATTTACACAGATACAGAACTAGTACTACCCATGTATAATATGCATATTTATTTTTCTCTCAAAAATTTGGGCAAAAAAGTGTGCATTATACACAGCAAAATATAGTACTATGGTTAAGTATGATTTACCCTAAGAACACCAAAATAGTTTATCAGTAGCAAATGTATCAAGAAATTCATTACATTAGTAGACTTAAAAAACCCAAAAACTATTTCAATATTCAGAAGATTAAGAACAGAAGGTAACTTCCTCATCTTGCTACAGTTTATATAAAAAACTGCTATAGTAAGCATTATATTTAATGGAGAAACGTTAGATGTATTCTCTTTTTAGAGGGGAGACAAGGTAGTTTGATGTTCATTATCATCACTACTGTCTAACTAGTGAACACTAGATCCTGGCCAATAATATAAAGGGAAAAAATAAAGAAGTAATAAGATTGAAAGGGAAGTTATGAAATTCCTATTATCTCCTATTCTATGCAGATAATGTGATCAACTACCCAGAAAAATACTAGAAGAATTAACAAATAAGTTAGCAGAATTTACAGACAGTATCAAGAAGTTGTTCAATATAAGATCAATCTATAGAAATCATTAGAATTTTTCTATAACAACAATAACCAGATAGAAATATCATAAAAAATACCAATCAAAATAGCAATATATTTACAAACTTTCTAGATACTAGAAAAATTATAAAAATCAGTGGAGAATACCTTATAAATTTTATAAAGCACACAGAAATTATAGAAATTAATGAGAAAATATGCTGTACTCCTGAGTTGGGCAAGTTAATATTGTAAAAAGTGAATTTTACTCAAATTAATTTATAAATTCTTTGTATCCCTAATCACATTAGGTTCCTAAACTCAAGCTGGATGTTTCATAAACTCATTAATTTTTTTGATTTTTAATAACTATATGAAAAAACAATCTATGCATAAGTAAATCAAATTAGAAAATGATGAACTAAGAAATGAAACTTGTCATATTAGTTATCAAAGCAATAAACTAATCTGAACAGAATAGAGAACTCAGAAATACACATATACACATATAAACTTAATATCCTACAAAGCTGGCCACTGAAATCAATGAGAAACACTGAATGAATCAATGAATTAAAAAATAAGTCTCTACATGAACCAAATACATTAGAGGTTAGAAATTATTTTTTAATTTAATCTTTATTGTATTCTTTTCCATTACCATTTAGTCCCCTTATACTCCCCCATCCCCTTAGTGATCACTGCTCTGTTGTCCTTGTCCATGATTCCTTTTTCCTATTTGCTCAGTCCCTCCACCCCCACTCCTCCCCCAACTCCTCCCCCTGCTGTCATTCTGCTCTCCACCTGCAAGACTGGGGTGGTAGAAATGAAAATAGTGAAAGAAGTAAAATTTGGGATAAAATGTTTTAGAAACTGCCAGCAACACTTATTAATAGACTGGATGTGAGAGTTGGGAGGTGACAGAATGACACGCTAGTGAGGAAGAAACTGGTGGTGTGAGAGGATGTCTGTAGAAGGGGAATTCTTGAACAGGCAAAGCACCTTATTCTGAGAGTGTCAGCATTAGTTTTTGGTGAGAGGAATCTAAACAGAAAAAATGGGGAGATTTTTCTCTTTTAGAGTGGAGAGAAAAATAACAGAAACAAAAACAGTATAATTGCATGAATCTATTCAAACACAGACAAGAAAAACCTAAACAAATTACTTGGAAGGCCATTGGCCAAACATTAATTGTCTGAATTTATAAGTAAGTACTCCCCTAGGAAGCACAATATGTAACTGTTAAAAACTTTACTGAAAGGTAAAAATTCTAACTCAGGCATAAAATGTTAACATTCTTAAAATTTGTGTAATTTTATTTCTCAAAAATCCTATTTGAGTAAAATTCAGTAAGTGCATGTCTACATATGAAAACAACTGACTAGTAATATTTGCTTTAAATAGCAGGTTTGTTAAGACTGGGATGTGTGTGTATTTCTTTTTGTTGTTGTTGTTGTTGTTTTTAATTTTTTATTTTAGTTTATTCAGTACAGTTTCTATCCTTTATTCCCATTCCAGCCCATCATTTTTTGTCATTGCTTATATTTTGTATTTTTAAACACCATTGATCTTTCAGTTTTTCATAAAGAGAAAAGGAAGAGAAGCAGTAAAAAGAATCTTACAGCACGAGCCACTGTCTAAATGGACAAACGAAGGCAGATTTGGAAGTTGCTAGTAAAATTTCCTGCCCCCATAGATGTTGTAGAACATGGAAGCAGGTCTCTTTTGCTCAGATAAAGGATTTCTAAGTTGACTAATGGAGGGGTGACTGTGTTATTGTTTGAAAAGTGAAACTGGTTGAGCCCTTGCAAAGAATTTGATCAACTAGATTTTCGGCGGAGGCTGAGGTTCTCAGGCACTCCTAAGTAACATTGACAAGGAAGATGGAAGATTGGTTAGACCAGGGACGTTACAGTAATCTGGGTGTGTCTGCCATGACTGATCATTTTAATTATTTGTTAGAGACTGGAGAGGAAGAAAAGAAAGAAGACACTGGAGAAGAAGCCAGCTAGGAGACAGAGAGTGATGTGAGTAGTTGTCAGGGTACCTGGTGACAAGCACAGCTTTTTCAATAATTTATTGAGAGACATTGTAAGCTAGAAATTTTCTCCCATCTGGACCTAGAATTTTTATTCTTTTGTACAAATAAAAAATATTTATAAAGTGAAATGGTAGGTTTCATTTGTGCAGCTTCTTCAATTTTATGTCACTTTTTATTTAAAAAATGTTTTTAGCACAGAACACTTTTCTCAACCAAATATTGGCCTAAATCCCAATCTGAAAAATAGATGAAAACAAGTAACTCTAGTTAAATTAGGAGAACTCTCCCGATATCAGAAAAGGTAAGCAACAGGAAGCAAAAGAAAAAAGAAATAATACGAGTCCAAGGCCTGCTAACACGTGTTAAACACTGTAGCTGGCTTCTAAAACTTGGTTTCTCATTTGATCCACATTCCATTTCACAGAAGCAAAAAATGTCACTGAGCAATATGTTAAATGGTCCAAGTGACAGAGACAAGAAGCAAGACCTTTGAGATTTGAACTTAGTTGTATGGTCCCACGAAGACTCTTGCTGGAGGTAATACAGGCCAGAAGGAATGAGAAAGGACCATGGAAGGCAGACATCACACTTACTTACTCCACCTCTTAGCATCTGTCAGGGCCCAAAATGTTTTCAGAGAGTTGGGTCATGGGCTGGGCCTACAGACTAGCTGTACCGGATATTTAGCCCACCCATGAACTAAGCCATGGTCCCTCCCTTCTTAGTAGTTGGCTTCATAACAGGTATGACCTACTAATTAGGAAATGAATAGTTCCATGTAGAGTCAAACATAATCTCAAAAGTAAATATGGCAAATTGACTCCAAAGAGTCCCTCACCTTTTCTGGAGCCGTGGCCCTGGAGGCTCTTGCTAAGAGCTTGGCCCTTGTCTGGATTTCTGCTTCTTTTTCCCTGGAAGAGAACAAGGAACAGCATAGTTCAGACATGCTTTGCCCAACTTTTAGGGATAACAGCACACATAGTAAACTTAATTTTGACTGTTCTCCTTAGCCCAGTCTGGTGGGTCAGAAATGGAGATATGTCCAGAAATAAGCACAGGTACTGTGCATCTGTCCTCAGCGCTGAAAAATATCTCAAACATGGTCTTATAAGAGGCAAGAATCGCTACCTTTAATTGCATAGCAGAACACCCCTTAAAGACTTCCCACATCCAGGTAGTCGCCCACTTGAAAGGCATCTGCACCATTGCTGGATTGCTCTCTTTGAAAGACCTTATTAACATTGAACCCAAATCCACCTTCCTGTTTTTATACTGGTTTCAACCTCTAAGGACCCACAGGCAAACTTAGAAATTTGAAAATAGTTTTGGTGCCTCATACAGTCTTCTTCTTTCCAGATTAAAAAAAAAAAGGGTTATTCCAATATAGTTTACATAGGTACTAAAAACAGTAATCGAGTGAGTGACTTCAAAGTAATAAATTGCCTTATGTGTCTTAAGGCACTTTACTTTTGTTTTAAATTAGTTTTTAGTAAATTTATTATTTCATAGTTTCAGTCTACTATTAAAAATCCTGTGAAACAAGAAGGAAACATTATAGTAAGTAATACAGCTTTCAAGAGAATAAGAAATGATTCTTCAACATTCCAGGGCCTCACCCCACCTGACATCTTGCCCTGCCTTCCCGCATCTTCCCACAGTCTCTTACTAGAAGCAGCACATGCGATCAGAGCTTCATGAGGCCAGTATTACTATGTCAATTTAACTCCCCTGACATATACCAGTCTGGCATTTAAAAAGCTAGTTATCACATTATCATCTCAAATGGGTAAGCTTAGTATTGGCTTGGTACCAGGGTGGAAGTTTTGATGTTGGTCGGGAATTGAGAACGACCTCCCTGCTCAAAAAACAAGTTAGGACACTTTGATCCGAGGTTTTGCAATTGATAACTCAAGCCATCTTCCACTTTTGAGGTGTCATTAGAAAGAAGGAAATCAAGTTAAGAAGCATTGCGTAAATGTGGGTAAACTTCCGGGATACTAATTCTTTCTGAATTGCAGGTGATCGCAAGCTACAATTAACTTTTCGGTCGATCTTATCCCAGCTTAATCGCAAACGTCTGAAGACACCAGCAGCTCACAGATCAGGGTGTATCCTACATGAACTCTTCCACAGGTTGGCTGCCACCAGGAAGGTTTGGAGTCATTCCCAGGGGGCTGTTCTCGGTCCCTAAGGTACAACAGAGTCAGGTCTTAACAGGCCCAAGAAGTTTGACTTTCCTCCTTAAGTTAATTCTTCAGAGCCAGGAAACTCAAATTGGAACTACATCCTCAAAAGACTACCACGCTGGATCCGCAGTGTTAACACTGGGCCCTCTGGGTGTTTTGGAATACCACTCGTGCGATTATTAAATCTTTCCAGATGGCTGGCGCTTCTCCAACTTTATCTGGAGAGAGATGCCAGAGTGATCTACAAACTATTTTTATTGAAGCTTTTTGATTTAGAAAGATGTATTTGACAGGAAATTAAAAAGAATACATTTACTGGTTCAGAGATCATCTGATAACTCAGACACTTGGAAGAGAAATTACTCACAGTATTATTTTGCACGTGGCACATCTGTTGAGGAACCATGTTCCATCAGGGCTCTGCAGAAGTTTCTTATCCTGGGGACAGAACAACTTCCCATTTTTCATCAATATCCGATACTCACTGCATGTTTCCTAGGGGAAGGATGAAAAAAAGTTGTCTTTACTGAAACCTCATCAAATCAGGACTGTACCTTCTAAGAACTTCCTTGAAAATACTATTTAATAAGCATGGCTCCCTATACATGGAAGACATTCGCTCAGTTGCTACAAATAATACAAACACAAACTGGTGACTCTGTATTGACTACTGGAGATTGAAAATTTACCTAAATAGCATTCATCCAAATCAATTAGTGAAGTGGAAAGAACAGGACACACGGAATCAAAAGACTTGTGTTTGTATTTCAGGGTTCTCATTTACAAGTCCAATAACCTTAGCAAATTAACTTCTCAAAGGCTCACTTACCCTATCTGTAAACATATTATAAATATATATACTTCACAGGTTTTCCGAGGATGACATATTACAACTATGTAAAAAGGCCTCAAAGAATGCCTGACGCATATAGATATGCAACAAGGCAATTCTTCTCTCCTTTTCCTCCTTCTTTATTACATTGTTTTTGTTGCTGTAGTCAGTATTATTGGAAGATGCTAATGGCACATGTAAAATTAGCACAGAGCAGGTCCCAAAGGGCTGTAAAAAGGACTTGGAAAGGCTGCTGGCGGACAGAGGAAGTGTGGTAACCCCGGAAACTGCAGTGTGCTCCTCATGCCCCCTGTAGGAGGTGCCGCAAGACACCAGCTCCTAGAAAGGCTACCAGCTGTTAAATAGTTGAAAAGAAGTTAAAAGTTGAATAAAAGGATTCATTGGTCATATATGTTATGGAAAACATATTTCTAGAGTCATTCCTTTTCTGAAATAAACCTCAGGTCCACGGATGTCTTATGAACAGAAATGGATGGACTCACACAGTAATGAAACTTATGGCCCTTAACAGTCCCATCCTGAGTGGGGCCTTGTCATTTCATATTTCCAAATTGGTGTTTTTTTCTTGAAGAGCCCCCCACCCCAGCCACCATCACCCCATCACCACCAACACGCCTAACACTGTCGGTACCAGGGGATCGGACCGTGCGAATCCATGAAAACACTGCACAATTCTCCCGAAACTTGTTTAAGCCTTTCTCTTTTTCTTTCATTAATTTGTTCTTTTATTATAATTTTTTGGTATATTCTCTGAAACTACTATTTTACTATTCTGTGTGACATGCTTTGAGACATGGAACACTATATTTAGTTTTGGCTTTTTGTTAAATGCCAGCGACATCACTGTCCCAAATTTAGGGAGACTTGTGGAAATAATTTTGAATAATATTTTACCAGGTAATACAAATGCACCATTGAGGTTAAGCTCTTAAAAAAGACTGAGTCACATATAGGAGTCCTTCAATAAAACATATTGAATTAAGAAATTCATGAAAAGAAAAATTCTCATTTTTGAAGTTCTGTCCACCATCCTTATTTTCACCTGTTCTACTATTTAAAATGGTTTATATTCTCTATTAGTTTTGCAAATCCACTGAACCCTTACAGAAAGTCTTTGAAATCTAAGTTTTTTGGGGTTTGGTTTTGTTTTGATTTTGCAAAAAAAAAAAAAAAAAACCCTGAAAATTTGCTTCAAGATTCTTGTATTAGAGGAAAATTAAATCAAGTCTTCACTCCAACTCTGACAAACACAATTTCTTCCAAAGGATTGATTGTAGAATTCTATTCAGCTTCCTATATCCTCATACTAACTATTCAATCTGTGAAACACTTAAGAAATTATTTTGCTAGGTGCCATAGATACAACATTAAGTAGAAGGATCCTTGGCTAAATGTTGCTTACTGTCTAATGCGTAATGATGCATCTAACCTAGCTTCTTAAACATAGAGGCAGCGCTTGCAGAATGATTAATGGTGAAAAAAAAGTAACTAAGTAATGTCAGATCAGAGACCAGCCTTGGGAAATTTTGCAAAGGGCGACCTACTAAAATATCTCTAAATTTATTATCACTACCCAGTGATCTTATCTGAGTAGCACAGGAATAATTTCTGAAAATATAGAGACAACCAGGCCTCTCCAGATCTGTGTCTGGTCTCTAATTTTATAGTATCTTATGTCAACATTACAAGTTACTGCTTAGCTTGCCAGATATAAATGATTCTGTAAAATCTACATAGAAACTTTGTCATAGAATCAGAGAAGAGCCTGATGTCTTTGTCATAGAAATACATCCCTCGCGAGGCAGGTCTTAAAGAAAATATTTAAAACAAAGATTCATAACATAAGAGTGAAGCTTTAAACAGTATTTAGCAGTCGACTGAACAAGGACGTTATCAATCAGGATAATTCCCGAACTGGACATCTCCAATGTCACAATTAGAGGAGCCTGTAAGTCCTACAGACACACTTTGTTTTTTAATAAAGAGACAACCGCGACCCAGAGAGTAGGTTAAGAAACTTGTGCACAGTGTCTAATTAATTAAGATGAGACTGAGTTATGAAACAGGAAAAGCCTGTATCAATTGATAGCAACAGTTGAATTTTCCTCCAGGAAAAATGTAATGTGGTCCCAGCTACCATAATAGAGAGAGTTTTGAAACCGGAGCAGACCTAGACCAAAAAGGCACCCGGAGGTGGGCCGGTGACTTTCTAGCAGCTGTTCACTTGCCTTGTAATTCCCAGGCTTGGGTTCCTTTCATTTTCTTACTGTTGCTGTTTTGTGTTTTCTCCACATCTTAGAAAAAACTGCAGCCCTCTAGGGCCAAGCTCTTCTGTGTCCTTCACAGGCTGAGCTATAGCCCTCAGTCTTCCATTGTCCCTCCCCAGACATCATAGTAAAATGCCCGAGGGAGCTGGCATAGCTCCTTCTCTGTGTTAGAAGCACTGACAATATTGCTTTGGGCTTTAGAATAACCTCTGTGATGACAAATGGGAAAGGTTCTTGCAGGTACTACAGTGTCGTTCTGGCTCATGTTTGTAACTTTCAACCAGCTATTGACTGAGCTTAGAAAATAAAATTTCCAGCTCCATAAGAAAGACCCAATCAATAGTTTTCATTTCTGACAAAATGCCCAAGGGCTGTGATCAGCAATTTCTCCAGAGAAATAATTACTTCTTGGTGTCCTTCTTGCTTATGCCAACATGAGAAGGGGCTAAATTTAGGTTTTTATATTGTTCAGTGAAACAGAGTTTAATGGCATAAAAAGCGTCAGCGCAAAATTTTGATATATCCACCGGAAATCACCACCCATTGTCACAGACTCTGAAAGCGATGACGGCCTCAGTGAACAATGAGGCTTACACAACACCCTTCTTTTTGCCAGTATACAATATCCCACTGAGCATGCTCCTTGACTCCCCAAAACCCAGTCTCTTCCTACTCCACCACACCATGCTACTTATATCATGGAGGTTTCTGCACTTCTCCTCGATCAGCAAACTGAGATGAAGTAAGAGACCACGATGAAACTCTCTAGACCATTCCTGTAAGAAGTTTTTTTGAAAAAAACTGTTCTAATAAAATACAGCAAGAGAGTATTTTATCATGGTTCTAATAGCTTCATTGTAGAAAAGCGTTCCTTTACTGTTTTATTGTTCATGGCTTTCTTTGAGACATAGCACATATTTGCTGTGTATATAAAGCAGCACTGTTTTAAGTGCTGAATCAATGGCATAATTGTGTGTGTGTGTGTGTGTGTGTGAGTAACTGGCCCTTTTACCTGTATTTTTCCCATAGATAAAATAATTAACTTCTATAGAAAATGACTCTTTTATCTCTGAAACAAAGGGCTCCTAAGAAGAGGCAGTACAGCACCCTCCTGAGTCAGAGCCTCTGCCTGGTCTGCTGTAAATTGCAAATACGCTCACTCCCTCCTTGACTTCAGATTCTTGTTCTCATGCTGACTTCAGGGGGCACTCCCCTGACTATCCCAGGAGACACTGATACCCCCTCCATCCCCGGAAATGCCTATCTTCCAAGCTCCTAATCATTACTTAATGCACTATATGTTTTTACTAATTTAATAATTAATTTGTCTGTTTTCCTCCACTAAGATGTAAGCTCCATGACAGCAGGTTCTTGTCTATGTATGTATTTTTAACTTGTGAATATCTCCAGCATCTCAAACAAGGTCTGAGACATAATAGATGCTCAATAAATATTTATTGAATGAAGTACATGGACTGACAATATACAAGATACAACCAGCCCCTTTTAACATAATGATCACAAAATAACTCCTTTCTGCCTCTTACGTGTGTCATGACTTTTTCAGCTATTAAACAGAACAATACTAATTCACAGGTTTGTCTGTAGAATTATTTAAAGCATTCCTCTAGCATGGCAGATTGCCTCTTGCTCACATCCATTATTATTAACGCATTGATATATGTGTGTCTAAGATTCATGCCTTGATTCACAAAGACCAGTTTTTATGTTTTTAGAAAAGCTGTTAGTACCTATCTGTATAACATGTCTGTATTATTAATGTTAAGGTGTTAGCCATAAACTATTTTTCTTTAGAGATCTTGGAATGTATTCAATGAACAGAAAAAGCAGGACTAACCTGATTTTCTTCCTCGCTGGCACCATCTGCAACAAAAAAAAATGCAAACACCTAAGTTAAGGGAATGTAAAATATTTAATAAATGGAACAAATAATCCACTCTGTGCAGTGCCTTGCTTACTTTACTGGAAATATGTTAGAAAACTGCAAATTATTTTTGAACACATTAGAAGTTACCATGGCAAATAAAATGAGGACACTGCACCAGGAGACTGGCATATCCACTCACAAAGATCCAGTCACTCAGAAAGGTCCAGTTACTTGGGAAAATAATATTCATATGCTTTCTGACCTCCTTAAACTATCTAATTTCTAAACTCCTTTCACAGCAAAGTATGTCAGACCTCTTTTTTAATTAAACATAAATATCAATTATAATGTAGTATAAAATGTATATCATATATACATATAAAATTAAATTTTCTGAATGCTGGTAGCACTGCCTCCTTATTACATCTACAAAAATTAGAGCTATGATAAAATTAAGTTTAATCAAAATCACAGACCATGGTATACTCCCTCATTAAGAGACACTTTCGTACCTACACATTTATTCTAGGAAAGTGGGCATCATTTGTGTATAATGTTCTCCTGAAACTCAATCTAGGGTTCCCTTTTAAAAATGTAAATGCCTCAGAGCAAGATAACTCTAAGCAATTCATGTTCTCTTCGAATTCAGTAGCTAATGCAAAAACCTACCACCAGCTCTGACAAAAGTTCCTTACCTTGTATAAGAAGTACCCTGAACCCATTTAGGACTTAAAAACACAAAAATAAAATAAAGCAGTAGGAGGCATTACTGCTTTAAAATAATAGATGACTGAACGTAATTTTTAATATTTTGTTTATAAATACGCTATTTAATATATACATATATAAACACACATCTAAATTTTAACTATCTATTTATACACAATTCCTCCCATGAATTGATATGCTCGGTAAAGGGTCAGATAAAGAAGAATCCATTAGCTTTTTAGAACTCACAGAGAACTAATGGAATGGTAACTCCTCATGGGTAAAATTCAGATCATTTCAAATTACTTGCCATTTCTAAAGATAACAACATAGTTCTAATATAAAACCACATATATAATTCTTTAAAGCTGTGTGTCTGGCAAGGTTTTTCAGGACTACATATACACATATAGAAGCTTCAGTGCCATGTATGCACTGGGCAGGGGGAGGGAGACAAGTCTCTGCACAGGGCTTTGTGGTGTATGGCAAGAGGCTTGGGTTACATGCAAATTGCTTACCTGGGATGAGGCAAAGAGCCAGGGTCAGAAGTACTGGCACTGCAGCTACCTTCATGATGAAAATGATGTAAGCTGGTTACAGGTCTGCTCCGTGCATTGCTCACCAGCTGGTGCTCTAGGACTGAACCCGTGGGGATGCAGCTTACTTTATATATACCTGGTGATACACACCCATAGCAACAGCCAACATTATAAACCAGTTGTTCAAGGTTCTGCTAGACTTAGTATTCCACATCAATTTAGTTTCCATCCTTTAGGATCCTGTCAAGGGGGCAGATCTGAATAGAAAATGTCTGTTTCCAAAGTAGTTCTATACGTTTTTATGATACCACCTCCAAAGGCAATAGATTGAGTCCAAGGACCTTACTTAAAGTTTAATACTCTGCAGTCCTCTCTAAAAACTGAATTCTTCAGTCACATAAGACACAGTACCTTGTAGACAAACATGTTTCTAACTGGGTCCCTTTCCTAAGTGGGAGGAAAGGGAAAAAGAAGACAGAGTGGTTGCCCTACCAGTCAGGTAAACATGTAAAGATTTCACCACTCCTGGAGAAAGCTGCTTTATAGTAAGAGAAGCTAGGAGTCTTGGTGCTTCCACCTACAGATGTTCCAAGTGTTCCCATATGAGACTCATATGTCACAGTGTCACAGACTCATATGAGAAAGCTGAGTGACCCTAAGAGATGACCTAGCGAACTCCTAACACTGAATACATGGGGACACTGAGACTTGGAGAAGGAGTGATGACCTTCCCAAGGACACACAGTTTAGGTGGCAGAGGCAGAGGTGGCACTTGGAAGAAGACCACAAGGTCCACAGTTTCTCAACTCCATATACCACTTCGCCATGAAAGGTCAGCAAAGGCAGATGCTTTATGAAATCAAAGCTTACACATTCCTGCTTTTTAAAATCCTCTGTGTAAAGGCTTTTATATTCTAAAGCTTTATCTTAGAGTCTAATCACATGCCATCATCATAAACATTGGAGACTCATGGTTTAACTTTTCACATAGCCCACTGTTCTCCAAGTTCCTGTTTGAAAAATTTGGCCCTATCAGTTTCCCTGAAATTAAGTTTATTCCTTTATTGCCTCATTACTTAGTCTCCCCAAAAAGAAAAAAAGAAATAAAATATTTGAAATTATGAATATATAAATGCAGCATTTTTCTAGAGGAAGTATCTTCTCTTTCTTAAAAAAATATTTTATTTATTTATTTTTAGAGAGAGTGAAAGGGAGAGAGAAAGAAAGAGAGAGAAACATCGATGTGCAAGAAATACATTGATCCGGTTGCCTCTTGCATGCCCCCAACTGTGGACCTGGCTTGCAACCCAGGCATGGGAATCGAACCAGTGACCTTTTGGTTTGCAGGCTGGCACTTAATCTACTGAGCCACACCAGCCAAGAGAGTATCTTGTCTTTAGTTCTTTTTTCCATTCTATAATAATGCCTTTGGTGTACCAAACTATTTTACTCTATTAGGTTAAGAGTACCCCAAGCAATGCACAAAGATGACTGAAGCCAGACCCAAAACATTTGATTCCAGTACTATGCAGGGTCTCCACAACCATTGAAGGAAAGTGTTGAACTATATGAGATCAAAACCTTTTTAGAGATTGTTCCAAAAAAGCTGATCTAAAGGAAGACAATTTGGGGATCATGTCAACCTTCTGAATAACATCAAAGCCAAGGTATTTCTTTTACTTTTTTTAATGAAATAATTTCTTTCCTGTAAAATACAGTCAGTGGTTTCAAGGTCAGCACTATTAGCTTTGTTTCTTTGCAATGGTTCAGTAAAATGAGTGACCTGGAAAGCAAGTTCAAATTGCATTGACGTTATAGGATAGAAAATTGATGTCCATCACAGCTTAAAGCAGTGATTTTCAATAGGTGCACCACAAGTAATTTTAAAACATGCAATATCTGACTATTCAGTCAGGGGCACTAACCTGATCTTTTCCCTTAGGTTGTCAAATAATAAAATGACAACAGCCAACACAACATTAGCTGTCTATGTTGAATGAATCCAAGTTATACCTATTTTCTGTTAGGTTAGCAAAAATTACATTTTGGTGTGTGAAAGAATTTTAGTAATCACTTTATGTGTGCCATGAGATGGCAAAGGTTGAAAATTGCTGGTTTAATGGAAAGAGAATAGGAAATTTGTTTCTATGCCTTTTCTTTGCAACAACACAGAGTAATGAAAATGAACCTGACTTTGGCATATGATAGATATGGGTCAAAATCTTTACCTAACAATTACTAGCTATGTTGCCTTGGGCAAGTCACTTATTTTTTCTCAGCCTCAGTTTCCTAATATGTAAAATAGGGATTCTATGACTACATTATACAACTGTCGTAAGAGTTAGAGGTAATTTGTGTGTGTGTGTGTGTGTGTGTGTTTAATGCTTAGAACAATTCCAAGCACATGTGGTAAACTTTCCCATTAAAGAGAGCTGGTCTTGCATTTTTATGTCATTATAATGATATGGGTATAGTAGGGAATTTCTGAGATTCCAAGAAAAGTCAGCATCTCTTGAACATGGACCTCAACAGCAGATTAAGTTTCCTTAGCAGAGAATAACATCCCAGACACATTCTGAAGGGAAATTAAAAAGTCAAGATATAAATATTCTTTTTCACTTTGTTATGCTCTAAACCACAACACTTGAAACAAATAAAAGCATTAGCCATTTATAATTTGCAAAATTCACTGCTGGATTTCAAGCATCATTGATTCCTCATCTCCATCTGTAAAACTCTCTCCTAAATACTGACATACCAATACTAATTATTTATCCTTCATCTGTTCTGTCTGACTATATGAAATGTGTCCCAACCATACATGCTCATTATTGATGCAATGACTTACAATAGAATTGGTGACTATGTAATATGCTCCGATGAACCCCAAATCTAGTCCAAATGGATGATATTCCCAGGAGTGGAAGTGGTTCTAGGGTGGAACAAAAGAACCAAAATATGATCGCATCTCTAAAGAATCTCTGCTATGAGGAAAGGCTGAAGGAGCTGGTTTCCTTCATACTGGGAGTTCCTCACTGACACCCAGAACCTCCTGAAGTGATGAATAAGAGGCTTGGAACTGATAACGTCTTCCAAGAGGGGAAGGAGCCAAGAGAAGATTCAGTGAGCACCCCCAATATTGGAAGCACATGCCAGCTGGCTCATGACATCAGAGATTTTTCTCCATTTCATTTCAGGAATGTTGTAAATCCAGAGGTGATTCATCACATATTCTGTGAATCACTCCTTATTTCAGAGAACCACAAAATTTAAATTCAAATGAATGGGACTGAGACTTTAGAGAATGGGGGTTTGTGTTATCCGTATACTTCCATATTAGGTAATCAGAGTACTTTCCTTAAATTCTAACTTTTGTATTTTTTCAGCTCTTTCAATTATTCATCAAACATGTAAAACCCTCTTCCTTCTCATTAAAAAGAAACAGAGCTAAGTTACACAAAGTATAAACTGTACAATTCAACATATGTATCAAGTGGCCTAGAATCTGTATTCACATCAAGGGTATTGATACAGAAAGAAGAAATGAGAAAAGTGTGAAATAAACAAGATGTTGTAGACCAGTAATCTTACTGAAGACAAAAGGTTATTTCTGAAATTCAAAGTTATCAGATTATTGTTCAAATCTCCTCTTTTCCTATGCAGAAATATCCTTGCTGATCACAATAGTTTAATAAATACCTATAGTCCCTTACAATCAAATCACCTTCCACATTTCCCAAACTATCTGCCATTCAGTGGCTCCCCAGATTTGATTATGCAGTGTTGTGAGGTGGCAGAGTAGGTGTTATTATCCTTTCCTTGCTTGCCCAAAATGGTACTAGGAACAAACTCCAGAGAAGGAATTAGGTTGGGTGGCAATCCCAGCCTTGCCACTTTCCCACATTTTACACCCTATGTGGTCATCTCAGAGCCTTTCTGGCAGTTCAGGGGGAATCCAGACATAGAGCTTTCAACTACCTTCAACATTCTATCGCTAATATAATTCTCTCCTAAAACCCCCTGCACGCACACACTCACACACACTCGTGATGACTTGGGGGAAAATAAGTATGCTGTGACCATGGCTGAAAAGCTTGTGTCCCGACAGATCTTAGAAGATGAGGCAACTGCTTTTTTATTAATTTTTAATTTTCTTTCCTATAAGTCTGATGTTTTTCCCTATAAATTTAATATCTCACTGTATTCTCCTTTATGGAAGACACTAACTAGAGAACAGTCTTTACATGCCTTACTCTCTTGAAATGTTCCATTAACAGCTCACTTCATTCCTTCTGAGAATTCCGTTCTGTTTGTCTAGAAAGGCTAAGAAAATATGGAGATAAGCATCTCATTTCATTAAGGACAGGATGGGATGGGCACTGTTTGATGACTGAGTATACAGACCCTGCTATTTATAGATATAATAGTTGCTTTTATTAGATTAAGAAAACACAAAAGTTCATTGTCTAATTTTGACTACATTAAGCTTTACATATTGGATTATATTTGGTTCTTAAACACAATATCCAGCTTCTCCTTACAGTTCATGCTACAGTTCATGCTGACCGCCAGCCCCTGCTGCCCCTCACAGCACACTGTAAGTTCTCTAGGGTTAATCTTGACTGCAGAAAACAGAGATGTGTGGAGCTATTTTTTTAAAAAAATCACAATAAATGAATTCTTAGCTGGTATACTGAATTTTTGCAAAAGAGTACTATATATTTTATATGTAAAATATTTATATATGTATATACAATAAGCAAGGTCAAAATTTTTAGATCCACACGTAAAATTAGGAAGAAATAATCTATCTGTCTTTATAAAATGATTTGCACAGAAATGTGAAAGTCGCTAGCATTTATGGTGCACTTACTCAGTGACAGGCACAACAATAAGCTGAAAGGGTATCACTCTATTCTTTTTTTACAGATAAAGAGGTTGTGCTTTGGTGGGTTTCTAAAACTTTCCCGAGGTTGTACAACCTGTGAGCAGGGGTCTACACAGATGGTGACATCAATGCAAATGATGGCAGTCAAACCCCAGAGCCCAGACTCTCACCTACCAAGCATTGTGGTGATCACATTACCTACACCTGTGACTAACTTATCTTAGACACTCAGTGTTGGGGCTCAAACATACTCCTCCAAAATTCATACTGGAAACCTTAACCACCAGTACCTCAGAATGTAACTATATCTGCAATAGGGCCTTTATGTAGGGGACCGGTTTGTTTCGGTCTGGCAAATGTGACTCAGCTCTGTATGGAAAACCTACAGAAGCGAAGTAGTGGGCAGGAGCCAGACCTTCAAACCAGGTTTTCCCGTGGGAATCAGGCCTAGAAAATGCATATTGACTGTTATGGCTTGCTCTTGCTAAAACTCCATCACCCTGGTCTAAAATAACAAATGTGTATTGTCTACCTTCAAGGTAATTTCCAAAGCCGGTGTGAATTCACCCAAGGACAGAGCTAATCAGCTCTTCATCATTCCCCTTTGCATGTTATTTTCATTTCCTTGATTGTACCTAAAATGTAGACAACAATATTCTATGTAATAGAGAATACATCTTTCTCTGATGTAAGCCCCCAGAAAAACAATAAAAGCCTGTCTAGGCAAGGGTTGGGGCGCTCTCCTTTTGAGAGAGTGGCCGAGGCACTCATAGGCTCTCTCTCTCCCCTTGAGAGAGTAGCCGTGCTGTTCCCTTTTTCTCCACAGGATTGCTGTCGCCTGTGCATTTGTTTTCTCTTTCAGCCACAGCAAGGCGGAACTCCGCTGGTCGGAGCCCGCCACACCTTTAAAAAGGTGACTGACTTCAAATGAGTCCATTAGGGTAGGCCCTAACCCTATGGGCCTACCCTAGGATGGGTGTCCTTATAAGGGGAGGAACTTGGGACACAGAGAGATACCAGGAATGCTGTGTGCAGTGACTTACACCAGGCCACCTGGCTTGTGAGTGGTCAAGCTGAGACCTGGTCTGAAGACAATGTTTCTATTAAATCAAGTAACAAGTTAACGGAGGAAAAATGGGGACAACTGATTGAACAACAATAAAAATTTTTAAATAAATAAATAAAAATCAAGTAACAAGTTAAATAGCACTAATCATTGTGTCATACCACAATCTTAGTTCATGAAACAAATAAAAGGAATAAGAGAATGAAAAATAAATATGGAATCATGTTTACTCTTAGGTATGGAACCAAATTACTAAAATTGGGTTTAAAAAGTAAGAAATGGAAGTCCAAAGTTATGTGTTATGGAATATCCAATAGATTCCACAATACTCCCCACAGGAATACAACAAATATTTACTGAATGCCTACATTTGCCTGAGACTGTGTGAGAGCCTAGTATTAAACTCGTAAATAAAACATATACAGTCTTCGACTTCTAAAAGACAACAGTCTAGTGGAAGAGGTAGAAAATAATCCTATAAATCACTGTTCCACTGAATCTGTGAAAGTATTTTTAAAAAGATGTCCATCAAGTAAAGTTAGCACATCATCCAGATATTCAGCTTCTACATGGAAAGGTCTTGATGAAATTAGACTCAATTCTGGGTGGGGGCGGGGGGTGGGAGTCTGGATTAAAAAGGTATATAGCCTAATCTATCTGAAAAAATTAATCCTTAAATAATTATGAGAACCAGTGTTTTCCTCCAATAATTTCTTTTATCTGACATTTAAAATTTCCACTATATCACTAGTTAGTTATCTAACACTAGCTGAGCTCAGGAGTTGAATTTAAAATTAAATTTACATTTAGTGGGTTTTTATTTATTTTAAGTCATGCCCTCCTGGGCATATTATGCCCTCCAGTGATATTAATGGCCATAAAAAATTTAGATCCCTATCAATTTGTAGGAGTCATGCTGAATTTTATTAATTGGAAGCTTAAAACCCCAAGGTGCTGAAAGTACAGAGGAAGAAAATAAATAAAAAAGACTGTTCTGCCTTAAAGAGTCTAGCACTGTAGTAGGGACGCTAACACTTGTACCAGAAAAGAAATGACTCAATGGAACATGCAACACAAAGTACCATAAACAAAGAACAGATGGAGCACCTTTGAATTGGGCCTTGAGGGTTAAAGATATTTGATCATAAGGGGATGGGAACATGACGGATTTTTCAGAACAGCAGAAGCAAGGTCCCAGGAGCAAAATAATGTGGGTTCTTCATGAAAAAATATGTAGTAACTTTTAACTGCATACATGGGAAAGGGAGAATAGAAAATAGTTTTAGGACAACGGAGTGTCTCAATGGCTAAAACAAACAATAGTGAACCCATCAAATGCTGGCGAGTATTTGGAGAAACCAGATCTCTCATGTGTTGCGGGTGGGAATGTAAAATGGTGCAGCCACTCCGGAAGGCAGGTTGGCAGTTGCTTAACAAACTAAATATATGCTTATTATACTACCCAAATAACTGTCCTCCTGGGCATTTATCCCAGAAAAATGAAACTTATACCCACACAAAAACCAGCACACAGTTCATGGAACACCACCAAAATGTCCCTCAATAGGTGACTGGTTAATCAAGCATTAGTGCACTGTACCATGGACTCCAACTGCTTGGATGGATCTCAAGGACATGGTGCTGAGTGAAAAAGCCCGTCTCCAAAATTCATATACTTTGATTTTATAACCTCTTCAAAATCATAAAATTACAGACATGGAAAACAATGTGGCGGCTGCCAGGGGTTAAGGAGGGCCGCTGGGCAGGGAGTAGAGGTGATTGTACCTGGGTAGCATGAGAGAGATGTTCGTGATGATGGAAAATTCCACCTCCTGAGTGTGGGGTAATTACACAAGTCCACGCATGCAATAAAATAGCACCGAACTACACACATGCCTTTAGTGAAAGTCAAACTTCTAGTTTTAATACAATTACGTAAGATTTAACTATTGGGGGAAACTGAGTAAAGAGTATACAGGACTTCTTAGTACTATCTTTGCAAATTCCTGTGAATCTATAAATATTTCCCCCCCAAAACTTTTTTAAAACATAGACTACAAAATCCTACATTCTTTCTACAAATATACACTTACCATATGACCCAAGAAAAATTCAAAGAGGTCCACACAAAACCTGTACAAGAATATTTATTGCAACTTCATTCACAATCACTAAAATCCAGAAACAATCCAAATGTGTATCAACTGGTGAATGGATAAACAAACTGTTGTACATCCATACAACAGATTTCCACTCAAGAATAAAAAGAAATGAACTATTTACACCTGCTGCAACACGAATGAACATCAAGAGTATCATTCTAAGTGAAAGGAGCCAGACATAAAACATTACATATTTTAGGATTCTGTTTATATATGACATTTTTAAATTATGGGGGCATAAATTAGATCAAGTTTGCCAGGCTCGGAATTAAGGAAGAAGATTTATTCCAAAGGTGCAAATGGCAATATAGGGTGGGGAAAAAGTAGGTTTCCAGTTGTTCATATGGAGAATAATACAATACTTAAGGAATAATAATACGAGAATAAACTGGGTTTCGTGTACTTACAACTGTAAACCTACTTTTGCCCCAGCCTGGATTTGAGGGTGATGGCCCTATTCTGTATTTTGATTGTGCTGGTAGTTTCACAAGTGATTATGCTTGTCAAAACTCACGTAACTACACACCCAAGATTTTAAATTTTGCCTTTATACATTTTGCTTCAATAAACTTGACTTTAGGAAAAAAAGTCATATTCAATAACATACTATTTTTTAAAAACATTTATATATTTTTTTTGCATTATGGGAAATAGACACAGACTGACCAAAAACTCTTACCCCTGTCTAATGGAATTATGATATTTTACATTTCTCTATTTTTCTCTTCTAAGAAGTTTTTTCACTAAGTAGGTATTATTTTTAAGAATAAAAATGCTATTTTAAAAAATCAGTTTGATATTTTGGGGGCTAGATAGGACATTGAAAGTCATCCAGTTTTCCTATCCAGTTTACAGTTGAAGATATGAGGGCTAAGACAGAGTTATTTTTCCTAATTATTTAAATGTTAAAATAAGTTACACACAGCGTCAGTAGCCCATCATCCGAGCTGCATGATCTAACTGTGAATGCCATAATTTATTTGAAGGGATGAGGGTCAATTTCATCCTTCAGAAACTCCCACTTCAGCCTTGGCTGGTGTGGCTCAGTGGACTGAGTATTGGCCTACCAACCAGAAGGTCGCTGGTTCAGTTCTGGTCAAGGGCACATGCCTGGGTTGCAGGCCAGGTCTCCAGTTGGGGGTGTGTGAGAGGCAGCCAGTCGATGTTTCTCTCCCTCTCTTTCTCCTTCCCTCCTCTCTCTCTGAAAATAAATAAAATCAAAAACAAAAACAAAAAACTCCCACTTCATAGTGACCCCAAAGTAAAGTGTTTCAGGATTTTCCTGGACCACCTCCTCCTGCAGGTGGGTACAGAATCTGGACAGAGAGGGCCAGTTCTCCAATCTGCACCAATGGAGCCCAGTGATGTTTTGGAAACGTGTGACTTGCTAGCTGTTTGGCTTCAGGTAAATCATGGTAAGAATATCATCATCCACTTGACAGGATTGTTGAGCACACTGAGATGAGTGTGTGAAAAAGCTAAAGCAACTATTATTGTTGGTAATAGTTTAAGTCATCCGTAGTGAAGCCTACTTGAAAGCCAGAAGGATGATATAATTTGGAAGTTAACTGTTGAGTTTTAAAGTAATGCTACCTGGGTTCAAAAACAGGCTTATTTGTCATGTGAAAAGCGGGGATTTACCTAAACTCTCACTTTCTTCACAACTAAGCGGAGGATTGGAATAGTGATTATCACGAGAATTATGCGGAGTAGCTCATATAAAGCCCTTCAGTGGTATCTGGTGCACACAGAGTGCACAGGGTTAGCTGCTATTAGAAATATCTTCTTGTTAGACTGCTGACTACATTGAGTTAAAGATTACAGTGGTGATTCCACCTATGGACCTTTTAAAGGATTCAGTGTTTGGTGGGAAGTGCCAATAATCAGAGTCTAATTTTAGGGGCACACACTAATAGCCGCCAGGGAAGAGAAGCGTTTCCTCTTCTGTGTCCCTTCTTTTGGACAGCTGTCTATACTCCAGGTGGTAAGGCTTTTGCAAGGAATTGTGTCACCACATGTGGCTGGATGGCGTGGCAGGTCATTTGAGCCATAAAAAATGTGACACCCTTTCAAATTGGTCAGAAAATCAAACAGCTGGTTTTAAGCTCTTAAATTTTCAAACATTTCCTCTCTGTAAAAGAGAGAAAATGTCTTATCATCCAGCTGGAGATGAGAATAAGGCGAATGCCTCTTCTTACTGTTATCCATCCTTCTTAAACCTCTTCCTCATTAGCAAGTTCATGAATGTAATAGTATTTGATGTGGATTAGGACGTCTGTGTGTTCATTCCAGTCCCCACTTGTAGCTGAAGCAAGACTGTGGATACATATTAAATTTCTAAATTCTCATGAGATGAGGCACACTGGAAAATGCACTAAGAGGACAGAAGGAGGTAGACCAACTCAACTGTACTAACTGAGTATATCAACCAACATCATAAAAACATTGCCTTCACAGAGAGAATTTTTAGGGCAGTGAAATTACTCTGTATAATACAATGGTGGATACATGTCATTGCATATTTGTCTAGAACGATAGAATGTACAAAACCAAGAGTGAGCCCTGATGTAAACTATGGACTCTGGGTGATAATGGCGTGTCAGTGTGGATTCATCAGCTACAATGAATGACCAACTGTCCTGGGAGATGTCGATAGTAAGGAAGGACATGCCTGTGTGGAGGCAGGGAGGACACCTTCCTGACAGTTTTGCCATGAATTAAAACTGCTCTAAAAATAGGCTATTAAATAATTTTTTTTAAATATTTTTTCAAAGGCCACAATATCTGGAGCATAGCAGCACTCAACGTATAGTGAATTAATTGATGAATCTTTTGACTAGAACATTCTACCATTAAGTCATTTAGGGAAGAGCTGTGAAAAACAGTAAAAAAATGAGATTTGGAGTTAAAAAACTGGGTTCTCCTTTTACTTACATTTCTGAGCCTATTTTTCATTTATAAAATCCAAAAGTGTTGTCATCTACATGTCAGTTTTGCTGTGAAGATATAATTAAGCAATATAGGTGAAAGTACTCCATGAGATATAAACTGCTAAGCAAAAGCCAGTCACTGATCTGGGTCCAGATTGGTACTGTGTGCCTTAAACTATCTCTTTATCAGGTATGTTCACTTACAAGGCTAGCTCATTACATCTCAACATCCCCCCCCACAAAAAAAATGGGGTGGGGGTGGGGAACGAGAGAGGGAAGAGCTGACAGTTTTTCTTCTCTTGTCCCTAGGTTAATTAATGTGTGTAGTTTTTCATTAAGGTTAGTCCTTAAAAACATACAATTTATTGTCATCTGGGCGTGGTTGCAATGTAAGATGCCACTGCTCTGAGGGTGGCTGGCAGTGGCACTAGGCCAAATCCACTGTGGGTGTGGAGACATCCAGCAGAATAAAGTATCACCCCACCCTGTTGTCCTGTCGCCTAATTAACTGGGGTGCTCTGAAAACAACTCTTAAGAGTCAGTGTAATCTCACCTTAGAGTTGTGACGCAATGGAAAAATGGCAGCCTACTTATGGAGGAAATGCAGACTATCCTCTAACTTCTGGGAAGAAAGGCCAGTGGAGAGAACTGGGCTCGGTGATTCCCAAGGAAGCTCACCCTTGATTCCCGGCCCTCTTCACCTACATTTGTGAGCTCAGCAAAGCTGTCTGCATAACAAAAACTGCTTAGCCCCAGGCCTCTTCACCAGAGGGGAAAATGATTAGTGTCTTAAGGCAAAATAGATGCCTTAAGCACACTTTTCCTCCCATTTCTCATGGAATTAAGCAGAGAGGGTAGATATAGGGATGAGCTTCTTTGGAAAGGGGGTGGGGGTAGAAAAAAAACAGGGACAACCTGTCAGATAAGGCTCTGACAAGAAAACACTCGACCCTCTGGAGTGTACAGTCTCTGAGAGTTCAGTACCCAAAGAACTCGGTATATAGTTACGAAAAGTCACAAACTTATAATTGTCTTTGAACCAAAATGAGCCTTGGTATAGTCTAGCATATTCAAATATCTTCATTTTATCAATAAGGCCTGATGATGGGAAGCCATAGACTTGAAGACCAATAGGTAGGGAGTTGCAAAGCCAGAACTCATTCCACATCCTGACTCCCAGACCCATGTGCCTTTCCCACATCACAGCTTTGCAACTGCCCACTCACTGTACACTTGAAACCTATATAGTTTTATTCACCAATGTCACCCCAATAAATTTAATTTAAAAAAGGAAAACATAAAATTGAGTACCTATTTCATCATTAAAGAAGCTAGATTCTAGGAAAATTCCCTTCTCTGAGCCTCAGTTTTCACATCTGTGAAATGAGGAAGTAGTGTTAGTTGATTCTTCATTCCCCCCCCCCCAACTTTTATGATGCATTGTTATGGGAACACAGCATCAACCAGGGACCTGTCCACTACCTTAAAAATGAAGTGGAGGAGAGTTCCAGCAGCTATAAGGAGCCTTCCTTGTCCACTTGGCTTCCTCCTCTGACCTCCTCTAGCACAAACAGATTGATTTGATAACCCATCTGACACATTATTGTAATGCTTAAATTATGAAGGTTTTTATTGTTGTTTTCATAGGTATGTATCTAACAGAATAAAGTCAACGTGTTATACATTTCCTTTACCACAACACCTGATAGGATATCTAAAGACAGTGAATACTTGCTGATAAGGGAAACTTCTCATTTTCTGTTCTCCCAACATTTAAAAATAAACACATTGAATGTGTTTACACTTATGAAAGTTCTCTGGCCCATGCAGAATAGTTCCTGTCATTAATGTTGGTCCCAGACATTATAAAACACTTTCACCTTAATTACTACATTGGATGCCTCCAACCACCTCAGACCTTGCAAAGTGATCTACATTCCTATAACACTTTACAAGCAGGCAAGTATGGTGAGTGAAAAAAATGGGCTTTAAAATTAGACATATCAGGTTCTGGGTGTTAGATCTACCGTTACCAGCCATGAAAGCATCAGAAGATTCCTTAAAATTTCTGAGCACTGGTGGGGATTAAACTATTTCATATAGTTATCATGAGAATTAATTAGATAATATTTGAAAATTTCTAGGATTTAGTAGGTACTCAATAAATGATAACTATTATTGATTTCGTTAAAAATTAAGGTATATAGACTTTGAAGAAAAATATAAAACTTTCTTTGTTCACAGATGACATGATATAGACAGCTCAAAATAATCAATGATAAAACTGGAATGAATAAGCAATGAAATATGGAATTAAAATTAAAAGCACAATACTATTTACATTAACATCCACAAAAATGAAATACTTAGGTGTATATATAACAAAATATGTACACAGCCTACATGAGGAAAACTACAAAAGACTATTTTGATGAAATCACAGAACTAAATAAATAAAAAGATATACTATGTCCACAGATAGAAACACTCAATATTATCAGGTTGTAAGTTTTTTCCAACTTGATCTATAGATTCAATGCAATCCCAATCCAAATTCCAGTCAGTTATTTTGTGGATATCAACAAATTGATTCTAAAATTTGTATGAAGAGGCAAATAACACAGAATAGCCAACATATGGCAGAATAAAACAAAGTTGGAGAAGGGATGTTACTTGATATCAAGACTTACAGTAATAAAGGTAATGTGGTACTGCCAAGAGAAAAGACAAATATATCAATGGAACAGAAATCCCAGATATAGACCCACATGAAGAGTGTCAAATGACCTTTTGACAAAGAAGTAAAGGCAATACAGAGAAGGAAAGATAGTCTTTTAAATAAATTACAACAACTGAACAGGCATAAGCAAAAAAAAAAAAAAATTAAACATTGACTTGACCCACATCATGAAGTCACAAAGAGTAACAAAATGGATCACAGACCTAAACATAAAATGCAAACCTATAAAGCCCTAGAAGATAACATAGGGGAGAAACTAGGTGACTTCAGGTACCGTGATGACTTTTTAGATACAACACAAAAGGCACGATCTGTGGAAGAAATAACTGGTAATCTGGAGTTCATTAAAATTAAAAACTTCTGCTCTTCAGAAGAACACTGTCAAGAGAGTGAGAAGACAAGACACAGACTGGGAGAAATATTTGCAAAAGTTATCTGATAAAGAACAAAGAACTCTTAAAAGTCAACAATCAGAAAATAACTTGGTTTAAAAAGAACGTAAGGGCAAATACCTTAACAGATACCTCACCAAAGAACATAGACAGATGTCAAATAAGCATATGAAAAAAATGCGCCACATCATACTTCACCTGGAAAATGCAAATTGAAACAACAATGAAATACCTTTACATTCCTATAGAATGGACAAAATCCAGAACACTGACAGCCCCAAATGCTGGCGAGAATGTGGAGCGACAGAAACTCTCATTCATTGCTGGTGGGAATGAAAAATGATACAGTCACTTTGGAAAAGAGTTCGGCAGTTTTTTACAAAACTAATCTCACCATACAATCCAGCAATATCACTCGTGATATTTACCTAAAGGAGTTGAAAAGTTACTTCCACACAAAACCCTGCACATAGATGTTGGTAGCAGCTTTTTTCATAACTTCCAAAACCTGGAGGTAACCAAGATGTCCTTCAGTAGGTGAATGAGCAAATACACTGTGGTACACCCAGACAATGAAATATTATTCAGTGTAAAAAGAAATGAGCTGTGAAGTCATAAATAGATATGGAAGAACCTTAAATGCACATTTCTAAATGAAAGAAGCCAATCTGTAAAGGCTAGATACTGTAGGATTCCAATTACATGACATTCTGAAAAGACAAAACTATGAAGACAGTCAAAAGCTCAGTGGTTGCCAGGGGGTGGGGGATGAGATGAGGGGTATTAATTAGAGCACAGAGGATGTTTAGACCAGTGAAAATACTTTGTGTAATACCATAATGATGGATACATGTCATTAACCACTTGTCCAAACTCATAGGAGGTACCACACAAAGAGTGACCCATAATGTAAACCATGGAATTTGAGTCATTATTATGTAGGTTCACCAGTTGTAACAAATGTACTGCTCTGGTGGAAGATGTTAATAATGAGAAAGGCTGTGCGCGGGTATATGGCAGGGGGTATATGAGAAAACTTTTTTTTGCTGTGAACCTAAAACTACTCTAAAAATAAAGTCTTAATTTAAAAAAAAATAAAATTAATCTTACCCTGTGATTTCCATCCACAAAAATCTTCTAGTGAGTCCTCTCAGCCACAGAATCAAAAGGGTGTTACTCATCTCTGCTTTTTATGTAATATGATTAAGGCTTACCTATTGGAATATACGGAAATCTGTAAGTCCTTTGACCTTGATGACATCCTGACTTATAAATGCCTTCTTATTTCTCCATTATAGAAAGAGTAAGGATTTTAAAGCCAAAACAAACTGAGTTTGAGTTGAGGCTCTGCCACTTCACACCTTAGGGACCTTATGGATTTCACTTCACCAAGGTCCCTCTCCTAGATTTGCGAGTGGCTGACTTCTATACAGGACTCAACTTCCGTATTTTTTTTCAGACAGATCTTTCTTTACAACCAAATCTAGAGCAGGCCCTCCATCTATTACATCCTCAATTCCAGTCATTTTCATGACATGATGGATTTCATTTTCTTTGTAGAACGATCATTATCATTTGAAATTCTCTTGCTGTTAAGCTGTTACTTCTTACTCTTTCTCTTTCCCGTTAGAATATACGCTCCATAAAGCAGAGACCTCATCTGAGAATGAACTCCGGGTTCGTTCTCAGACTTTATTCGATGACAAAGTATTCCATAATTATTGTTATTGTTATTTTTATGATCACTATCATTATTATTATTTAGTGTCTGATTTGAAAATTTCTACTAGGTTTTCCCTATTTCAGAGCAAAGAGTATTCCTTTACACAGATCTTATAAACTGTAAGTATAAGAATTTCCACTTATTTATTTTTATACTTCCATTTAAAAAGTAATAAATGCATTAAATTTGGTGCTGAAGATTTTTATTTTTCCCAAATCTTCTAATAATATCGCATTTCCAGCCTTCCTTCTTATGTTACTATGTTTATTTGAATTATCATTGCAATCTGTATCAGTCATTTAACTGACCTTATTCTCATTTAAATACCCTCAACACCTAAAGACCTAGGTGCAGTATCATTATACCAATTTGTGACGAGGAGCTAACATTTGTGGACTTATTATTCTATGCCAGGCACTATCAGAAGTGTTCTACCATTAACCAATCTCCATAACAACTAACAACACATTTTTCAGATCAGAAAGCCAATGAGCAGAGAAACTAACTTGTCTGATATTTTACAGATACTGTTAATGGCAACACTGGGACTCAAACCCAAGTCATCAGACCCAGCCCTTTCCTTAATTTGCATGTTATACTGCTTTCACACATGAGGAAATTCCTTTCGAAGAGCTTGAGGAATTTGAGAGTAAGTGGCACAACAGTCTTCGATGAAGAACACATACTTTAAATCACTATTTTGTTTATTCCCAAGGGATTTAGCTACCACCATCAGCTAAGGAAATGTTCTATGGCTGACAACGGTATCAGAGCCTATTTTCCGTCCCTCTGACCCCTACTTGTCCTTCTCATTGAACCGGCCCACTCCACTCACTGCTGAAAGTTTCCCCTTACATGGGGCTGATTAAAAATTCAGTGGCTATTCTCTCCTCACTGCTTCTACCCACTTTTGTCCCAGCAAAGGCGAACAAACAGGACTGGCAGAGAAAGGGAACCTCAGTGAGACATTGCAGTCACGGGGACACTGGATGACGCACTGCTGACAAGAAGTGACAGCGGGAACAGCTATCCATGACGAATCACTACCCATATTCCAGCACTCCACGCACTTTGCATGCATTACCTCATCTGGTTCTTCATAACAACCCTGTGAGGTAGCTATTATTATCTCCATTTCCAGGTCAGACTTGGAGCGTTTAAGACTGACTTGCCCAGGGTCACGTAGGTAGACGTGAAGCCCAAGGTCACATAGTTAGGAGATCTGAATATGAGTTTTCCTAACACCATGAGCTTCTCAAACACCACACACATGGCGTGGTGCTTTTCACCAGTCCTATGTTAAGCCGGTTTACCAATGGCTTTTTAAATTGTAATATGGGCAGTTCAGGTTAGTAATTCGCACAGGAAGAATGCGGCCTCTGAGAAGCAGACATCAGTGAGGGCATCCTGAGACAGAACACAGGTGCGTAAAATTGTTTCCGGCTCAGATGTGCAATGTCAATGCTCTCACAGGATTACACATTCAAAACTGTCATTTCCAGTATTGTTATGGTATCATGGCAACCGACACAGGTCAGAATTCCTGCATTTTAATTCTTGCAAAGCAGTGGAAAGAGTGCCTCACATATTGTCACAACTCAAAAATCCTGTAGAGTTCATCCAGCCCAACCCCTTTCATTGCACAGATTGAGAAACTGAAGTCCTACTGGCATTAAAACGTAAGGTAGCAACTGGGATAAATCTCAAAGACGTTAACTGTCAAGTAAAAAAGAAGCCAGACACAAAAGACTATATGGCTACCATGTAATGTTTTAATACAAATAAATAAATAAAGTGAATGAAGCCTATTCAAAGGAAAAAAACTATATAACTGCCTCTATTTTAAAATGCCTGTCAGAACCCCGTCTTCCATCGACAGCACCCAGAGACTATGTTGTGGCACATTCAGAATTGCACTGAGGATTGTGGGTGTAGACATCTGCTCTGAGGGGCAGGAAATTTACTCAAGATCCCGGAACAAACAAAAGCTAAGTTTGGATTTTATATTTCATGCCATATTGTCTTAGAAATAACTGGCATTATATAAATACATGTCTATAGTACTAAATATAAATAGTACCATAGAGAAAGCACAGTAGAAAGAGTACTGACTTTGAAACCAGAAAATGTGTATTCAGAAATCAACTTTATGATTATTTGTCTGAATTACAATGTCTGGCACACAGTAGCCATTCAATTTATTTCTAAGGGTATGTGTGTGAAAGGATGATTGAATAAAATATAATAAATCATTTAACCTTTCTTCACTTAGGAACAATATAAATAAAAACCTTTTGTATATTCTATAACATTAATCTTCAAAATATGTTCTATAGAAGACTAAGTATTTATAATGACAGAGAAAAGCTTTTTAGGGTCAAATGTGGTTTGTCAATCTTGGTTTAAGCAAATTAAACAAACTTACTTGACCACAGAACCTCATTCAAGTGCTAATATACTTGTGAAATTTCTAGGAAAAAACCTAAAGTATACATTTCTAAAATAATTTAACCACTAAATTCTCATTAGATTGGAACATTACTTAAAATCTCACAAAACAAACAGTGACCAAGGGGAGAGGGGAGGGAATTTCAGGGGAAAAGAGGAAGGGTTTACAGGAACAAGTATAAAGGACACATGGACAAAAACTGGGGTGGGGGTGGAAATGGGAGGGAGGTGTGGAGGGCTGGGGTGTGGGCTGGGATGGGAGTAAAACACAGAAAGCTGTACTTGAACAACAATTAAAATAAAAATAAATTTTTAAAAGAAAAGAAGAGTCATATGTTCTTCAAGAATAAGGAAAAATGTCTTAGTCAATGATACCTCAAATAAAAATAAATGAAAAGAGATGAGATTTCATTTTTACTAACTACCTACCCAAATTTAAACATTATTTATTATATTAATAACTTTAAAAGATGTCATATGCTAAAGTATAAATATTTGAATATATTTGGGGGTTTATTACATATGAAGAAAGAAACATATAACCACAATGATACAAATGATTAGAAGTAGAAAATTAAAATATACTATTATAAGGTTATTACATAATAAATGGTTGACATAATATTTAATCATAGACTGCAAAAAAATAAATGTATATTCTAAACATGAGTAAAACATAAACATTTTTAAAAGAGGTATAACTAATTGTCAATGTTGAAATTAGAATAGAATAATAGAGAACTACTCAATCCAAAAACAGTAGGGATAGAAGAATAGTGGGACAAAAAACAAAGCATAAAAAACAAAATATATAGTAAGATGGTATATCCAAATACAATATTATTAATATGTACAATAAATGAAACTGGTCTAAATATCTCAATTAAAAAGTAGAGATATTCAGATTGAATAGAAAGTGAAAACCCAACTATGTAGTATCTACAGCAAATTTCACTTTAAATAGAAAATCAGATTAAGTGTAAAAGGATGGGAAAATATGTACAGTACAAATATCAACCAAAAGGAAGCCATTGTGGCTATATTAATATCAGGCAAAGTAGATTTCAGAACCAGAAATAAAGAAGGATATAACATTAAGAAAAAGGTACTAAATTATGAAGATGACATAATGTTAAATATTTATGCACCTAAAAACAGTATCAAATGTGGTTATCAAATGAAGCAAAAATTGATAGAACCTAAGGTGACAGAGACAAATCACAATTAAACTTGAAGATCTAAACAGTTTTTTCTTAGTAATAGCTAGAATAAGCAAATGAAAGTCATGATGAATATAAACAACATTAACATTACCACCACCTTGGCCTAATTAAGCTAGAAAACACTGCTCTGCAAGAGGAGAATTCACATTTTCTTTTAAATGCACATGGAACATTCACCAAGATAGATCATATTATTGGCTATGAAACAAATCTCGACAAATTCAAAAGCATTTGAATCATGCAAAGGATTTTTCTCTGACCACAAAAAATATTAAATTAGTGATCTCTGAAGGACAGAATTTGATTCCTACCACTGTCTTTCAAAGCACATACCCAACGGTCTCAATCGAAAGTCCAGACATGGACCCAGACATGGACTGAGTTTTACTGAAACTGCTTATTCCCAAAGAACCTTGCCCCTGATTGGAGTGCTGTGGTCAGGCTTTCATCCTATTCATCTAAACAAAAAAAAAAAAAAAAAAAATAGGGGTCGGACAGTTCTGGTAGAAAATACCACCATCTGGATAGAGGCCTTATGATTATATTATACACTATGTCCTAAATACTATAAAAACATTAGACAAACAAAGTGGCAAGGAAAAACTGTAACCAACAATTGAGAGTAGAAACATGCAAAACGAAAGCTAAGAAGCAGATGCAAAAAAGATCCAGATATTGTGCTTATCAAACAAATTAGTTAACTGTGATTAATAAATTCAGATATAAAAGAAAACATGGACAGAATAGATGGCCTTATGAGGAATTTAACCAAAAAATAGAAGCTTTAAAATTAATCAAATGAAATTTTGGAACTGAAGAAAGAACATATGAGATTATCAAACTGTTAAACAAAATCAAATGAAAAAGTATTAGCCCTGGCTGGGGCAGCTCAGTGGATTGAGCGCGGGCCTGCAAACCAAAAGGCTGATGGTTCAAATCCCAGTCAGGGCACATGCCTGGGTTGTAGGCCAGGTCCCCAGCTGGGGGTATGACAGAGGCAACCAATCAATGTATCTCTGAAATACTGATGTTCCTCCCTCTCTCTTTCTCCCTCCCTTCCCCTCTCTCTATGAATAGATAAATAAAATCTTTTAAAAAAAGAATTATTAAACTGGAAGACAAGATTATAAAATACTTCTAAAAATTCTGAAAAAACAATATCTAAAAAAGCTTGAAAGAATGTCATATTCAATAGGGAAATATGACTATTTGTCCCTTATGGTCAGAAGGCAAAAAGGGATACCAGCTATCACCACTTCTATTCATCATCATAAAAATAAGTTCTAGGCAAAATTTAAAAGAAGTTTACAATGTATGGAAAAGAGTTTGTAAAACCATCTTTTTTCCCCACAGATGACATGATTGTGGACATAAAGCATTAAATAAAAGACAAAACAAACTATCAGTGATCAAGTTAATTTAGCAAGGTTCTGGATTCAAGGTCAATATACAAAAGCCAGTGGGACAGTGCCCTCGGTGGTCCTGGGACCTGCTCTTGCTTCAACAGGGTTTGGACGGAACAGACCCGGGGACGCCCCTTCTTTCCAACTACCCTCTGTCCTCATTTCTAGTCACCACCTTCAAAACCACCTCAGCCATCCTCAGCCTCCAAGACCAGCCGGCACCATTTTTTCTTACCTTAATTCTTCATTGCCAAACAACCATGAGGTTCCAAATTCATCAGAATTATTCTACTGAGGGGGAGGCTGCCATTAACCGTCTGGCCAACCTTGCATCTGCGGGCTCACTACACCTACTCTCTCTGGGCTTCTATTTTTACCATGACGATGTGGCTCTGCAGGGTGTGGGCCACTTCTTCCAAGAGTTGGCTGAGAAGAAGTGTGAGGTCTGTGAGCATCTTTTAAAGCTGCAAAACCAGCGCAGTGGCCGCATTCTTATCCAGGACGTGGCGAAGCCTTCCCAAGATGAGTGGGGTGAAACTCAGAATGCCATGGAAGCAGCCTTGGCCTTGGAGAAGAACCTGAAACAGGCCCTTTCGGATCTGCCTGCCCTGGGATCCACCCACACAGAGCCTCATCTCTGTGACTTCCTGGAGAACCACTTCCTGGATGAGGAGGTAAAACTCATCAAGAAGATGGGTGACCACCTGACTAACATCTGCAGGCTGGCCAGCCCCTAAGCTGGGATGGGAGAGTATCTCTTCAAAAGGCCAACCCCCAAGCATGACTAAGAAATCTTTGGAGCCCAGAGGCCTTTGAGGGGCCCCTCTGCATTTCCCTGTTATCTGGCTTTTGCCTGAGCCTCTCCCTGAAACCTCATCCTGGAATCCTCTCCCATGCTTTGGACCAAATGGAAACAATAACTCTTTTTGAGGAAAAAAGCCAGTGCTATTTCTATATAGTTGCAACAAGGAATTGGAAAATAAAAAAAGAATAAAACCAGTTATAATATAGTTTATGTACAAATTCAAAGTACATAGAATATCCAAAGCAATATTAAAGAAGAATAAATTCCAAGGATTTAAATTGTAAGATTGTAAGACCTTCTAGACAGCTACAGTAATAAGACAATATTAATTTGGTGCAAGGGTAGAAAAACAGACCAAAAGAAATGAAGAGTGAACTTTAAGAAAAACAACCCAGTTAATAAATAGGCACAAGACTTGAACAACACTTTCAAAAATATATTCAAGAGGCTAATATGCATATCAAAAGGTAAAAGCGTAGCAATTAATTGGATAAACACAAATTAAAATCACAATGAGATATCTCCATACACCTACCAGAAGAGCTAAAATTAAGAGGACTGACCATGTCAAGTATTGGGGAGTGTACCGAACAACTTGAACTCTTATTCATCCCTAGCAGGACTATAAATGGGTCCAACCATTTAGAAAACTATTTAGCAACACCTCCTGAAGCCAAACAGTGGCCTATCCTATGACACATCCTGAAAACTTCTAGGTATAATGTCAGGAGAAATGCATTATGTCCACTAAAAGATACGTACAAAAATCTAGATTATTGTAACATCCCCAGAGAAATTCAAATATCAATCAATAGTAGCACTGTATATTCATATAATATAATACTACTCAGAAATAAATAGTAACATCCATCCATCCCTCTATCCATCCATCCAAATAAACTTCAAAAACATTATATTGAGTAAAAGAAGCCAGACACCAAAAACTAAGTATATTATATGAATCCATTTGTATTATGTACAAGAATAGGTAATATGTATTTATCAAACTATTCATTTATGATATGTATACCTTATTGCATGCAAGTTATAAGTTAAAATATTTAAATATAACCAAAATAATAAAGGGAATAACACAAAACTCAACCACCTATTAAAAAAACTCTAAGTAATACATTGGTCAAATCAGAAATTCACAAAAAAGTACAAATTATGTTAACTGAATAAGAAAAAGGCTCCTGCTTAGAAATTAAGGTAATAAGGAAAAAAGGAAATTTATAGCCTTTAACAAATAGCCATTGGGATGTAAAGTACAGTATAGGAAATTGAGTAGCCAAAGAACTTACATGTATGACAATGGACATGAACAAAGGTGTGGGGATTGCCTGAGAGAGTAGGAGTTGCTGGGTGGAGGGAAGCAAAGGGGGAAAAGTGGGACAATTATAATAGCATAATCAATAAAACATAATTTAAAAAAAGACAAGGCAAGAAATCAATGATCTAAGCTTTAATCCCAAGAAGGCTGAAAATGAATAGAAAATAATTCCTAAGGACATTATAAGGAAAGAAATAATGAAGAGAACAGGGCTAATAAGTGAAGTAGAAAAAAATGCACAGCAAAAAAAATTCAACAAAACCAAGCATTGTTTCTTTGAAAAGTTTAATGAAATAGAAAACCTCCTAGCAAAACTGATCAAGGAAAAAAGGATAAAATGTCACAAATTATCAATATCAGAAATCAAAAAGAGGAAATCTTTTCACAAAATATTTTATGAATGGCAAAAATATATAATGAAGAACTATATGCTACCAAATTTACAATTTTATGAAATAAAAAATTCTTAAGAAATTTCAATCTTTGAAATATGAGAGAGGAATAAGAAAAAAAACTAAATCATCTGGCACGTATTAAGAAAATAGAATCTGTTGTTTGGAAAGGTCCACAAATAAAACAGGAAACAATCCCTAACTCTGTCCTAACTCTGTTTAAGAAGCCAGCATGTCATTAATTCTAAAACTGACAAAGACAGTGCAAGGAAAGAAAATTAGATATAAATCTCTTACATGAACATAGATACAAAAACCCTTGACATGATAAGAGTATGTGTATGTGCAGGAGGAGACAGGAAAAGAGATTGAGAGAGAAAGACAGAGAGAAACACATCAGAACTAAATGGGCTTTCTCCAAGTATGTGAGAGTAGTATAATATTCAAAACACAAATCAATATTACTGTCATATTAGCAAAGAAAAGAAGTAAACCCATGTGATCAGATAACAGAAATAGCCTTTGACAAAATTCAATACATGTTAAAAAACAGTCAGCAAACTATAATCTCATAAAGAAAATGGAAAGTGAAGTACCATTGTTCTCAATGGTGAAATATTAAAACTTTCACTTACAGTAGAAACTGAAGCAAAGATTTGTGTTAATACCATCTGTATCCATCGATGTCCTACTGGTGGTCCTAGTCAGTGTAACAAGGCAAGAAAAGGAAATCAGAGATTTAAGAACTACAAAGGAAGAAATATAACTGTACTGATTCATCAACAATCCAGTTGTGTGCACAAAAATCCAAAAGAATTTATAAATAATATAGTAGAATAGAGATGCATATTTAATAAGATTGCTGTACACAAGATCATAGGGAAATCAATTATCACTCTGTAAACCAGCAATAAACAAAATTTAAAGATGATGCCATTTATAACAGCATCAGAAACATTAAAATTTTAGAAATAAATATGAAAGATATGCAAAACCTCTACACTGAAAACTATGGAACATATTTGAAAAAAAATAAAGGCATACTGAAATAAATGGAGAAACACATGGATAAAATAACTAAATATTATAAAAATTTCAATTGTCCCAAATTTAATATATAACTTCAACTCAATAGCAATCAAAATTCTAGCAAGAAAATGTGTCACTGAATTTATATTATCTATGAAATTGCGCAGGGCAGGAAGAGCTGGGGCAATCTTGAGTAAGAACACAGCTAGCAGACTAATATGACCAAATACAGAGACCTATGTTAAAGCTAAAATAAGACAGGATACTGTTGGTGCAAGATAGACAAAACAACCAGTGGAACAAAATGAAATCCAGAAACAGATCCAAATATTGATAATAAACTGCTTTATGAAAAAGGCAACGTTGAACAGTAATGCTATATTGGAAAAGGTAAGGTCTTTTCAAAAAAAGGTGCCGAATCAGACATGAAAGCAGGAATGAATATACACACATACACAGACAAAAGCAATTTCCAATTGAAGATTAAATGTGAAAGGTAAAGCAATAGAGCTTTTAAGAAAACACAGGAAATTTTCCTCCTGACATTAAAGTTGTTTAGAAATTGCTAACCACATTTTTAAAAAGATAAATGGGAGTATATTAAAATTAAAAACTTCAGATCACTAACACATCTTTAGGACATGGCAAAGGCAGCTGACAAGATGTCAAGATATTTGCAATGCATCTATTCAACAACTCATACACAAATTTATAAATCAATAAGAAAAAGGTCAACACAACTTTTAAAATATTCATGAACGTGTGTCACAAAAAATATATTGAGATGATCAACAAACATGGGAAGGTATTCATATAATTAGTCACAAGAAAAATGCTAAGTAAAATCACAATGAGTTACAATTTCACACCTACCAGATTTTCTAAAATAAATAAGACAAAAAAATGTAGTGGCAATACGCATATGGAACAACCAGAATTCTTAAACACTGTGAATGTAACTTAATCTAAACACTTTGAAAAATTTTTGGTAGTATCTGAATAGATACATACCCTTTGACCCAATAACTCCACTCTTGATTACCAACAGAAATGCATACATATGCCACTTAAATACACGTACCAGAATGTCTATAGCAACATTATTCCTAATAGTCAAAACACAGAAACTCCCCACGTGTCCATTAGCTATAGAATGTATCTGGTATATTCCCACAGTGGAATGCTATATTGCAATGAAATCAAACAGTCTATAAATACAAGCACCAATTTAGATGTCATAAATATGACATTTAACAAAAAATAAAACATAAAAGTGAAAGACTGTATAATTTCATTTATATAAAATTCATCAAAAGGCAAAACTACTCTGTGATATCAAGAATCAAAAGAGTGGTTGCCCTTGATAAAGGCAATGACTGGAAGAGGGTGTGAAGAAATGCTGGTTAAACAAGCATATTTAGTTTGGAGAGCCTCATTAAAAGTCTCCTATATGCACATTGTATTTATCTTAATAGAACAATACAAACTTTTAAAAGTCAGCATTAGTGATGATAAATAGATTCTAACTTTGGAGGGGGAAAGAGTGACTTGATATAAGGGATGCTAGGATAATTGTTATGGTGGTTGACTGAGTCAAAAGTTCATTTTTTCATTTAGAGCAGAATAATTTTGTTTAAATTTAAAATATAAAAATAAGAAATATAGAAAATGGAGAAATATAAAACATTGTTAACAAGTTGGACTTATAGTCAAATTAAGAAAATAATAAAAGTAATAATGGCCTGGCTGGTGTAGCTCAGTGGATTGAGCATGGGCCTGTGAACCAAAGGGTAACTGGTTTGATTCCCAGTCAGGGCACACGCCTGGGTTGCAGGCCAGGTCTTCCGTAGAGGGCGTGCAAGAGGCAACCACACTCATGTTTCCCTCCCTCTCTTTCTCCCTCCCTTCCCGTCTCTCTAAAAATGAATAAATAAAATATGTTTTAAAAAAGTAGTGGGTACTACCTATAATTGCTGTGGTTCATGTGAATGAAACATAATGTTCCAACTCTTAAACTTCAGAGTCTCTAAATGTCACCCTTCCTAGATCAGCAATTTCTACCATAAAATTCTTGATGAGCTTTATCAGATCTATAGGTTTAAAGGTATAATTGCTATAGGATTACCGCAAGAAACTCAATCATCCAACTTGTAATTAATGCTAAGCTCAACAGGAATCACCAGTGTCTACCCCAAAAGTCTATGTGGCCTTGGGACTATTCATAGCAGCACATCACTGGAACAAAGGCGGTGATGGCTGCACTGTGCTCCAATCAACTGAACAGAACACGTCTAAAGTGCTGTACTCAACTACAGATTCCATGCGTTAGAGATCATGGTTAATGAAAAAAGACGGATTTAGAGGAGGGTTATTTCTACAAAAAGAGCCTGAAAAGTAAGTCTTCTAAACTAACAGGAAAAAAGTGGCATTTTTTCTATTATCGGAAATAACATTGGCTTACTGATGTTGTAACTGGAAAAGACACCGGTGTTTGGGCTGCCTGTCACTACCAAATCCAATAAGCAATGACAGCAATTGAATCTTTTATGGGCCCTTTATTCAGATGGCCGGAGACCTGAGAAGATGGCGGGTTCATACCCTAACAAACCATCTTCCCTTCTCTTTCCTGGCCAGATCTTTTATAAGGGGGTGGGGGAGGACAAACAAGGTGCGGGGGAGGATTAGGTGAGCAAAGCTGCAGCGTTCCTGTTCTCGGCAGTTAGCTGTTCCCAAGGCGGGTGAGTGGTCACACAAAAGGCCTGGATGCCTCCAACTTGTCCCCAGGCAGTAATCTCTAGCCGGTGCCCCAGGAGGTCTGCTGTTTTTCCCAGGAGCCAGGATGGGCCTTATCTGTAGTTTCTGAAACAAAAGCTTAGCATACACATTACTTGCTAGACTTATAACTTTTAACCTTAAGCTAAAATTTTCCAAGCCTTGAGTCCCCTATCAATATCACTGTTATAAAGTGATATTGTAACAGGGTACAGCCAAGAGGGGGGCCCCAAATAGGGATTTGGAATGGGGCCCAGAACTCAGGGTGTCCAGGAAATATTAGAAAGATATATAAGATGTCCTCACCCCTTCCCCACTTCAGGCGTGAGTTGGGGGAAGGGACAAATGGAGCAGGGCCATTGAGAACTGTTTTGCATAGCAACAGTTTTGCAGCTAACCTCTGGCATGGTCATTTAACATATCTATAACCTTTAACTGGTTTCATAGATAGGTTGAATAGCTGTGGCCATGCTTTGAGCCAGGAAGAAAGGAGTGACTTCCACCCAAGATGTAACTGGGAGGCAACTCCCCCAGTTTACAGTGCCTGCGTGAGAGCTTGGAGAAGATTGGCTCCACGCCATGGGGCCACACCTGCCCAGACTCATTATGGCAGCCCAGTAAAGCTGGAAAGATATGAGAGTGCTGGCAAGTGTAGCCAATTATAGGAAGAGTTGGAAATGGGGCTGCAGAGGAGGATTGGCATAGGATTTAAAACCCAGACGCAGCAGCCATTAAAGAGAGAGGACGGCAGCCATGTGAGAGAGAGCCATGTGCTTCTGGCAGAGTAGAGACTCCCGCAGCCTTGTGAGAGAGAGGACCATGCAGCTATGGCAATAGAAAGGAGAGCCACGCAGCTTTGCCAGAGTGGGGATCCCCGCAGCTTTAGTAGGGAGAACCACCACCCGGGTTTAGCTGGAGATCCCGGCGACACAGCTGATGGTGCTGGGAACCAAGGGAGACCTACCAGCTGAGCATGGATTACTGGGAAGAACCAGGGGCTGCCTGAGCCACGGGCTTCTATTTCTTTTCCTGAGAGAGATATGGTACCCCAGACTGGGCAAAGGGGTGAAAGAAGGACTGTGTGTGTTTGTGGGTGTTTTAAGGGACTTTGGGATTTTGATGAAGACATTAGGTCACTACTTTAAGTCTGTATAGCATTAAATAAACATTTCCTTTCCTTTTCACAAATCTCTGGCATTGAGAGATGTCTTTCCTATAAGGCGGCAGACATAATGAACCTGGGGAATTCCTTTTGGTAATAGGGTAATATCACCCTTGGCCCCCTGTGTTCTGTAACAATATCAGGAAGCCAATATTATAGAGGGTGAGTTCCTCAATATGGTCAAGATTTCTGAATGACTGAGAATTTACCCTTTATATGGCTTATCCATGTCTGGGGAAAAATATTCTAAACACATATTTTCCCTTCTGGAAAAAAAATAATCCATATAATTTAACCTAACTTTGACAACTGTATAAAACAGATATAGCCTCTGGATTTTATTAAGGTATGTGGGTTTTTTCAGGAAGACTTCCTCGAAGTGCTAAAAGGTTGTCTGGGGAAAGTGAGTCCCGATTCCTTCAGGGTGTGTGGCTAAGAAGGTGAACTGGGACCCATGGGTAGAAGTTATGAGGAGACCAATGTTAGTTCATTATAAGGAAAAGCAAATAATCCACGATGGGCCGACCTACCTCAAAAGGTAATACACCTCTGCAAAGATATTGAGGATGGGCTATTAGCAATAAATGGAAAGTTGCAATTGATGATACCTGAAATCTTCTTCCACTCTAGTACTCCATATTTATCTACAAGGATGAAAATCTTGGGGATGAGATTTGACTTCAGAAGACCTAGGTTCTCATACTGGTCCCCTTTATTTACTAGGAGAAACAACCTTGGACAAATCATGTGGCCTCTTTCATCAGTCAATCAATTGAAAATAATTTCAGCTTTCTCATTTGAAGTGAAGAGAAAAGTGTGCTTATGGAAGCATTTGAAAACTACCACACACAGATTTGTTATTGCTCTTATTACCTGAGGAATTTTACTTGTATCAGGAAGATAGAAAAACCAGATAACAGAAGGTATATTTAGAGCTATCAAAAATATCTGAGTGGGAAGGAAGCAGCTGGGACTCTCTGGCAGAATGTGGGTGGGAATTTTCCCGAGATGTTATCTGAAGGAGGGAAGAACTGAACAAACTCAATAGAAGGGAAGCTCAGCTGAGATATCACCAAGAGTAGAGACTATTCTTGGGAATCTGAAATCTCTTGAACCTAATGGCACTATACCTTATGGACACACAGCCAACTTGGCCAAGTATAATGGAAGAATCAGTTAAACCATGGGGGCCAGCACATTTAGTGAGCATAAAGGTAGAGGGAACACTGTTAAATAAAGTGATATCAGGAAGCCAATATTATAGAGGATGAGTTCCTCAATATGATCAAGATTTCTGAATGACTGAGAATTTACCCTTTATATGGCTTATCCATGTCTGGGGAAAAATATTCTAAACACATTTTCCCTTCTTGAAAAAAAATAATCCACATAATTTAATCTAACTTGGACAACTGTATAAAAGAATTATACCCTCTTGATTTTATTAAGGCACGTGGGGATTTTTGCCCTGCACAGTTTTATCCCTCAACGTGAGTGTTCCCAATAAGGTTTCTTTGTGGAATTTTCTACCTTAGGAATCTACAGAACATAGCCACATCCTAGCCCTCTTCATTACGTGTAATTCTTTCAGCCCCAAATGCAAAACCTAAAAGTTCCCTTTCTGATCAGATCACTTTCTTTCTAACTTTCCCACTCTCAAAAACTTTTCCACTCACCTTACCCCTCACATTCACCACATGCAAGGTCCCTTCTCCCCTTCCTCTAGCTAAATACTCTTTTTTAGCTTGCTCTCTTGGTCCAACCTAAATCCAATGCTCAAATATCAGGTAGTATCTTATTTTCACTACCACATACTCTTGAACTTCTACCACTTCTCTGCAAAATTTGAAATCTAGTTGACAAAGGTCAGCTATTTTCAAGTGGGGCATAGCTTATATTTAAGAAACTAAGCTTGGATTCAGCCCCATGTATTTTGAATTCCAATGCTTCTACCTACTTTTTCTATGAACTGAGGCCATTTAACTTCATTGTGCCTCAGTTCTGTATGCATAGCATATTCACAAGAATGTCCCCAACAGAGTGCCTGACAAAAATCAGGAGCAAAGGAATATTTATTGAATGAAAATTAACATTACCCTCCTTAACAATATAAAAAAGGCCATTAATTTCAATTTACTATCCTTTCTTCCACTTCAAAATATGTCTGTGACTTCAGCTGACCTATCCTCTCTCCATTTGGCCTCAGGAGAAAGATGACTACAAGTCTGCACATCTGATCCCCCACTCCTCCATATCCCAGGTACTCCCACATCTTCAGTGCATTGCCTTGTCACATTTCTTTATAGCACTGTCACCACGACAGGATGTTTTTCCTTTAACCCACAGATATCTCTTATCTTTCTCTTGTAACTTGCTCCCCAAATTTCTCCCTGCCTCCCATCTTGCCAAGCTCCTTTAAAGGGCAGTGTGGGGGTAGGGGTAGGAGGGAGAAGTGAGTAAAGAAGAGGGTAAAATGGTGATAGAAGGAGACTTGAGTTTGGGTGGTAAACGCACAATATAATATACAACGATGTAGTATAGGATTGCCCACCTGAAACCTGTATAATTTTATTAACCAATGTTGCCCCAATAAATTCAAGAAAAATCTAAAAAAGAAAATAAAAGGCAATGTCTACTTATGGCTTCTACTTCCTTGCCTCTCATTTATTCATTTACCCTTCACCAAATCTAACTTAGCTTCTCTCCCACAATTTTACTGCAAATTATTATGCATTAGCTGTTTAAAAATGTTTTAATGTAACTTCACATCAAAATTTGACACGATTACTACATTTTTCTCTGAACTGTCTGCTTTTCATTTCATTGGTACTACTCTCTTCAAATATGCTTGTGTCATACAGAATATTTTTTCTATATCTCATTTACTTGATTTCCTTCACAGCCTACCTCTTAAATGTGATGTGTTACAATTTAATTTCTGAGTCATTAAGTTTCAGCTACATGAGGTTAACTCCAAATATTTATCTCCCATCTCAATCTCCCTCTTGATCCAAACTTCTAACTCTCTGTCAGTCATTATTACTCACAGACCCACAAACAAACTCAGTATTTTGTCCTCACACCCAAGTCTCCTCCACTTTTTTCCCTATAATTAGAGCTTCCCCACCCACAGCAAGAAACTGACAAGTCATTTTTAACATCTTATCAATTCTATTCATAAAATCCCAAATTTATGCCTGTATTATCTTCATTACCAATGCTTGCATACTTGCTTCCTTGATTTTATTCATTCAAGACATAATTCTTGACTTTCTCCACCCAGACCTGACCCTCACCTGTAGTCTGTCCCTATCATAGTAAATTACACCACCACTTCCCCAATTGATGATGCCAGAAACTTAGACATGGACCTTGATTTTTCCACTTCTCTCAACTGTCACATACAACCTATCATCTGTTCTCGAAGATCCACCTTCTGATCATCACAAACCAACAGGACAGTCTCTCTGCCTCTACCATCACCCTTGGGCCAGGCTGCCGAGGCTTCTCACCTAACTTTTGAAATCTTAAGTAGTTGGAGAACTTCCACTCCTAACCCATAACCCCCTTTCAATTTGTTGTTTATACACAGCAAGACTGCCTTATTTAAAAAAACATAACAATAATAATAAAGACATAGTGCTTTACACGTATTAATTTCATCTTCACGGTGACTCTATGAGGTCCAAGGCTCAGAGAGATAAAGTAGATTGCTTAAGGCCAATGATCTAAACAAAATCAGGTCACGTGTTTTCTTCCTTAGCAACCATCCAACAGATTTGTGTTTCATTTATAATAAGATACAAATTACTGTGCCCAATGACCTGTATAATCTCATCTTCTCCTAGCTCTTCATCTCCCTAATGTGCTATTCTCACAGTTCACCTGGCTCTGATTGCCTTACCTTTCTCTCTGTTTCTCAGACACCGAAAACTTTTTCCTAACTCAGGGATGTTATTCCTGTTGGCTTCTTTGCCTGGAAAGTTCTTCTACCTGACTCTTCCCAGAACTTACTTCTTATCTCAACCTGCATGTTCCAAATTAAATGTCACTGTTTTCCCTGAAAATGTTATCTAAAATAAAGTTATTTTCTATCAAAGCACCATTTGAATTTCCTGCGTGGCACATACAGATCTGTAGCTATTTTGTTCATTTATTATTTACATGTCCATTGCTAACCTTCCAATACATTATAAATTCTACAAGGTCAGGAACGAGGCCTTTTTGCTCAACACTGTAGCTTCATACTTGATACAGTTCCTAGGACAAGGGATACATTCAATAGTAACTGTTTCATCATTTATTTGATAATTCACATTCTAAAAATCTACATTAGTCCCAGCTATGTTTGGAGTGCTTGAAATAGAAAAATAATCAATGTGATTTGTATGAATGTCTAGTCTTACACAGAGGCAGACAAATTAATAACTACATGACCTAAAAGGCAGCTATGGGAAGACAACAATTCAGCCTTTTTAGAGGAGACAAGGAAGGCTTCAATATATTTGATAATAAACTACTTTTTAAGATGAGCGGCAGGTACATGAGTCTTCATTATGTATTCTTTTTTTCTATGTAAGCTTGGTTTATGTATATATTCCTAGTATTACTGTTATCATAATTAATACCAGATATATTGTGGTGATAATATCATAAAGGTATGTAAATATCAAACCACTGTGTTGTACACTTGAAACTAATATAACATATCAACTATAATACAAATCAAAATGTAAAAGTATGTAGTAAATGTTTAAATTTATATCATACATTATTTAATATAATAATTATTATTATTTTTTGGTTTGCCATTTAGTCCTTTTGCCTGGAAGGGTCTTGCTTTTCCACCTGGTGGAATCTTACTCTTTTAAAAGTACTGTGGAATTTCAGAGGGGGAAACTAATTTCAGGCTAGTTAACCAAGGAAGGCCGCAAAGTGGAAGTGACATTTGAATGAGGCTTTAAGTTTTGAGAAGTAGAAACAGAGTCAAAAATGGGGTCATTATGAGCAGAGGAAAATGCTCAAACAAAAATATGGACAAGTCAAGTTTAAGGATCGCAGTGTTGCTGAAGAGAAGAGTAACGGCAAAAAGAGGAGGGGTTGAGAATTTAGAGAAATAAAGAGACCTTTCAAATATCCTAAGAGAGCCATCGAAGAGTTGCACTATTCAAAATAAAGAGTTCTGAAAAAAGAACCACAAAAGCAGAACAAAGGGTCAGCTGAAATGGAGAGAAAGCCATGGTGAAAGACACAAAGATCTGGGGTAAGAAAGTGGCTTGACCAAACCAATTAGCTCCTTTTTACTTCTCCCTGGTCTTCGGCATTATTAAATTATTAAATATGGGTTAGTTACCAAAACCCAGAGCTGTTTGTTAACTTGGGACAAAACATGTTCACTTACTAATAACATGAGAAAAGTATGGGGATTTTTAAAGGCATTATCTCTAAATTTCTTAAAATTAAGTACTCTATCTTAAGAAATTAAATACAATATTCTTCCATGAGCTAAAATATTCTCTGAAATGAAATTATTCAGAAATGCATTAATCCAGGTCAACAGGAGGCTGACTTGGCGATTAAGTTACATTATTGAATACCTTTTTATTTGCTGGAAGAAAAAAGTTCAGCTTCTCAAGCTGCTTAAACAACTTTCCAGAAGCTATTACTTGTTTCCATAGCAGGTCTTGGAATTGGAAGGGTCAAAGACATTCAAAGCTGGAAAGGATATTAGAGATTAGCAAATTTAACCTCTTCACTTTACCGATGAATGACTGGAGCCTAGAGAGGGGAAGTGGTACTTGTCAAGGTCAGAGGACAAGTTATCTCATTCATTCATTAAGGTAAATATTTATTGAACTCTTATTTGTACTAAGTACTGGGTTGGTATCTAAGCCAGGAATAAACTGTAGGTGTCCAGACTCCCACTTTTGGACTCTTGTGCTTCAATATTTGCAGCCAATCACTTCGTAGCAAAGTTATTCACCAGGACGAATTTCAGTTTGGATTTCTATAACTGAGGTTCATGGTCCACCAGTATTAGAATCCTGGGCCCTAATGAGCTAGACTTACTAAATCAGAATCTCTTGGGGAAGGGTTATAAAAACTGCATTTTGAGAAGTTCCCCTGGTAATTCTCACTAATATGAAATTTCAAAAGCACAGTCTAAAGGGAATCGAAAAGAATAAGTAAGGATTTATACTTTTAACTAAATTTAGAAAGGCAAACAGATACTACCAGTCAACGTAGTCCCAGAAGTAGAAAGAAAATGATTCTCTAGTGTAGATTTATATCTCAGAATCTTACCAACTGATTGACTATTTACCTAGAAGTATACTTCACCATTTATAAGTGTTCTAACATATAACATCTCATTTGATCAAACCAAAACACTGAAGTATATTAGTAAAATTATCTCTTCCTTTTTTCCTATCAGGAGAATGCAGCCCTGGATGTTCATTGATTTGTATGAGGTCACACGTCAAAGAGGCAAGGTCAAAATTCCTTTTTACTACATTACAACTTCCTTACCTGTCAAGAAATTGTACTTGATGAAATTAAAATTCTCTTTACGATTCATGAAAAATGGGACGTGGGCTTGTCAGTGCTTATCTATGTGGTTTCATTCATTGCAGAATCAAAATCAATGTTATCTTTAAGGAAGCAGAGGGAAAATGACGTTCAGACAGCTCTTAGCAGACTGAGACACTGAAACTGCCTTAGAGAAGAGTATCACATGACAACCCAATCTTTGGTGCCTCAGGAGCTTACTCCCAAGACTGCTTATCTACTTATGCAAATCCTTTTCCCAATAGATGCTTCTTCGCAGGTGTGTGCATGAAGTCACAGGTCTACTTTAAACATTGCCAACTGTCCTTTTTCTCCTGGGAAGAAACTTGTGCACATTCTTTTAGCTAATGCTAATACCATCTTACATAAGTTTAGCGCTTTGTAGCTTTTAAAAAATCTTCAAAAACTTCTGATCAGCTCCCAGCTAGTTTTGGGTTGCTATGTTCTACTACTAGCTGTCAGGTCTTCTGGGCTTCTCATGTAGATCCATCCCAGCCTGTGTTCCAGGGCCCCTCATGAGGTCAACACACCTAACTTGGCTTCTCCTTGGCCCCTGGTCTTATTTACATGAATAAAGTCCTAGACCCTTAAAGTTTCCCCCTCTGTTGCCACAATCCCAGAATATTAGGTGGAGTCCAACAACTTGTTGCCAGGGTTCCCTGATGCTGTCACTTGACTGGATGCTCAAGTAATGTCCTCTGAACTTCCAGCCATAATGCTAAGTGTCCTCCATGAGAAAACACTCTCCCTAATATTAAGAGCTTAATGATAACAGCAATAGTTTACTATGTCCAAGGGATTGTTAAAGGATTTATATGTATTATCTCACAATAGTACTATAGAAAAAACATTACTACTTTCATTTTATAGATAAGTGAACCGAAGCTCAAGGAGACTAAATACTGATTTCAAGTGACACTGCTAATAAGGGGAAGATTTGAAATCAGGTCTACTACACTTTAAAAGCCATGCTCTTAACTAGTTGACAAGAAAGTCTAATTTAATCACCACCTACCTTTCACTATGACCTAATCAGTAATGAACTGTGTTGGTTGGCCTACAATTCCTAACTGCACCATCTGCAGCTCAGTCTCTGCCCATCATGTCCCATCCAAGTGGGTGGATGGAGTTCCAGGTCCCAGCCTCTCCCAGTCATTAAATCCCACTGAACGTAACCAGGCTACTCTTGGAATTATATGACATGTCATCTATTTGATCCTCCCAAAATCTCTGTGAAATTGACAATATATAAATCCTAAGTCCCACTGTCTAGATGAGAGTGGCTGAGGCACAGATAATTTACCTTGAATAGTCTGGGTTTAAAATAGCTAGCAAGTTGCAAAACCGTGACCAGACTGAGGCTTCATGGTTCAAACACCAAAGCACTAAACATTAAGCTCCCCTCAAATCCATTTACGTTACATAAGGAGTATGGAAAACAGTACGCACAGAGTCCGATTCATCCCAACAGTGAAGTGCATAGCGATTCAGTTCTGTGTGATTGTTGAGGGTAAAGTGTTATCATCCTGTCACCCTGGCTTACCACGTCTATTAACCTGTATGCTGGAACAATATTCCATTCAGTGTATGAAGCAATCTCATTCAATGATCCAGAGCTTCTAACCCAGTAGATCTGCATGAAATTATAATTAATGGAAGGATAGGAGCAAGGAACGAAGTAACAGTGAAGTAAGAATCCATGGGTGGATCTGGACATAAATCAGAAAGGATTCTGTTAATGGGATTGGAAGTTCACCATAGTAAAAGCAATTTTCCTCCAAGGATCACTTAGGGCTCCCAAACCAGTTTTGGCTGAACCATGCCAACAAATTTCCCCAGAGAAGCAGGAACAGTCGACTCAATAAATATGAAGGCTTCTATCCAATTCTGCCATTTTTTATTGAAAGAAAATTGTAAGGGGACAAGAAAGCTCCAGAAGCCATTCATTCTTTGCCCTTGCTTGGAGACACAATTACCTCCATTCAGCTCCTCAGAACCTTTGAGTAGGATGGACCTCAAGGGTCATCTCATGTTACAGATGACACAACTGATGCACAGAAAGAATAACTGACTTGCCCAAGGTCACACAGTGAGTCACCATCAAAGCTGGGGCATCAGCGCCCAGTGTAGCATTGCCTCCTCTCAGGAGTTATGTAACCTAAGTTTTCCTTGGTGTTATTTCATATTTTACTTTATTAGCATGGCATGAACCTGATCACTTTTGAGCCAGAAGAACTGAAAGCAAGATACTAGGATGATTGTTGTGTTTTTTAGTATTGCGAACATTTGGGGGAGGTGGGGAGGGTGGGAGGGGGGAGTGAAAATTGATACAGTTCTTTGGCTATAGTAACTATATTTCTATTTTCTTTAGAATATAACATGATGAACTAATCCACTACTAAATCATACGTAGGGTTAGTCCTTAAATTAAAAGTGGGTTAGATTAAGTCACTTTAAGATCCCTGGAAACATTTGAGACTCTGATCCTGGATAGAGAGTGGAATGAACCCGGGGCGCTGAGTCCAGAAATCTCTGTTGAAATTCCAAGTCAAACCCTGACAACATTAGTTAAATCAATTAGCCTTTTTGAACTTCAGTTTCTTTATTTATTCACATGAAAAGACTAATAACCCCTCAGGCTTATGAGGAAGATATGAGATAATGCATTTAGCAACAGTTTATATCCTCTATTATTAGTATTATTAACATTAGTTTAGAATTACAAAAATTCCAGGTACTGTATTATATGTATGTACACGTGTGTACTTATGTATGGATGCCTGCATGTATATATGTGTATATATTCATATATATTTCGGTTTTAGCTCTCTGTGACCAATTTGATTTAGCTGTAGCATCTTACCATAGCAACACTCCTCTAAGGTGTACCATACCTGCCCTACTTTTATTTCCCATGAAGTCATCTGCTTCCCCTTCCTCCTGCACGCATCCGCCAAGGTCCCCACACCCGACATTCCTGCCATCATTGCTCCTCCCTGGCCTGTGGGTGTTAAGGCTTAATATTCTATTTCAGTATTCTGTTCTGTGATTTCAGGTTCAAGTTGCCTTTAAGAAATAGGTTTTCTTTTTGTTTATTTTTCCCAGGGCCGCCAGGATTTTCTGTAGGAAAATGTGTGTGCGTGTTTCCCTTACAGGATTCAAACACCGATCCTGGATATAACACCTGTGGATTTGGAGCCTTTGAACTGAGGTTGTGGTCATTTCCTGAGTCTATAATTTATAGGTGAGGCAGGAAAAATTAGCTCTAATCCTCTGGACATGTACCATGTCTAGCATAAGCTAGTGACATTTTCATACTGAAGTATTAGCATTGAAAGTAAATGGAAATACTGCCAAACTTTGGAAAAAGGAAAATTCCTCAAATTGCTACCTTGGAAGCTGTGGCAAAGAACTGGTCTGGAGAGGGGTGGGAGTCAGGGCGAACACCAAATGAATAAATGATTAGTGTTTATCATAAATGATTAGCAACAAAATCGTCTCTTCCGTGTGGAGTGTGCTTGTTTATTTACAGAGCCCTTTCATATGCTGCCTCTTGGTTCATCCTCAGGACAACACTGCTGGGAGACGAGTCAATTAGGTATTTTTCTCATTTTACAGACAGACATCTAAAGTTTGGTAAGATTAGTATTTCGCCTAGTGTTACCTGGATAGGGACTAGAGAAGTCTAGGTTACTAGTGAAGAACTTTTTCTGAGACTTAAATTTTATTTCTCAGGACTGAGTATCAGTTGTTTCTTTGCTCTTTGATGTTCTCAGAGAACCCTATTTTAAAATCACCCCATTGATTTTAGGGTTCCGCAAGCCCAAAGTTGTATCTTCATTTGTACTTTTCTAGCAGCAGCACCTACAGTGCCTATGGACTCCTTAGCAGGTGGCAAAATCCGGGGCCCTTCTCACTTGAGTCCCTTCACGGGGAACCATTGTGTTTACAGCTTGCAAAGTGGCCTATTTGAAAGGAGCCTGTCTCAATGACAAGAACTTACTCGGAAAGGGACGGATTACTTCCATAACAGGAAGTCTGGAGGTGGAGCAGCCTTAAGACTGCGTGACTCACTGGCACAGTTTGCATCCTCCTCAGGCAGGGGCCCAACGGGCTGCAGCGCTGCCTGGCATCGAGCTAGAGGAGGAAAGGATCATCTCTTCTTCAGGCCTCCTTGAAGGAGAGAGAAACCTGTGCCAGAAGCCCATGGCAGACACTCCATTGGCTGCCATGCGCTTCAGGTCATTCTGAGCTAATCACCAGCAAGGGAAGAGCATATACTTCACATCAACCAGGCCCAGTGGGTCCGGTCAGCTTCTCTAGAAGCAAAGGGCTATGGGAGGAGATGGAGAGAGAACAAAATCAGCCTTCTGCTAGGCGGAGGGTAGAATGCTGAGTCGGGAAACACTGTGCTCAACAGAGGCCAACACATGGGCATATCTACAGTGTGGGAAGAGGCCCTGTGTGAAAGAATTCTCCAGTGGAAGTCCTAAGAGTAGACCATAGAATCTTCTTTATAAATTTATTTGAAATTGAAGCCAATACCTGATATTTTAGAATAATAATACAATAAACACATTTCCAAGGTTTTTATCTTAAATGACAGAAAATAATTATTTGTAAAAGGATGCAAGAATTATAATAACAGCATATTATTTTTGTAATTTATTCAACAAACAATCACTGAGCAAGTGCTACATGCTGGGTAGTGTTCTACACATGAGTGTGCCAACACAAATTCTTCATTGTACGTGTGTTAGCGGGTAGAGACTATAATGCAACATTTTTCTTCCTATCCTTTACTAAGTGGAACGGGAGGATGGCCTAACACACTAGATCAAAGCTAAGGAATGGCTATTTACATGTATGCTAAGAAATAATGAATAGATATAATAAACTTCATGCATACTTTTGTCTTTGCAGTAGTGGAATGGAGAGTCTTTTATGGTTGACCCTGTTATGCAGAAGTGACTTCAGCCTCCTAAATATTATGGACATAATATTCCAGTTGAAAAGTTGAATAACATAAAGACATGATAGACAGATAGATAGATAGATGATAATTAGCAAGCAAGCATGGCTAGTTTCCCAAGTATAGCTTTAACAAGACCAGTGCGGCTGACAGTTAACTAACTACAAACATATTTGCTGAAGACATGGCAGGGAACTCTCTGCAATAAAAAATTAATAATAATACATATGACCCCTTGTATTAAGTACTTCAACACTTTACAAATACAATCTTATTTAACCCTCAGAAAGCCCCTGAGGTAGGTATTGTATTATTATTATTACAATTTTACAGATGAGGAAACTGAAACTCAGGAGATGAAGCAATTTGTCCCAGGTGTATAATTAATAAGCCCAGGTTCTTTTGTCTCCAAAACCTGTACTTTTAATGATTCAACCAGTGTTTTTCAAAATGTGGTTCATGCTCTATCTACAGCAAAATCACCTGAGATGCTTGTTAAAAATGCACACTCTTGCCCTGACTGGTGTGGCTCAGTTGGTTGGGCATTGTGCTGCAAAGTGAAAGGTTGACAGTTTTTTTTGTTTTATTTATTTGTTTGTTTGTTTGTTTGTTTGTTTATCTTTGAAAGGTTGATAGTTTGATTCCCAGTCAGGGCACAAGCCTGGGTTGTGGGTTCAATCCCTGGTCAGGGTGTGTATGAGAGGCGACTGGTTGATATTTGTCTCTCATATCAATGTTTCTCTCCTTTGCTCCCTGCCTTACCCTCTCTTCAAAAATAAATTAATAAAATCTTTAAAAATTTTCTTTAAATATTAAAAAAATGCACACTCCTTAAGCTCTATCCAGACCCACTAAATCATTATCTCTGAGATGGAGCCAAGAATTGTGCATTTTATAGTGTGTTTTGCCTACTGCTTATTTATACACTGCTAAGCTACTCTGCCTTCTGACATTTAAGACACCATTATGGGGAAAGATGAAACTTTTACTAATAAGCACGCATGAACAAAGATCTTCGGAAGGTAATCTCATCTAGAAGCCTTCGTTGGATAGATAGGAAAACTCACCAACAAGAAAGAATAGGCCTAAATTTTGTGCAATAACCTCCAAATTATACCATGGGTGGAGTTTCTGCTGACGTCTGAGAATTCTACAGCTTCTTTCCCTACTTCCTGACTCCCATTTGCTCTACGATTTTCAAGGGCTCACTTTTTATCCCTGGGAATCATTACTGTCAGCTTCTGGTGAGCTGGCCTGTCCTTCACAGGGATGATCCTAATATTTACTCAGTTAAGAAACTTCCCCAGAATCTACCATTCTAATCTGAGAATCTCAGAGCAAAGAAACATTCATTGAGGCACAATCTAATATCACTTATTTCTCTGTTTCAATACTCTTGAAAACCTTTTCTTATCATTATTTTCTACCACCCTTAAATTCTTTTAGGAGCAAAGTTGGATGTAAATAAATGTCTCCCCTAATTTCTTCCGGATGGTCACAAAAAGTAGCAAGTGTAATAAAGTTTCCCCAAATTGTTTAAAGTGATAGAGATTAGAGGAGACCCTAGAAATACTTATTTAAGCCCCCTTTGGTTTTTATAGGTAATAAAACCAGCCAGTGGCTGACAGTGGCAGGACCCAGATGAACACTGCTATGTCACTCCGCTACATGGGATGAATGCCTTGTCGTTCAGTCTGCTTCCTCAGCACGGTGCTAGTGTTGCTCTTGCCGCTGTGTGCTCTCTAGGACAGCGAACTTAGCCTCTGGCCCCAGCCCAGGACAGGGCTGCGTTTCCCAGGGACTCGGAACCCCTGGTAGCTTACAAGAAGATTTAGTTGGTTTTAGGTAATGTTGAATCACATAATGGAAAAATAATTCCCTTATCAATTTTAATATTTTTTTACTTCAAAGAGAAAGCCTCAGAATGGTGTTAATATAGCCTTAGCACTTCTGTTACTTGATAATCCCTATTTTTAAAAAAACTGAGAATGGGCAGTTTTGTCCTGTTATTGTATTTACATTCTCACAATCACCTTGTCTTTATGGTAAATAAGCCTTCCAAATATGATGGTGATACAAATGCTCCTTTTAAAATTAATCAACTTAAAGGAAAACATTAAGTGAATAATAGTCTGGGTGGTGTGATAAAAATTCATGAAAATGCTATGAGAATGATTAAACTAAGGGAAACTCTGATAAAATGATGCAAACCACAGACTGGAGTCAGACACACTTGAGTTTCCAACACAACTTCTGGATGTATAAGGTAGCTTATATATTTTTCAGTGATTCACTTTTACCATTTGCAAAATGGGCATATCAGTAGTGCCTACCTCTGGCTTTTCATGAGGGTTAATAAAACAGTCATTGGCAAGTTCTCACCACAGTGCTTGGCCCGTGGTGAGGGGCCAACAGGCGCTAACTGCCACTCTGTCAACAGTGACAGCACCAACGTTACCTTGGATGAGGAATGGTGACATATTTTATCTTCTCAGGACACAGATCATAAAATCTAGGGAATATTTAAAAAAACACTCTAAAGTTTATATATTCTAACAGTCCCCACACCCTAGAACTTGAGACTTAAATTTCCTCTAAAGAAATTTTTAACCTTTATGGTTTTAATCTTATGGTTTGTGGCCTTTAATAACTTTAAAAAATACTTTAGATGCTTCTTGTAATCTCAAATTAAAATTTAGTATGCATTTTAATTATGATATAGACAATCATGTAAGCAATATAAACAGTATTCTGGTTTTGTCACCAAAAGATCACAGATATTTTCACATCATATTACTTAAAATATTTATATTTTAAATATATATATATATTCACTGCTTAGAAATTATGGTAGGTTATTAGCATATTAAAGAAGCAGATGCATTACTCATCACAAATTTGTAATATTTTGATAACCACATTTCAATATACAGTGGTTAGTTTCTTTACAATCTTATGCATTTTATGTGACAGATTAACAAGCATTCTGTGACAAAAGGCACAGGCATTACCACATCTCCACAGGTGTGCAGAGCACACACAAAAGGTACAAGAGCCCGCTCTACGGCCTTGCAGGAACAAAGCCCTGCAGTCTGCTTGCACGCCTCTGGGAGATTTTCCATCTCCAGAGACACTTCTACCACCCCAGAGTCCAGAGAGGGCTCTAAAACCACGAACAACATGTTAGACTCGGTGGGAGCAGAAACAAACCACTGTGCTAGTTCCAGTTTCCAAAAGGTATAACCTAACTCTGAAACATATCTTACCAAAGTATTTGAGTTACCACCCAAATATTAACCTAGGTGGCGGAATTCCCAAGCCATAAATGGACCAGTAAATAAATGTAGCAGAATTTCATTGTTCCGGACTCTGCCCCCAGGCCACTTTCTTATTCACTAAGTCAGAAGTAAGGCTGTACTGTTTTTCACCTATCACGTGTCTTGCTGAAAGAGCATCAACTTTCAATCATTTTAATCAACCCATCTGCTCTGCCCAGAACATATAGCTAATTAAATAAATCCTTTTTTCATTTGTTTTATTTTTCAGCAAATGTTTTTGTATCTCCAGAATTAGGAGACAGTTATCTAATTCATGACGTAACAAAGGACCAGAGAAGTCAGATGTGCAGACCTAAGACATTCTTGTTTACAGCGTCATGCATTCTCTCACATGCAGAGCTGAGAATTGTGGGAATGGTAGGGAGGCACAGGAACAGCAAGAGATGGGACAGGGGAATGTAAAGAAATACTGAATAATCATATATTTAACAAAATGTTTCCATAGCATTTCAGAGTGAAGGTTTGAGCTCCAGAAGTCTGGTTTAAGAGGTTCCCTCTGGCCTTGTCCTTGTCCTCCCTCAATCCATCCCCCTACAGAGCTGGTGATACAATCTTCCTCATGGAAGGATGAAGCCAGGTCACTTTCAGATTCAATATCTTTCAGAACCTTTGGGTTCAAGTTTGAACTTGGAGGTCCATCTTGATCTGGCTACTGCTTACTTTGGGTGTGCTAGAGCTGGCTCCTACTGACCTTTCAGAATCAATTGTTAAACACGCAGGAATTTTGCAAGTGAGTCAGCAAACTGTTGGGAGCTTGAATTAGCCCATGGCAGGAATAAGGCCTTTATTTATTTTTATCAGATTTATCAACTTGCCCCTGCTCCATACCCCACATCATTAACCACACCCTCTCTCTTCAGCCTGCTGAATTACTTTCTTTTCCCCAGGAAGTCATGCTCTTCCTGTGCCTAGAGCACTATTTTCCTTCTCTACCTGGGCCCAGCTCCTGTGTCTCTTTCAAGTTTCAGGGTTTGTGTTACTTTCTTCCTGACACCCATTGCCCTCTAACCATCATCCCTGAAAGGCTGGGTGAGTATCCCACCCAGGTCCTTCCACAGGACACCATGTTTGACATCCCTGAGATAGTACTGCCACTGCCTCATTACTGGCCAGACTATGTCCCTTAACTACAGGTGACTTAGGTGCAGGAACTCATCATAATGCTTTCCTTTAATCCTTTGTGTCTGATATCTAGTGAAGCCTCAATATTTGGCAAATGAGTGAGATGAATGACTAGAGTTAAGAAGGCCTCAGGGGACAAAATCCTTGAAAAATATGACTTCTAACTTATCTATATGCCAAGGTCAGATACCAGAAATTGGGAAAATCATTACCAAGCCAGAAAAAAAATTAAGAAAAATAAAAGGCAAAACCTGGGTTTTAAGAGAGAGTGCTATCAGTTCATTAATCATTCTAGACCAAGGATGACAGCACCACCTATGACCAAGGGCATGAGAAGCTTCCCCTGTCCCATCCCTGTGTCCTATTCCACTGAGTCCAGGAGACTCCTCCATGCCAGGGCTACTGTCAGCAAAGCTGGCATTCACATTGAAACTCATCTGACAACCCAAAGGAGGTCACGAGACATGTGATTCCTGCCTCCCTCCCAGAAGCCGTCTGACCTATTTTCAAGTGTCTCACCGACTTGCTCCCTTTTGGTGTCAGGTTTGACACATAGAGAAGTGAAGGGGAGAAGGAAGAGGAAGTGAGGAAACTGTGTGGGAGGGGACATTTAAGAAAAGGAGGTTGGGAAGAGCCATCTGTAATCTGATCTCACATTCCATCTTCACCCCTTTCCTTTCCTCTCTTTGAGCTTCTGCTCTCTCCTTCTTGCTAATTCTCTCTGATTGCTCTCTCACCTGCACATCCCATTCCAAGCTTTTGATTCTTTGTTCAGCCCAACCTGTGTGCTGCACCACTGCGTCTCATTTCTTCTCCATCCCTTGTCTGACCTCTCTATCTCCCTTTCTCCTCTGCCATCCTCTTATTTCTCAACTTCTCTTTTTCTCTTACATTTCCCTCCTGCCTTTTAACAGGTTCCATGATCTCTCTCTTGCTCTTTTTTAATTTCTTCTGTCTTATTTTTTACCTCTCTTTTCTTTCAACTAGAGTCTAGAGGAATCATGATCACTATTTTCTTCTTTCCCTGGGCCTATTTCTACTTATCTTTCAAGTTTCACCTTCGGTACTACTTATTTCCTGACATCCATGTTCTTCTAACCTTGAGTTTTCCAAAAGAACAGGAAGAAATTTCTATAGCACACAATTTTTTCTAATAGACCTTTCAACTAAATATTGAAATATGTAATCTAAAGCCAATAGATAAAAATATAATAGCATATACATATAACTTTGCAAATTATTTTCCAGTTGGCTTCATAAGTCTTGCATATCTTCTAAACAAATAACTTCATCATATGTAGTTCTCTTTAAATTCAAACCTAACACAAATGGCAAAAAAAAGTCTTGTCATTTCTTGAGAATTTACTGCTTACACATTGCACAATATATTACCCAAGTTCTAAAGCCTTGTTTTTCCTATCTAACCCTAATCTGATTTCTAAAGCTACTTGATGAGAAACTGTTTGTAAATGAGCACAGGCTAGTGAGAGCATTTACATTTTTATTGCCCTGTAAATACACACTGAATGCTGTAGGTCTTAGATGCAAAAGTTCTACATGGCCTCCTAGAGGCCTTAAAGGGTCTTCCTTAGTGAATGTCCCTGCCTTCTCTCTCATTAGCTTAGACATAGAAATATGTAATGGTGTTCCGTGAAAAGTGGAACACAAACATTCTGAGTCAAAGTGCAAGTAAGTGTCACCACAGGGAAGAGGCGGCCGGTCACAGACAAGGTGTTCTGCAGAGGGCGGGGAAGCTTGGTTCACCTTGCTTTTAGCAGGGAGGCATGTGTTTCCTGAAAGTCTGTCATTCCAGCAGCTGACCAAGGGCAAAAACAAGCTTAGAGCTAACAAAACAAAAAGTCAGCAAATCTCTTAATGAAACATTGGACATGTCCTACAGAGAACTCTATTTCCATCGAAAATGTACTGTTGGCTATAAAACAGCCATTAGGGAACATTAAGTTCAAATTTACCTCTTTACAAGGAGACAGGTTAGTTATAATTAAGAATATGAGCTTCAGACATAAACAGACCTGGGTTCAAACTGTTACTCTGAAACTCCCTGATGTGCTCTAAGCTAATGATAGCACCTGCGTATTGGACTGCCGTGAGCATTAAATAGATGTGGCCCATAAAGTTATGGCAACATAAGAAGTGTTTAATCAATGTTAAATATGAGTTCCAGAGAAGGAAAGGAAATTTTCTGAAGTTACATACCTGGTCGAAAGCAGGCTGAAGACCAGAGCACCATCAGATTGATTTTTTATGCTTATGGTCTTTCAATAGTTTCAACACTGAAACTATTGGCCATGGGTCAAATACGGCTCGCTGTCTGAATTTATAAATAAAGTTTTATTGGAACACAGCCACATTCATTCTTTTAAGTGTTGCCTGTGGCTGCTTTGGTACTGAGATGGCAGAAAAGTGTAGACACAATCTGCAGAGGCAAAAATGTTGACTAAAAATCCTGTCCAAAAAGGTTTATTGAACCTTGTGAGTGCGTTCCCTGTAATCCCTCCCGTAACCTTTGGAGTCTTACTCAAAAAGGTAAAGATTTCCTGGTGAAATCTGACCTTCCTAGGTCTTTGTTTTGGTAGTTTTAAAGAAAAACTAAAACAGCTTCCATAGAAGGAAGGTCATTTATTTCCTGTAATAAATAGACTTTGGATTCAGAAGGGTGTTCAGAATAAAAATATTTCTTCATCCTAGTCTTCTAGTTCCACTTAAACCACAAACCTTTACCCCGTTTTGCTTTGCACCAACTTGAGAATCTCTGAAGGCATATAAAACTGCTAGGCAGCCCCGCCCACATTCTGCTATGCTGTTTTCACCAGGGTCAAGGGACCCTGGTGCCACCTCTGTCCTTAGTCCCCTCTCCGCACAGATGAAAAAACTGATGTTCAGACAGTGTCTTGACCATGGATTCCAGGCACAATGCTTTTTGCGTTAAAATGAAACTCCCTTTTTTTTTAAATTTTAGTTTATTCAGTACAGTTTCTATCCTTTACTCCCATTCCAGCCCACCCACCCATTCCTCCCCTCCTCCCTCCCATTTCCAACCCCCCTAGTTTTGTCCATGTGTCCTCTGTATTTGTTCCTGTAAACCCTTCCCTTCTCCCCTGAAATTCCCTCCCCTCTCCCCTCTGGGCACTGACAACCTGTCCTCTATTTCAGTGTCTTTTGTTATATTTTACTTGTTTCTTTGTTCTGTTGTTTAGGTTCCTTTTAAAGGCGAGATCATATGGTATTTGTCTTTCAATACCTGGCTTATTTCACTTAGCATAATGCTTTCCAGCTCCATCCATGCTGTTGCAAAGGGTATGAGCTCCTTCTTTCTTTTGGCTGCGTAGTATTCCATTGTGTAAATGTAGCATAGTTTTTTGATCCATTCATTTACGAAACTCCTCACTCCACACCCCCTCCCCATGATTTACTTTATCTGCTCAACTGTTTAGAGCTTCTGTAGTGGCAAATAAGATCACAGATTTAGAATTTTAAATTAAGAAGTGTATCCTTTATTAAATTATTTTTAAAACTGCTTCGCTGGGAGGAAGAACATCAGTGCACCCCAGCCAGGAATGAGAACTGACCACCTTATCCCAGTTACTTAAAATATCAAAGTTATAGGTGCACTTTCACATACAATATAGTCTAGGTACTTCTCAGGGAATGCCTTTTTGCTAAGAGATGAGAAGAGGTCTTAATGCACCCACGGAAAAAGGGGACCTCAGGACACCAAGAAAAGGGAGAGAGAGGTGCACTATGGAACCAGGAGTAGCGAAATCCAAAGAGCTACTTGGAAAGAATGCAACAACATACATTTGGAAGAAATTGTGAGTCTATCTTGTGAAAAGAGCATGATCTATTAATGGGTCACATTATTTACTAAGGATGTCTTCTGTTGAGATTTGAAACTCCAGCCCTTCCCTGTCCCCACCCACAGCCCTGGCATGAGAACTGCTGTACTCTGCGGGGCTGCTGGGCTGGTTGCTTTCTCTTCAATTCCCCAGGCTGTAGAGAAGCACAATCAACACATCCCACTGAATACCCGTGAGGCTTTCAGTGTCGTAGTGACGGTGTAATTGTGGACTATCCCTGTGAGAGGGCATTGGAGGAGATGGACAGCGAGCAGTGAGGGGAAAGGTCTGCCTTTGGTACTATCAGCTTTGTGGTTTTCCGGGTCAAAGCCACAAGTCTGGAGGTGATTTGTTTTGTCACCAAACCCTTATTTCCTCTAGAGTGTGGCCTGCTACAGAAGGCGGAGCAGCAGATTTTCCCTCTAGATTAAAAACTCCTCAGCCGCAAAATTACAGTTTCCCTTATAAGGAATTAAATTAATTTGCAAATCTTGTTTTCCATATATAAAATGTTTTAAATTAACCAAATCTTAAAAATCACTTTAGCCTCTGAAAATTATTTGATCTTTTTTTAAAACTTAGTCAATTAAATACCATAAAGCTTTTAAAACTACACTTATAAACTTAATGCCTTTTTCAAGTATTTTAATCGGTTGATTTAAAAAATAAGTACTTTTTCAGTACTAATAAATTTCTTATAAATTTAGTAAAATTGACAAACTGACCTATCTTATATATTGCAATACTGAGACTAACACAAGATCTTAACCTTGAGATAAGTGCAAATCAATTCCTTGAATAACCATTTCAAATTTATTTAAAATTGTTACTTCAATTAACTAAATTTCCCTCATTATAAATATATAAAATTACAAATATGCACAGCCTCTTCTTTCTTTGCAATGTAATTGGCACACTCTAAATGTTTAAAAATATATAAACTCATGATTTTGGACATCTGTTTACAGATGTGAAACCATCACCACAATCAACATAACGAACATGTTCACCACCCCAAAGTTTTCTCACATCTCTTTGTAAAGAATTCTCAGAGCTCAATAATAAGAATTTCAAGTCAAACTGAAAAATCAGCAAAAGATTTGAACAGGGATTTTTACCAAAAACAAACAAGTAACACATGAAAAGATGCTTGACATCTCTAGCGATCAGGGAAATGAAAAGTACAGCCACAATTAGATACCATTACACACCTCATAGAAAGGCTCTAAGGAAAAAGACTGACCACAATGACGTTGGAGGGGATGTGGAGGAACTGTCACAGAGAGCTGGGCACATGGCAGAATGGAACAACCACTTCGGAAAATAATTTAGCAGGTTTCTTTAAATAGTTAAGCATCTCCCTACGACTCAATCCAGCCATTATGCTCCTAGGCAGTAGCACAAAAGAAATGAGAGCAGATGTACCTTGTTTTATTGCACTTCACAGAAATTGCATTTTTTTTAAAAAAGATTTTATTTATTTTGTAGACACAAGGGAAGGGAGAGAGAAGAGAGGGAGAGAAACATCAATGTGTGGTTGCCCTTCCTATGCCCCCCACCGGGGACCTGGCCCACAACCCAGGCATGTGCCCTGACTGGGAATCGAACCGGCAACCCTTTGGCTCGCAGGCCAGCATGCAATCCAATGAGCCACACCAGCCAGGCCAGAAATCGCATTTTTGATCAATTGAAGGGAAGACCCTCCACTGGCAAAAAGATTATGACTTGCTGAAGCCTCAGATAATGGTTAGCATTTTTTAACAATAAAGTAGTTTTAACTATGGTATATAGATTGTTTTGTTTAAACATAACGCTATTGCCCACTTAATCAACTACAGTATATTGTAACATAACTTTTATATGCACTGGGAAACAAAAAAATTCTGTGTCAATCACTTTATTGTGATATTCACTTCATTGCGATATTCACTTTATTGCCATGGTGTGGAACTGAACCCGCAACACCTCTGAGGTATGTCTGTATTGTTATGTAAAGGCCAGTACTAGGATGCTTAAAGCAGTTTTATTAGAAAAGCAAAACACTGGAAGCAATTCAACTGCCCATCAACAGGTGAAAGGATAAAGGCAAGTGTTATACCCATACAACAGAATACTTCACTCAGTAACAAAAACAAATGAACTATTCACACATTCAACAATATGGGTGAACCTCAGAATAATCAGGCTGAGGGAAAGAAACTAGACAAAGGATTACATAGTGCATGATCTTGTGTAAACTTCAAGGAAATGCAAAGCACTATACCCAGAAATACCTCAGAGATTGGGGTTAGTCATTCAGTAGTTGTCTTATCAGATCCATGGTCAAAGTACCACACCGCCTGTGTTCAAGTAATCCTTATTTTACTTAATAATGGCCCCAAAGCCATTCACATAACTTTTGCTTATTGTTCTATGTTAGTATTAGTTATTACTAATAACCTCTTACTGTGCCTAATTTATATTAAACTTTGACATAGGTATGTATGTATAAGAAAAAACAGTGTAAATAGGGGTCAGTACTATCCACAATTTCAGGCACCTCCTGAGGGTCTTGGAACATGTCTCCTGCAGGCAGATAGGGGGGTACTACTGTGTTGTATGTGTGTAAAATTTATACATATATTTTGTATATATATAATTCAGAGATTATAATAATGTCTGATTTTTTAATTAGAGTTTTCACTGAAGGTTTATGCTTAACAGTGGACCAATTCTAACTATATTCTCACTCTCCAGGAGTGAAATGCACTTTCTCCTCTGGCAGAGAAACCGTCCTATCCACTTCTCAGCATAGCAGAGGGGATGATGCTCCAAAAATATTACCACACACACAGGGAACAGAAGAATCTAGGCACGTGTAAGGAGGGGCTGACAAACTGAAGAAACAAACACACTTAACTATGCCTGAGTGTAGGCCGTGAAAGAGGAGTGGTATACGATTTGTAATAGCAAGATAATACATATTTCTGGAAAATCCTGCTGGGTAGAAGTTCCACTAGTAAGCTATGTTACCTCACTTAATTAGTATTTACTTATTCTTCACTTCACTTTGTAATTAGCTGCCTGTTCTTAAAAGTTTCTCTTTCATCTCTATCAGGGTCTTATAAATAGCACACAGTAATCCTCATTTATCTGTTATAAGTGAATACTACAAAGAGAAGATGGCTGTTTGTTTATGCATGGCTATTGGCTTTGTTTTGCTTTTCATTAGGTTTGTTCCATTGTTCAACAACTAAAATCTTCATTTATTGAATGGAACACCCAGGACCCGCAGGGTTAGTGCTTTCTGAGGAAGAGCCACGCCTCCCTGTTGCCCAGCAGCTTCATCCATCGATTGTATTACAGTCTCCCCTCTTGTTCACTTTGGACATACCTAAATTTAAAGAAGTCCCACTCACTCCAACTTTAGGTTCTCTTTGGAACCCATCACCTGCTCTTCATCGCCAACAATACCACCTTCATTCACACTCTTATTCTTCTCAAAATCCAAACCCTCTTCCATGGTCTCTGTACTCGATCTCTCGGTTTTCGGTCTCCTTCCTCCTCCTCATTCCACACAGGGGCACAAGGGTTAGTTATCTGGGATGCAAATATTATTGGTTCACTCTTCTCTGAGTGAGTAATAGGGAACCACAGAGGTCTTTAAGTAAGAGAAAGTTCATAATTACTAGTGATGCATAAACATTCCTTCAAATCTGGCCCAGCAGACCTTCTCAGTCTCCTCTCCAGTAACTGCCCCTCACTACCACCACCTACACTCTCACACACTAGGTGTTTTCTTTCCCGAACCATGATAAATTCTTACAGGTCTCCTTGTCTCTGTCTGTGCTATCATCCATGACTGCAGTAATGCCCTTCCCTCTGTCCATTTGGCAAATTACTTAACTACTCAAATGCCTTCTCTGACACTCTGAAGTAAAGATATCTCTCCGCTCATAACCATGAAATTATGTGTTTCTTTAATGTATTATTAGCCATGTGACATCTATTCATAAGTGTGAGTTTACATAGGGGTAGTCTCTACCAGAATTAGCCTCTCAAAGTCTTCACCACGTCCTTTGCATCTTGATATGGCCCATATATACCATGTTATAGATCTATATCACGGTGCCTTGCCCAGTGGCTAGCAAAGAAGGGATGCAAGATAAATATTCAATGAATGTTTATAGGATGAAAAATGGGGTTCATGGCATTAATCAATCCAAAAAGGAAAGTATTTGAACCATAAAGATTTTCAGTTGCCATGCTAGGAAGCATTGGGTGCATTCTATAGGTAAAGGGATGTGATTTGAACAATTTAAGAAGTTTAAGCAGAAAAAAAAATACCTGATTTTATTTATTTTCCTTAGAATATTATTTTGACAATTTTGCCAAATATGCATTAAAAAGGAAGAGTGAGTCTGGAGACCCAGATGAAAAGAAATAGAGCCTGTCACTTTCAATTTAGTTAACTAACCATAGAAGTGGAAGGAATGGAGACAATGGTTATTTAGCATGTAAACTTCATAGGATTTACTGACCGGTTGGACGTAGAGAGTGGATGGTGAGAGGTAGAAAGGATTAAGTCCTAGAGTTCTGGCATGTACATGAGTACATGAAGATCCATCAGCCACACTAGGAATAAAAAAGGGGGGCATATTTTAGGGGTAAAGTCATCAATAATTTTAGATATGCTGAATGAGACATTCCTGGAGTAGATCTAGTTAGTAAGTTCAAAACATAAAAGTATTGCAGGTGTTATACTGGAACATGAATAAGAAAGTTTTTAGTTCGAAATGAATTAAATACATGGCTAAAAGCAAGACACATTTAACTACCTAATACCATAAAAGAAGTGCTACTCTAACAGAATGGAGTGCAATAGAAACAAAGGGAGGCAACAGTTAAATCAAATAAAATCTGATGAGAACTTCATAATATAGGTTAAGTTACAGCTGGATTTTAAAGAGTAAATCAATTCTTGCAGGAGACAAAGTAGACCTGGTCCTGTCCACATGAAGCTTGCAGTTACTTTGCGTTCCAGATAGGTAATAATATAATCAGAATTATAATACAATCTTATGAGCTTTGTAATAGAGAATTTCAGTGCTTGTTTGGACAGAAGACATTTTTTAAAAAGAGTAACCAGAACAAAACACTATAAGGCATGCTTTTCTATGACCATTCCTATAAAAATTCAGAAAGTAGAAGTCCAAATCCTCTATCTGATATCCACTTTTGAGACCCGTATGAAGAAATGTCATACCATCCATGGAGACAGTTGGGAACCACACTGAACTGAGATACTTGCACTGTCAGCAACAGAAATTAATTGCTAGACGTCTGCTGTGCTTCCTGCACTTCCGGTCCAGCCCACTAAAATAACACAGGCATCTGTGAGGTATTGTTTTCGATCATGTGAAATATTCACAATTCTTTCCTTGTAATAGCAATAATTATTCTGTGAAAATAATTTTAATAAGTATCACATTCTCAAGAAGATACTCACTGAGCATTTCTTGAATATAAAGTTAAGAAAAAACAAATGTTTTAATCAAATTGATCATGCATTATAATTTTACATTTGATTTCTTTTTTATTTTTTCTGATAGATGACTTCTACTACAAGAGTACTTTATGTTTTAAATCAACACCTTTTTCCTGTATCTCATGGGGATCAACCTGCAAAGGGTACTGAAATTTCTTTCCAACTGGGAAATGGTGGCACATTTGAAGCTTGTAGTTCACATTTTGTACTAAAATAAGGTCTGATTGATTGTTCACAAGGCAATCTACTCAAGTGTGGAAAAAGAATAAAAGGACCACAGGGATGAGTGCCTCGTCAGCCCTGTCTCACTTTTCTGTTGTGCTGGCCATCACAGGGGGTCAGCTGGTGGGCTTTCTGCACGTGCACCCTTTAAATCTCTATGTCCTGGTCGCACAGCTGCTCTCGGGCTTACACTGCCCAGGCTCTGAGCCATGGTCGTGGTTGAGAGAAATACAAGGCTAAGTGGTTAGGTGAGCACTCCTGCATCTCCAGCTTTGGTCTCCCCCACCCATAGAGAATAACACAAAGGGATTCTGAAGCTTCCACTCCAATTCTGCCACGGGCTGGGTCTTTGTGGAACTTAGGGTAGGGATTTCTGCTTTTGAATTTTAGGTAACTTTTCCACAGAATCAGAAAACTGGACCACATGGCCTCTCAATCTCTTCTACTTCTGAATGTCAATGATTTTGTTAAGAGCAGAGGTGTTACAATAAAAATAAAAATAATCTCCATTCAAATCTCACTTCTGCTACTGTACCTTGCTTAACACATCTTTCAAGTGGGACTACAATAGCACCTACTCATAGTTATTGTGTTGGTGAAATGGCACAATGCATCCACAGCTCTTAGCACAGTGGCTGGTATATAGTAATTGCTCAATAAATATTATAATTACATGTTCCCCAGGAGCTTGCCCCCAAATGTCAATTCATGTGGGTTAGCCCTGTTTTCTGAAGCCACCCACAAAGCTGACTATAGCTCCACACATGGTATGTGGCCAGAGCCACCTACACGTCTCATAGCCCTTTTTTTCCTGCCTCTGAGGCCCTCCTAAATTGTCTGCCTTGCTCCTCACAGGTGTATCAAGTCTCAAAGATCCCAGCTCTTCCCACTCTGCCTTATTCAACTGGGAGTATTAGACTTGGTTCTGACATGAGTCAGTGAAGGATCCATCAGCTGTGCTCCTGGGAATGACTCTGACCACAGATTTGCAGCATCTGTCTGGACAAACTGAGTTTTGTATGGAAACTCATTCTGGCAGCCAAGCGGAATTGTCTACTTTGAATGGAAGGACTGGGCTTTCATTTCATGTTCCCTGAACCATGCATTCCCATTCACTCTTTTGCATTTCAATTCCATGCTCATTATCCACCCACTGCTTTCTGATGTTGTGCCATCTGCTTTAGCTCACAGCATGCTCTGTGCCATGGGAACCTTCCAATCAGCTCCTATGAGTATTCTTAATAGGCCTGGCCTCATTATCCCCTAAATCCCCATGTTTCTATTGCGAAATCCTTCCAAAAGCTGCCTTCCTCTCAGGGGTTAGATTATTGGCATACATCATTTCTGCATTGATACAGTAATAAATAACTTCAAATACATGACACTTTCCTTGTCAGTCTTCACAGGTAAATCTCCCACCCCTCAACATCAAGCGAAGTATAAAACAACTCGACCTAGCCTGTTTGTTCCAGAGAAAGTTGACAATAACAATAATAATTATGCTTAAATGTTGTAGGTAGTATACCTTGAGCACTTACTGTTTTTCCTATCTGCCAAGCTCTATGTTGGGTTCGTTTCTTGCATTTTTACTGAATTCTCAAAGAACAAACGGGATAACTATTTTATTTTGAACTAATTTTAGGGATGAAGAAATAAAACTGAGGGCTAGTGAGTTAAAGTAACTTGTCCAAGGTAGCATGGCTAGAAAGTGAGTACCAGGATCCAAACATTGGTCTGTTTGACTTTGAAACCCATGAAGCAAAGGGAAAAAACATACATGCACATACCCTAATTTTGATAAAAATGACATTGCTAAGAGCGATAAGCGAGGTATTGGTAGAGGTCTGTGGGGCTCTAAAGGACAGAATCCCTTCCTGCTTGAGGGAGGAAAGAGGGAATGTGTGCCTGGGGTATTCGAGTTTGGTTTTGAAGGATGGAGAGAAATCAGACTGTGAGACGGAAAGAAGAGCAGGAAGAACGTGGGGACAGGAAGCCAGAGGCACTACAGAGTGAACACGTTTTCTTGATTTGAGCCCAGCTCACTCATAAATAGGTGAGAAAAAAATCCCTTTTGAATAGAATGTAGAATACCTTTAATAGTCAGCTAAGGATGTGTTTTGGGGTAAGGTTTTAAGCAAAAAAAGAAGTCATGCATTATCATGTCTGTGTTTTAGGAACAATCTTCAATTAGTGAACAGATGATGTAGTTTGAAGAGGGAAGACTATAGGCAGGGAGACCACAGCTAAGCAACCTCAACAGTGTAGGTGAGAATTATGAGGGTCTACAGTAGGCAGGAAAACGACAGAGGGAATGAAGAAAAGGGAACAAAGGTGAAAGTGCCTGCTTTCACCATTGTTTTATGTAAGACACTTTGTCTTCAAAAACTTCACAAGCTTCATGGGAAGGCAAGATGTGTACAAAACAGAATCAAAAACATTTAAAAATTTGACAAAAAGTGCACATGAATACAGAAGAAGAATATATCAACTAAGGTGGAAATTTCTTGAGAAGATTTTTAATAGAGAAGGCTATCTGACTCAACCAAGGGACATTTGGAAACGTCTGGGTACTGATTTGCTTGTCACAGCTAATTAACCCTAGTGGTTCCTCATGGGTAGAGGCCTGGGAAGCTGCTGAACATCCTGCAATGCACGGGGCAGCTTCCACCACCCTCCTCCCACAAAGAGTGACCCGCCCAAAACGTTCACAGTGCTGTGATCAGGAAACCTGCTTTAAAGGACTGCTAGGAACTTCGTAGACATTGGGAAATGTATTTGATCTCTCTGACCCTGCTTTCTCATTTGTAAAGGAACAATACGGTTAATAGTATTTCCCTTATAGAGTTCATGACAAGATTAAATAAGAAGCTGGTGAAGTATTTATCATATGGTAAGTGCTCATGAAATCTCTGTAAATATTATGAGTTTTCTATTTTTATAAAAATGGAGAAAAAGGGGGCAATAATTGAATTCATATTAGAAAATTTCAGCCGATGTGAAGTCACCGTCTCTGTGCACTGAGTCCAAAATATGTAACTCAGCCCTGGCTGGTGTGGCTCAGTGGATTGAATGCGGGCTGTGAACCAAAGTGTAGCTGGTTTGATTCCCATTCAGGGCACATGCCTGGGTTTTGGGCCAAGTCCCCAGTAGGGGGTGCATGAGAGGCAACCACACACTAATGTTCCTTTCCCTCTCTTCCTCCCTCCCTTCCCCTCTGTCTAAAAATAAAGAAATAAAATCTTTACAACAATAAAGTAAAATAAAATATGTAACTCAGCTCTGACGCCTTTACCAGACTGCCCTCCTGCCACACAATAAACTGCCCGCCATTTTCATTGAGTTATCCCACCATTTTTCCAAACCCCGCCTGCACAAAACAGAATTCCTAATCCCCTGGCTAACTCATTTTCATTGTTTCTGGCAAAGACACGTTCCCTTAGCCAATGAATGAAAAAAGACAGTATGTACCATTCAGGAAAACTGTCTTCAAGATTCCCCTCTGTGGTGATACAGCAGGTGCCGTGCAGCACCGGCAGCTCCGGTCCTCTTCTTGCCTCAACCACCCGACTGCATCGTTGAGGATGTTACTTACCTGGGATGACCTAATAGGCTCCTTTCAGAACTAAGACCAGTAGTGAGACTCTTCCCTCCCTCGCCCTACCCCATATAATGCCAACAAATAATTTAATTCTTTTCTGGAAATGCCACTCACATTTGCCCCCTTTTCCCCAGTTCCAGTGGTAGCACACTGAAACGAGTGCTCAGTGGCTTTTAAAAGGAAATTTGCAGAGATTCTTAACTGGTCTCTCTGCTCCAGCCTTTCCCTTCCAATCCATTCTACATTCCACACACATCCTCTTCACACATGTTTCTTATATGCCACACCTACTCATCATTCTTAAATGGCTCCCCACTGCATGTCTCATTTGCTAAAACTCTTCCACTTGATATCCAAGGCTCTCTATGATCAAACCCAGTCCCCCTTCCCTGTCCTATCTCCCATGGTTCCCCTCAATACACTACTTTCTAATCCAGACATACATACCTCATCAACACTCTAGCATGTGATATTCATTCCTTGCATGTCCCTCGTGTTGCTGTGCCCTCTGAAATGCTTTTATGCATGTCCAACCATCCCACTTGCACTTTATTAGAGAACTATTCATCAAGGGCCTATCAGACAGAGCAAACCTGCAGAACACTATGGTGAGAGAGAAAAAAGCATCATCTCTGTCCTTACAGAGCTTGCAGTCTAAAGGCAGAAATGGACATGGATCAAGTAGTCACATAAGTGAGTTTGAAATTGTAGCTGTGCTGAGTGCTACAACTAACAGGCCTGCAGTGCTGTAAGAGAGTAATGTGAGACCCACCATAAGTGGGGAGGGGGTTTCCAGCTGAAGTCGGTAGAGCGGATACTTGCATATCAAGCTCACAAGGCCGGGAGGAGTAGGAAGCCCTTGGGAGCAAACACAACAGGCTCTAAAAGCAAAGGTGGCTTTCTTCTCACATATGGACATATCAAAAATAAAAACACAGTAATAAGCTCACAGTTACATGGCGTTTGTTTAGTTCATCTGCAAATTTAGTATGTGTTAACTCATTTGACCCTGAAGGGTACTCTGCAGTCATTTATAAGAGCCCATTTTATAGATGAGTGTATAAAAGTTCAGAGACATTAACTAGCTTGTGCAAGGGACAGAATCTGGAGGACAACTATGGTCTTTGATGGTTGGTGCAGGGCTTTTTCTCCCCAACTACAGTCACTACCCCTGCTGTTGGCAAAGTGCATTCACCTCTGCGCAGCAAGCAGCCCAAGTGTGACCTTTGTCCCTGCCTTCTCAGTCCTCTCTGAGCCGCAATCAAAAATAACTAGGGACCACAAATGATAATCTTACAAACAAGGAAAATATCTGCAGCATAAATGGCAGCAGAGGGTCACCAAAAAGAGAGCTCATAAAATTGATAAGAAAAACAATGAGAATCCAGTGAAAGAATGAATAAAATCCATGAAAAACAAACAACAAGGGATAAACAAATATAAAATAAAACATTGAACTTCACTAGTAATCAAAGTAGCACAAATAAAAGGGGCTTACTTGTATCTATTAAACTATTTTATTTTAAGTTATTATTATGTTATTTTTAATCCTTACCCAAGGACATTGTTTCATTGCTTCCACAGAGAAAGCAAGGGATAGAGAGACAGAAAGACAGAGAGAGGGAGAGAGAAACATCAATGTGAGAGAGAAACACTGATTGGCTGCCTTCCACACACACCCCGACTGGATGCCAAACCCACATCCTTTCGGTTTATGGAAGGATGCTCCAACCAACTGAGCCACACCAGCCAGGGCAAAGCAGTATTTTTTAATATATAATTTAAAAGCTGTGAAACTTGCTACAGAAAAATGGCATTGATGCACATTGTTGGTGGAAGCACAAGAAAAATAGCAATTATATAGAATGTACTATTATAAGTACTTTCCATCTGCTGTTCTAAGTACTTTTATCAACTCCAGTCTATGAAGTACTATTGTTATCTGTATATTAGAGTTGAAAGAGCTGAAGCACAAAAAGCTTAATAACTTTCCCAATCACTAATTAAAGTAATACCACCATTTGAAAATTAGATGCTTTACAACAAGAAAATGTATTGACAAATGTACTCAAAACAATGTTAACGTTCAAATTGTTTCTGATTTTTTCACTGTTATAAAGCAAGTATTAAAATCAAAGAGTGAAAACTTGGAAATGGTAAGAGAGAAACTGTAAAATAACTATAGTCTACCTGTAAGACAGGACATTATTTACTCTCCAAAACAATATGGGTGATATAGTTTTGACTGGCATAAGATGTTCTGGAATATGATTTAAAATGCTAGGGGAGAAATGATACAAAATCTTGTATAGTATTAATTCCAACTTTGTTTTTAAAAAGTACTGAGTAAATATTTGAATGCAGCTGCTAGGAAAGTCAATGCCATCTTTGGCTTGGTGAAAAGAAATACATAATCTATAAATAAAGACATGGTAAATCTTTGAAGGGGTAGCTAAAAAGTTAATAATTTAAGAAGAGAGGGACAACCTTCTTTTAAAATGAGAATGGTGATTTACATTATAAGATATTATTGTCTTCACAAAATAGTTCAGAGTTTGCGAATTGGAGGAACTTCAATTCTGTTGCCTTTCACCTACATCTCATTAAAATGAATCACACTGGTGAGACCTTTTCAGTATCACAGGAACAAAACTTAACTAAATCGTAGCTACTTGGCTAAGACCCTACTCTTCAGGTTTGTCCAGTCATCCTGACCCACTGGGGTTAGGTCCAGCTGAGCCTCTGAACCCAGAAGTCAGAATCAGGTGCCCTGTTGACTCCTTCAAGTGCAAGAGTTTAGTAGAACAAGCCTCACCCGCTGGTCCATCAAAATAAAACCTGCAGCCATCTGCAAATTCTGAGAGTCTTCCAACCGTCCTTGGCCTATTTGATCCTCCTGAGATTCTGAAGCTAGCTACTGTAAACCCCATTTCTCTTCCCTTACTCAGAGCCTGAATGAAATCCCTGTTTCTTGGAATAATCCTCAGTGCAGTTGCAGACTGGATTGTCTTAATGAAATACTAATAGAGCCAAGTTCAGACCCTCACCCTTGAGATCAAGAGCAAGCAAGACCCAAGCTCCCCAATGCCTACCCTATGTTGATTGGAGGCTATGTATCTTGGTCCATTTAGCTTATCTATGTGTTTCTACTTTGTCATCTGAAAAATGGGTATAATTATAATACTTATCTCATCAGGAATGTGCCATTAAAAGTTTTTAGCACATAGTTGCTAATATAAGTTAGCTACTGTTATGTTAACAATGTGGCAATGATCACTAGGAGTAACTAGCCAATTCCCAGTCGATCAAAGTAAGGGCAGAAATCCAACCAGAGTGCGAGTTCCTGGCTGTTTGTTTTTACCCAATATTTCATATAACACTACCTATAATGTAGCGAATGGCACAGAGCTGACACTTCACAAATATAGATAAATAAGTGGATAAATGGATCTGGCAAATACCTTCCACCTGTCCAGATTTCAGGCATCCCTGGGAACCAGTGATCTCTCACACATCTGGGTAAAGAGTGTGGGATTTCTGAGAAAGACATCCAGGTAGCCAACTCCAGGACCAGCATCTACCTGTACTTTTCCACAGGTGGCTGTCTCTTTTCCTAGACTTCTATGTAACACTAAGGAAAACTAAGACTTCCAGTTAAAACTGACTGCAACTTGTGGCAAACACTATCTGAGGTCACTACCTTGGTTGGGGCAAAACCAACTGGCACTGTGAGAGTTGGAAGTATGGTGGTACAGACACATTCTGCCGGACCCTTTGTGGCAGAGGAGCGATTACATGAATTGCTGTGATCCAAGAAGCCACTCCTTATAAGAGCCATCTGAGAAGTCCTGCAGCTTCTCTGGAGAAGATGAACCTCATTAAACTCCATGACGCAATAGCTATAGATTCAAGCAATCAAAATCTTAGGTTTGTACAATGAAGTGCAAGGAAGGCATTGTACATGGGTGGAGAAGGTGCATCCAAAACTGCCCTTACAGGCTACCTCCTCCTCTCCTAGTTCTCTTCCCTTCCATCTATCTCTTAAATAAGAAATTCAGTCGCACAGGCTAGTTTCAGTGTGCCTGGACAGGAAATCTCAGAAACTGGGTTTCTGTGCTCTGAGTCCCAGAAGATACGGAAGGCCACCCTTCAGCATTCCTAGTTGCCTAATTTGCCATTTTGTCTGTACCATGAAAACAGAGATTCTTATGGGTGCAGGTGTTTTTTTTTTAAAAGCAATCTGGGCCATTGGTTTTCATTTGCTTGCCTCTAGGAAGCCAATTAAAAATTCAAATGCCTAGACCCAAAACCCAGATATTCCAATTCAGTGGGGCTTAGACAGGACCCAGGTTTTTCTCTTTCCTCCTTCCCTCCCTCCCTTCCTTCTTTTCTTCTCCCTCTCTCTTCCCCTTCTTCCCTCTTTCCCTTCCTTTCTTCCCTTTTTTAAAAAAACTAACTTCCCAGAAGATTCTGATGCTCAGTCAAGGCTGAATGTCACAAAATCTTCCAAATTCTTCTTATTGCCTGCATACCACTTGAATCCTCTCCATAATATTTATAGCAAACAATCAGTAAATCCATGTTTGAGAACTGCTAGTAATGGGGAAGCCTGACTTCTAGAATAAAACCATCTTTTCAGGTAATTCTATAACTCACAATTTTGTCCTTTTATTCTAGTTTTAACCCCTGTGGAACCTTGAAAAGTTAACATAATCCCTTTTATACATCCCAAGTTTCTTTATTTGACATGACTTTTTGTTCAAGGGTTATTTATAATTCCCTCTTTCCCAAATTATGTTTCAGAGGATAGTGCTGTGAGGATGTGTTCCATGAAAGAGTGATCTGTTAACAGGTAAGTTTGCTGCCTATCAAGACCATAGGCTACACTCAGTGCTAGCACAGACACATTTCACAAGCAGAGGCAAGATGGCGATCTCTCCCACATGTGCACGGGAAGGGACTTCCATAATGGATGAGAGAATTGACCTGATATAATTACACTATCATCTCTGGTCCCTTCAGTATGAATCTTTCTGGTCAAAGGATCTAGTAAATCCTTCTTGCTCACAATGACCTAGTCACGTTTGAAACCTCATAGAAAAGCAAGGAAAAGTGAGCATTCCATATGAAATCCATTCCCAGTCACCAAGGGTCAGCCCTGGGTCACACCCAGTCAGGAGGCTTTGTCAATTAATTAGTCATCATCTGGAGGGAAGGGCCGGGTCTGTCTACTCCCAATATAATTCATTTGGTTCTCATCAATGGCAACAGAAGATTTCACCCTTCACTTACTAAAAAGCTCAGCAGATTTCAGATGAAAGAAAATCAGACTTGAGGAGTTCCACGCCTATCCTTTCCCAGATGCAGGGGAATCTGACCTAATTTTGTTTCATCCATTGTAGAAACCTTCTGATAGCCTTAGAGAAATTGTTTTAAAAATGTACACTTATGTCAACCTCTTCTATGAACTGCTTCAATTTTCCCATAAATTATTCTAGTCCTATAGCAACCACTTACATATTTTACATAGTTGTAATCATGGTACACCTATAATTTTGGGTACTGTATTTCACTTATGCTGTACACATTCTTCATACTGTTGTGCTATTCCTATCTACCATAAAATATGTATCCAGGGAGGTCACTCTAAGTGTCTTGTAGGTTAAATTAAGTAAGTTCAAGCTCCTTCAAATACTTACTATGATACAGTGTTAAAATAAACATTTTGTACAGAAAGATTTCTCCTTGTCTTCATTTTTTGGTGTGAATTTTTATGAGTGATATTATTGACCTAAAAAGCATAAATAATGTAAGGCAAATTAATATTTTATAATCTTATGTTAATTTATAATGATATCAAGAGGTATCAGAATTAGAAAAAATAGTGTTTTAGCATACATATTTCATTACAAACTTATCAATATTGTATAATATATTTTTCTTTTACATTCTTCTATATCTACAACACTTTTACAAAACTTTTAAGAGAGGAAGAATAAATCACAAGAATTTTTTCAAATATCACAAAATATATCCATACAAAAAGATATCCTCTAGTCTTTAAAAATATTTCCTCAGCCCTGGCTGGTGTGGCTCAGTGGATTGAGTGCTGGCCTGTGAACCAAAGGGTGACTGGATCCATCCCCAGTCAGGGCACATGCCTGGGTTGCAGGCCAGGTCCCCAGTTGGGCGCATGTGAGAGGCAACCACACACTGATGTTTCTCTCCCTCTCTTTCTCCCTCCCTTCCCCTCTAAAAAAATAAATAAAATATTTTTAAATAAAATAAATAATAATAATATTTCTTCAAAGACCATGAAAACCTCATATGATTTGAATTACACCTCATGGCAGGCAGAATTCTAAGAAGGTCCCCAAGACTCCCACCCATGCTGCGCAGGCTCTGTGAGTGAGTACCTTTTAGCATGACAGGTCTTACAAATATAAAAGCAGGCCACCGCCAAGGTTAGGCTGTGTCATATGGCAAAGCAAAGGGATTTTGCAGGTGTCATTAAGGTCCCTGATCTATTAACCCCAAGTGAATTAAAGGGGGGGCTAACCCTAGGTGGGCCTGACCAAACCAGGTGAGCCCCGCAGAGAGGGCCAGGTGAAAAGTCAGAGACGGAAGGTCAATAAGATCTGAAGCAGTAGCAAGCACACTCCTGTCATATTTTGAAGATGGATATCTGTGAAGCAATGAAAGGTGGCCCCTAGAAGCTGAGGACCTCAGTTCAACGGATGCAAGGAACTACATTCTATCAATAACCAGTGACTTTGAAGGAAACCCAGAGCCTCAGATGAGACTTAAGTGTCAACTGACATCTTGAGTTCAGCCTAATGAGACTGAACCTAAGACCTGTCTAAGCCTTGTCTGCACTCCTAACTCGCAGAAGCTGTGAGATAATAAATTTGTGTTATTACAAGGCACTAAGATGGTGATGATTCATTGTTCAATGATGGAAACCTAATATAGACATAACACTACAAATTAATGGTAAAAATAAAAAAACTATGATGATGAAAAACAGTCAATATTAGAGAAAAATAAACTAAAATTTTAATTGAAAATGAGAAGTCAAAGCTAATAGTCATTCCAAATTAATGGAATGTTTTGAAGAAGTTTAAGTCATAACAACCAATAAAAAATATAGTCAAAGATAGGGTTTCATTCTTCAGATTAAACAAGAGGAAATAAAAATGTACCGATACAATGTGGTATTTTCCTATAAAGACTAATTAAAATATATTTTAGGTGAGTATAAATAGATAATTTGATTAGTGTTTAAAATTATATTAGAAAATAGCATAGAAAAAGAATTTTTCTCCTCACTAACAATTTTTAGTATAAAATCAAATAGAATATTGTCTATGACTAGTAAGCAAACAATAAATAAATATAAATAAATCCAAGAAAATATACAAAAAGATAAAAGTCAAGTTATAAAAAACTATTCAGTAAATATAAATGTTCTAAATTTCCCTAATCAAATGCAAGGAGTCTCCAACTGTATCCAAAAAGAAATTTAGCAACAATGCCCTTAAAGATTTCTCTAAAACAAAATTGCAAATTAATTAATTATTTAATTACTTTAAAAGACTGGGGGAGTGAAAATTACTCATGTTTAAATGAGAGAAGAACAAGTTTGCCAATATCAGCCTCGAAGAAAAAAAGAAATTGGACAAAACATAGTAAGCAAGTGTTATAGGCTTGTTTTATACTAAAGTTATAATAACAAACTTGTATTAAAAACATTCTGCATGAAAGAAATGTGTAAAGCAAAACATGTTATTCATATTTAAAGAATGATCAGAAATAGTTTTATATTAATAAAACAATAGAAATCTATTGCAAACGAAACAGAAACTATCCAGGTTTTTCAAAAGCAGACCATTGAAAAAATATTTAATGGAAGTTTAAATCTTACATACTAGAATCTAATCAAAGAATTAGATTAGAATTTATAGAATCTAATCAAAGAATTTGAGCAAAAAATAAAACAAAACCCATCACAAGTAAATAAATTAGATAAAATCAATTATATTAAAACTGTTAAATCTAATTTAGAAATTATAAGCCCATTTAAATTTATCAAGCCCAGTACCTAAATTGAACTACTGATTTAGGCCAAAATGGTGGAACCTAATCAAGTAAAAAGCAGTAGCATAAACGTTATGATACTGAAGGGAGGCTGCATTAGTAAAATGGCCAATGAAAGAGTATGGGTATTTGAAATAGTGCCTTTAACATGGATGACTTTATATCAAACTCCAAAATA
>CM052546.1:19683801-19699387 GCA_028533065.1 Trachops cirrhosus
AGGAAATAGTTTTCCCATGTGTACTTCCACATTATTCTGTAACGGGCAACAATTCTGAGAGTCAGTGCTTGGATTGTTACATTTGGTGTCCTGAGGAGAAAGCAACATTCAACATGACGTGTCTTGGGAGTCAACCTGCCTGAGCTTTCTCAGTGCTCAGGAATGCGAAGGTAATAGCGCATGCCCACCTAAATTTCCGTGGCCGAAGTGCTAAAACAGCTTCTCAGCTATTTTGCTACCCAGGGTTTTATACTCTAGTTTTCACATAGGTTCACACAATGGCAAAGAATGCCACTTAATTAAATTTTTAAAATATCACAATTTAAAAAATATGGAGTGTATAAACCAATTCTATTAAGATGATATTATTATATTATTTAATTTCATGGCAAAATCTCTCAGTGTAGAAGCATACTTTGTTTCTGCTTTGAACAAATATATATTTCTTATAGCGCCACAGTTACCTCATTTGCAAAATGGCTATAATGGCTAACAAGGTTAGAGTTGCCTTATGTTTAGGGGAGACAGTGATAGTGGCCACAGTAATTATAGCTCCCATTCACACTTACTCTGCGCCAAGGATTGTGTTAAGTATTTTATCTGTATAACCTAAATAAACTTTACAAAAACCCTCTAATACCAATGGACTTCCCCCAAAAATTAAAGGTAAAAAAACAAAGCACAAGTGATTAAATAATCTTCCAGTAGGAACCACCACAGTGCACCACTCCGGTCAGCACCACCGATGTTGCGGCCTCCGCACAGGGCGGCCCTGGAATCACGCGGCAGCACGGCCCGATGCCAGGACCAGAATTACAGTCAAGCTCGCAGACACAACGCTCTCTCACTCGGTTAGCCGTGCCATGCAGCACGGACGCAAAATAGTACCTAGTATCTCCACAAACAATTATATTAAAATAGTCTTAGTTTGAATGTCTTGCTTGGGAGGAAATAGGTTAATTCAATGTATTTAAGAGAGAAAAATGGTTATTAAATTTACCAGAAATACTAATTCAAAAGAAAGACCATGTAATCAGGCTTAGAAGAATCAACAGTTTGACCCAAATAGGGCAGAGGAGAGTAGGTCACTGGCTGAGCTTAAATCGGCAGGACGGTACCACTGTCTTTCTTGTTAACCTCATGTAATGAACTCTATGTTCTGTTGGCTCTGAGTATGACAGTTGCAGAAGCAGCAATATTATGTGTTTTTATGCAAAGGAAAACAGAGACTCAAGTTATACCTTTGTAAGGATTTGTATTCTAAAAAGATCTCTTCACTGTTTTATGTACTAAGGAAAGCTTTGTAGTCCAAGCTTCAAGAAACTGGTGTGTACATTGAAACAAGTCTTAATACAAATAAAACATTTTTGTCTCCTTAAAATTTATTCAGAATGATCTAATAATAACTATAATACTTAGGGATTACAATGTTCCAAGCTCTGTAGTAATAATACTATATTGATTACCTAGTTTAACCCACCCAGCTTTTCTAAGAGTTACTGATATCATTATGACTTCATTTTACAGATGTAGAAACTGAGGCACAAAGGCATTACAACTTGCCATAGATCACACAAGCTAGCTAAGAAATAGAGCTGTTATTGAAACGAGGTTGCCTAGACTCCAACGACAATACTCTTAAATGTAGCGATGTCCTGACAAGGGATTAATTCCAGAATCATTCTTGAGAACTGACTCCTCCACACCAAACGCCTTGTAGCCTGTGAAAACACACTACACTTTATCTAGCCTTTGAGTCTCTCTCCACATCACTGTCTCTATCTGAAATCCTATTTTCACAAGCTATTAAATAACTCTATCATTCAAATCCTAGATGTAGGCCACCTTTCTTCATGAGACTCTTCTTCCTTAGGTTTCTTCTCACATGTTGCCTTGTGCTAGTTATGTGGGGACTGAAATAGTCCTCTCTGTTTCCTCCAAAATAAAAAACTGTCATTATTCCAATGTCTTCCAGTGTCAAGAACAAGCAGCCATTTTATATTTTTTGGAGCTAATAAAATGATAAACAGCAAGAGAAAAGCAATCGATCAGGCTACCATTGATTTAGTTCAATGAGACTATAAATATTTCCAAGATTTTAAATGCAAGGTGTGCCAGGACCACGGTCACCAGAAGAACAGGTGCAACTTTTGTAGCTGCGTTGACTCCATAGTTCAGAATTCTCCCTTCCCCTGGGGTTTTCTCTTTGATGCCCACAGCCTGCGCCTTCCCCATCTACAGCTGTGGGGCCACTTGAGCCGAAATCCTTTTTCTTTGATAATATTAGTATGAAAAACATGGAGTAGTATTTTTTAAATAAACAGCTTCATCAGTCTATGCCAAACAGAAAAACTAAGATAACAATTTTAGGAAATAAATAATTTTACAAAATAAAGGAGGTTTCTTGCTCTTAGCTATCAAAAGCAGCAAACATATTATCACTTTGCCAAACACTTTTCATATATGACCTCATCTCCAGGAGAAAGGTGCTGTTTTTATTTCCATTTTGTATTTTAGAGAATTTAAATAACTTGCCCAAATGCACATAATTAGTGGTAGAACCAGAATTTGAACCCAGCCTTGCCTGCTGTTAATGTCACTTCTGTTAACCACTGTGTCTTATTGAGTGTCCCAACTCCTTAGCCCTAAGGAGAGCCCCTCCACTGTGTTTTATTGAGTGTCCCAGCGTGCCTGAGTGTCACTGCTTCTCTCCCTGTTCAGTATAGTCAGTGCCTTTCTTGCTGGCCTTGCTCAATCCCATGCACAATTTTAGAAGAGGCTACAGAAAAATGGTTTGCACTTTTTCTCACACATAATTTCCAGCACACATAAGCTCCTTTCATTTCTAGAAGAAGCTAGAGAGAAAGGTGTAGAGTATCAGATCCTGGCTCTGATTAGGGAGACTTCCTACGCACACTAGGAAGGCACAGACTCCAGAAACGACGTTTCTTCCCCACACAAGCGATCTTCACTGCTTGCCGGTCCCATCCCAGGGGCTGCCACTCAGGCACCAGTCTCCAGGCATCCGCACACATACATGGAGTGGGTTTTATTATTAATAATAATATCAACAATGACAGCAACTTGCATTTATTGGCGTCTTCTATTTTTGTCCATACTTGTGATGTCTCACACTTTATCCCATTTAATTCTCACGTCCACTAGATATTACTATCACCATTTTGCAAATGATGAAATTAAGCTCAAGTTAAGTAATCTTGTCACCAAGCCTATGAGCTGGAGTTTGAATGCTGGTCTTTCTGACTCTAACATGCCTGTTCTAATCTTTGTCCCATACTGCCTCTGATCCCTGCTCATCGAGACTGAATTAATATTTGAAAATATACATAAATATAACACTGATGTAATCCAAACACACACACATTCATACATGTAATATCACGATATTCATAAATTACACAATTCCACACCTACAGGTATTTTCTCACAGTGTCTTTCAAGTTTCACTTAGCAGTGCTGTGACCAAGCAAGCCATATAAATTCCACAAATAATATTGATATAGTCTGATGCAATTCAGTGGAGGCCTTATTATTATAAACAAACTGTCCAAGGCCTTTCACAGCTCACAAAAGTCTCATCCAGTTCTCACTTGGTGCCCTCACATCATGCCTGCAATGAGCACCCATCCTGTCTGGCAGAGGGACTCCAGCCTCTGTAATTAGACGAGAAGCTAGCAGGGGAAAGAGTGGGGAATTGAATCTCAGCTCAAACTGCAATGCCTGGGCTTCCCACTGCCACCCTTACGTGTTTCCTGGAATCTGTCCTCATCTTAAGCTATCCTCTTCAATGTATAGAGTTGAACCCTTCCCCAGATGGATATTGCCAACCAATTGTATTACACAAGAATGCTTTTATCTGGGTGGCATCCTGAATTTTTCCACTGTCTGTTACTTCCCAGTGAAATGCCTGGATAGGGTCCAAAACAAAATAGACTGAAAGCCTCCGGGCCGTCTAATGCTGACTCAGCTACTGCAGGGTCTGCGTGAGGAAGGCTGCTGACTTTCAAAGACATCCCTCTTCATCTTCTCAGCAGCCTCGGGCCCAAGAACCCAACAAGCCAGCACTTTGTCTGGGATGGCTTTTGGCTTCTCCATGGCAGCACTTTTGTTACTTCTTTTTTTTTAGTGGAAAAGAGGGAAGATCAAAGGCCTTTCCCTTCTGACACCCTGTATCTATAGTTTTTCTGTGTCTGCACCTTTTCTGATTCCATATTTCCATATGAGTGGAAATTCAGCAGTAATTCCAAGCCATGACTTTTTGAATGAATGGTAACTCCTACAAACTACTGCCTATAACCCCAATAACACACACACATGCACACACTCACATTATGATCCCAATCCAGCAAAGAGAAGTCACATGTAGGACATTTAAGCAATTCACCATCATGGCACTGCCAAGGCTCTTGAATAGGCTAGATAGCATGATATTCTTTATGTCCCCTAAGCCAAACCACACTACAGCTTGCTGATACTATGGCATTAGCCTCTGTACTATTCTCTGTATACATTCTTGCCCCGTACAATCTAGTCTGCTAAGGTCAGTCAATGTGATATTGAAAACATAAACCATACCATGTCACTTCTTTCCCTAACCTCATCCTATGGCTTCTTGTTACTCTTAGAATAAAACCTAAATTCCTTACATTGCAGGAATGTGAAGAATGTGAATTCTATGATTACTCACATTGCAGAGATGGAAAAACTGAGAGAAAGAGGGGGGGTTCAACTTTGATCTTGGTTGAAGTGTCCCCAACACTGAAACACCTGTGAGATATTCATGCACAGATGCCCAGGAGGTCACTATATGCAATCCTGGAACTCAGGGAAGAAACGACATTAGAATCAGACATTAGAGTCCTCAGTCCATGGATGGGAACTAGAGCAACCGAACTGAAGGCAATCTCTCAGGTTGGTGGCCCTGAAGTATGTGGCTGGGCCTTTATGTGCTTTGAAGGCAGTTGAGAAAGAGCAGTGGAGAGAAAGTCAGCATGCCAATAGCCACAAGCAGAATAGGATGTTTGAGGCTTTCTTGGAGCTCTCTGATACACGAGACCAGAGAGGGATGATGTGTGGGGATGATCATTAATTTGTTCTGTGACTTTGTGCAAGTCTTCGCACCATTAAGGGCATCTGTTTCTCTCCATACAGCATGAGCAGACTGTACAATTAAGTTTTTTTAGGTCTCCAAGCTCCAAGCTTTAACATACTAAGGAAATAAACTCTATAATACTCTGTTGGTAGGATTATAAAGGAAATATGCTATGTGGGGGATGATTGGCCGATATCCTTTGAAATTACAAATACCTATACCTGTTTACCCAGCAATTGTAAATCTAGAAGTTTAGTCTGTAGTTACATTTGCATATGCACAAAATTATATAAATTCAAAGTTGTTCATTGTAGCAGTGTTTATGTATCAGAGATTGGAAACAGTTCAAATATTCATCAAAGAGGGAACAGATAAATAAACTGTAATATATCCCTACAGTAGAATTTTATATAGTCATAAAATAGATTGTAGATACAGTGTAGTACTATACAGCCATGAGAATGAGCCAAATAATTGCTACATGCAATAGTGTGTAATAAACATGAAAACAATGGAGCATAAAAGCAAAGAAAAAGAAGCCAAATACAAACAGAGCACACATATGAATTTACTTAATTAAAAATCAAAAACAGGGAAGAGAAATCTCTGCTGTTAGAAGCTGGCATAATGGTTACACTGAGGCCAGAGCTCAGAAGAGCACCAAATACACTGCGATCCATCACGAAGGCTTCATGTAAGTGCATCTACCAGATCCTTTGTAATGAACTGTTACCAAGAGCAGCTCCCATTATGAAGAAAAAAAAGGACCCATATTCCACAATCTCTGCTCTTCAAAAAGAGCAGTATTAGAACATGTACTAGAACATTCTAATCACAGTATTAGAACATGATGTTGATGACTAGAAAGGGAGGGAACTGGAAACTATGCTGGACAGGAACAGTGTATCCGTGGGAACAATGGAGAATGACATAGAAACACTCCATCAGTTCTGCAACCTTTTGAAGGGTTCCCATGGGAGGTGATGGGGACACTTGTTCTTTGTGGTTCAAGGAGATGAAACTAGGGCATGTGGATGGAAACCACAGAGAAACATACTGCAGCTTGTTTAAAGAAGAATTTTCCATACCCAGGGCTTTCAAAGTAGATCTTGTTGCCTGTTGAGAGTTAGACAGGATGGAACCTATTTATACCCAAGAGAAATCCTCATAGCCTTTCCCATGGTTGTTAGGAAGAGTGTGAAGGGATGGAGCAGTTGTTTCCCTGGTTGGGCAAGAACTAGGGGACAATAGCTGTGTGGTTCTCCGACGGTGACCTGGATGATGGAAAGGTGGAGCTCAAGTGTCACAGCCAACAATGGTGCTCATAGAGCAATGGCTCTCCGAGTCCTGGTGAGCAGTAAGTTAAGTGTCCTCCCAATATGTAGGAGGAAAACACAAGTTCCAGGTCCCTCCCGCTTCCTGGAGTTCACCAAAAAGCAGAATTATGGACATCTCTCAGCTGGAATCACATCAAAGTTCTAGCTCCCAGCCGTGCGGGACTGTGCCCTGCAGCATCCCTACCAAATCGCCAACTAGTCTTGTTTACACACCTTCGATAAGGAGGAGCTCTCTACTCCACAAGGTGGCTTCCCAGAGTACTCATGGTTATTGATAAAAAGTACAGACAGGAGTGAACTCTACTGAGTTCTATGTACCAGGTTGTGCTGAATACTGTCCATGCACTTAACCATTAAATCCTTGCTACACATTTATTGAACAGGTAAGGAAATGGAGCATCATAATCTTAAGAATGTGTTCGAGGTCATGCAAAGTGATAGAGCGAGCTTTAAGAAATATGATTTTCACAAACAAAAATTTCAGTTTTATTTGCTCCTCTATTATTTTATTTGTAACATGTCTGAGAATCACCTTTACTATTACACACTTGACATTTCTCTTTAAATTATCCTGCTTTGTTATTTAAAAAAACAAGTACCTACTTTAACCACTTGTTATATATCTAAAATCACAAAATTTGTCTACTGGCTATGTATTTTCCCTAGTATATATTAAAATAAATTTATAACTAATAAAAGCATCCAGATATTGAACCATGTTTGAAGTAAAAACACCTTTGTTGGCATCATTTTGTATATAACATATTTTGATAAACACTATCTTAAGGTATATTACCTCTCAGTTTTAAATGTATATTTTTGAATCAAAAACCTGATTTTTATCATTATTTTTCATTGTTGGTATTAACACTGCCATGTGACCTTACTAAGAAGTTCTAGCAATCTTATCTTCAAGACTAGTCCTTACCCATCTAAGAAAATTAAATATAACTCCTTTAAAGTTTCTCTAGGTTGGTCATATCCCATTCCTCCAGCCTCTTGGTCAGGGTTTCTAGGTTCCTCCAGACCCTCATAGGCTGGTCACTCTTGCTTGAAATATCCAATTTGTAGCCAGCCACATTTTTCTATAAGGGCATCTACAACCCTAGTTATAGATTCCAGAATCTTTATACCTATATCCAGTAGCTTCTCCTATGCCCAGGTTCACATCTTTCCAGGACCGAGGACAGCCTAGTGGAAAGAACAGAGCCCCAGTCCAGAAGTTGTGAGCTGTTTCCCAGCTCTGCCAACCTTGAGCTACCAGTTGACTTATAGGAGCTTGAGTTCATGCAACTTAAAAAGGAATATAGTAATTCTTGTGTTGTTAGCCTCAACACATGGCTATAAAGATAAAATGAGATAACTGATATAAAGATTTTATAAACTATGAAGGGTTACAGATATTAGTTATCACTGAAGCAGACGTTATGGCCTAAATACTCCATTACCTATCCCCCTGAGTAACTTATGAACCTGGGGGACCTTAGAGCTCTTCTAGAAAACATCATGTTGGAGAAAGTGGTATGTGGACATGACTTGATGACACCCAAGTACTTCACCATGTGAGGAACTGCTATGCTCCAGTCACTGTTCTAGGCCCTGACTGAACATGGGAGACAAGTAGGAATGATAGCCAACCAGTGCAAACTAGTGGCCATGCTGATTGCTTAAATATGAAAATATCTTTATCCTAATGGGTACATAGCCATCCCTTTGAGTTCCCTAATTACTCCAACCCCTCCCTCAGTCAGGGGCCCTAGACATCCCCAAACACCAGCAACTGAAGGGATAAAGAGCAGACAGAGGGGCTTCCTAGACCCTGTTCCAGGACTTTGGCTTGTGTCAATTCCGACTGATTGGATCCATGTGATACTGGTTGTGAATCTTTGTAATATCACCCTGGGAGAGCAGGTTTCATTCTATTGAGAAGATAAAGAGGAAACAAGTCAATGAAATCATGCGTAATTCAATTACAGGTTGTGGTAAGTACTATAAAGGAATGAGGTGGTGATGGGACTGAAGGGGGGAACCATCGATAGCATGATCGGGAAAGGCCTCCTTGAGGAAGTGAGATTTGAGCTGAGACAAGAATGAGGGTGAAGGAATGAGGAATGAGAGCCAGCTGAGCAAAAATCTAGGAGGAGAGCATTGCAAGCAGAGGGAAGGGTAGGAGCGAGGCCCTAGGGCAGGAACAGGTTTGTCATGCATGAAGAACAGAAAGAAGGCCCACGTGATCAGATCATAATGCAGGTTGCCCAAGGTAGGCTGGGGCCAGAGCATGTGAATGCTGGCAGTCTTTGGCAACAGCCTGGATTTTATTACAAACCTGAGAACTCATAAGAATGACTTGCATATATTGATATGTAGCTATCATATCTGTAAAATATCTCACTTGGAGAAACTCAAATCCTGGAAAACACTTCCTTTCCTATTGTCTCCCTAGTAGAGCCGGAAAACCTGAGCTGATTTCTGTCCTGCTGGATGTGTATATGGTGGATGACAATGACCCGTTCGCCGGACTAGAGTGACCCGCTTAGGAGGGTCTACAGACACCTAGCAATTCTGTCCTATGAGGTTGGAAGAACAGGAAATCACCAACTTGGAGGAATCTTAATGGGTATATAGTCAATCTTCTCAGACACTTAAAAACAGCCTTGGAGACTAAGTTGCCAATACATTTTTCTTTATATGCATCTGATCTTCACAATATCCAGGTAAAGTGGCCCCAGCTAAAGCTATCATTTCATACTATTTTTTTTCTTTTTTTAAAACAAATACTATCTTTTTTAAAAAGATTTTATTTATTTACTTTCAGAGAGAGGGTAAGGGAGAGAGAAAGAGAGGTAGAGAAACATCAATGTGTGGTTGCCTCTCACACACCCACTAATGGGGAGCTGGCCGGCAACCCAGGCATGTGCCCTGACTGGGAATCAAACCAGCAACTTTTGGTTCACAGGCCTGCGCTCAATCCACTGAGCTACACCAGCCAGGTCTTACATTTTTATGAATAAAAAGCATTTGATTCTGCAAAGAAAGTTACGTGTGAGTTCTACAGAGCCATGGGCAAGGATTACTTCAACTCGTTTGCTTACTGAGAAAATAATTAAGAAAATTTGCCTGATTTTACACAGAATGGTCACAGCTGGGCCATCACTAGGGTACTGTGGGTGGCCTGATTCTCATTATAATACTCCACTGCCCCCTTTGACATTTGGGGAACAAGAGAAGGTTGTAATTTTTGTGCTAGTCAGCTGAGAAATGGCCCAGCCAGGCTCCCATGTACTACTCAGTCCACACACCTGGTCAGGCGTTCAGAGAGCCAGCATGCTTTGTCTAGGGGAGAGAGAGACCCATGCATTCAGCCTGGCATACTGCACTTCAGTTCATTTTCATCCCACATTTTAGAGATGGCTAAAACCTACTCAGAAAATTATGTGATTAAATGTCATCCAGCCAAAAAAAAAAAAAAAGCTAAGCTTTTTAATTATGAACAAGATGACCACAGTGGTCTAAGTAAAAGGCGGGTAGACTAGGAAGAAAGAGATGTTTCTCTGTGTGTTTTCCTAAAGGCCCCTAATTCACTGTAGCACTAACCCACGTCAGTCCCCCAAGGCACAGAATAATAATGGCATACATTTTCATGGTCCTGATGCATCTCTTTTGAGTAGAAGAGCCTCACACAGGGACATGGGGAAAAGCTTTGGCTCACAGGATGAGACATGATGTCAAGGCGGCCTTTCCCATACCTTTACAATGAAGTTTCCTTCAGACCCCGCCCCCTCCAGACTTCATCTACACTCAGTTCTTTCTCTCCAACTTCATCCCCATTCATCCATCCCCTTCACTTACTTTGGTATTTTCTCTCTCTCCCATTAGTCTGCAATGTTCTTTGTGGACAGGGACCACGTCTCCTTTTTTATATACTTCCACAGTACCAAGCTTGGTATTTTTCATAAGGACTCAGCACATTTTTATTAGATAAAACAGAATTAACTGAGACTTCCATTTAAGGAGTAACGTGCCAGGCATGGCATGAAGGGCTTTACATATTTTATTTTATTTAATCCTTATGGCAATCCAGTGAGGTAGGTGTCTTTGTTTTTGATTTCTGGAGGAGCAAATAGAAGCTATAGGAAGTTAAATAACTTGCCCAAGGTCACGTAATTAGTAAGTCGCAGAATTGGGACTCAATCCATATTTTTTCTGATGCAAACACAGAGTAACTTACCCACTAATCTGGGCTGCCTCCCTGCTCTGACTGCTTCATTATAAAACTGGAAGAGAAGAGCTGGAATGGTGAGGCAAAGTCAGACAAGCAGCCACTTGCCTGAAGGAAGCTGGACCAGTAGAACTGCCAAGCAGAGTCCACATTCTTGACTTGTACCTGGGTATTAGAGGGTGGGCAGGTATGTGTGGGAAGGAACTCATTTCAGACCTTAAGCCAGGTCCCATCCCCTTTTAATACCAGACAAACAAGCTGAAAAGGAGCTGCCCTGTGCTCAGTGTACGGCATGCTAATCCCATTCTCCCTGGGAGAAGAGAAGCAGAAGAGATATTGTCTACAAGTCTTTGCCTGATTTTGTAGGCAGTGAGGTGAGTCAGAGAGAGTTGGCTGAAATTGTGGAAAGGCAGAGTAGCAGCTTAACTCAGGGTGGTGCAGAGCTCTTGTTATTATGCCTCTACCAGAAGTGGGAGAGCAAGATGCTCTCACACAGTGAGAGTGGAGACGTAGTCCCAGTGGGTGGTGTGTTGGTGAAGGTGGAATACGTCATCGCCAACTTGGAAATCCAGGGTCTTGAAGTTGTTTCTGAACAATTATTGAAATAATTGTGCTAAAGACACCACAGAGGGCTGTGGTCTAGCAGAACAAGCACTGGTCATGGACTTAGGAAACTGTGTCTGAATGTCAATGCTGGAACAAATCCCGAAAATCATGAAGATGGATACCATTTTGAAATGCTTATTAATATGCTTGTTTTCCAGAATTTGCTCCAACACTGTTTCTTCCCTCATTCAGTTGGCTAAGCCTTCTCTATCATCGCCTTAGACAGGAACTGACAGCAAAAAGCAGAGAAAGCAGTCAGTTGTTGGCTTTTGAGCTTAGTCACCTACATATGCTGGCTCAGCTACAGACACAGGAGATTTTGAGAGAATAGATGACATGATGGTATATGACTGATAAGAGAAAATTATTTTACCTTCAAGATAATAAAGGGTAAGTTCCCAAGGCTGAGTAGGAAGAGATAGGAGGGACTTAGAGGTTAGTTAGACAAAGAATGATGGGACACAGTCAGTGGGACCAGGAGGACAGTACTGGGTTAACACCCAAGGGCTGACCAGTGTCCATTTCAGTGGGCATCATCCATAGCCACAACCCAGTTATAGAAGCTGCTGCCTTCAGATGTGAAGTCTTACATGTTGCCTGCTGAGTAGCTATGATGAGGTCATCCCTTTGAAGGAAGTCAGCACCTAGCCCACTGGTCATCTAGCAGGAGTGATAGCTATTCATAGCCTCATTCTTAGGCTTGTTCTGTTCCCATCCATCTTACCCTAGAATTGTCCACTCTTCATGAGCCTCTTAGGATACCTTTACCCCAATGAAATGGGCACTTAAAGAAGTGGAGGCATAAAAGAAAAGGCTCATATGTGGATTTAGGTAGGAATGAATGGAATCACCTTTCTCTGTGTATTTTACAATCCTGATTAAAAAAAAATATGTTACCATCTATGGTAGAGTAATGGCCTCCCAAAAAGGTCCACATATAATCCCCAGAATCTGTGAATATGTTAACTTCATATGGCAAAAGAAACTTTGCAGATGTGATTAAATGAAGAATCTTGAGATGAGAAGACCACCGTGGGTTATCCTGGAGGGCTCAACATATCACAAGGGTCCTTATAAGAGGGAGGCAGAGGGTCAGAGCCAGAAAGTGAGATGTGACAATGGAAACAGGAGTTGGAGTGATGCAGAGCCATGGACCAGAATGCGAGTGGCCTCTAGAAGCTGGCAAAGGCAGGACAGGGAATCTTCTCACAGAGCCTCTGGAAGGAGGCAAATTGTTAATAACAAAGAACCTGGAACCCTTCCCTAGGTATACTAAATCAAAAGGTCTGGATCTGGGCCCAGACTTCTGTGTTTTCTAAAGTTACTCCAGGCTATCCGGCTACAGCCAGCCTGTACTAGCCCACGCAGAGCAGGGTGAAAAAACACTGAATCATAACTAACAAATCACTCACTGAGACCACTCCACATCCAGAAAATTTAATGTTCTTCACCACAGACACCAAGTAGTCATTCCGTTTCTCAAGCATTCCCAAAGGGATTATGAGATCATTCTCTCCTGAACAATAAGAACAGCTTCCATTTACTGAACACATCCTAAGACAATCAACAGGTTCATCTATTCTACACATTATGTCATTTAACCACAGAGCAAACTTATAAAAACTTATTAATGCTATAATCTACAAGAGAAAACTATCTGGAAGAGTTAACTGTAACTGGATGCAAAGGACAAAAGACTGGTTAATGAGTAAGTGCAATTGCTGCTTTGAGTGCAATGGGGGTGGAACAGACTGGACCTCACACCAGTTCCATTCCTTCGTTCCTACCAAGGCATGGGGGAGAGGTTTCCCTTCCATATGATCATTCCTCCTGTGTGTGTTCACACGACCTTCTGTCATCTCAGTGGGGCCTTAGAACATACCTGGTGATCAAAAGTTGTTTCCACACAGGACAAGTTTGATGGAGCTGAGCAAAATTTGGGTCCCAAAGAGCTGAAACTCTTATAGGACATGAGCAGCACTCTGCTGGTGGCTCAGCTGGAGGTCTTCACAGGACATCATAAGGACAGCTAAGTTAGCCCTATGGCATGGATGATATGCAACACTGACCCACATGGCTAATGTGATCCCATGATCTTCACCAATAACCTGACTCCCGCCTCATGGTGGATGCTGTTTCCCTGTTGGTAGCTGATGAGTCTTAGTGCTGATTCTGCTGCTCTTGCCCAGGTTCCTCCAGGCACACTGAGCCTGGGCTCCACCAACCTCCTCCCTCAACATTGTCTTCCCTCCACACCTCTAATCCATGGAATGTTTTTTAGTCTTAGGGGGCGGTACAGCGTGACTCCTACTCCTATTGTTTTAACACACACTTAATGGTCTACTTCCTTCCAGATGCTCTGGCCTTTGATTCTAAAAACCAGACTCAAAACCTATTTTCTCATACTACTGTCTCAGCCTTAAATTTCAAAATCCTAGCTGTAGAGGCTGGCAGTGAAAGCATGCGGTACAAAAGTATACAGGAAAGGGGGGGAAAGGAGCTACATAAACAATATTGCAAAATATTACTTCTCTTCAGAACATTAATTCCCAGGGTCACCTATGCAGTAAGTGATGAAGCCTGGCATCATACCCACATCTCTCTGAAGTCAAAGTCTACAAGACCAGTCCATCATTAGACGGCATCATATATATGAACCGCTGTAATATGTTACGTATAGCATAAAACATGCCACAAATAAAAGCTCTTGAATCATTAGATTTTTAGTGTATATGTTTTGCTTCATCCCAGTAAGTCATGATAAGTGTCTAAAGCAGGCACCAGCAGACTTTCCTGTAAAGGGCCAGAGAGTAAATATTTCAGGCTTTGCAGTCTGTACCTTCTCTGCTTTAAAGACTACTTTGCCTGATCTTAGTATAGCCACTCCAGCTTTCTTACGGTTGCTGTTTGCATAATATATCTTTTCCTGCCCCTTTAGTTTACCCTATTAATATTTCTGAATTTAAAGTATGTCTCCTCTAGGCAGAATACAGTTGGATCTTGGTTGTTAGCCCAGTCTGAATGGGTAAAATGTCTGTCTTTAGACTGACTCGTCTAAGCCATTCACATTGATGTTGCATAGACTTGGATTGACAACTGCCTGCCATTTTGCTTTTTTAATCTATATATCTCTTATCTTTTTGTTCTTCTGTTCCCCCTTTACTGCCTTCTTGTGCATTAAGTGAATATTTCCTAATGTAACATTTTCATAATTTTATTAATTTTTTACTTTTAAAAAATTTTAAATTGGTTGCTCTAGAGGTTATTCTATACATTTTAATTTATCACAATGTACTTCAGATTTATACTATTATTGATCTGAGATATAGAAATGTTATTTCTATAAGCTCTATTCCTTCTTTTGCCTTGTTGTACTATTATTGTTATACATATTGTTAAAATCTAACATTATTGTAATTCTTACCTTATACAATTTTGTAGATAATAAAAATAGAAATACAAAGTCTATTGCAATAGTCATAGGTAATATTTAGCGGGGTTGGCTAAATATATGAATGAACATTGCTAGGTTCCAATAAAACTTTATTTAGAAACAGTAAAACTGAATTTCCTATCATTTTAACATGTCATAAAATAGGCTTCTTTTGATTTCTTCACACCCATTTAAAATACAAAAACTGTTTAGCCTGCAGGCTGCGGCAAGCAGGGGGCAGGGTTTTATCCAAGGATGTACTTTGTCAACCACTTGACTTTCAGCAACGACTTTTCAAAATCTTTAGGGCGGCACCCGGGACCTACCCAGACATGTCCCTGGGCCTGCCCTGGTGCAAAGGTGGGACCAGAGACGGCCTCAGCCTCCTACCTCCATTTAGAGGACAGCTTTGCTTATATTTTTTGTTTTCCAAGCTGAAAAGACTGCTTTTAACCAGTCCCAGGAGGGAAGTAGGAAGGTGGAGGAAGAGTGGAGCTGAAGGGGAGGAAAGGAGATGCTCTCAAATGCTCTTTCTCCTTCTGAAATTCTACCACATTCACCTAAAAAGGTACCAAATCGTCAACAACTCTGGGACTAACTTCAGTTCATCTTGAAACCTAAATATTTGTATATTAGGCTGTGTTTTCATTATTTCCATTAAGGTTTTCCTGGGTTTTGTCATCTAAGTTCTTTTCCACAAATGGAGGCAGCATTAATGGAAGAAAACGGGGATTTTCTACACCTGAGCCAGAAGCAGAACAGCTATCTTTTAGCACCCTCTTGTGTCCAAAATGAGTAATCACAACAGCCAACGCGGTTAAATATTAGCATTGTCTAGTGAGGCCTAAGGCAGTGTGGGTGGGAGATGCAGGGAACGA
>CM052546.1:19699487-19719113 GCA_028533065.1 Trachops cirrhosus
TTGTCCACGTGTCCTCTATATTTGTTCCTGTAAACCCTTCCCTTCTCCCCTGAAATTCCCTCCCCTCTCCCCTCTGGGCCCCTAGAGCAAGGGGCATAAAGGAAAGAATAAACAAATGGGATCTCATCAAAATAAAAAGCTTCTGCATGGCTAAAGAAAACAGTATTAAAATAAAAAGAGAACCAACTGTATGGGAAAACATATTTGCCAATGATACCTCAGACAAGGGTTTGTCATTTCTTATTCATGCTGCTCTGTTCTCATTGAACACATCCACCACAAACACGAATGCCCTGCAAAGAAAAGGCTTTTCTTTCTCCCCTTTGTTTAAATGCTAAGAACTCTTTGAGAGAAAGCTGATCACCCTTCAGGTTTGTCCTTAGTTCACCCCAATGACCCTTTCCGGCATAATGAGAGCAGTCACGGCTACGGTTTTCACAGGGAGGTGAGTTTGATTCTCACCTCGGCCCTTCATTAGCTGTTCAGTTCTTGCTCTCCTAAGTACTGCTGCAGCGCTTATCAATAAACGGGACGCCACACACGTACGCATACTTGCTTCATGTGTGATTGAACTAAGCAAGGTCACGTCTCCTCAACAGTTAGAACTGGGGGCACAAGTCACAAAAGAAAGACATATTGGACTTCATCAAAATTAAAAACCTTTATGTATCAAAGGATACCATCAAGAAAATGGAAAGACAACCGACCAAATGGGAGAAATATTTACAAATCATAGTCTAGTCTCATTATTGGTGGCATTTATGTTCTAAAAGTCAGGGTAAATACTGAATTAGAAAAGACTAAAACATTGCCCATATATTTATATTTATATATATTTATTTACATATTATATATAGAATCTCTATATAAAACTAAAACATTGCCCATATATGACATATATAATCACATATATGATATAAAGAGAGAAAAGGAAAGAAGGGATATAATCACACAGATTATATTCTTAAATCCTAAAACCAGTTCATGCTGGCAGATTCTATTTTCTTTGTTTTATGAAGAGAAAAGAAGGTTCTGAAGAGAGAAGTGACTCATACCTGAGGCCATCCTACTAACAGGTACCAGGGCTGGGATTCGGACCCCATCCCGCTGGACCACAGAGCTTCTCCCACTGCACTGCTCTGTCCCCGCCACCGCTGTCCTCTGCTCACCTGGGCAGGAGATCTGCGATAAGAAGACAGAGTGACACCCGGGAACGTGCTCCCCCAGCAACTACACTGTTCACGGCTCTGCTTGTCTTCAAGTGACCACAGAACTGTATTGATTTGGGGGTCTTAAATGGATTTTACCAAGTAGGCAAATCTGAAAATAAAGAATCTGTAAATAGTGAGAATCAACTCTCTCTGACGAGACTATTATCCAGAATATGTAAATATTATGACTCAACAACAAAAAGATAAGCAACCAAATTTTTTAAAATGGGCAACAGACTTAAATAAATAGGCATTTCTCCAAAGAAAATATATGTATAAATGGCCAGCAAGTACATCAAAAGGTGCTTGCTCACTGTTGGTGGGAATATAAACTGATGCAGCCAATATAGAAAATAGTATGGGGGATCCTAAAAAAACTAAAAATAGAACAATCATATGATCTAGCAATTTGGAACATATTGCAAAGGAAATGAAAACACTAATTCAAAAACACATATGCACCCTCATGTTCATAGCAGTATTATTTACGATAATGAACACATGGAAACAACCCAAGTGCTTAGTGATGGATGAGTAGATAAAGGAGTTGTGGTATATGTAGCATTGGAATATTACTCAGTCATAAAAAATGATGAAATCCTGCCATTTGCCACAACAAGGGATGGGCCTTGAGGGCATTATGCTAAGTGAAATAAGTCAGAGAAAGACAAATACTGTGTGATATCACTTACATGTAGAGTCTAAAGGTATCAGATCTGTGGTTACTAGAAGTGGCTGTGGGGGTAGGCAGTACTGGAGAAAGAAAGGCGGTCCAAGGTGCAAGGCTCCAGTCACAAGGTGAGTAAGTACTAGGGACGTAATGCACGGCATGGTGACTACAGCTAACACGGTACAGGACACGTATGGAAGCTGCTAAGAAAGTAAATCCTAAGAGTTCTCACCATGAGGGAGCATTTTTTTCCTTTCTTTTTTTGATTTCTCTTTTCATTGTGTGTATATGAGATGACAGTTGCTAACTAAACTCATAGCAGTAATCATGTCCTAATATATGTAAGTCAGACCATTATGCTTAAAATGATATAGTGATGTATGTCCATGGCATCTCAATAAAAGGGGGGGAAATAAGATGTTCGATATCATTAATCATTAGGGTAATACAAATTAATACCACAACAAGATACCATTTATACCTATCAGGATGGCTATAATTTCTTTTAAAAAAATAAAGAAACTAAGTTTTGGCAAGGGCACGGAGAAATTCGAACTCTTGTACCTTGCTAGTAGGAGCATAAAATGGTGCAGCCATTGTGGAAAACAGTTTGGCTATTCCTCAGAACATTACAGAATTACATGTGACCCAATAATTTCACTGCTGGAATATTCTCAAAAGAACTACAAACAAAAACTAGCCCTATTCACAACAGCCACAAAGCAGAAATGACCCAAATGCCCACCAATGACTGAATAGATAAACTAACAGTGATACATTCATGCAACGGAAATTATTTGGCCATACAAAGGAATGGAGCACTGACCCTTAATGTGACATGTGTGAACCTCAAAAACATTTTGCGAAATGAAAGAAGCTAGACACGAAAGCTGACATGTTGGATTATTCCATTCATGTAAAATGTTCAGGATGGGCAAATGCACAGAGACAGAAAGCAGTGACTGCCATGGCCAGGGGCAGAGAGGGGCGCAGGGGCCGCTTAATGGGTGAGGGGTCTACTCTGGAGCTCATCAAAATGTTTGGCACTAAAATAGGGCAGTGGTTTCATTGTGAAAGTACTAAATACCATGGAATTGCACAGTTTAAAATGGTTAATTTTATAGTATGAGAATTTTACCTCAATAAAAAAAAATGCATCATCTAAAATACATTGTACTTAGAACAAAAAGTACAATTTCTCTCTTTGTCAGGATTGCAGTATCTATGACACGTCAGCTCAGAAACAGCTACCGCCTACCCCTTGGCCACAGGGACAGAGAGAAAGCTGTTCTGCAGACACATGGAGAAGAAAGAATATCATCTGTAGCTGGGATCAAGAGGAGAGACACGTTCCGAACCCTAACTTCCCCTGCCTGAGGATTTCATGAGACACCTCCTAATCCTTACAATTAACATTTTTTCCCCAAACCAGTTTTTATTCTACAATTGTAATCAAAAGTGTACTATCTACTGCAGAAGTCTAGCTGAAGGGTTGCTTCCTCCATAAAATTTACTGCGGTCCAGAGAAATTATTGCATTTTGAAATTTATTAGAGAAATATTGACACCTGCGATTAGAAAACACCTTAATTACCCCTCTCAATGAGACACGATCTCTCCACTAGCTGTAACAAGTACCGGTAGACTCTGTTTAAAAAACTCTAATAATGAAGATTTTATTATTTTCAAAACCAGATTGCTTCATATTTGAGCAATTCTAGCTATTAGATCATTATTCTGCATAAATGGGAAAAATATTACAACATCTGGAGTCATTTGGAAAAAAGTACAGAATTCCTTTCCCTGTGACAACTATTAAACAATTTGAAGACAATCACCCTGACTCTACCATACTCCTTCCTCCTGCTCCTTTTGTGTGTAACACATGCACACCCATACACCCCTACAGCCACAAACACACGTGCTGTCTTCTCCCTAAAAAAACATTTCCTTACCCAATCCTCTCACGAGCATCTTAGACCAGTTTAAATGACATGTTGTAATATCAGACTTGGAATTTATATCAACTCTGCCTTTGTTAGAGATTTAACTCAGGAGAAATCAGTTACCTCAGACTCTTAGTTCCCTCACCTGTGAATTGAGCATGACAGTTCTTCAATGCAAAGGATTAAATGAAATAGTTTGTGTAAAGAACACACCACAGAGCCTGCTACAGGTAGGTATAGGTAGGTATTCATTAAATGCTAGCCATTACTATCTTATTAATAATATTATTAATACTTATTATTATGATTGCTTTTATCTAGCAGTGTAGTCATATTTAACAATGCCCTCAAACTGTTATGTATAAGGCCATCATATTAGTAGCTCCATGTGCCTACTCTCATACCAGGCACAATGAGGTTGGTAGGTTATCCCCATTTACAAAGGAAAGTGTGCCCCATTTAGGTAGAGTAGCTTGCGCACAGCCTCACAGCTACTAGGTAGTAGAGCGAGACTTCTTACCCAAGAATTCTGGTCCAAACCATTAGAGCATGCCAATTACACCAGCATAGCTCAGTATTTTCCACGAGGTGGCGCACAGCAACAGAGAGCAGCTTGTTCTGCTAAAAACCTCACAAGCAAAGGCATCAGCAACTGAAAACGAGTCCACATGGTGGTGAGCCAGTATTTTTAACAAAGGCATTTCCCTCCAAGAGCAGGATTTGAATTCAGTATTTGTGGAGCATAACAAGTCATGGGGATATAATATAAAGTGTGGTCACTACAGTAAATAATACTGTATCACATTCAGTGTTTGAAAGTAGTTTAGAGAATAGATTTTAAAAGGAAAATAATAAAAATGAGGAGGAAGCAGAGGAGAGATAGGTGGTTTGACCAATAACAAAAATTTAGGGCACAAGAGAGGCACTTAAATGCTTGAAAAAATATGATGGAAAATATTTTATGACTTTTAATAAAAAAATAAGCATCTTTCTATAATAGTTTACCTTATATCTGGTCCCATAACAAATTTATCTGCCCCATATCTACATGGTTACTTCAGTCATTCCCTTGGAGAGACGAAACTATACTAAATTTAAACTGTGTATATATTAATTTATGTGTTCTTTATCTTTTACCATTCCCCACTGTATTAAAGAATATTCTGCTTTGTTCTGGATTTTTGTTAGATCTCAATCCCTCCCCAATTTCAAAAAATCAATTCAGATGCTCTGGTCCTGCTTCCGACCCATTTTTGATATAGAACTGACAAATGAGAAGACAAGCAAGTGGAGAAGTTAAGAGAAATAATTTTCATCAGAAAAGTAAATACTTGGTCATTAAAGTGTATAAAATATACAGGCTAAAAATAAGGGAGGAGAATAAAAATGAAGAGTCACTAAGAATCAGTTTTGTTTTGCATCTTTATCCTGAAGGACTGATGGTGAAGGTTTAACACAGTCTCAGGAGGGGCTGGGGAGTCGGAGTGTGTGAGAGAGGCGAAGATAGGGAGAGACAGGGAAAAGGAGAGCTGCTGAAGAACTGAGTGTGAGCTACATTCTCTGTTGGTGTTTGCCAAGAGAGTCAAGTAAAGATGTGAATCACTTTGAACTACTTTAGGATAGTGAACTTGATTTCTTTGAAGTGCAAAGAACTCCAGTAGCTGCGACTCTTGGGTTAATTCTGGTTACAGGAACGCTCCTTATGGGCACCCACCTCGCTGGGCTGAGCTGCTCTTTATCTCACTTGCTCCCCCTATTCCTAAGCAGATCCAGTCCTATAAGTCATTTTCAAAACACTGATAAACCAATATTAAGGATATCACACTCCCTGCCCTCTTTAAGTATATAATATAAGTACAAATCCCTTAAACACCTGCTGCTCCTCACAGTTTTCAAACTTCTTTTACATCTCATTTGAACTTTACAACAGCATCCCTGGAAAGTAAGCAGGGATTATCACTATTTTGTAAGATGAGGGAAAGAAGTTTCACAGAAGTGGCCTTTCACAAGGTCACACAGTTGGTACGCGGCGGGGAAGGATTTTAACTTGGATCTCTCTCTGCAAGTCCCCCAGGCTCCGTGGGACTGCTCGCGACACTCACCCTGAGCGAATGTGCTTCAAATGCTACTTCACGCAGACTGCAGAGTATGGAGAGGCAGAGGCATCTGGCTTTGCCCTTGGAGGCCCTGGGTCCATTCCCTGCTTTCTCTAACTGCAACAAGTCATTTCCCACTCTGGTCCTACATTTATCACCTTTTTTGTCTATATATATTTTAGAACTCCAATATTTTACATTAGCAATGATAATGGCTATTATTATTATTATTGAAGGCTGATATAAAGCAGGCACTAATAATGGGCAATATATTTGTCATTTATTCGATCTTCATAATCTTGTAAGGTTTCAGAGAGGTTAAAATAACTTTCTCAAACCGGCCAGGTAGTAGAACCAGGATTTGAACACAGATCAGACAGATTGTTTTTTCACAGCAGCATACTTCAAAATCTCTTGTTGAATTATCAAAATATGTGAATAGCTATGAAAGAGAGAGGCATCTCCAGATTGGCAGGCGGCAGTTTTAATAAGCAAGGGAACTTCCCGATGAAACTTGTCTTAGCCAAATGAAGACATTTCCGCTCCTGCCCTATAGGATCTTAAAAGTTTACCCAGAGGCCATGAGCAGGGTTCAGTCACATATGCCATCCACGTGGCCTCTGCCACACATGACTCTCTCAAGGATGCGTCCCTGAAAGTGATCCTAGGATGGGAACGGTGGGCAGACTGTTCATTGCCAGGCCAGAAGAGGGGTGAAGAGCCTTTGATCGCCTGGGTCCGGCTCCAGGGTCAAACAGCAGTCACATCCTTTCATGACCTCTTCCAATAGGCTCCGACCTGGGTTTTCTTCCTCAGAGTCCACGCTCTTAAAAATGCATCGCACCGTCCAGATAAGTGGGGCTTCTCTGTGGTCCCATACCCAAGCCTGTCTTGAATCTAGGTTGGTAAAAGAACTTCTCCTCTGAATGGACACAAACGTTGCCTGCATTTCCAATGCCCTTTCCTCCATGCCTGCTCCCTCTCATCTGTTGAACTGCCTGTATCCCAAATTGCCTATGCCTCACATCTGCCTTCCTTTTCCACCGCACGAAACCATGACATACTCACACAGTTTCTATCTATTAGTATACAGAAAAAGTAAACTTCAGGAAGTAGAACTTAATAAATGCTTCTTTTCTTCACATGAAAGACTTGGGAACTTTATGTGGGAGAAGACACAACTTCAAATACCTGTTGAGATAAGCTTTGGGCTTCATTCTGGATTGTGCCCATAATTCTGAAGCCCACATTCTAAGCAAGTAGAACAGGTTTGGGCACTTCATGTAAGTCAGTAGGCTCTCTTCAAGCCAAATGTAGGACTCTCCAAAAATTCTTACACAGGAAGAGAAAGCCCAGCTTTCACTGGGGGAAACACCATTTCCAAATCAAACAAGAAGAGCACTCGAGTTCAGCTCCGAATTCCCAGGGCACCGACATGTGGCTCTCTCCTCACCCAATGGAAGTTGGTATTTCCAACATCAGGTTTCTACACAGCTCGAACAGAACCCTAGCATTCCAGACCATGACAGAGTCATTAGGCTGATCCTACACCCTGATGGAGACAGAAACTGAGGGCCAGAGACTTGCTCAATGTCAGACAACTCCTAAAGACCGTGCTCCTAATGCTCTGTCCTTTTACTGAAACGTGACACTTCGTCTTGGCAAACCCAACAACAGCAGGGAGTCATCCTGACCAGCAGCTATGGAGGCCTGTCCTTGGCGAGATCCTCTTTCCCTCCTGCCTTTTCTAAAATAGATCCGCAAACTATCTTCTCCATAAATGGCCTCAGACAGCCAATATCACTCTCCCAAGGTATTGTGACAGAAAGTGAGAAAGCAAAGAAAGGAGGAATGGATGGAGGGAGGAAAGAAGGGAAAGAAAAAAGAAATCTTTGTTAATAAGTGTCAGAAATGCTCGATTGTACCAAATTAAAGAAGTGTTTCACTAGGTACTTCTTGAAGCCTTTGATACAGTAAAAGGGGTATTATGATCTCCTAATAAAGAAATAAGTTTCCCAGTTTATTTGGCCACAGATTGTTTTTTCCATTCCCTTCATGGAGAAATGCACGTGGTTAGTTTTCTATGAGATGCACATTGAGATAGCTAATGGAGTCCAACATTCTTAAGGTCTGATTCATCATGCTCAGAAAGCTGAAATGACTTGCTTAAGGTCTCACAACGTGCACTTACAAGAAGGGGAACTGATGTGTGACAACATGCATGAACCTGGAGGGCATTATGTTAAGTGAAATAAGTCCAACAGAGAGAAACAAATGCTGGCTGGTATCATTTTTACATGGAATCTAAAACAAACAAACAAAAACTGATATAGAAACAGAGAATAGAATGATGGTTGCTGGGAGCTAGGGAGAGAAGAAAACGGGAAGATGTAGGTCAGAGGATACAAACTGAGTTATGAAGAAGGTCTGAGGATCCAATGCACAGCATGATGCCTTTAGTGAAGAGCACGGTACTGTGTACTCGAAATTTGTTGACAGCAGCTCGTAAGCATTCTTACCACATGCGAAAAGAGGTGATACAAGTGTTAATTAACTTGATTGTGGTAATAATTATGTATGTGTGTGCATGTATATAATCAGCATGTTTTATACTTTAAATACATACAATTTTATATGTCAATTATTCCTCAATAAAGCTGGAAAAAAACAACAAATAAAAGAAGGAGGGCTGAAATCCATGTATTCTCACCTTTGACGCCAATTATCAATCCACAACACCACACTGCCACAGTCCAGAGCAGGAATAACCTGGGTCCATAGGACTCAAAAACAACGTGAGCTTCATGAGTCCAGGGACCTTATTTCATTAACTACTTAGCATCTAGCACTGTGCTCGATGCTAAGGTATTGATGGAAAGTATCCATATGTATTTATATAACGAGTAGGTGCTACACAATGGTACAAAGTGACTTTGTCTTGTTGACTCTCCCTAACAACCCTAAAATGATTATTACAATTTTCAGATTAAAAATTTGAGACTCAGAAAGGGACAGTAACTTATCATAAATTCATACAGCTAGTAAGTAAGGATGATTGGATACTATCTCAGTGTATCTCAAATCCTGATTCGCATATGAATCACCTGGGTATTTTTGAAACTGTATATTCTAATTCTGTGGGTTGGGGATAGCACCTACAATGTTCATTTCTAATAATCTCCCAGCAGAAGGTGATTCCGCTATTCCACACAGTACACTTTGAATGGTAAAGCACTAGTCAAAATCATAGAACAACAGAGTTTTAAAGAGAAAACTTAGGTGATCAAGTTAAAATATGAAGCCCAGATATTACGAAGTACTCTCTCTTAGGCTATTTATGTTCTCACATGGCTAATCTGAACTAAAATTAGGCCAAAATCCTACTACCACACCCAAGGCACCACGAAGTGACAGAGCTAATGCATAATGGCATAGCATGGAGAGAAATGGGGCAAAAACACTCTAAAACACTTTCCTACTGACCGTGATTTCTCACCACTGATCACCATTACCCAAATCTAACAGGAAAACAGGAGTCAAGAAAGCCCATCCATACAATCCAACCAAGTCAGCCTCAAAGGGCAAACAGCAGAGTGGAGAAAAGCGGAGGGTGGGTTTAGAACAAATGGACAGTATCCAATGCACCTGACTCTATAGAGACCAGACCAAGCTCATTTCCACCTCCTCTTTTACCCAGAATGGAACAGACGTCAAGAAAATAAAGAGACATGGGGGCGAGGTAAAGGGAAGGAATGTGCTTTTTATTTTGTGCTTGAATATTTTACTCCTGTCTGTGGAAAAGAAATGTGTTCATTTGGAAGGATAAACCTTTGCCTGTGCTCTTAGCATCATCTCAAAAACTTCTTACTCCTTTCTTCTAAATAGGCACCGCTTACCTCTTTAAATTCTCTCCTTTCTCAGCCTCTAGATAATTAATGCTCAGGATTCTCCTATTAATTATTTTACCATTTCTTGTCATATGCATCTTCAGTATCTCACCTTAAATGTAATAGTTTTTTTAAATTGGTAATCCAAAATGTTCTATCTGTTCAAGGCCTTACCCATCCTATCTTTGGGATGCATGTGCCTCTCCATTCCCCTAGTTCCATTCACTACCTAGCTATGGAGGAAACTCCACCCTTCAGTCTCAGTAAGTGCCCAATGAAACTTAACTCTTTCCCCTCATCTTCCTCCTTTGCTTCCTTTTCTTGATGAAGTCACTAATGCTCTCCTGCTAATCACCTAGGCTCAAAGCCAGGTCTAGCCAATTCTGGCTTCACAATACCTCCAGTAATGATATCTTCTGCTTATTTCCTGCTGACAAAATTGTTGTTTCCTCCTTTTTTTCTTGCCTGGGCTAATAAAATTATTCCCTAATGAATTTCTTGATGCTTGTTTTTATTCTCTCTAGTCAAATTACACACATGACCCTTAGACTAGTATTCCCAAACTAGCTCTGATCACGTTGTACCTCTTAAAAAATCACTCAGTCTCTGAGCAACTACTGACAAGAGGGGAGCTGTGAGTGTGTATGAACGAGCAGGGGAGACAAAGTTAGGCTTCTACCTTTTTGGACTCTACCTTCTATTCTATTTCTTAACCTCTATAGCTTCCTTTTGGTGGTAAGTGGTATATTTGTCTTCCTTTTTATTCATTTCCAAATCTCTTGCAAATTTTGGAATTGAATGTAGTATGGGAGGGAAGACAGGAAAAACATAATTTGACATACTAGAGGGGGAGGGGGTAATGAACACTTTGAGTGACCAAATTGGTCCTTAATAACTGCCAGTCATTAACTGGGAAATTAAAAGCATAAGTGGTTATTTTAAAGAACCAAGATTTCTAAAGATGGACAAAGAGTAACTAACTTCATTGACCAGTGTTCTCAGGGACAGGATCATTTCCGGGGGTTTGGAAGCACTGGAAGGAAAATGCCCAAACTATAACTACTTCAATTTAAATGGAACCAAAATCAAAGTACTCAATTCAGTATATGTTCTACAAAATATTAGACTATAGAAAATTCATGACTTATTTAATGATGAGATCACAATCCTAAAACCTGGGAAAGCATTTCTTAACTGCTGCAGCAAAACACACCTAGGAGGTTTTGATGAGAAAGGTAATTAACATCTACTCTGAAGAGGAAGAATATGAAGATGGAAATGAAGATAATAAATATAATTAGGAAGATGGAGCTGGTCCACCCAGAGAATATAAGAAAGAGGAGGAGAATGAAGGCAAGGTGAAGAAAGCTGAGAACTGGGGAAATGAGCAGAGGAAATAGATCTCTCGTATACAGAAAAAGGAGAATTTCCAGATGCATATTATGATGACAAGGACAGAGAAGAGGACAAAGAAGAAGGTCTTCAGTGTAAAAGAAGAAACAAGATGCTAAAGATGAGACAAAGAGATGACTACATAATGCTAAAACCAGGCTCCCTAATGCCTGGTTTTGCAATAGAATCATCACTATTATTTCTATAGAAAGGAAGTAACATGTAATGTTTAATCAAAAGGATGTATTTGACTATTTCACATTGTCTTGATTAAAAAGTTTTATTAACAGTTAATTATTACATTGTATGTGGAGAAAAATTGTACTGATCTCACTGGCAAATTCCCTAGAAATTTATTTGGAATCTTAATTTTTTCTCATTTTCTTATTGTTGTTAGTCATTATTAGCCATCAATTAAAACATGACTGTTTTATTCAAGGTTAATGGCAATTTTATTCATAATGTTTTAAAATTATTTATTTATTTATTTTATGGTTGGTCTTTTTTTATTTTTTAAGCTTTTCTTTTTAAATATATTTTATTGATTATGCTATTACAGTTGTTCATTTCCCCCCTTCTCTGCCCTCCACCCTGCACACCCTCTCCCACTCACATTCCCCCCCTTTAGTTCATGTCCATGTGTAACACAAGTTCTTTAGCTTCTACATTTCCCATACTATTCTTACTCCCCCCTCCCTGTCTATTTCTACCTACCATCTATGCTATTTATTCTCTGTACCTTTCCCCCCTCTCTGCTCCTCCCACTCCCCTGTTGCTAACCCTCCATGTGATCTCCATTTCTGTGGTTCTATTCCTGTTCTAGTTGTTTGCTTAGTTTGTTTCTGTTTTTGTTTTAGGTGTGGTTGTTAATTACTGTGAGTTTGCTGTCATTTCACTGTATATGTCTTTTATCTTCTTTTTCTTAGATAAGGCCCTTTAACATTGCACATAGTAAGGGCTTGGTGATGATGAACTCCTTTAACTTGACCTTATCTGAGAAGCACCTCATCTGCCCTTCCATTCTAAATGAAAGCTTTGCTAAATAGAGCGATCTTAGAAGTAGGTCCTTGCCTTTCATGACTTGGAATACTTCTTTCCAGCCCCTTCTTGCCTGTAAGGTCTCTTTTGAGAAATCAGCTGACAGTCTGATGGGAACTCCTTTGGAGGTAACTCTCTCATTTTGTCTTGCTGCTTTTAAGATTCTCTCCTTATCTTTAATCTTGGCTAATGTAATTATGATATGCCTTGGTGTGTTCCTCCTTGGGTCCAACTTCTTTGGGACTCTCTGAGCTTCCTGGACTTCCTGGAAGTCTATTTCCTTTGCCAGATTGGGGAGGTTCTCCTTTATTATTTGTTCAAATAACTTTTCCACTTGTTGCTCTTCCTCTTCCCCTTCTGGTACCCCTATAATTCGAATGTTGGAACATTTAAAGATGTCCTGGAGATTCCTAAGCCTCTCCTCATTTTTTTGAATTCTTGTTTCTTCATTCTTTTCTGATTAGATGTTTCTTTCTTCCTTCTGGTCCTCTCCATTACCTGAGTTCCAGTTTTCTTCCCATCAGTATTGGTTCCCTGTACATTTTCCTTTATTTCACTAGCATAGCCTTCATTTTTTCATCTAATTTGCAAGCACATTCAACCAATTCTGTGAGCATCCTGATTACCAGTGTTTTGAACTGTGTATTTGATAGGTTGGCTATCTCTTCATCGCTTAGTTGTATTTTTTCTGGAGCTTTGATCTGTTCTTTCATTTCAGCCATTTTTTTGTCTTGATGAGCCTGTTAGGTAGGGAGGGGCAGAGCCTTGGGTGTTCACCAGGGCAGGGCAACCCAGTTGCTGGGTTGTGATGCTGTATGTGGGGGTGGGGTCCAAGAGGGAACAATGGTACTTACTCCACTCTCTGTCAGATTTCAGTCACTTTTGTTGCTTCTCACAAGCAAACTGGGCCCTTCTGGTGCTGATTCCTGTGTGGGTGGGCTTGTGTACATTCTAGGACCCTGTGGGTCTCTCCAGTGAGCTCTCCTGTGAGGCTGTTTCTCCTGGCACCTCAACTCCCACAGGTGTTTTTGATTGGTGTTTTGAGGCTTTATTTCCCTGCACTGGGACCCTGGGTTGTGTGGTCTGTCTCGATACCCAGTTTTGCCTGGTTTATCTGTGTGTGAATGTGGGACCAGATGCACCGTGCCCCTCTACAATCTGCCGCCTCACTGGGTCCGCCGACTGCTGCTTTGCACGCTGGGGGTCCACCGGCTGCTGCCTTGCATACCCAGGGTCTGCCACCCATCCTGCCATGAGCCCTCTATGTCTCAGCTGCCCGACTCCACCCCTCTTACTGGTCTGGATGAATATGTCTACTTTAACTCCTTGGTTGTCAGACTTCCATACAGTTCAATTTTCTGTCAGTACTGGTTGTTTTTTGTTTTTAAATTGTTGTCCTTATTTTGGTTGTGTGAGGAGGCACAGCGTGTCTACCTACGCCTCCATCTTGGCTGTTTAAATTTATATTTAAAATAAGAAAGAAAAGTTTCCATAATATAAAAAGGCAACAACTGTTCTTTTGAATGGCAAATTGATTATTTTCATACTGATCCAGAGATCTCTAGTGTTAAAGCCCTTAATTTTTTTGTTTGCTTGTTTGGTAAGTTTTTAATTCTTTTAAAAATTTGTTTATGTGTTCAATTGCTTTGTTACATGATAGTTTGGAGAGTAGGAGTAAAATAACAAATCTCAGCCACATAGTTTATGGATTTTATTTTAATAATCTTTGTGTAACAGGATATATATATTTTGTGTTAAGTTCCTCAAGACTCTTTCCTTAATAGTTTAAAGTCATTACTTTTTGTGTAACTGTGTTTTTTCTCAGCATTATTGAGGCATAATTGACAACTAAAATATGTGTATATGAAAGGTGAACTTAATGACTTGATATACAGATACACTGTAAAATGATTAGCATAATCAAGCTAAATAACATATCCATTATCTCACGTAGTTACCATTGTTTTTGTGTGTGACGAGAACACAAGATCTACAGCTGTATAATACACTATTGTTAAGTATATAATACACTATTGTTAACTACAGTCATAGTGCTGTCCGTTAGGTCTCCAAAGGTTAATGGCAATTTTATTCATAATGTTTTAAAATTATTTATTTATTTATTTTATGGTCGGTCTTTTATTTTTTTATTTTTTAAGCTTTTCTTTTTAAATATATTTTATTGATTATGCTATTACAGTTGTTCATTTGCCCCCTTCTCTGCCCTCCACCCTGCATACCCTCTCCCACTCACATTCCCCCCCTTAGCATAAATCTTGCATAAATGAAACTCTGCACACCTTGACGGACATCTCCCCACTTCCTTTACCTCCAGACCCTGACATCCACCGTTCTACTCCCTGCCATGTTCATCAGGGATATCAGCCTGCAGTTTTCTTTCTACCTTCCTTTGCTTACTTTGTCCTTTCCACCTGGAGTGCCTTATTGTCTCTCCTCACATAGCTGAAACACAGCCAAGTTTAAATGCCACCTGTTCTACGAGGATAGTTTGATCACACTACATAGAACTGTGAACTTCCCTAATGTTCTACTCCTATTTTCTTATTCCCAGCATTTAAAAATAATGGTTTGTAAAGCTGAATAATAGTAGTAGGCATCTGTCTTTAAAAAATGGACAAATGTGTCTATATTCAATCCTGTAAGACTCAGGGAAAGTTACAATGTTCCTGTGGATAGTTTATATGGACCTTACAATTGTCCCTTTCTTCCTGATCACACCACTGTTAGTACTGGTCCTCCTTTCACACACAAGGGCCACTGACTTTCTTCTTTCCCTTTTCCCTTATGTCCACCACGCAGACCATTTTCATAGTAATGTGCCAAATGGCTGCCTGATCATGGCTCCTGGTCACTCCAAAAACACTGAGGAATCTCCATTGGCAACCAAACAGAATCCATTCCTTAAAAAGGCATTTAAGCCTCTTCCTGATTTCACCCAATGTATATTCTCAGGCTTAGTTCCAAACACTTCCCCCTCCACAGCCTCACTGCAGCTTAACTCCACACCATCTCTGGACGTACTCCATTAGGTTGCACCTCCTATCTTTGCTGGCTGTTCCCTCAGCCAGCGACGCCCTTTACCCACCTACCTCCCCCACTTCCAACCCACATATCTGAATTATGCCTATTGTTATTAATAATCCTTCAACTATCAGATCAAATGCCAGTGGCGGAATAGAGACACCTTGGAATTCAAAATACTGCAACAATGATGAGGAGAAGATTTACAAATGTGGCCTTTGAGGAAAGTTTAAAGAAATTGAGATGTTTACCATGGAGAAGAGAAAATCTAATGACGGAAAGGGGGTTAGACTTGCTGCTTAGGTCCAAGGGCAAAAATGAGGGATAATATGTGGGAGTTACAGGAAAACATTTTAAGCCAAAACAAATGAGAAATATCCCACCAGTCAAAGCTGTCAAAAAGAAAACAACTTTTTTAATCTATCATTTTTTAAACATATTATCTGGGCCAGAGGTTATGCCATTTACTTTCCATGAATCACCACCGCCTTTGAGTCTCTTGACACCTCTGAGAGCTAGGTATTATAATCTCCTTTTTACAAATAAGAAAACTGAGATTTAGAGAGATTAAGTAACTTGACCAAGATATCATTGGCAGAGAAGCATCCAAACCTAGTCCTGTCTGACTTCAGAGTCTATGCTATGTAGCAGCCACTATGTTGTCATGGAAACTGCCCATCTTTAGAAGTATAAAAGCACACCTGGGGGGGACAATGGATAGGGGCTCTATGCAGATGATGAGGGGACACTGGATAGGGCCTCTATGCAGATGACGAGGAGTTGAATGGAACCTTTGAAAACAATGACAACCCTGACTTCAGCCTTTCCCATCATGTGAGACTTTGAAGTTTAAAACATTTTATAACTTGCAGTGATGAATTCTGCTGTAAGACAGAATTTAAGGACATTTAAGATGGGAGTAACAGAATTGGCAAGAGCAGAATGATTTCTCCTCTGTATGTCAAGATTATAACTTTATCATGTTCTGCCTTACGTTAGAGATTTTTTACATTTCATACATATCTGAAATGGAGAAGGGCTGTCAACACCTGTGTTGCACAGGTAAGGGACCCACCCCCGAGAGATGTTTATCCACATGGAATCTTCTGTCTTGACTCACACCATCTATTAGCTTATCACCACCATGCCAAGGCATCCTTCTGAGAGTGACTGAAGACGTCTTTGTTGCCAAATCAACAACATCACAATCCTGGTCTTCCTTGATGTCTGAGCAGCATCCAACCCTGCAGAACAGATCTCCCTCCATAAAGCCTCTCTTCCTTTGATTTCTGTAGTATCTAAATATCATCTTTTTTCCTTCTGTCTTTCCAATAGCTTTCTCTAAACTTCTACAGGGCTTCTCACTTTGTGGGGTCCTTAAATGTTGGTGTTTCTCAAGCTCCTGCTTAAGTCCTCTTCTCTTCTAATTCTACCCACTCTCCTTGAACAGTCTCATCTGCTCCCACGGCTTTGTTTTTCAGTGATGGCTCCCAATTCTGTGTCTCATGTCAAGTCCTCTCTTTGAGTATGGGTTAGAAAGTATTGGTTGATAAATGAGTAAATCCAGGAAAGAATAAAATAAGTATATGAAAAATACCCAGGTTCCCATATTTCAGACTAGAACCCAGTTAAGTACATCTTATCACTGGTTTTAGCATCAGATAGAAATATGATTGTCTAACCACTATGCTGTGCACCTGAAACTAATACAAAATAATATTGAATGTAAACCGTAATTGAAAAATATTTTTTGAAGAAAAAAAACAAAGAATTGAATTCAGGTCTAAGTTCTGGCCCTTAACAGTAGAATGACATTAGATTAGTGAGTTAAAATGTCCATAAAAATGTCCATTAGTGAGTTTAAAATGTCCATTTAGTTTTTGTCATTGTTGCTGTTATTCTGTGTTTTATTTGTAATAATTTACAAAATGAGGATAATTATACCCATCCTGGACTATTTCAGGTAGGTAGTTTTGAGAAATGCATGACGCCTCACATGAGAGAGGGCCTTGGGAGTGAGAATTATTTTTACTAGATTGAGTTGAGCTATTCAGTTAAGAGAGACAGAGGGCAGGATGCCCGGCAGTGTGCAAGGTGATTGTTTTATTTGGTTTCATTTATCCCCAGGCTCTGGGTGGCTGTGGATGGCAGCTGCTCACAGCTCAACTGTACGTTCTCTGGTGAAGGAGGCCTGGGAAGGGTTGAGGGTGGTGGCCAGAGCAGCTCCAGACCTAGGCGTTCCCACCACATGTGTATGGTAAATACCTCAGAACGTGGGTTCAGCCCAGACCTCAGCCAAACTTTTGGAGAAGCACCTTTTCAAGTCATTTGCCCATTTGTTAATTGAATTCCTTAGGTTTCTTGGTGTTGAATTGGGTAAGTTCCTTAGAAATTTCAGATATTAACCCTTTTACCAATGTGTCATTAGAGATTATGTTCTCCCATTCATAATGGGTTGTCTCTTTATTTTGTCAATGGTTTCCTTTGCTGTGCAAAGGGGACGTACAGAGGGCCAAGAAACATATGAAAAGATGGTCAACATCACTCATCATCAGAGAGATGCAAATTAAAACCATAGTGAGATATCACTTCATACCTGTCAGAATAGCTATCATCAATAAATCAACAAACAACAAGTGTTTGCAAGAATAAGGAGAAAAAGGAACACTTACGTACTGCTGGTGCAGCCACTATGGAAAACAGTGTGGGGTTTCCTCAAGAGTTTAAAAATGGAACTGCCTTATGACCCAGTGATTCCACTTCTGGAAATATATGCAAAGAAACCCAAAATACTTATTTGAAAGAATGGATGCACCTCTATCTTCACTGTAGTGTTATTTACAATCACCAAGACTTAGAAGCAGCCCAAGTGTCCATCAGTAGATGAGTGGGGGGAAAAAGCTGTGGTACATGTATACCATGGAATACTACTTGGCTATAAAAAAGAAGGAAATCCCTACAGCAGCATGGATGGACCTGGAAGTCATTATGCTAACTGAAATAAACCAGTCAGAGGATTACATATACCATACTTTTTCACTCATACGTGGAATCTGATGAACAAACTGAATTAACAAGCTAAATGGAGACAGGCTCATAGAGAGCAGACTGACAGCTCTGGAGCAGGCAGTGGGGGTGGGTTTGGGGGGTTGAGGGATCAAGCAAAAAAGGAAAAGGACTCATGGACATGGACAACAGTGTGGTGACTGTGGGGGGAGGGGAAGGGGCTGGAAGAGGGTATAAAGGGGATCAATGGTAATGGGAAAAATACAAAAAAAAAAAAACAAAAAACCGAAATCCCAGACTGGGGTATAGTAAGCAGTTAGACAGGCTTGAGCAGAGTAGGAACAAATGATGGACTAGGTGCAGAGGGTCACCAGGGCAAAGAGCCCCAGGTGCCTAGCAACGGGCAAGACTACAAGCCCTTGCAGGATCATTCCCTTAAGCATTAATCCCTGGAGATGACATCTAGTCCTCAGCTGTGTTTCAGCTCCAGGCCCAGAAAAGCAGCAAAACCAGGCACAGTGATGCCATGGCCAACGTCAGGACTTGCTGCGGTAACTAATGACCCTCTGCCCTGGAGCTGACCAATCAGTGGAGACTGTGATCCTGAGGAGACACACCTGGAAAGCTGATGACTATTTTATTGAGATCCTCCCGTGAGACCTCAGATAAAAGCCCTCAGGATGAAGGACCCAGCACGACTCTATGGATCTCTCTCTCCCTCTCTCCCCTTTCCCCTCCCCTTCCTGGAAGCACACCTGAACCTCTCCATCTCTCCTCCCTCTCTCATCTCTCTCTCTGCTGTAACTTGTTTCCTGAGCCCATTTCTTCTATGGCTCACTTTTTCTGCCCCTGTGACTTTCTAAATAAACTTTCTCTTAAATTAAAAAAAGAGCTATGGTATATTTACACAGGAGAACACTACTGGGCTGTGAAAAAGAAGGACATATTACCTTTTGCAACAGCCTGAATGGACCTGGAGAGTATTATGCTAAGTGAGATAAGCCAGTCAAATAGAAACAAATACCATACAATGCTACTTAAATGTGGAATCTAATGAACAAAATAAACTAACAAACAAAATAGAAACAGGCTCATAGATACAGAGGACAGACTGATAGCTGGGAGTTGGGTGAAAAAGGTGAAGGGATGAAGCAAAAAGAAAGCACAAAACTCATAGACAACAGGCAAGAAGGGGCTGGAAATAAGTATTCCAAGTCATGAAAAGCAAGGACCTACATCCCAGATTGCTCTATCCAGCAAAGCTTTCATTTAGAATGGAAGGGCAGATCAAGTGCTTCTCAGATAAGGTCAAATTAAAGGAGTTCATCATCACCAAGCC
>CM052546.1:19719613-19757796 GCA_028533065.1 Trachops cirrhosus
TGACACATGGACATGAACTAAAGGGGGGGGAATGGGAGTGGGAGAGGGTGTTCAGGGTGGAGGGGAATGAAGGGGGGATAATAGGACAACTGTAATAGCATTATCAATAAAATATATTTTAAAAAAAGAAAGAAAACTCATAGACACAGACAACAAACAGTATGGTGATTACCAGAGGGAAGTGAGGCAGGTAGGAGCAGGTAGAAGAGAGTAAAGAGGGGATAAATGGAGACAGAAGGAGACTTGACTTTGGGTGGTGAACATACAATACAATATATGGGTAATATATTATAGAATTGTACACTTGAAATTTATATAATTTTATATTAACCAATGTGACCCAAATAAGTTTAATACAAATTTAAAATAAATAAAATAAAATAAAGGTGCCTGGTCTTAAATGGAGAAAATAAAAAAAGCAACCAGAGAAATCGTTTCAGTCATCAGAAAATGCCAAGGCTAGAAGGCACGCTAGTCATTCTCCAATTCAAGGTTCGCATTGCAAAAATGGAGAAACTTGGGCCCAGGGAGGGGAGAAAGCAGTGCCAAAATCGTCCAGCAAGTTAGTGGCAGACCTGGGATGCAGATGTGAGCCACTGGTTCACTACATATTCTAACCAGTCCAACCACCGGCACCATCCACAAGGCACTTATTACAATGACTTGTGTTCTCCTTTATTGGGGCATAATTTACATACAGTAAAACATTAAGGTATAATTTAGTTACAATTTAAATACACCTGTTCTACATAAAATATGAAGTTCTGTGAGTTTGACCAAATTTTTGTAACTCTGACCACACTCATGACATAAAATGTCCATCATTCTGAAGTATTTCTTTATGACTATGTACAGTGCTTGTCAACCACAGATCTATTTCCCATCACCAAATCTTGCCCTTTCTAGAACATCATATAAGTGAAATTAAAATTGTACAATATACCACATTTTGAGTTTGGCTCCTTTCACTTAAAACAATGCACTTGAAATTCACCCATGCTGTGGGGTATAACAGTAACTCGTTCCTATAGTACTGAGTAGTTAGTATTCCTGTACGTGGCTGTACCACAGAGTATCTAGCCATTCACCTGGGAGGTACATTGGGTTATTTCCAGTTTGAGGCTATTGCTAATAAAGCTCCATAAACCAGTGATTTTCAACCTTTTTCATCTCATGACACACATAAACTAATTACTAAAATTCTGTAGCATGCCAAAAATATATTTTTGCCAATATGAAAAAATGTATAATTTTGGCTGTTTTCATTTTTTTTAATATGACAGTCTAAGGGAAAAGAGGTCACTGCCCCTGACTAAACAATCAGGTATTGCAAGTTTTAAACATTCTTTTTGCACATCTGTTGAAAAATCGCTGCTATAAACATTTGTATATATTTTTGTGTGAATACATTTATTTCACTTGAGTATACACCTAGGAGTGGGATTGCTGGGTCATGTGGTTAAGTTGAGGTCTGTCCAGAAAATATCCAACCACACACTATGAAAAATGCAGGCATTTATCATAGAAGGTACAAGATAAATACACATGAAGCAGGAGAGGGCACGTTGTCATGATAAAGCTGTTAATCATCAGTTGCCCATAGCTGTGGCTTTCTGAATCGTCCGAATAGTTTCTGCAGAGGAATGTTCAAACTTAATGCTTAAACTTTGACGTAGATTGACTGCTCTACTCATTCAGTCATTTTGAATGCAATGGCCACACAGGATACGTGCTCATTCAGTAGCATCTACCGCCCCCACTGACTAGTACAGTGAAGTCCTCGTTCACACATGTGCATTCCAGTCCACTCCCCTTGGCTGCCAGGTTACTTCGAAGTGGCACAAACCATTCTTGTTATATTAACAATGGCTGGACTTTTTCTGGACGGACCTCATATTTTTAACTTTATAAGAGACTGCCAGACTTTTCCCATTTTACATTCCCACCAGCAACATATGGGAGCTCCAGTTTCTCTGCACACTCTATCACTTACCTTTCTCAGGTTTTTGGTTTTTATTTGTAGCCATTCTAATAAGTGGGTAGTGATACCTTGTTGTGGTGTTAATTTGCATTTCTCTGATGACATATGGTGCAGCATATCTTTTCAGGTGTTTATTTGTTATCTTCATCTCTACTTTGATGAAGTATCTGTCCAAATATTTTGCCCTTTCTAAAGGTCTGGTTATTTTCCTATTAGTTTTGAGAATAATTTATATATCTGGCTATATGAGTAAATCCTTTAGTAGATGTGCAAGTTTTGTCTTAGTTTGTGGCCTGCATTTGTTTTTTCTTAATAGTGTCCTTTTGTGTGTGTTGGTCATGTTTTGGTGGCATATCTAAGAAATCTCTGTCTAACCCAGGGACACAAAGATTTTCCTCTAGATTTGTTTCTAGAAATTTTAAAGTTTAAGTTTTTATGCATAGATCTGTGACACATTCATAATTATTTTTTATAAATTGTACAAGGTATAAATAGAGATGATAGAGGAGTTTTTGTGTATGGATGTCCAATTGTTTTAGCATCATATATTGAAAAAAACGTATTTTCTCTATTGCATGACCTCTGCACCTTTATTGAAAATCGGTTGACCATATAAGTGTGAGTCTATTTCTGGACCCTGTTCCAACAATATGACTGTCTTGCTCCAGTTTTTTGCCTTTTGCATCAATTTTAAAATCACTTTGTCAGTTCTATACAAAATCACTTAGAGAAACATTGACATCTTACCAATATTTAGTACCCCAATCTAAGAATATAATAATCTCTTAATTTTTTATCTTTCAACAAAATTGTATATTTATCAGCATATATAACGTGCATATTTTGTTAGATTTATACCTAAGTTATTATGTTTTTTGATGCTATTGGAAATGATATATTTTAATTTCAGTTTCCATTGTTCTTTGCAAGTACAAAGACATGAGATTAGTTTTTGTATGTTAACCTTGTGCTCTGCCTGCATCCTTGGTAAATGCACTTCCCAGTTCTAGCAGCATTTTTGTAGACAGGGATTTTCTACATAGACAGTCATGTCTTCTATAAATAGAAGCAATTTTGTTTCTTCCTTTCCAATCAGAATGCCTTTTAATTCTTTGTCTTGACATATTGCACCAGTAAGGACCTCCCGTGCAGTGTCCAAAATCAGTAGTGAGAGTGTTGGTGTGTTGTTCCTGAACTTGGGGAACGCGTTCATCTTTCGACATTAAGCATGATACAGCAATGGATGTTGATTAGATACTCTTCATCAAACTGAGGAAATCCCCTTTTATCTCTAGTTTACTGAGAGGTAAATATTGAATTTTGTTAAATTAGTTTCTGTATCTATTGAGATGACCATATAATTTTCCTTTTTAATCTATCAGTATAGTAAATTGCATTGATAGATTTTTTCAAATATTAAACTAGGTTTGCATTCCAGGTATAAGCCTTATTTATGTTACCTGCTCATGCTTTCTTTGGGGTTTTTATGTTTATGTTTCTGAAGGATATTGATCTGTAATTTTATTTTCTTGTAGCTTCTTCTTCTGACTTTGGTAGAAGGGAAGTGTTGGTTTCATAAAATTAGTGGGCCAATAAGTACAATGAATGAGTGATGTGCAGTATTACTAGCTATGAGGGAAATATAAATCAAAACCAAAATTAGATCACACTTCACACCTGCTAGGACAGATAGAATAAAAAAGACTGGGCATTGTTAGAGAAGGAAAGATCTAAAAAAGATCTATTGGCCTTAGCTTTGCCTCTCACTCCAGTGGGGCTCTGGAATCACCTCCAGCCACTGGCCCCAACTGTCCAGTCACACATTTAGTGAGCACCCACGGGATACCCACTGCATTTGCTCTGCACTGTCTACTTGCCAGTCACCGTTGTGGGCAAACGGTATCTGAAGATGAACAAGGGATGGCTCATGATTTAGGAGCCTGTAGCTTAATGAAGGTGGTGAAAATAAAACAATAACTTACGATTCAATGTAATACATATTATAATAGAGGCATTGCAGAGAGAGCATATAGCAGAAGTGACTGATTTTGCCATGGGTTGGGTCAGAGATGTATGTGGTCATGATGTTTTTCTGAAGGATGTGATATTTGAAGGGTGGGTTGGTCAGAGTTGGATGGATAGTCCAAGCAAAACAGGTTGACAGAATAAATAGCAGATACTGACCCTTCATCATGGACTGGAGAGAAACAACCAGTGTCAGCATTCCAGCACCTGCCAGGGAAATATCAACCCTGATAAAGTCAGAGATGCCGTCCAGCGATCTGACTGCAGACCCTGCACTCTACGACATTCTACGCTATGACTACGATACAGCTGGAACTATTGACTGAGAATAAAATATGAATAGCTTTGTCTACATGCAGTAAGAAGCCACGGACATTATGAGAGAGGAGAAGTGACAGGGGGAGCAAATATATTTATGTTTTAGAAAGATAAAATGTAGAAGCCAAAGAACTTATATGTACAACCCATTGACATGAACTAAATGGGGGGAATGCAGGTGGGAGGGGGTATGCAGGACGGAGGGGAATAAAGAAGGGAAAATGGGACAACTGTAATAGCATAATCAATACAATATACTTTTTAAAAAAGATAAAAATGACCTCCTAAATCTTGTCCTTCACTCCTTATCTGAGGTTTAATGTAAGAAAACACTCCAAATTCAGCAAGTAAAAGTACAGGCTACCCAGTTAAATTTCAATTTCAGCTAAAAACAAACATTTTTTAAATATAAATATGTCCTATAAAATATTTGGGACATACTTTTACAAAAATAATTATTCGCTATATATCTGAAATTCAAATTTAATCGAGCATCTTGCATTTATTCTGCAGCCTTATCTCCAGTTCACTTCCTGCCAAGGATCAAGAAGGCCTCCGTACCCTGCACATTTGATACACCAAATTGAGCTAAAACAGAGGTCATGGTGTGGGTCAGACATTAAGAGGTCAATGGGAAACCTAGAGACTAATAGGAAAGACAGAGGAGACATAGACTAATCTGTGGACAAACTGGCCTGACTGCAGGGTTCTTTGTGTGACCCTGGCTTTTTGCCAGGAGCTGTACTCAGCATGTGCCCATACAACATAATGTAATAGTTAAGAGCACACACTTTAAAGTCACATGCCCTTAAGTTCAATTCCATGCTCTAGTTCATTCATGACTTGTAACCCAGGAAAAATTACTTAACCTCTCTGAGCATAAATTTCTTTATATAAAATTAGGATAATTATGGTCACCTCCCAACAGCTTCATTGTTATGTTGCATCTAGTCTGGTACCTGGCCAGAGTTAACATTAGCCTATTATTGTTATTATTATTATGAGTCCTAGTGCTGCTTACATGGCTGTCACTCCCTCCTCTGGGGCAACTCAAGGTAGACAGATAGGATCAGATAGGACAGAACAGAACAGAATAAGCCCACCATTTATTTTTTACTTAATATGTACAAGGTACTGTGCTGTTTGCATGTATTTTGTGAACCAATCTTCATAACACCTTTGAGAGACACCATATTCCTATTTTGTAGACATTGGATCCAAGGCATAAAGAAATTAGAAAATATTTCTAAGGTCACAGGGTCACACAATTTGTGTGTGGCAAAACTGAGATGAAAAGCCAGTTCTATCTGATCCCAACGCCCAAGCTTTTAACCATGACACACACATCAGAATGTCTCTATGCAATTTCCACCCAGACTGAGGTTCCTTCCTACCCTAGGAAAGAACTCTGATCAGACTTTCAGTTATGCATGGAGATGTCCACAAGAATTAAAGCATTCCATTTGCCTTTCATTCTTGTGTTTTCTTACTAAATTAGAATGGCATTCTGGGAGAAGGTCATCTTCCTCTCCCCAGGTTGGGTAAGATCATTTTTGTTAATCTACTTTTTCCTCTACTTTAAGTCAAATCCCTTTGCTTGTGCCAATGGAGGATAAGTCACAGCTTCTTAACTTCTATTAATAGCGCAGATAAGTAAGCATGAAATTATACTATGTCCCAATTTTACAGATGAGGAAACTGAGACTTAGAGTGGTATCAGTCACTTGCCAGAGTCACACAGATAATAACTGTGGGAACTATCATATTACCTGAGTCCAGGCTTCTCTTCTCAAAATTATTTTGCATGTATAAAGTGCTGTCCTAAAAATAAGAGCTGTCTCCATGAACGACATAGACCAGAATCCCTCCATCCTGGAATCTGATATCTCTTGGAAAGAGAGACATTAAATAGTAAAAAAAAAAAATAATATTTAAATGCCAGTAAGGAAGAATACAGAGTGTATAAAAGGTTATAATACAGGGATCTGAGTTGGATTAATGGGCTACAGAAGTTTTCACCAAAGGAGAGATATTATAGCCAAAACAGAAAGCTAAAAGTAATAAACCAAAGAGCAAGAAGAAAATACAGCAGAGAAAACTGAATACCCAGCCTGGCCAGTGTTTAACCAGGTCACACAGGAAGTCTCGCGGTACTGACAGGAATAGAAGCCAGTTACCCCTACCCTCGGGCTGGTGCTGTTCCCTTGATGCCAGGCCACCTAATGCACCTGCTTCATGCCCCTTTTAGCTGATGCCTTTGAGAAGCCACCAGGCCTCTCTCTTAGGTTGCAGTCTCCAGAGCTTTTGCCTGCCTATACAGGGTTCCTATAGTGAATTAGAAAATATGCCCCCTCTAGGCTGGTTAAACCCTGAGGGCTCAAAGCTTGTGCAAAGTAAGAGGTCTTGCTACCCTTTCCCAAGCGAGTAAAGCCACAGGTCAAGGTCCATGGCTAATAGAGAACTTGTGAATGTTATTTCTCCACTGGCCCCTTGGACATGCCTGGTGCTCAGGTCTAGGCAGTGATTTTGATGGCATCATTCTAACTCTCTGCAAACTTCCCACCATGGACCACTATCTCTAGGTCACAACTCTTTAGGAAAGACAGGATCAGTGCCTTCTTGAGAAGATAAAATGGAGAAACATGGAAGGATCCAAGCAGAGCTGCTTGACGGCTTTTGAGTGTAGTTCGGTGCCTTGTAAAGAGTACGAAACCGGGAGAAAGAGGGCCATGTCCTCTCATTGGCTCTGTGAGAGGCAATGAGACAAGCTTCCTCTTTCCAGACCTCAGTTAATTCACCATTTATTAGAAGGGCCCTCTGACAGTCACAACATGTAAGCTTTGGTCAAACTGTAAGCTTAGGAAGCCCCAAGTCCTCATCTCAAAGAACTGAACTTACACCGTTCCTCAGAATAGCCAGTGTCATCTAGACTTGAAACAAATTTTATCCCCTTGAGCATTTATATCCAAAAGGAAGGATATTTTACATCTGAAATACATAGCAGCATCTTAAATCCAATATTTATTTTCATTGTGTGAAATAATTTTATTATCACTTTTAATGTTTGCTATATGCCTCAAGTAATGTGCATCCAACTCTGGAAAAGATAACCTTGCCTTCAAGGAGCCTCCAGCCTATTGGTGGAGACATATAATCAAGCACCTATTAGATACAGGAGAGAAACACGCAGTTCTTTTTAGAAAAACCAGAAGAAGCTTCCCAAGGAAGTCAAAGCTGAGGCCAGTGCCCAGAACAATATTAGGCTCCTTGAGGGTTGTGGAGTGAATAAAACATTCTGAACTTAAGAGATCCAGAGGCTAGCCCTGGCTGGTGTGGCTCAGTGGATTGAGCGCTGGCCTGCAAACCAAAGGGTCACTGGTTGGATTCCCAGTCAGGGCACATGCCTGGGTTGTGGGCCAGGTCCCCAGAAGGGGGCATGCAAGAGGCACTGAAGGGGGCATGCAAGAAACACATTGATGTTTCTCTCCCTCTCTTTCTCCCTCCCTCCTCCTCTGTCTAAAAATAAATAAACAAAATTAAAAACAGAGAGATCCAGAGGCTAGAAGAGAGCTATTAAAGTACTGAGTTCTCAAACATTAGTCCAAGCATTTTTGCAACAGATGAGGGAGCAAGTAACTCTGTGGAGTAGGGTGGAAGAGTCATTATAAAGGCTCACCGACAAGGGAGCATTTGAACCTGAGCCTGGGGAATAGCAGGTATACTCCAAGGGGAGATGAAGGGGAAGATACTGCAAGAAAAATAAAGAGCCTGAACAAAGGCATGGGGGTGGCATGAGGGTGTGAATGGAAATGCTCATGTGAGGACAAGTAATTAGCTCAGAGTATGCAGATGGGAGGGAGTAGGCACATCTGCCAATCTTATTTACTTCTTGCTTGTTGGCACTGCATGATAGTTCTGCCTGATACCCATTTAATTGTCAATGCTGGCATGGGAACTACCTCCAAAAGAGTTACTGCAGTGCTGCTTTATACATATGCATTAGAAAAACCAAGAAGCCTTCTCTTTCCCTATATGAAAAACTGTAGGTTTGAAAGATAGGGCAGGACTCTTCAGATCCAAGAGCAAGCGGTGTAGAAATCTTGTGCAACAACATAAATTCCATAGCAGATGATGTCACCTGCAAATGCCCTATAAATGGAGCAAGGCAACAGGTGCTTTGGGACACTTTCTCTCTACCAATACCCAGTGCTACAAACATGGCTGTCTCAGTGCTTCGGGTGACAATTGTCCTGGGACTGCTTGCCTTAATCCTGACTTGCCATGCCGGTAAGTGCTTCCTGTCGCAGCTCGGGCAGTGTGCAGTAGTTAGCCCCGATCAGAGGACGCTGGCTGACAGCACTGATCCAGAACCCGAAGGGCAGAGATGGGGAGGGGCCTTCGGGCACTGGCCTAGGAATCAGGGGCAGCTCTTCCAACACAAAAAATGTAGGATTTCCACTCAATGTGCTTCAGTTACATCCTCCATCCTCAGTGAACATGTGAAGTATGAAATGATTTCTTTCTTATATATTCTGTGATATAGTGACACTATTATGTTATCGGTCAGAGAGCCAAGAGTGTTTGTTTTTGGATAGTTATAACTGATAATGTTCAAAGGTAAAGAATATATACTCTGGAATAAGACTCCTAGGCCTGACTTCACAACTAATCAGAAATGTAACTTCAGGCATTTTATTTAACTTCTCTGGGCCTCACATGTAAAATAAAATGTCAGTAGTGAGTGTTCTTATAAATTTATCATGAAAAATTAAATAAAAGAGACAAAAATTAGAAAACTACTTGGTCCATAACAAGCACCAATAAATACTAATTGTTATTGTTATCATGCATTATCTCATTTAATTCTCATAATTATCCTGTTCTGCACACATGTAGTTTTATTATTTCCCAGTGTGCGGGTTAATAAATCACACTTTCAAAGGGAAAGTTACTTGAGCAGAGACACTGGTAGCAGTGGCACACCTCGGACTAAAACCAAAGTCCCTTGGTTTTTTCTGTCATAAGTAAGTATCTACTTTCATGTCTGTTTCCAGCACACAGAGGACCACAAGGCAGCATGCAGAATTCTCAATAATTCATTCCTTTTTGGTCTGTAGAAGACAGTGAGCTGTTGACTTCTCTCTATTCAGAACGACAGGTCAGACAACACAGACAGTGCACATACTGCCCTTGAAACTGTTTTAAATGTAACATGGCAGAACTCACCCTCAGCCACCCACTGTGCACCAGCACAGCACAGAGGCAGACACCACAACAGAACCATAGAGGTGGCCTTAGAGACACTGTGTCCATCCGCTCCTACAGGAATCGCCCTGGTGGAGTGAGAGGTGAGACTGTCATCCTAAAGACCAGTCCCAACTCTCTCATGAACTCTGGGTAAATCAGTTCACTGCTTTGAACCTCAGTTTCTTCATCTGTAAAATGAGATAACTAAACATTTCACCAGATCAAATGAATATGCTTTTGTAATCACTTGTAGATTATAAAAACTATATCAATATCAGCATTATTGTATTTTTGCAGAACTTTATGATTATACTGACTGTGAAACTCAACCAGGTAGTTGATGTAAAAAAGTGTTAGCCCATATTTGAAAAGAGAAAATATTCAACTATTGGCTTTGATCACTAGTTTCTAGTAAATCACATTTCTTAATTTTATTATTTTTGTTTTCTAACATTTTCAAATTTCTTAATATTTTAACATTTTTTAATTTTCATGATCTCCAAAAGCACTAGAGAAGAAGGCTACTATGAATTGCTTTGCTATTATGTTTAATAATAATAGTAATAACACTGCAATCTTTTATTGTGGGCTTACTTTGAGCCTGGTATTGTGATAAGTGGTATATATAAGAAATGATATGTATACATACATATATGATATATATGAATGATATATGAAACACCTTTTGATCCTGACAACATGATGAGGAATTGAAAGTGTGTCAAGTATTGTATGCAAGGTTACATGGGTAATCTTTTGAACACATGAAGTATGTAGGGCTCCAAAACATATGATCCACCAGACCCTAATCTACTCAATATATACATAGTCCGAGGACTGGGGACCAAGGGTCTGATCTCCACACTCTAATCCAGAGCGCCTTTGCATGTTAAAAAGCTACCATGTAGTGTTAATTTCTTTTCAAAATCAAGTAAGCAGATAGAAACACAGAAAAAAATTCACTTTTTATGCAAGAACCTCTGTTTTCTGCCTGGTAAATATCTTCAGGGGATAATTGCCTGAAAGCATTATTATACATAAATAACAAGGTCTGTGGAGTTAAAAAAAATTAGGTTAAAACCTGGCTCAGCCACTTTTTAGATGCATGATTTCAGGCGAGCCATATAACTTCTCTGAGAGTCTTGTTTTCTCTCCTGTAAAACTGCAGTACCGTCATTGAGTTGTGTAAGGATTAAGGCATGCTACAGAAGCACAGTCCCAGTATCTGACCAAGAGGCCCAGCATCACAAATACTCTCTCTCTTTGCTCCCCCTTCCCATGAAAAAAAAAACAAAGCTATTCTGATCACTGTGGTCACCCTGCACTTTACATGAAGCTCATTTCCATAGATGGCCCCTTTTACCTTAACTCTTGGCATATGCTATATACATAATAGTAGGCGCAAAATTAAAAAAAGCTTGTTGAATGAAAAAAAACCCAGCAACTGAACAAATGAATACTTGGTGATTAGTACATTAATTCTGGTTGTATGTCCTAGACTGCTGCTCCTATCAAATCTTTTGTTGCAGCATAGTAAGCAATAAATATTTGTAGTACTAAATGCCGTATCTTTTTACTAAGAGTTTCTATTTTAGAGTATAATATTGATGTAAGACTTCTAACATAAGGTGACTACCTCCACACAAAAAGCTAGTTATACCTTCTTCATTCAGAGTCCTGGGTACATTGTCTAGAAGTAGAAACTTCTTAAGTCAAAACTTGTGGTGGGATTGCAGATAAAATATAGGACACTCAGTTAAATTTGAGTTTTGGATAAACTATGAATAATTGTTTAGTTTGAGTATGCTCTAAATATTGCATGGGTCATTCTTATGCGGAAAATTATTGCTTATCTGAAATTCAGCTTTAACTGGGCCTCCTGTGTTTTTATTTACCAAATCTAGCAGCACTACTTGCAAGGCTATAATGAAATAAAATGACAAAGATCCTGCTCCATCCTGGCACCAGGGTTGAGTGGGGAGGCCACAGGTGGCTGTTGATTGCTCCTCTTTCATTCCTTCTGATCTCCTGAATCATTAGACCACTAAGTAAAGCAGGCCCCCCACACAAGAGAACTTGCATGCCAGCAACCTCCATCCTCACTTGCTGGATCCTTGGCTTCATTCTAAAGGGGCCAAGACTCTTGATTAAGACTCAAGAGTAAGAGGTCTCCAGTTATAGTTTCATCTTCTCTTGTAATTGGTGAGTCTTCTTCAAGTCACCTAATCTTTTCAACTTCTTAGCTTAGTGAACAAAAATATACACACCCCAGGGTGCGTGATCAACAAATGCCACTCATGATGACTTCATCTTCATTATTCTCATTACCACGGGCCCAGGGATTACATGGAGAAAGAGACCATGCAGTTGAAATGAAACCAGACATTCTGCATTTCAATCCTGGCACGGGCATTTAAGGCTTCTTAACTCTGGCCAAGTGACTTAGCCTCCATGAGCTTCAGTTTTCTCCAGGAAGGGGAACAACATCTACCAGAGAATCAATGTCCGTTGGTCTGTTTGATTGTTTTCAGGAATAAGTGATATAATGCATGTAAAGACTTTCACTGGGCGTGCATTAAATATTGAATAAACCCAACTACATGAGGCTCCTAAGTTAATTAGTGGGGCCACCATGGGCACTAGGGGCTCCCTACAAAGAAGAGAGACATTCCATTCTTGTTGCTGAGAATCAGTTCTGAGATTCTGTTGTGTTTTTCAGATGAAAAGCCAGATAACGACTCAGATGACTCTGGCAAAATTCCAAAGCCGGATTTCCCCAGATTCCTAAATGTCTTGGGCAAAGAGATCATTGAGGATGCGGTGTCACTCTTCCTCGGCTCCATGCTGAGGCACAAGTAAGTACTGAGACAAGCCTTGCTTTTGTCTAGTTTGCTGTTGGTAATGACCCCATTGCACTACAATGAATAAGAATCAAATTCGTGGTGCATGCCAATGTATTATTTTAATAGAAAAGTGTGCCCTTAAGTCTTATTTCCCTGAACTCTTTGGGGTGAGCATATTCCTATCAAGCAGTTCTATAAAATATTTTTATCTCAGGACCCAGTATGGAGGAGGAAGAGCACCAGAGCAGGAGACAGAGAGCCAGGTTCTGGTCTGGGCACAGGTGCTCCTTCACTGGGTGATCTTTGGCAAGGTGCTCCCTCTCTGTGGGCCTCAGTTTGCTTATCTTTAGAGTTAAAGGAATAAAGTACCCATCCAGTGCAGACCCTGTAATTCTTTGGTGAAGGTGGTGGGTAATGGTATGTTGAAAAGCTACAGTTGTGATGAGTCCTGCCTATAGTTTGAGTAACCCAAAACAGTTAGAGACGGTTGCTAATCTGTCCTCAGAGACAATCTACGTGAGTGTTTTGATCATGAGGAATTTTCTTTGGTGGCAGATCACACATCTTTCCAATGTTCTCTAACTGCTTCCAAGCCCTTGGGCCCAGCTGCTCATGCATCTTACTCCAGTCTACGTAGCTCTGATTTTCACTTCTGCTTTGCCCTGTTCATTCTCCCCATATTACTCACCCTAACTTCAGCTCTCCAGGATCCAATTCATTCTGAATTTCTAGGTACTTTCAATCTCTACCTCTCTGAGCCTCTGCTCTCCAATCCTCTCCTTCATGGACCCCTGAGCAGAGTTTGGAAAAGTGTGCTCTATTATTCACCTGCTTCAGAATTCCCTGGAGAACGTACACAAAATGCAGACTCCTTCATTCCATCTTGCGCATTCCTGGGACAAAGCTAAGGATATGCTTTTTAACAAACTTTCAGGGGGTTCTGATGATTCTGCTATACAATAGATTTTGAAAGCCTTTGATTATATGTTCTGAGCCACATGTCTGGGTGTGAAGGAGTTGCATAGCCTTTACATTTTTATTCATATTTTGTGTAAATGTGACTATTTGCATTTTCTAGGAAAATGCTTCTAACTTTTACTAGGTCCTCAAATGGGGTCTATGACCAATAACAGACTAAGAACCACTGCTGCGTAGAAGTAACCAGGGGTCATTTTGTAATCTCTGATCTGCTTAAATAAATATAGTACCATGTGAATGGGCAGAATTCTGCATACAATCCTCATGCACGAATGTTGAAGCTTACAGATGTTTATTTTTATATTGTTATTTTTCTATTGTGGCTGCTTTTGCAACTGGTATGTCCCCATAATTGTTAATGTAAACAAGGAGGGGACTGACAAGCAATCAGAGTAGTAACCATGATGTACAAAGTACAGATTAGAATTGAGTTAAAGTCATATTGCTGTAAATCACAACAATAGCAATGCAGGCGGTTGGAACTATCATAGTTCTTTTTATTCCTCCCCGGGGAATTCCCCAGATAGAAAATAACACTTTTTCTTCTATTAACCCTGAATGTTGACTATCTAAAATACTAAAAGATTGCAGTCAGCTCTGGGTTCAGAAAAGGCACCTCATTTTCTACCATTTTATTTCTTTCATTATATTCTAAATAAATAATGTTCTTCCTGTTCCCGAAACTTACAGACATCTCAGGCCTTCTGTCATTGCTTTCATTTCTGCCTAAAACTTTTCTCACGGCTCATTCTTTGTTTTGGAGCTCACCTAAAAGTCGCCTCCTCAGAAAACTACTCCATAACAACTCTTATTAACACTGTCTTCTTTCATTCCCTGGTTCTTCTCCATCACTTTACCTTGTCATAGTGTCATAATCACATGTATCACCTCAAATAATTTATTTTATTTTTATTAATTTATTTATTTTAATATAAAATATTAAATATTTTTAACATGGAAGTAGGGATCGGATCTATCTAGCTCACTGCTATAGCACAGTACCTTATAAGTTATATCAGGTACTCAGTAAATAGTTGTTGAATTAACTGAGGGAAATTATCTTAGAGATGAGATCTAAAGCCCAACTGCCCCAATTGAACTGAGGAATCCTGGGGGAACTTTGTTAAAAGAATAGCAGTCCTTGCTCAAGGTAACAAATCTAGCTGTCCCCTCTCTCTCCAAGGGATGGCCATAAATATAATGGGAAATGGAGAATGAGAGGAGACCATCAAGATGTATTCCTAAGCACTTAATACATACAAAGTAGGGGCAGGAATTGTGAAGGGAAAATCTAGACCGTAAGTCTGTCCTCCTCAAAGAATTTGCAGATTTTACAGTAAGATAACATGAGCAAATGCAATGATAATTAAAATGCCAAATAAGATAAAGATTAGCCGAATAGTATAGGTAATTTCTAGAGGGAAAAAAAACTGTCACTGCAGCCAGAATGCTTAGGTGAGTGGTTTTGGCAAAGGTGAGATGCAATTGGACCTTCGAGGACTAAATAGATTTGATTAGAGAGAATGACAGGAATGTTGAAACTTCATAAAGTGAAAATCCTGCTTTATTTTTCCAACATATCTGGTGCCTAAGTACTGTGTCAAGCACATAATAAATGGTAGATATGTACTTTTAGGTCAGTGAATAGACTGACTTGCTCCCTCCACCTGCTCCCTCTCCCTGCCTTCTGGATTATCTTAGAGCTATGTAAACTGGATTCTGGTCACCTTTGAGAAGCCTTCAATTCTTGGGAATTTCCCCCGGTCCCCTGGGTTTCCATGACACATTCCTGGTTCTCTCCTTACCTCTATCCATCCTTTCTCATTCTCTTTGCTTGAGTTTTCTTCATGCATCTGTCCCTTAAACAGCAATCCTCCTCAAGGCTCCAAATGTAACCTGCCTGCTTTTTCACATCACAGCATTCACATTGGGACTATTAATTGCAATTTAATGAGTTCCAAATTCAAACATCTATTGCACTCCTTTCTCTAAGCTACAGACTAAGGCGACTAATTGTTTACTACAAAACCCCACCTAGGTTTTCCATCAACATCTCAAATTCAACTGTTCTAAATGCAAGCCCAACATCTCAGTACATACCTGTTCCCTGCTCCCATGTTCCTTATTTCAGTAAGGCACATCCCTTCTCACCCAAAATCCAGAAACCCTGGGGTCTTCTGGGGTCCTTCCTGCACACCACCAACTTCACCTAATTCTGAATATTCAACCGCTAACTTTTTTCCTTTACCATTCCTTTTCTTTAACTCCACTGACTTGTTGGCTAGTCCAGTCCTTCATCATCTTTCCTGCAATCATTTAATTAGATCGCTAGTAAATTCATTTCACTGTTTCTGTCTATACTCACTCTCATCCATCCTCAACCTACTCCCAAGGCTGTATAACAGAAACACATAGTTGGTTCTATCATTGCCAAGCTTAAACTCCTTTCATGAATTTCCTTTGCTTACAAAATCAGACCAAACATATTCAGTTGGTGTTAAAGGTTCTTCCCTGAGGCTTGTATCTCCTTCAATCACCTCTTTCACTCCTGCATCCAAGCACCTGATGCCCTAATAATTGATTTCTGTTTCAGGGTGGGTCACATTTGTATAAACCGCCAAAATCTTTGCATGTACTTCTCCCTCTGCCAGCAATGCCTGGCCCGCAAACCCCAACTCCTTTCTCCTCCCCTGACAAGTCTAATCGTTTTCTAAAGTCCAATTCAAAGACAAGCTCTCCAGAGACATCACAGACCTCCACAATTTAAAAACTCAAGGTATTCATGCTCTGGGATTCCATAATGCTTTGTAGAAACCTTCACAACAGCCTCTTCTCCCATCACTTGAAGTTACTTGTGTCTCAACGTGACTGCTTTCTCCACGGGACTGTAACCTCCTCACAGACCACTTTCAAGTCATCTTCTGCCTTCTCAGCAGCTACCTCGTACCCAGTGATTCTGGCACTAATTCGTGATTCTAGAGATCTAAATTTTAGACTTTGCCTTGCAGTTTATCAGCCATATGACTTAGGTTGTTTAATCTCTTTGAACTTCAGAGTTTTTTTTCATATAAAAGGAGATATTTCTTCATGTAAAAGGAGATAAAATCATTCATTTTTTCATTCAACCAATATTTATTAATTTATACTACGTGCCAGGCATTGTTCTAGGTGCTGGGGATATATTACTGAACAAATACATCAAAATATATGTATATATAGAGTATGTATTTGAGTAGACACCTAATTAATAGATTTGTTTAAATATTTAAAGAGATAATTATGCATAAATGTCTTTTCAATTATGAACTATTAGGAGAATCTTAGATCTTATTTCTTTCTGACATAGGAAAATCTGGAAAAGTACAGTTCAAACATTATAAGACACCCTAGTGTTCATTCTAACATTTCTATTTAGTCTAAATTATAATTAATTTTTCTTTATTTTTTCTTTTCAAGTGATTTTGTGGAATTTGATGCTAAACAAGAACATTCATCAACGTGACCTCCCAGGTGATTTTAATTAACAATTTACAACTTAATAATAGTATCCAAGACAAAGAAAAAAGGGTCAGTCTGGTTTTATTTAATAAAGTTGGATACTCATGCCTACCTACAAGCAGAAAAACTGTATTCTTTCTGGTTTTGTTTTGTCCATGCTGGAGTTTTTAAAGATTAATTTCAAATAGATTTTTAATCATCTTAAAGATGATAATGCCATAAGGATTAAGGGAGGAGGCACTATTGTGAGTGAAACAAGTAAGCACCCGGAGTGAGGAGACCTGGTCCTGTCACAACTGTACAGGGAGCTTGTTTCATGCACACCCACGCTGTGAAATGATGGGATTATATGCATTAAATCTAAGGGCCCATGTAATCAGGCCATCATCACTCACAAGAAGAGTCAGATTTGCTGAACCTAATTCCAGGAGGAAGGACTAGCAAACTCCCTAATCCCACAGAGTCAGATTTATGTACGAACAATATGTTTGAAGGGCTCGGAAATATTTTCTGTTTTCTTATCCAATTCTGTCCTGAGAATGGATAGTGAAATATAAAAACAGAACTATAGCTGGAAAATAATTATATCAGTATCTAGCATTAATTGAGTACTTACTCCGTTTTAGGCATTAAGCTAAGTGCTATATATGTGCTACCTACTTTAATGCTAACATCCCTATTTAAAATAGGTATTGTTATCCTTAAATTCTATAAATAAAAAAGCCAAGACTCAGGGAGATTTATGTATGGTCCAAGTTATAAGGGAGGAGGGGAGGATTCAAACCCAAGCAGCCTGGTCTCAGACTCTGTGCTTCCTCACTAGTGGAGAACAAATGAAAATAGTGTAGGAGAAAGCAGTAGAAAACAGCGATTAAGCTGTCTGACTTCAGACATGCCTCAAGGTGCCCACAGAAATAACCACTACACCTTTGGTTAGTTGAGTTATCTCACTGCCATCTCCAGGAGGCATGGCCTTTCCCAAATTCCATTTCGTACCTGACCTGGGAACTTGCCTCTTCTCTGCTGCTCCATTTCCTAACTTGGATGTGATGAGTGCAAGCTCAGAAAGCCACTATCATGTTATCCCAGAACTTAGTCCCTCCTTTTCCATAAGCTCTGAAAGATGAAAATCAGGCTTGGGCCCTGGAATCAAGACATGCTTAACCTTAACACTCCCGACTCTCACCCCCCAGCCAACTAAACTCCTTTTGCATCTCTCCATTCACATCTTCTCAGGGAACAGCCCAGCTCTTGTTACAGGTGTCCTAACCCTTTGCCTTCATTCATACTGTTGGTACATACCATTATCCATTAGTACCCACCAGCAGAATCCGTGGAGTGCCTTCCTAGACGTTCAGTGTAGGACGAAATCCAACAGGGAGGCAACATGAAGGAGTTAGGAAGAGCAAAAGGCGTAAAGAAGCAGCATATTCAACTTCTAACTTGGCTACTAACTGGTTTATGGGACCATGGGGAGGTCATCTGTCCTCCTTGAGCCTTCCTGTCCTCCTTATTAATATTAAAAATGTGAGGGACTTAATTGTTCCAGATTTTAAGGCCAGAATTGTTTTGTTTTTAGTTGCACCTAAAAGCTTTGAGTGGATCTGGGAAACAATGGGCCCTAATGGACAAAGGGAAATGGCTCAATCTAGGGAGGTAAAGAAATTTAGCCTCAGGGCAGGAAGCCTCTATGGCAGAGATTAAATTTTGGGTGGTTTGATTAGGTGTACCTACTTAAACCCTGGTGACTGTACATTTAATAAGTAGTTTCAAAAGTGTCCTTTGTATGACAATTGCCTCATCTAATCAAAAGGAAATCATCACACTAAAAGCAAGTGATTCAGAGAAATGCCTGTTTTTCCAGCATAAAACATTTGGCCAAAATTCTAGATTATTTCCTAAATTTACACAGATGATAAATAGATAGATAGATAGATAGATAGATAGATAGATAGATAGATAGATATAATCCCATCTTCCCCTGCCACCTACACCCGTTTCTTATACATTCCTTTACTGCTTACTTAATCCATGCCTACTATGCTTCCTATTCTGCCAGTGCTACAAGATGAGTAACACAGCCCAGCCATTGAGAAGCTGATAGCTTAGGCCAGCGATTTTCAACTGGTGTGCCGTGAAGAATTTTTCAAACATGAAATACCTGACTATTTAGTCAGGGGCACTGACCTCTTTTTCCACAGATGGTCAGATAAAAAATGATAACAGCCAACACAACAATAGCCATCTGGTGTGAATGAATCAAAATTAGTCTTTTTGTCACATTATCAAAAAATATATTTTCTGGTGTGGCACAGAATTTTAGTAATCAGTTTATGGGCGCCACAAGATGAAAAAGGTTGACAGTCGCTGGTCTAGGCTATCACCTAGCACAGTGTACCTCAAGGACTGGGAAGAGAAGTGACACAGGTGTGATAAAGTGCCTTGGTCATGCCTTGGAGAAAGTACACTTAATAGGTAATTCACATGTGGCTGATGAATAAAACTGCAGCTGGGCATGGATATCACTCAACATCCACTTTCTGAAGTCTTATGGGAAAAGAATTTAGAATTTTAGAATTTTGAGGGGAAAAATTTGGCTTTCCTAAGGACTGCCTCCTCTTTTCTGAGTGTAGTATATATGTAACTTGGCCTATTTCTTTTTGTCCCCTCCCTGTCTGGAAACTCAAAGTGAAACTGATGATTCACTTCATTCCGATGCATAAACTTTGTGCATTTGCTCTGCTTCCCTGTTGCTGATTCCTGCCCTACATTTCTTGCATTTTTGGTGTTGCTCTTGCCTGTTTCCTCAAATATATATTATAGTTGATTTCACATTCTAAAGCTCAGAGGCATAAAAATCTGAAAAAAAAAAGATTAAAAGATCTTTGTATTTTTCTTGAATCATAAACCCTCTCTGGCTGGTAACTGTTTCTCTCTGTCTGGCTTGTGTTTGTAAGGACACACCTACAGCGTTCCAGAACAATCCCAGGGCAGCCAAATCCTGCTTTTCCAGTTCTTCTGCATCATGAGGCCTCCAGGACCCAGGCCTCAAAGCACCTCCCAGCAAGTTCTTAGGATTCGGGCTCTGACCCCAACCAAGTGCAGCTTTACCGTGAACACCGCGACTTTGCATTTTTGCTTCTAGAGGTCAGAATAAATGTGTCCTCTTTGGAGGACATCCAAGTTCATTGAGAAGATTTTTATTGATGGTACTAATTTTTTCCTGAGCATGTTTAAACTTTTTAATGCTGCAAAAATATTAAGTATATAAGAATTATTAGGAAGAATAACTAAAGAATGGTTCAAAATAAGGAAACTAAAGCCCAGGTAAAGTAACAAGTCCAAAGTCACAGGATCAAGAAATGATAAAAAGAGGATTTTAATCTGATTTCAAAGAACATCCTCTTAACCCCTAAAAAATGTGTAAAGTTTTATAGATAAAAGTTTCATGCACCTTTTTGGAAAGTCTTTCAAAAATATTTAAGCCCATTCTCCTGGGCTAGTAAATGAAAAGCTGACCTTTAAAAAATATATATATATAAAACTACAAGGTTATTGCTGGGCCACCAAGGCTTTATTATCCTCATAGAAGAGCAGAGTGTCTGGGACAGAAGATTCCTGGAAAAGTCTGGTGCAGCCCTGTCACTGGCTCCATCACCCCTTTCATTGCACAGAGGTGGGTCCCTGGTGGCCATCACTGTGGTTCTCGCCAGTTAGAGAGAATCACACCATTCTACCACCCAACCCTGCTGAACCAGGGCGTCTCCCAGAATTATTTACCATGCAAAGGAAGGGCATGACGACAAGGGCAGCAGAACTCTCATCTGGAACAGAGGATCGACCTGCTTCTGCTACTGAGCTCTCCAGGGCTGGTCAGAGTCCTATCTTTCCCAAGCCCTTTACTCTGAAAACAACTCCAGTGCACTTTCAATAAATCTTTTGTTTGTTTGACTGTCTTCCTGTTTTTATGCAGCTACGATAGGTTTCCATGCAACACAAAGATCCTTTAATAATATGAATGGACAAAGAGTCAACAGCTACTAAATATTGAAAAATGCATATTACATTCTACAACAAATTCAGATGTCCCACAGTCTGCACATTCCAGAGACTGGGCCAATTTCTTTGTTCCCCCAGCTTTATTGAGTTGTAATGGACATAAAATAGTGTATAAGTTTAAGGTATAAAAGTGACGATTTGGAATACGTACACATTGCAAAATTTTTACTACAATAAGGTTATAGTTAACACAGCCATTATTCACATAGATGCCTTTTGGCAGGGGGGATGAGAACTTTGAAGATCTACTCTCTTAGCAACTTTCAAGTATGCAGTACAGTATGGTTAACTCTAGTCACCATGCTGTACATTACATCCTCCAAATATATCTTATATTGATCTTATAACTGGAAGTTTGCACCCTTTGACCACCTTCACCTATTCCCCCCCACACACAACTCTCTGCCCCAGGCAACCAAACACCCATCTACGCTGTTTCAATGATTCCATTTCCTTTTTTTTAGATTCCACATGTAAGTGCAGTCATACGGTATTTGTCTTTTTCTGTCTAACTTATTTCACTTAAGGTAATGCCCTTAAGGGTCATCCATAGTCACATATGACAGGATTTTCTTCTTTTTTTAATGCTGAATTATATTCCATCATGTACGTATGTGTCCGTCTGTACATGTAGGTGTCTGTCTGTACGTGTGTATGTGTATAATCACATTTTTTCCCCATGTATCCATTCATGGACACTCAGGTTGCTTTCGAGTCTTGGCTATGGTAAACAACGTTGCAGTGAATATGGAAGTGCTGATACCTCTTCCAGATAGTGATTTTTATTTCCTTTGGATACACACCCAAAAGTAGGATTGCTAGATCATATGGTAGCTCTGTTATTAACTTCGTTAGGAACCACCATGCTGTTTTCTATAGTGTCTGTAGCAATTTACATTCCCACCCACAGTACACAGGGTTCTTTCCTTTTCTCTGCATCCTCGCCAGTACTTGTTATTATTGCTCATCTTCCAATAACAGTCATTCTAACGTGTGTGGAATGATATCTCACTGGGCTTTTGACTTGTATTTTCCTGATAAATAGTGATGTTGAGCACATTTTCGTTGGCTGTTTAAAATCTTCTGTGGAAAAATGTCTATTCAGGTATTTTGGTCATTTTTTAAACCAAGGTGTTTTGTTTTGCTATTGAGCTACATGAGTTTCTTATGTATTTTGGATATTAATCCCTTATCAGATATATTATTTACAAAAATTTTCTCCCATTTTGTTTCTCCCTTTTTATTTTGTTGATTGTTTCAAGACTGTGCTAATTTCAAATATTACATCCTCTTAACCAAAATCACTTAAGATCTCTACTATATTAAACATCTGACATGCAGACTGTTTATCCCCAACAAATGTGATTTAAAAATCCTTTTCAGATTCTGAGTGCCTAATTTGTGCCTGGGAAAGATATTTACCGTAACTGCCATAATCAGTGTGTCACCTATGCTTGAGAAACACGCCCTACCAGAATTTCTCCATCTTTACATTCACCTCTTCATTGTACAATTTGAAATCACTCTTCCATGTTGGTAAAACAAAAATAAAAACAGGTGCCAGATCAGTACTGGATTTAATGCACTGCTAAGAAGTAGCAGTCCAACATCTCCAGCAATCTAGAGAGATTTTGAAGATTTCCCCTCTGCTTCACATACATGTTTCCTCTTCCTACCCTTTGTCCTTTGTTACCTTCTCTTCCTGCCCTCCAGTAAGGCCCTCTCTGGTGCCAACGGGGACACCTGTTTTTGAAGATCAGGAATCTCTTACATCTGCACAGTGTTTTTCTTTCATGATCCCCTCATGTTATTATCTCACTGTAACCCCATAAGAGAATTTGGTCAGGGATTATTTTCTTCATATAAAAGGGGAGGAGACTGAGGCTCAGGAAAGACCATTGACATCATGAAAATACACAAGCTGTTATAGGCTGAGTGGGAACCCAACCAGGTTCGTCTAGCCTCCAACACAGCGCTCCCCTGAAGGTACAATCCACAGCATCACTAGTCTGTCCCCAACCCCAAAGTTTCCACCAAGACATCAGGTCTTAGGAAATTTACATCTTGCTTGTTACAGAGACACTGAGCAGAAAGAGTCCTTTTATTAACATATAATTCAAATTATATCAACTTATTCTGCTGCGTCCCATCTCATTCACAGCAAAAGCTGTATTTCTAAATTTCCTTACAGTGGTGGCTAGGATCCTACCTGAGCTACTGGCCTCTCACCTCTTCTTCTGCTGCTTATTCCTTTGCTCCCTCCACTCCAGCCATTTGGAATTCTTGCCTTTCTTTAAACACTCCAGGCATGTTCTTTCCTCAGAGCATGTGAATTTACTCTTCCTTTTGCCTCAAATATCTTCCCCAAGATTGCCACATGGCTTTTTGCTTCACTTCTTCAAGTCATTCTCGGAGGTGACCCTCACAGAGAGAACTTTGTTGAGCGCTGTACTTTAAATGGTACCCTCTGGCCCACCATTTCTTATCCTCTTCAGCAGCTATATGTTTTACTCCTAGCACTCATCTTTGAACACAGTGTTAAAACTTTTTTAAAATTTTATTTTGTTCCTTATTCTACCTATCCCCAATAGAATGTAAGCTCCGTGAGTCAAGATTTTGCCTCTTATGTTCAATGTTCCTGGCACAATCATGAGAAATTAGAACAGTGTTTTGCAGAGAGCAGCTGATCAATAAATATTTGTTGTAATCTATATTAAGTAAAGAAATTAAAATTCTAGAACTTCTACCTATGAACGAGAAAGGAAGGATGCATATGGAACATCCCACGGACCCTGTGCTCGAGCAGCTCACAGTCTTGATGCAGGAAATAAGAGCACGTGATCCACTAACCTCACTCAGCATGCTCTGGTAGAACACAGGCACAGATAAAGTAGCTTGGGAAGCAGGACAAACAGCCATTAATGCTCCCTTGGGAGATCTGAGAAGACTTCTCAGCGGTAATAATATCTGAGCTGCCATCTTGATGGATGAGAAAGAATTTGGAGACCTGGAGAAGGAGGAGTAAGGACAATTCAACCAGAGGGGACAGCATAAATCAATGCTCAGATTGTGACAGTGCTTGTTATTCAAGGGTGGCCCTTCAAAAGCTACCTAAGGTGATAAAGCAACAGATATTATTGGGACATGTCCATGCTTGGTCCTTCTGAATGTTACCTCCTCTAATCACCACATCAAGTACAAGAATTAGATATTATCACTTCATTTTGAAATAATGCAACTGAAAAGCTGGAAGTTTAAAGAATCTGCCAAGATTACGCAGATCACTAATGCTAAAGCTTGAATTTGAACAGAGGTCTGTGCAAGCCTAAAGCTCCTGTCTCCCACTTCACTGCTTTTTCAGTCTATGATAGGATTCCCTTTTGTTATTTTTATTTTTACATTGAGGAGGGGAATTTACTGTCTAATATGTGTTAACTGACAAAATGTTTTCTTCAAAATTCCACTTCAAAAAGTATTAAAATTGCATATGCTCACCATAAGGGGAAACGTGAGGCAAAAATGGAAGCATATATATTTTTAAAAGTTAGCCCCTGGCTCACTGAGTTCTCTCTTTCCACGTGCCATGATGATCAGAAAGGCCCACAACAAAGAGTGTTTCCTCAGCTCCAGGTCACAGAATGAAGACAAGGTGAGGAGACGGCCACAGAGCGTGGGTTCAAATTAAAAGGCTGTGGGTGGGAGCCCATGAGATCTGGGGCTATTTATTACTGCAGCTGGGCGACCTCGGCTCTTCTTAGACATGTAGGTAAAATGTGGAAGGAAAAGAAGCTTCACAAAGTGCAACAATTCCAGTTGCAAAAAAAAAACCCAGGGGATCAAGAAATGGCAGGAAATCAATATCATCTTCATGGGAGGGGTGACAGTTAACATTATCTTAGTCGGGAGCAGCCAGGAAACAGAAACTACTGTAATGCTGAGGACAGAGGAAAGGTAATGTAGTAGCTCCCCCACACCTGGAGGGGATAAGTTCTAAGATCCTCAGTGGATGCCGGAAACCACAGAGAGTGCCAAACCCTGTATATGCTATGTTTTATCCTACACATACAAACCTATGATAAAGTTTCCTTTATTAATTAGGCTCAATCACCAGTAACAAAACAAAATGATTATAACAATATACTTGAATAAAAGTGATGTGAACATCTTTCGGTCTATTATTTAGTAAAATAAGGATTATTTGAATACAAGCACTGAGATAACATGACAGTGAATCTGACACCTGCAAGGGCCCCTAAGTGACTAATGGGTGGGTGACACATACAGTGTGGACACGCTGGACAAAAGGACACTTTATATCCTGGGCAGGATGGAGCAGGGCAGAATGAGACAGTGCAAGACTGAATAGTATGCAATTTAAAACTTGTGAATTATTTATTTCTGCAATTTTTCATTTAGTATTTTTGGACCATGGCTGACTGTGGGTAACTGAAAGTACACAAAGCAAAACGGTGAGTGGGGGGACTAGTGTGCACAGAATTGACTCAACAGGTGACAGAAGACCTAAAAAGTCAAACAGGTGATGGTGAGGCAACCTAGCAACTGATAACAGGAAGAAGCCACTACCCACCTCAGGTGGAAAGAAAGAGAAAAGGGGTGGTGTAACTGGAGCCAGGGACCGGAGTCAGCGGGCAAAAGCCAGAACCAGTGCAGACCTGTCCAGCAGGACCTGGCGGCTCAGACATGGCACAGGCACTTCCAGAGACTTCCGCCAAATAGAGAAGGAGAGGACGCCAAACTCTGGCTTTCTTTCTCTTTTCCTACCACCTATCTTCTGCCTGGGATTCCTGGAGGCAGAACGGGGGCCAAAAGTCAGCTGACCTGGGAACCTAAGAAAGTCAACCTGCAGGGGGCAGCTTCATGCCCCTGTCTTCCCTCAACATAGAACAGGGCAGGGGAAGGATGGGGGACGGACTGGAGGGCAAAGGTCCCGAGACTGGCATTAGATCAGGTCTGAAAGCAGACTATGGCAGACATTCTGGGTGGGGAAAAAACTTGATTTTTCATTGACATATAAAAGTGTTAACAGCAAAGAGATTGATCTATCTTTTCAGCATGGCTGGGGCTAGAGCCCGGGTGAAAAAAGGGATATTGATGAGACTAGACATGGAAGCAAAGGCCAGTCTACGAAGGACCTGGCATTCAATGCTAAGAAGCTCGAAATCTGTTTTGTAGGTGATCATATATAACCAAACTTACGTTTTGAAAAGAAAATTCTGGCATCGTGGTAGATGGTAGCATGGAGGGGAGAGGCTAGGTCAGAACCCATTTGCCAGAGGTTGACATAGTAAAAGCCTAATTTGGTGTGAGGGTCAGTGAGCGACCCTACAGTAACTACAAACATAATAGAAACTCACTTTCTGGTGGTGTAGGCTCCAAACCAATGAGGCTTGTGAGGACCTGTGTTGTCAGACAATACTTTGAAAATTCTTTTCCATTTCATGTTTCAAAATTTGTTTAGAAGTAGGTGGATAGAAGCACAAGGGATCTGGAAACTCCATCAGAGGAAGATCAGTTGCAGAAGATGGAGATTTTTAACTTAGAAGTAAGGCATCATTATGTCTTGATGGAAATGTGAGTTACCTTTATAAAGACAGGCTCTCTAGAGTTTATGACCCAAGGGAAAAATTATCTAGTTAAGGCCCTTCTGAATAGAGCCCCCAGATATAACAATAGGACAAACTGAATCTATTCATTGCTTTATTCATTCTTTCCAGGAGTCACTATGTTTTAGGATGGACCGAGTTTCAGCCAGCGAGGAGGGGACCACAATCCTCCCGTTCTCGCTTTATCCTGCCATCACACCAAATGTGATAGGGCATCCTGAAAGGCAGAAGGACAGGAATACAAATAAGAGCAGCTTACATGTAATTAGCTCGTTTCCAAAAATAGTCACCCTCCTACTTAGCCTACATTCTGCTGGTGGGAAAACAAAGGCTCGGAGGGTTAAGTCCGATCCAGAATCCCAGAGCTGAGAAATGGCAGTCACAGCTAGAACACAGGTCTGTCATTCAAATACTCCTACTAGAAATGTAGACATTGTGCTTTCCTTAAGAGTCTGGAACATGCAGACCTTATATGAGCAGTCAGTCAGGGGGAAATACACACTCACGAGTGAGAAAGGGGAGAGGGGGAGTGTAGTGGGCAGCGCAGGCGTTCAGGGTCACTGAACCCTGCACTTTCGCCAACTTCCCCACAGGCTGTAGTTACCAGCAGTTTCTTCACGGCCTCAGAGGCCTCTGGGGTCAGCTCATTCACACTTTTCCTTAGCCCTTCCACAAGGTGCTCAACAGAAATGCCCAGAGTTTTCAGAAGCAGCTTTAAAGGATCCAGGGTGAGGATGTTGTCCAGAGGTAAAGGTAAGGCATTGTTGATGGGAAGTGGCACCTTGTTGATGAGGAAGGCCGTAGCTGCAGAGCAAAAGGGAAACCAAGTGAAACGGGAACATCCACTCCTGTCTGTGACCTCATTACCCTCCACTCTGTCCACGAACAGCTCCATTCCAGCCACAGTCATCTTGGGCCTTTGCACCTGCTGTCCCATCTCTCTAGAACTTTCTTTCTTCAGATAGCTACGTTTTTCTTCTGCACATTACTTGGTTTCTCCTCCAATGTTGCATTCTCAGAGAGTACCTAAAATGGCACTCCTGTCACCCTCTATCTTTGTTTTTTCTTACCATTACCTTGAATATTAATTTGTTTGCCTTCATCCTCTCACTAGAATGTAGGTTCCATGAGAATGAGGAACTTAGGTTTCATTCATGAATGTACCCCATGTCTAGTGTAGTCTACTGCACCTTGCCACAGAGTAAGCACTCAAGAGACCCTATGACTGACTGCACAGGGGTGCACTTTGCACATGGCTGTCTCTACAGCCCACACGTTCAAAACAAAAGCAGAGATGCCTTAAGGACTCTCCACCGGGGGACAGGGATGGACCTGAGCACAGGCCAGGAACTGTTCCCAATGAATTAACTCAATGCCACAAAAATAATTGAGCACTGATTCTGTACCAGTTGGAGGAGCAACCTAGAAGAGTAACACAAGAATACTCCATTCAGGGAACTCACAGTCTGGTGGATGATGAAGACCTGTGTATGCCACGGTGCGGCCTAGGCTGTGCTAACACTGCGGACAAAGCTCTATGGAAACACAGAAGAAGGGATGACTAATTCTAACGTAGGAGAGTTATACAGGGATCTTCCCAGAAGCTAGAGTTCTGTCTTGGGGTAAATGCCAGGATCACAAGGTAAAGAAGGGAACAGCATTTGAAAGAGAAAAAAATTAATAAAGGCACTGAGATATTAAGAGAAAAGTGCAAACAGGGTATGGGGAGTCTTCTGTCCAGAATGGTTGGAGTTCAGAAGTCCACTGGGGTGTGCTGAGGAGGGATAAAGGAAGTAAAGCTGCAAAATTCAGGGGAGGTCAGTTTTTCAAAGCCTCAAATGGCATACTAATGAGTTTGAGGTGTTTTTATCTTTCCTGAGGGCAATGGAGAGCTATCAAGGCTTTTATATGACAAAACTGCATTTTATATCTTCAGTTTTAGAAAGGTAACTTTCACATAGAAAATGAATCAGCATACAATATAAAGAATGGAAAAATATGTAGAACATATAAACATGTGACTGCAGATATGTAAGCACACATGTGCATGATTATGCGTCTAAGACTACGTATCTTCCTGCCAGCTAAGACGCTACCATAGTTCATTTTCCTTTGGGATCTTTTTCATTTATCATGCAGATCATGACAGGTGAGCCTGTTCACCCGTCTCATCTTCATCTTCTACCACCAGTTTTCCCTTCGAAGTTCTCTTCCAGAGGGCGAGATCGATTTTCCTCCACTGAGCTTTCAGTAGCCACCTCTGCCAACAGATATTTGTCCCTGGGCACTAAAGAACAACAAAATAGCTGAAATGGATGAAGTTACAAATGTGTCAACGATTCTATATAAACACAAGACCAAGTTGCCGAGGTGGGTGTGGGCAGCACCTAGTTTCTCATAATTCATCTCCTTATATCAAGCACTTTGGTGAGTGTCTTCTGTATGTGCACTTATAATTTCTGGGGGAAAGTCCGCAAAGCTTTCTGTGCTCTGAATGAGCAGTGACCCAGATGCAACCAAATATCTTTCTGGTGGTTAAATGACTCTCTCCAAAAAGAATTGGTCATTGTTTTCCAAGAAGCCAGCTCCTGTAACAGTTCGCCCCTCAGTTCTTGCACAGAGCTCTCTAGATGAGTACCATTGTGTTGGCTTCTGCAGAAGACTTAGCTCCGCTGCCACACTAGAGGCACCCTGAGAACACCATTTATGTCTGATTCGTGTCTGAATCTTCTGGTGCTTATCCAATGCCCTACAGGTTGTAGCCATTCAAGAAATGGCCACTGAGTGTGTGAACAGATAAATGTAGCTATGTCTCAGGAGAACCAATCTGGAAACCTGACTGATTAGAGATGACAGCAAGAATGACGCCCCCTAGTTGCAAAGGCATAATAGAATGAAGTTGCAAAGTCAGGTTTTGACTAAAGATCAAGGAAGACAAGGAAAACTATGGTGAACAATGTCCAAGAACTAACCTTTGTTTACCCTCCGTGGGAGTTGGCTAACTTCTTCTGTGGGATGAACTAGGGTTGTCGGGTTAGAGCTCAGATTGGGGGGGTCAGTGAGGTACCTCTGAAATCCCCTCCAACCTTACCACTCTGTGGTTCCAAAACTCCCTCTACCGTGTTCCACTGGGAGACTACACTCACTGGTTGCATTCCTATGATCAGAAAAGTAGAGAAATACACGTTCCAAGCTACTTACCAGAGTAACTGCATATGCCAATGGTCACCAGCAGGAGCACAGCGACCAGCTTCATGACAGGTTATATGTGATATTTGCCAGGAGTTTAAAAAGTGAACCCACTGAGCCAGGGGTTCTGCTTGTGACACCAAGTGTAACAGCTGCTTTCGTGTCCACGCATATTTATACACCCCCCACGGCCATCACAGCAAAGAAGAGCACGAAGGTCATGTTTCCTCACTAAACAGCTTGGAGGATTTTCCGCTTTCCCTCAGGTTCCCACAAAAAACAAAGCCCTGACTTCAAGCACTATCAAGGACCTCTTGCTCAAGCCCTTGCACAGAGACCATGGAGACACCAGGGGGAGGCGAAGAGCTCTAAGGATCCTTCACTATTCTTTAAGGCTTAAAGAGTATTGAAAAAGAAGGGAACGTTTTACACTGGGATTTGAAGGAGTGAGAGTTCTGTTGAATTCCTCTAGCTTTCTCTTTCTTTCAAGCTGGAAGACTCACACTACCAGATGAGCTGTCAATCCAGCTGTGGAAGAATCTGGAGGTCCCATTGGCTCTGGTGTAATACAGACACGGCTGCAGGGCACGTAGTCCCATACTTCTCTAGAATTACCTCCTGCCATCCCAACCGGACTCACTCACCCACCCGGGCAAGGTCCTTCATCTTTTCTAGTGCCTCAGGGCATGCCTTCTCTGGGCCCTCATGCAGAAGAATAGGCTCAGGATCTGCAATCAAGATGCCTGCTTTAAAAACCTGAGATTCTATTTTTATTCTTTGTGTAATGTTGGACTAGACATTTTTTATCTATAGTATCAGTCTCCTCATTTGAAATGGGGACACTAAGAGCAGGACAGTCCCAAAGTTAGAAAATATTTTTTTTGCAAGACTCTGTCTAGATAAACAAGTGGAGCCACCAAAATATTCGCTCTAGAACCGTCTGGCAGTTCAACTCCTTGCAATCGTGTGAAAGAAATGCTGCGCTGGCCACAGAAACAATCTGCTGGATGGGCCGGGGGGCCGAGGATGACCCTATGTGTTAGCCCAAGCCCGGGAGTTCCCTGGGGAACCCGGTGCCTCACGTGCAAGGAAGAGAGGACAAAAAACCCTGAAGGAGAGAAGACTCCCTGGACGAACGGCACTACTGGCCCCACCACCAAAGAAGGGCTCTGCACACTCTGTGGAACACTATGCCAAGGCACAGCCCCTGTAAGACGCAAGGCTAGGAGTGGGGGCCCAGCGTGAGGTCGTGGTATTGGTATGAGGGTTTAATAAAACTATGTTGACATACAATGTAACTGAACGAAACCAAGATGAACACTTAATAAGTGTCACTCATTATTCCTATATGTAACTGAGATGTCATGGCCATCTTAATCTTTTTCTGCCACTTTGTAAACTGTACAAAGGAGATTGTGTGTTACTGCCATTCATATTCCGTCCTCCCCCTTCTTCCATTTTTCCTGGGCATTACCACCTTGCCAGGGATGCAGATGTGCCAAAATACTCACAGAGCAAGGTTGCGTGGCAAGTTGAGTCTATGCCATCTGTTATTTTTATGTTATAATTTTTTCATGGGACACTAACCAGCCCAGCCCTCATCTGTGCTTGACATTTGCAAGTTTGCTTTCAAATCCTGTCCCTACTCTTCCCCTCTTGTGCTCTGCCCTATACAGGAAGCTGAGCTTGTCACACAGCGGCGTCCAGACCGCTTTGCCAACTGTGTCTGGTTAGGATTGGATAATGGAAGGAGCCGGTAGAGATTAGAGATGAGAGAATGGGGAAATTCAGGCTATTTCTTCCTCCTTCTGCTTCAGGAGACATCTTGGGCAGTGACTGCATCTTCTCGATGGCTTCAGAGGCTTCCAAAGAAGTCCTCTGTCCATGGTCCCACCCAAGCCAGGCAGATCTGCCACTGTTTGAGCTTCTGTTGGGTTGCTCCAGCTCCAGGCCCAGCTCCTCACTCTGTCCCTCCTAGCCAAGAAGAGTAGCAGTTTCCAGCATTTTGTAACCTCAGGGTTGACTTACCTCCACTGCTACCACCAACTGCATTTCTAACACATTGTAAATTACTCTCCAAGTTAAATTCTTCCTGTTTGGTCAGCTGGCATGGTTTTGATTGCCTGGCTGGGTTCTGACTAATACAGCATACTAAAACACTGTAGCCCTTTCAGTAAAAGAAGATCTTTCCCTTTGAAACTCTCATAAGCTCCCAGTTATGAATCCATGAGGGGAACAGCCAAGACCCATCCCAGAGAAACACAGCATCACATATACAAACACATGCTTCTCCCTTCCAGCCTCTTAAGTGCTTGCTACTGTCTCGAGCGTGTCTGCTGGTCCTAGAGGTGAGTTTTTCCCCAAGAAGCTCCTCGGACCCCTTTGCTAATACATTTCTGACGGGCCTATCAAGTGGTCTGCCAGATGTGCCTTTGGTTTCTTGACCGAAACCAAATAGTAGACATGAATGGCTACACTAAAGACTGGAACCTGCTCCATACAAACACACACACACACACACAGTCATCAAGCACTACTGTTTTCACTCATGTGTTCAACAAGTATTTGTTGAGCATCTACTGTGTACCAGGCACTGTACTGGGGACTAGGACTGGAGGAGGAAACCAGACAAGCAACTTTCATGACTTCATGGACCTGACAATGTAATGGGATAAACAAACAATAAACAGGTAAACAAGGAAAAGAACTAGTGGTCAGTGTTATGAAGAGGCAAATAGGGTGCCATGCTAGAGAACAAGTGGATGGGGAGTCCAGTCGGGCTTAAAAAGAGACTTGGACATGGCTACTTCCAGGCTCCCTATGATCTGAGTCATTGTACTAATCATGTCTTTTTATTCTGTATTTTTTGAGGCTTTCACACCATGGGGCCTTGCTGGACTAGCTAAGTACTAGAGACAGCAAACAATGCACCTGGGGGTGCACCTTCCCTATGCAAACCCCCCAATCCAAAGCCCACACAGCCAACCACTTCCTTTATGGAGCCCTAACACCCTAGGCCACTCATCACCCCAGGGCCAGGTGCCAGACAACCAGGGACAGTCCCTATACTCTGAACCCCCTGAAATTATTCAAACTAGCCTATCTTCAACCTGCTTACCCTGGTCCCCCCATCCCCTCCCATGGGAACCACAAAAAAGGCTTTGCCCACTTCCTGCCATACCTCCAGACAAACCTGGCACTTCCTATATGGCATGGTCCCTTTTCTTGGGATCTGTGATTTCAACAAGCTTTTTAATGGCAGTCATATCAAGATCTGTTAGCATGAATAATAATAAAAATTATATTTTAAAACAGCCATCTAGCCTTTTCTTATACTGATATTTTTTCTCTTTGCAGCATAGCTATTTAAACCAGTATCTTCTTTCCCAGGACTAATTTGCAAACATCTTGAGGGGGTTTGCCTTGCTCATGTTTGGATCCTACACACTTACTAATATTATTAGGGACCACTAATTAGTGCCAGGCATCACACTTTGCTTATGGTATCCACTTCATTCTCATAAAGCCGCTGATGATAAGAGCTTTTATCCCATTTTATAAATGATAATCTGAAGCTGGAAGCAATGAATTAATTGCCGAGGTCACTTAGACAATAAATAATGGGGTCGAATTTGAGTCCTTTCTTTTCTGATTTGTATTTCTTTACCTTTAAACACTTAATTAATATGTATTTCCAGTAAGCATTTGTAAAATAATTTATGAAGAGAAATGAAAGGAAAAATAAATTAATGCCAGTGTTACTAAATTAATTTTGGATGTGCTTTTTGAATGGGTTTCTTGGGAGATTAAATTTATAATTGGGAGTGGAAATTCAATTAGCCATTCAACAACTATTTGTTGAGCACGTTTGGTGCATCTGGCTCTGTGGCGATTCTAGGAATACAGCAACACAAAATCAGGCACGAATCTTGCCTCATTTTAATTATATTAAAGAAAACGATTAGAAGTCAGTAAGTCCTTTTTTTTCCTCTGTAAGAGAAATGACAATTATAAAGAGGTCTCTTGAATATCGGTGCAAGACAGTGATGAAGAAAAAGGCAAGAATCAGCCTGAGATTCCATCTAACACTCCACCTTCCAGCTGAAAGGACACAGTCATCAGAAACGTCAAGCTAGAGTCTGGACTCTTCTCTACTTGCTGCAAATTGAATGGTCAAAAGTGACCTAAACGTTAAGTCTATATAAAAGGGACAAAATAGTCTTAAAATGTGTCTTTAAGAACACAAGCATATAACATACAATCAAATGTCAAAGCTCAGTATATCAACCTCATAAAGGGTAGATAAAAGCAAAAGTATCTGTTCCTGGGTCCTTTCCATACTGATTGCTTCCTGTTTAGTGCAAGCAAATCAGTCCACTGTCATTTGAGGCCAACTTTTAGCCCCTTTTCTGGGCACCACAGAGAAATCAAAAGGGCATGTGAGCATAGGAAGATTTAACACAGAAAATGACTGAGACCCAATCGAAGCAAAATCTAGGGGACATCAGAGGGAGATAAGTGGTCCGTCCAGGCTTGATTTTTCAATGAAGACTCCACGAATTCAAGTGGTTCTTGAATCCAGATAAGCAGAGAGGGTGAAAAATAAAACTAGAACTTGCCATGTTTTATTTTAGAAAATAAATTGAAACGAGGACATGGGCTGAAGAGAAAGATGCGTGAACAGTGTGCCTTTCACCTGCTCATGCCCGGCACTATTCATTCTGACCACAGTGGATGCCAAACAAGTGTTTAAGTTTACAGTCAAACCATCAATACGTTGTGTCAGATGAGTTGGATGGGAAAGAATGACTATAAAAACTAAAGTCTGTCGGAGTTTGATCTGGCAAGACTTGATCGGTAGTACAAATATGAGTTTTTATACAGGAGGAAACCTGGTCATAGGAGTTTATAGAGCAAAGGGATGCAGAAAGACCTCTCAGGCTCATGGACCCTGGGCCCAGATGACCCCGTACTGCCAATCCACTCCCACATTCACAACTAATGTCACCACCTTTTTAGGGGACCAGCACAGCATGTGCTATACCTTACTTCCAGCAAGATGCCAAACCTCACAGAGGACAGCTCTCAGTGTCCAGCAAACATTCTCTCAGCCATGATCCTGTCCTACATCCTCCCTTCAATGGCCCTTTGCAGAGGAAGATTTTACCATGTACCCCCGGCAACCCTGACTCACACAGGCAAAGGGTGGAACCATAGCTTATTTGAGACTTAGGGGAACACCTTGTGATATTCCTAGAACACGAGAAGATGGGAGCCCTGTGGGAGCTGCTATGAGCCATCTTCCCCGCGAGGCTCTCAGAGACGTTTTCTCATTGCCTCCCAGGTTCTATGAGGTGTGGGGCTTTCTGCTCTACCCCTTACCCCCTCAGAACAGAGCCGCAGACTATAAAACCAAAACCTCTTAGCTGCAGCCTAGAACTGGCTCCCCAGCAACAGGGTGTCCAACAACTTGCATGCAGTCTTCCAGTCTCTCTTGTTTGGGTATCATCCTTTTTGATGTGTGAATCAAAGATGACAGGGAGCTGGCACTTCTGACTTATGTTTCTCTTTGTGGTCTGTGTAAGTGATAAACTGTCTAAATCTAAGAGTGGTTCATTGGATCTTAAGCAGTTCTGTCAGTCAGACCTTGGCTTTGCCTTGTCCCATACGTGTGAACTTGACACACTGCCAATGAATAGCCACGTTGCACATTCTCCATGTGGGTGCAACTCCAAGAACATCAAAAGTTCATGGTGTACTTGGCCAAGTTATAGGTCTTCACTCAGTGCCTCAGCTATAAATCATTTCCCTCTTTCCAAATGTTTATACTGTGACTCTTGTGACCAGAAGTACAGGGTGGGGAGGCCCTTTCATAATGCATGTGGGCGCCTGGCAGGTCCCATACAAATGTGCATAGTAGACGATGTTTGCTCAACAATGTCTCCAGCTTCTCCAAATCTTCCCAGTGTTGGGCTGCTCTTTTGTTCCTTGAATGCCCTTATTCTTCCTTTAGTGATTAAGAGTGCCAGTCCTGGAGCCAGTCTGTCTGGATTCATGTCCTAGTTCCTCCACTGGGGAAATTAATTTGTTTCTGTGGGCCTGTTTCATCACCTTATAACATGAGGCTAACAGAAGTATCTCCCTTATTGGATGGTTATAAGGAGTAATGAGTTAACATACATGAAATGCTTATAAAATTAGTGCCTCCAAATTGGCACTCAGTAGATGTTTCACGATATTATTATTCCACCCTCTCTATCTCTACTTCTAGTTTTCCAGCTTTCTAACAATAACCTCAAACACAGTGACCACCATTACCAATAAGTCCATGAACACTACTTCTCAATTATTTAATTCTGAGTGATTTTATTTATAAATTTCTCCTTGATGAGTTTCATATTTCTTTGGCTTGCTATATAGAATAAGAAGTGAATGGCTAACCACTGTATTTAGTAAACAAATAATGCAGGATTTGCTTTGGCATTAGGTTTTTAAGTGGGGCCAATTTCAGACTCACAGAAAAGATAAATTTTTTATGAACCTTTTGAGAGTCAGTTGCTCCATCACTCATAAATAACAGTACACAATACAAGCAAAGGCACTGTCCTGCATGACAGTAAGCAGGGATCTAGCATAACTGCCATCTAAGACTTAGACCTAAGTCCAATTGCACCAATTGTCTCAATAATGTCCTTTATAGAGCCCAGTTCAGAATCATGTGTTACACTTAGTTGTCAGTCTGTTCACTCCTCTTTAGTCTGGATGAGTTCTTCAGTCTCTCTTTGACTTTCATGATCATGGCATTTTTTAAGATTATGGGCCAGTTTGTTAAACCTACTGAATCAGAAGCTCTAGAGCTTGAGCCCAGTAATGTGTGGTTTAATAACCCTCCAAATGATTCTGGTGTGTGTTAAATTTTGAGAAGCATGAGATAGAAGAAAGAACACTTGTCTTAAGATCAAACAGACCATAGTTCTAGACCACTCTTTTTAACAGGGTGGCTTGGGGCCAGATACTTCATTTTAGTTGCTTTTTATTTTTTAAATTTTATTTTTGATTTCAGAAAGAGGGGAAGGTTTGGGGAAAGAGAGGGAGAAAAACATCAATATAAGAGAGAAACATCAATTGGCTGCCTTCCATAAGCACCCTAACAGGGAACCAAACCCACAACCCAGGCATATACCCTGACTGGGAATCAAACCAGTGACCTTTTGGTTTATGGGATGATGCCCAACCAACTGAGCTACACCTGCCAGGGCTAGTTGCTTGTTTTTTATTGTTTAAAATTGGAAAAAGTAGCTGCCTCACAGTGTTGGTGATAAATAAGTCATGTGTATTTCAAGGCAGTTTGCACATAAAAGGTTTGGGAATGTAAAGGATTAAGATTCTGCTGGGCAGGCTGACCCCTGATCAGGCTGACCCCTGACCCCTTCACTGCTGCGCTGGTGAAGGGAAGGTGTTTCAGCTCTTTCTCTCACAGCCCATTTACTGGATGACATGGAGTCTACCAGAAGGGCCAAGCCCATGGCTCCAGTGCATCTGTCCAGGGCCAGGCACTCAGCTACAAGCTGGCCCGAGACCTACGGAATGACCTGGTTAAACACACACACACACACACACACACACACACACACACACAGAGCAAGGTCAGGATTTGTATTTTAGGAGCATGTAAGTATTAGTACCAGAAAATGAAGTAGTGGGTGGTAGACGCTGAAAACGAAAGACTGCTTTGAGCCAAGAGGGGTCGTGGCAAGGTGAAATTATATGGAAAAAGAAGCTTTGATAAGAGAAAAGATATAGAAAGGGTGCTGTCTAGAGAGAAAAAGTAGAGCTGAGAGAAAGCAAAGTTACCTTAAAAGATGGCAACTCTGTGATCCACAGGGGAGAGCAGAAAAGAGAGCTGACCCTTAAAGCAATCTCAGCTTCTGATGGCTTTCTGGCATCAATGTGCTAGTAATGTATTAGGGGTCCCTTCTGATATTATATATTACTTTTTCCCTAGAGTGGGTGCCTATTCTTCCAAAGCCAAAATCCTCAATTCAGCCTGTTTTTATTATTATCCTATTTACACTGTAGAAGAGCAGACCCAACCTGGCAAGGGGGCCGGAAAATGGGTCAATGCCTTCGGCCATGATGGGTTATTCCAAGGAAAAGAGGGCGGGCCTGGCCCACATGTTGCCAGAAGCCTGCACTGGACCAAACAGATAGAAGTCAGGTGATCCACGAGGGCTTAAAAAGGAAGGTTTTTCTAACAACAAAATTTTTTCCCAAATTTATCTTTTTATACTTCTTTTATCAAATTTTCCATTATGAGCATATTTATAGGTTTAAAATTAAAACCTGTTTTGAAAATGTTTTGGATCCTTTCTGTAAACACCTTTAGAACAAGGTGTTTCCCTCAGTAAATACTGCCTTAGC
>CM052546.1:19758296-19791306 GCA_028533065.1 Trachops cirrhosus
AGGGCACAAAGGAAAATGTTCTCCCATTTCATTCAATAACCCTTCAGATATATCTGATATCCCCTCCCATCATTCTTGCATATATTAATTATTTACTTGCTTATTAAATGAACTCAGGAAAATTAATTACTACACACTCTATTAGAACCTGAGCCTAGCACTAGGAGAGTACAACAGGAGAAAAAATGATACAGTCCTTAACCTCTTGAAGTTTACATTATCCTAAGTCTTCTTTATTCCAGGTCAAAATTTCTTAGTTTCTTTTTGACTCATAACAACTCAATAGCCAAACCCCACAAACAATCCAGAGGAACTGAAAAGACAATTTTCCAAAGAAGATACATACAAATGGCCAAAAGATGCATGATAAGGAGCTCAATATTACTGATCATCAGAGAATGCAAATCAAAACTACAAGATATCACTTCATACCTATTAGAAAGGCAATCATCAAAAAGACAAGGGATAACAAGTATTGGCAAGGATGTGGGGAAAAGGGAACCCTAGTACACCGTTGGTGGGAATGTACAGTCACTATGGAAAAGAGTATGGAGGCTCCTCAAAAAAATAAAGACTAGAACTACAACACGACCCAGAAATCCCATTTCTGGGTATATATCCAAACAAACAAAATTACTATCTCACATATCTGTATTCCATGTTCACTAAAGCATCATTCACAACAGCCAAGACAAGGAAACAACCTAAGTGTCCATTGAAGGACGAATGAATAAAGAAAATGTGGTATTTTTACACACAGTGGAATACTACTCATGAGAGTTAAAATTTTGAAAGTGGTTTCAACATGACTTGGTGACTATGTTAGGGGACAAAGGAACCTGAGAGGAGACAGAGGTTACGCTGTTGCTAAAGGACTGAACCAAGTCATAACCCAGGTCCTCTGCTTCCTTAGGACCATTAGATGCACAGCGTGCAGCACACAGGAAAACCCACCTGAAAGATCATTGGGCAATAATCCAGGCATGGGGCAGAGTGATGGAAGGGGAATAAAAAGAAGGATGTGGATAAAAAAATGAACTAGACATTTTGGTTAATTAGATCAAGGGCCATGGAAAAGTAGGAACCAATGATGTTGATGCTCTCAAGAGAACAGAAGTTTTGAAAGGGAGGATTGACAGGAAAGAAGATCAGATTCGTTTTATAAAGTATGTTTGAAATGATGTCAGAGTATCAGTGGAAATGCTCCATGGTAGAATAAAACCAGGGAGAGTATGGAGACACCTACCATGTATCTAGCGATGTGAGAAATACTTAAAATGTCACTTTAATTGGCAAGAATTAATCCATTAATAAATTGTGAAAGGTTAGTTTAAGAAACCTTAAAGGACCAGAAACCAGAATCTACTGCAATTGTTTTCATCTTCTTCACACATTCTCTCTTTCTCTTACTGTGGCTACTCCATACCCATCCTGCATTTCCTTATTTGAAATATGGTTAGTTATATATTGATCTTTTTTCCCCAAATATATGTCTCTACCTTTAGCTATAGATTTTTTTTGGTTTCCATATATTACAAAAACTTTCTCTGTTCTTCCAGTAAACATCTACATTTCTCAACTGAAACGCTTCTTTCTCTCCTGTTCGAGCATTTAGTTAATTATTGACTGAGAAGAATCCATGCCAGGCTGGGAGAAGAACAAAGTTTCTGCAAAGTGAGACTCAGGGTTCTGTCAACAAGGAAACCTGGATGGGAGGCGTTCGCAACTGTTCTGGGCCCAAAGGAGGCGGTCTCCAACACTAGGGGTTTGCTGTTTTTTAAAAAGTTAATGTAAGAGCAGCTCAGAAGTTTCCTATAAATTAAATATATAATATAGAAATATTTTACCAATAAGAGGGAAGAGAAAGGGCTAGAAGTTTAATGTGAGCTACAGTACAGTATGGCAGCAATAGTCATAGTAACCGTTTATTAAGCTTTCAGTGCCATGGTCTGAGCTATGAGTTTTATATGCACCATCCTCTTTACTCCTCATGACAACTCCATGAAGCAGATGTAGGTTCCCACTCCCGAATTCATAATTCCAAACCCACAGAATTATGAAAACCAGAAGTTGTTTCATTTTGTACCTCATTTGACAGCAAAACCTATCAAGAGATGATGTAAGGCTATATATTTTTTATGTTATAATATTACTGTATGTTTGATTAGAGGGTACATCATATGACTTTTCTAAAATTAAAAAAACTCTGAATTCTGAAACTCATCTCACATTGGGGTTTTGGAAAAAAGACTGTGAAAGCTGAGGGTCAGAAATGTGAAGTTTAGTTCAAAGTCATGTAGGCAGAACTGGCTTTTCAATCACTATGTAACATGCTAGAAATGTTATCATCTCAGCTGCTGGCATCAGAATTTATCTTAGGGGAAGAACTGTCTTTGGGGAGAAAACACCCTGGAAAGAATTTATTGGGTGTAGTATCTTGAAGGCCTAGGTGTCATTTTGTTCTACTTTAGACAAAGAAAGAAACTGGTTGTTTTGTTCTGGAGTGGAAGGGGTAGAGAAGAAAAAGGAGAAGAAGCAAACAGACATTTGTGGGTTTGGCTTCCGCTTTGGGGAAATGCCAAGGAAGACTCCCAAGTAACAGTACTTTTAAAGGCCTGTGTGTTGTTTGGTTGTTTGGAAGGTAATGCAATACCTTCCATCATTCCTTTGCAAACTTACTGAAGTCTACTATGCTCACAAATGCTTAGAGTGAATGGAGTTTTTCCATTTTATCAGGTACTCTAGATTAAACAGTGTGCTTAACTCTGGAGATTAAAAAGGGGTCATAAATGCAGGCATTTAGTAGAAGGGAAAAGAAAATAAAAAATTAGGATTCCTGGTTTAATGTTCTATAATAAAAGCATGCATACAGGCAGAGTTTGTACCGATAAGGGAGCAACTCCTACTGCCTAGTGGAGCACAGTTATCCTAGCTATACATCTTCCGGGCAGCTGAAATAGGGAAGACCATCTTCACATAATACTGAAAAGTACTTCTTCAACAACTATGATTTGGATATCTTTTTTAGCAGTCCTGTATTTTAAAAGACAATTGTCACCTTGACCACTGTAGCTCAGTGGGTTGGGCATCGTCTCACAAAGCAAAAGATCTCAAGTTCAGTTCCCGGTTAGGTGGGGCACGTGGCTGGGTATTGGGTTCAGTTCCCAGTTGGGGTGGGAACATGAGGCAACCAATCAATGTTTGTCTCTCACACTGATGTTTCTCTCCCCTTCTCCCTCCTGTCTTCTCTCTATAAAAATAAATAAAATATTTTTAAAAAATGATTGCCTCAAACTGTTCTCTTCCTTTATTTTATTTTATTATATTTTTCAAATACAAGCAAAAGTTTACTTAGAAGTGACAGAGTAGAAAAAGCAAGCCAGGTAGGCTACATGGACTCAGGGAACTCATACAGAAGCCAAAGAAGGGCCCTTGGAGCTTCAGAGAAAGAAAGGCAAAGAAGACACACCTGAGGGGAAGGAGATGGGGAAGGAAAGGCGCAGGAGAGATGGGAAGAGAGAGAGAGAGGCTTGCGGGAAGAAGAGGGGGACAGCATGGCACTCCAGGGAGAGAGAAAGCCCCTGTTATCTTCCTTTACTGCCCCACAATAAATACTTATCACTGGCCTTTTATGTGTCGAATACTGGAAGGCTCTATAAAGGGTGTATGACATTATTTTACTTTTTCCCACTCTGGTAAATGATTAAAGGAACTAAGAACTTTGAGCCTGAAGAAAGAAGGATTTGGAATGGACCTAGTGGTTGTCCATACAAATCTATATTTAAAATACATTATTTTCCATCTTAAATCCTTTCTGACCCCAGGTCCACTTTCAGCAACAGCCTGAACTTCTTGAAACAGGTGTGTTCCCTTTGTGTCTATTCCTTCCAAGCTGTTCACTGTTTAACTTACTCTAGGTTCAATTTACGTATTACCAGTACTTCTACCAACACCTAACACATAGTAAGTGTCGGTAAGTATTTGCTGAATAAAAAAGTGCATCAGTTAGACAACTTCCATGTAGTGAGACTGAGGTACTTCCCCATCCTGCTCTCCCCACATGACCTGATATGCCATGTGTCAGCAAAAAGACAGAAGGGAGACAAGCATCACACAAGGGAAAAGAGACGTGGGCAAGTTCTGTGTGGTAAAGCAAGTACAAGCATCACTTTGCGTTAGAAGCTAACTAGTGAGATTCTGGACATCACCATTACAGTCCTATGGGATAGGGGAAACAGTCCTGTGAGCCACGGCTGTGGTCCAATCACCCTAGAGCAGCATTCGAGCTGGTTCCCTTTACAAAACACAAAGCCCAAATAGAACTCACTGGAGGGAGAAAAACTTGAAGCAATATCAAACGAGAAGTAGTTGATAAGCTGTCTCACAGAAGAGAAGATTTAGAGTAAACTATAGTCATTATGAACAAATATTTGAAGGAGTGTCATAGTGATAACAAAGCAGAATTGTTCTGAGGCCAAGGATTAAGATAAATAGATGGAAGTTCCAGAAGGACAGCTTCCAGCTCCGTATAAAGGACCACTTATTCCCATCTATCACCTGCACTATTTAAGCATTGGCTGGAGGCCCAGCAGTAGGTAGATGAAATTTAAACAAAAGATGGAGAGTTGGAACAGATCACTCCTGTCCTTCCCAATCCTGTGACGAACAGTCATTCTAGGGAATAACTGCAAACATCGGAAAGGTGTGTTGAGACAACCAGCTGATAGTCACTTTGCCTTAACACAGTGTTGTTAAAAATAGTGTTTGCACCTCCTAAGATTAAGGGTGAGACTTTTACCATGATCGTGATGTTACCACAGCCAGTTAAGTGGCAAACTGAGGGACCTCCAAGCTCAGTCCCTCACTGACAAGGCCACAGCAAGGGCTCATCTCCACTGTTTCCAACATTCCTTGACTATAAAAAAGCAAGCCCAAGACGGAGAAGCATATTCCAACTCTGGTTACATTTTTAGAGGTGCCAGTTAAAGGCCGATTTCAATGAGACCAACATGTCATGTGATACGTAAGGACGTTTTCCACAGCCGTGGGATGGGCCTCTGTGAAGTCAGGAGTCCAGGAGCAAAGACAAGACATCACAGAAGGGAAAGGCTGCCATCTGCTGTGCATGACAGTAAACAGAAGTGTTGCGTCTGCGAGAGGCTAGGCGGTGTTACAGAGAAAAACACATCTGATAAAACGTGCAGGGTAACCTCTGAGCAGGGAGAGACCAAAGGGAATGGGATGCAGAGACATGCCCACAATCACACAGCCGCCGCACGGTGACAGGGGAAATGGTAACTGCATCACTGGAAATGCTCTGACCATCCGCAAATCGATGCTGAAAAAGGATTGAATCTTGACACCTATTTATATAATTTATGAACATGATTGACAGTGTATTATAGAGTCTCTAGAATTATATGGAATATCTTCATAGCCTTGGGGCAGGCAGCCTTTTCTTAAACGGGATACAAGTCTACTCTAAAACATTAACAATAAAGAAAATCGGACCAATTAAAATTAAGAATCTTTGTTTATTACAAGATAAGGCTAAGAGGGTGAAAATGTAAGCCACTCAGCAGAAGATACTTATAACACATCCATCTATAGGAACTGAAGCTGGCAGAGTAAAGAGACCTTGCAAAACATCAGACGGGTTGAAACATTACATTAGGAACCAAGGCCCCCTGAAGCAAAGCCAGCGCTCTAACTATGTCATTGAGTTTAAATAACTGTTTCAAAGTGGAAAGTGGTGGGACATAAAGACGTGCGTTAGGAAGAATGGACAAGAAATATGAAGTCAGGTATATATTATACACACATATGCACATATATAACACATGCATGTGAATATATACATGTATACAGGTATACATGTGTATTGATATATGTATAGATACTAAGCATATATGTCAGTATTTGATCTCTGTGACCAGGAACATGAAAACTGAAATATCTGTGCCTCAGTTTCCCTTGTAGACTGATGGGAATAATAATGCTACAGGGATTACAGAAATGCAAATAAAGTACCACAGTGCATGGCACAGGAGCTTTTGAAAATTTTCAGCAGTAATAGTTATAATTATGGTTATATAGTGATGTGATTAACATAATTATTATTGAGTGATAGCTTTATGAACTGGTATGAGAAAGAAAGATTTTACTAATTGATTCAAGCACCACAAATATTTTTGCTGAGCTATGAAGGCTGGGTACAATCAAAACCTCTGGAACCTGTTTGGAGAGTAAGCAGTAGAAGGAAAAGGGATTATCGAGAAAAGTCATGAAGTTCCATGTATAATAAAAAATAAGGTTGAAGGGCAAAGACACAGCTAAGTCGAAGAGGTCTCCAAAGGTCAGGCTAAATGCATTAGGCTCCATATCTCTAGTTTCTGTCATTTTTCTTACTAGTCAAAACTTGGACAAAAGGTGAAAAAGGAGAAGGGGAATAAGAGGTACAAACTTCTAGCCATAAAAATAGTATGTCACAGGGATATAACATACAGACAAAAATATAGTCAATTATATTGTGATTGCTATATGGTGAAAGATGGCTACTAGACTTATGGTGATTACATCTTAAGGTATATAAGGGTTGAATGGCCATGCTGTACACCTGAAACTATATAATATTTTATGTCAATTATCCTTTAACAAAAATACAACTTGGGCACAGGGTGTGAAAATGAACAGGTGCCCCACAAACATCCCATTCCAGCAAGTGTTATCAGCAGCCATGAGACCAGTTCTCTTAAGTGTTGTCATCATTCTTGATTCAGGTGAATAATCAGTCCTTGAAAAAGAGCAGAGCGGGCCATGATATGCTTGCTTTAGTTCTTGATGGTACAAATACATAGATACATGCACAGAGAAGTGAAGAAAATGGGAGAATGTATGGATAGCTAGGTCATTTAAGCACACTAAATATGCCTAATAGTCTAGATCCTGAACAGGTCCACTTCCACCAATGCCTATCCCATCCTGTAGGGCAGGCAGTATTTATCCTGCCAAGACACTGATCATAGGCAGCCCAAATGTGTCATCCAGGGTTCCAACCCGTGGAAGGAAGAGTGGCAGCGTTACCAGCTGGCGATCATTCTTCCAGGTGAAATGGAGGATAATATTTGTGCACAATATTTGATTACTTTTTAAAGTTTGTTCTCACACCAAATGAGTATATTATGACATGCATTTTAAGAGCTGAGGAAAACGATCTACCCAGAGTCACAGCACAGCAATGGGAGCCAGGTCTGCTTCCTCACGTCCTCTTCAACTTGCTGCCTCCAAAGAGCCAGTTCCCGTCCCAATTTTAGGGCCAGTTTCTAAGTAGAATTTTATCTGAGTTTTGCAGCATTTAAGAAAATAACACCGAGTCTATAGGACACCACTATAGTAAAAGGTTTTTCAAACTGCCAGTCAGGGTTGGTGAGCTATGAGGTAGAACAAATTAAAAAATAACTCACCACATAGAATAAGGCTACATTTTGTTTCTTAACCATTTTATGTGTCCACACGTATGTAGACATGCCGTAGGCCATTAGACAACATTTAGTCTTTACTTTGGTCCACAGTTAAAATGTTTAAAAATCGCCCTGGCTGGTGTAGCTTAGTGGATTAAGCGCGGGCCTGTGAACCAAGAGATCACGGTTCGATTCCCAGTCAGGGCACATGCCTGGGTTGCAGGCCAGTTCCCAGCAGGGAATGCACAGGAAGCAACCATACATCGATGTTTCTCTCCCTCTCTCCTTCTCTTCACCTCTGAAGATAAATAAATAAAATCTAAAAAAAAAAAGTTAAAAAAAAAACATTATTAAAAAAAAATGTTTAAAAATCAGCGTTTGGTGGGAAGAGCCCAGGCTTTGGCTTCACACACAGGTCTAGTCTGAGTTCTGTTACTGCAGCTCTTACTACCTAAGGAAGTCCTGTGACCACATCCCAGCCAATTCTCCATGGGAGACCAAAGAAAAATTCCCTTTCTCAAAGATTAGCCCCCTTTACAGAGGCTATTAGAACCTTCTTATTGGCAGCAAGACTACTTGTTATGATCTAAGATGAAAGCAAAAAGCTTTACTCATCCAACCAGTACATGTCAATGTGCAGCCTAAACTCCATGAGGTCAGAAATCACACCCATTTCCCCAGCACTCAGGCCCAAGCTTTTAAAGAGTAGGAACTCAATGAATATTTGGACTATAACAACAGTTGAATAAACAAGACTGAATGAACCAACGAATGACTATTCTATAGCAAACACTGGAGACAGAAATAAGACATAAATCTGGGACTTTAGGAAAATTCATATATATATTTAATTTATATATAATATATTATATATTAAGTTTTATATATATCTCTTCACTCAGATTTTCAACAAATATTCATTTAGAAGCTACTATTCTCCAGGCACTTTGCTAGGTACTGCAGTAAACAGAATAACCATATTTGTTCCCTAAAGGTGAAAACACATAGTATAATAATCATAAAAACAGTTAAACAATAAAATGTAAGTGCTATGCAGAGTACCATGGAATAATATACAAGCAAGACCTAATCTGGATGCAGAAGACAGAGAGGGGGAACTTGGAAAACCAGCTCCATGAGAAAATTATATTTAGCCAGAGTTTGAGGATTAAAAGCTAGAAGCTCTTTCCTCCCCTACTGAGAGGGAACAGAGAAAGGGCCAATGCAGCCTGACAAACTGAACAGGGAGGAGACTGGAGAGTGGCATGCCCACATCTGCATTCTAGGAAGATCTGTCCTGTGAATGGCAGCTTTGAGGAAGAAACCATTGCAGATGCTGTTAGGAGACAACGTGAATGAAATTTCAGAAAGCCAAAGGGGAGTCCATACTATCACCTTAGATATGATAGTGTACAGTGATGAGAAGTATCCAGAACTGAGGTTATTTTGGACATAGATTCAAGATTAGAACTTGGTGACAAATTAAGTACAGAAGATGGTGCATGGCAAGGCCAAGGGAGGCATCAAGGAGAACACTTAGGTTTTGGCTTCACCAACCAGTTGGAACAAAGAGAAGCCATGGAGAGGCTGAAAAAAATATTTTGGTGTGAATGATCGAAATAGCAGTGTAGGACATATAAATTTTGCAGTGACTACAGGATGTCCAAATTATCAAGAAGGCACTTAGTATCTGGTCTAAAGATCAGAGGAGAGATCTAGAAAAGAGATACATATGATACATATTTTGGATATATATGTACAGATCATATATCATGTATATATGTATATGTATATATATCACTTATATAATATGAATAAATGAGCTCATCTAAGGAAATTAAAAAGTGAGGCACAAATAGGGCCCAGGGCCAATATTTGAGAAACTCCAAGTCTTTCCACATTAGAGAAAGAAGATTCAATGAAGAGGATGGAGAGGATACAAGGATGGAGAAGCTATGAGGAGGAGTTGTAGGGGACCCAAGAAAAAAGCTGATATAGAAGGTGATCAAGTGTGAAGAATCAGAGGCTACATGCTCTGAAAGAATGTCCAAGGGATTAATCAGCCTGAACTGGTGACCTAAGCAAGAACAAGTTCACCAGTAGTAGCAAAAGAGGGAGCTAGAACGTGAAGGTTTAGTCATAAATGGAAGATGGGAGAGCCAGCCGTGTATACAAACAGTTTCAAACGTGCGTTATCTGTTACATTCAAGCATGCTTAAGATGCCACAGAAGCCCAGAATGAGCTAAGGAAGTTTTCCAGTAAGGAACCACATTCAAAGTAAGTCTTAAAAACACAGGAAGAATTTATTCACATAGAAGCATAAAGAGGAGCATTCTGGTTAAACAGCATTACATATACTGAAAAAAAAATAGCAACAATAAAAATAATAGTGATGGATAATATTTCTAAGTGTTAGAAACTGTTCTAAAAGCTTTACAGGTATCAATTCACTGAAACTGCAAAATCGACCTCTTCCTTCTACTTCCCCCATTGTCTCTCGGTTAGACTGTGACAACAGCCTAGCAGCTGGGTTTCCTGCTGCTGGACTTGCCTCCTGGGTTACCCTCACAGACAGCTGAAGTGACCTTTGAGAACGAACATCATGTCATGTCATTCCTCCACCGTAACTCTCCGGAGGCTTTCCCTTTGATCAAAACACAAAGGCCCTTTATTAGCTAGGCCCCCACTGCTTCCTTCAGCGTCCCATCTGTGTTTCTATCGTCCTGGATATCTCTCCAACGCATCAAGCAAGTCTCGGAGCCTTTGAACTTTCTACTGTTTCTTTCTGTCTGGTGTGCTGGTTCCTGGATATTCACATGGTTCAGATGTCACACTTCCTTCATGTCTCTGTTCAAACATCACCTGATCAGCAAGCCCTTCTCTGACCAATCCAATAATAACTGTCTTCCAGCACACTTGTCCTCTTTATCCATTTTCTCCATGATATTTATCATAATCTGATATACTTCAGAATTATTTTTATTGCCTGTCTTCCTCAACTAAAAGTCAGTGGAAGCTCCATGACAGTGAAGACTGCCATTTCTATTTACTGAGAGATCCCCAGAGATGAGGACAGTTCTTGACATATGTGAGCATCTAGGAGGGTCTGAGATTTTACCCTACTTGAAAACTACCAAGTGAGCCTGCCGTGGTTAAATGGATGCTTGGAGAAGACACAAACTCTTACGTCAGAGACAAGAGACTTAAGTATTCAATAACGACAGTCAGAGTGTCACCATTTGTTCTGGTTTTCCAGGCCCCACTTCCACAGGGTGATGTGAAGAGGGCCCAGTGGTGTCTGAACAGAAAGTGCAGTGTGTTCCAACAGTAGGGTGCCAAACTTTTAAAAAATCCCTAGTCTTTTTAAAATGCTACCTAAGCTTTGCCCTCGAAGGAGATATTATCTTCATCATACTAAACACAAAGAGACTTCCCCTTTCATCCAGAGGGAGACACTATCTCACTTTCCAAGGCCATTTGTTACACAAGCACTCTTGGGAAGATGGGCTGCAACACAGGAAGTCCGTGCCCCTACTCACAAGACACGAGAAACATGAGGGACAATGAAGAAGTGTCTCCCAATAACACCTGGCAGACACAATACGTAACTTTGAATGGAAGGTCAACACTCTGAGTCAGGGGATATTACGATTTCAGTTCTCAGATGGTACACTGAGACACGACAAGAGCGAACTCCATCTCCAATATCACCGAGCTGGTGAGTGTCTCAGGCAAGCTCACACGCACCTCCAGGAACTGAGTCCTTCCAGTCTCTACTTGTCCCTCTGTCAGCTACTTTAGGCTTTGTGAATGGGTGACAGAAAAGAAAGAAAGAATAAAAAAGGGGAAAGCTAAAGAAAAAGCAAGAAAGAATGAAGAGGTTTTTAAAAATATGCACACCTGCTTAGATATCCAGAACTACAGAGTACAAGGACCTTCGAGTCCCCTTAGAGAAGAAAACACCAGGGCTGAAGAAAGGAAAGGCCTCCCCAAAACCACAGGGCAAGCTAGGGAGGCAGCCAGCTCACTAAGCACCAGAACTCTTGTCCTGACGGAACCTTGGCCTTGCACCTTCCAGGCCCATGACATTCCTTCCTCCTCTCTTACACAGGTGACATCACCCACACCTGGGGGCCAGGCTGCACTATGAAGTCAATCAATAACCAAGGAGGTCTGTGATGTGGGGCAGCAGGAGGAGCCAACCTGCCTATATAACCCTTCCAGTCCAAATGCTCCGAAGAGAAGTGGTAACTTCAGTGCGGTTTTCAGCTGAGCTCTGGGCACAACGCCTTAGCCATGAAGGTAACAGCCCTCTTTCTCCTCAGTGCCTTGGCCCTGCTGAGTTTATCGGGTAGGTGTCTTTGCATACTTTTCTGATTTGAATTAAGCCTCTTCTCCTGTTGCTTGACCAGGCACATTACCTTCTAGACTTAGACAGAGTCTAGTCTTGAACAGAAATTCTGGTCCCAGTGAGAAAGATCAATGGATAAGAACTATAGAAAGAGGGCTTTTAATGTAAAATAAGGAAACAATTTTTAAACTTGCTTGCAGAAGGAGACTTAAATGTAATGCAAAATTTAGTTTTGTGTCAGAGGACCTGGTTACGTGGTTGCCGCTAGTAACTATTTTCACAGCTAACTGTAAACTTCACTGACAAACTGAGGTAAGGACACTTACACTCCTGTATCACTAATAGTGAGGTCAGAGGCCTCAGTAACTGCTTGGGGGGCTCTCAGTGGGCCCTGGAAGGTATCTGCTCACTTCGAGCAGTAAACACATCACTTCTGTTTTCAAGGAAATGGACCGACTTTTCTGAAAAATCAAATTGAGATACTTTGGTCATCGTCAAATTTTTGCTTGGTCTTTTGAGGTTTCAGCAGGTAGAGAGTGAGGGGACACCAATGTGATGTCCTTGAGAGAAAACAGGAAGAAGAGGGAGTGGGGTGTGGAAAGGCCGGTGGAGAAGCCACAGTCTTAAATGGAAGCAGAGAATTCTGAAGAGAACAGAAGTAGCTTCTCCCACCCAGGACCCAACTTCACATGCCTGATTTATGTTTTCTAGGTAACGCCAGGGCTGAAGTCCCGGGAACACAGGTAAAGACAATTTTGTAATCTCTTATTTCTCAGCCCAGAACTGTTGGCTCTGACCAAAGCACAGTGCAGCGGTCACCCCTCAGTTTAGCCTGAGGTGCAGATGAGAAGCGTGAATGCCTCATTTTGCCGTCAACTCAAAGGATGGGAAGTGATTCTGTTTAATCCCACTTTTAGGCTAAATGTAATAGTGAAGTGGATGGGTGTACCAGGAACTATAACCCCGTCTGTGGGACTGATGGAAACACTTACTCCAATGAATGCGAGTTATGTATGGAAAACAAGTGAGTAGAGACTTAAATTTCTTTCAAAAGATATTTTAAGCTTGTTGTCTTCAAATGTTCACATATCTTATCCCTTGAAGCCCCCAATCAATATGCCAATATCATCCATTTTACCACAAGAGAAACAAGACATCTTGTTTTCCCAAAATGATTTTCAATCTTTTTCTCCTAATTATATATCTCATATGATTATATAGAAAGGAGTGTGTGTTGACAGAAAATAATATTTATTGTGTCAAGCATTGTGCAAGGCACTTAATATTCACTAAGAGCCGATGGAGTAAATAACACCAAGCCCTTTATACAGATGAAGGAACTGAAACTCAATTACTCTATGTAACTTGCTCAAGGTCACCCGGCAGCAAGTGGCAGACCCGGGACCTAATCCTTGCTCTTTCCACTAGGCTTTAAAGTCAGGTACCAGACCAAGGATCTGCGAGATGCAGAAGTCCAGCATGTTCTGTCTCTCAATTTGCTTATACTCAACGCTAACACAGGGTGGCCAGTGGAAGTATGAGCACAGTGCTCTGACAGCAGAAAATTCAAAACAACTAATTATGCGTGCTAGGATTTGGAAGTTTGTAGACTTTATGCCATAAAGAAGGAGAGAGATAAGAAGGAAAAAAATGAACAAAAGAGAGACAGGAATTAATAACAGGGTGTAACATAAAACGAGTTAAGGGCAATAAAACAGAGGAGGGAAAGTGTTTGAATAGTTCTCTCATGAATAAAAAAAATCCCTTGATGATAAGAAAAAGACCCATGCTTTTATAGCAAAACAGTAGATAGCCTGGATTTTTAGAAAAGCTCATACACCTAAAATACCCTTAAATTTAAAATACCATTCTGGGTGATAGTCATGATTGTGTTTACTAAAACCTCACATATGGAAATATGAATTATATGGATCGGGTGACCCAAACCTACTTTTATAGCTCTTTTATTTATGGACATATCAGCCAGCCTCAAGGAAACTAATTTTCTGAAGTGACAGTGGGTTGGTGTTGGGAACCAGGCTCAGCACTCAGAGAGAGAGATTTGCCACAGATTTTCTGTCTCACTCAGCTGCTGAGCACTTAACATGTGCCAAGCCTTGTGCCAGTCTCCTTGGCTTTTCTCGTGCTTGTGACTCAGAGGAAATAGGTCACCGGCACAAATAAAGTCGCTTCTTGCCACGTGTGACAAATGCCACCAAGTGAGCTGTGAGCAAACTGCTATAGGAGTGGAGAAAAGACAGGGATTTCTTTTACTGAAAGGGTCAAGAAAGGACTTATGAAAAGTATGTTATTTAAACAGAGCTCTGAATTTTGGCAGCATGAGGAAAGTATTCCAGGTTAAATAATGGTGTAAATGATCAAAACCAAAGAGGTTCCACAGGTGACCCAGAAAACCCAGGTATTCTGGAACTGATCTGGTATCAGGACGGATTCAGGCTCACATGACTACATACATGTCCACTATTCCACTGTACAAATTCCTGATCATAATATGGACCCTCTTCTTGGTCTGCTTTAAATCCTTTAAATCCTTTCGGAAAGCTCTCAGTGTTTAACAAGGATTCTGGAAACAGGTCCTCAGGGAGACATACTTAAAAAACATTAGGTGTTGGCTTCGTGGTGAATTTATTTCCACATTGAAGACTTGTAAGAGGAAGTTGAAACCACCTGTTAATTTTCTCATGACCCATGTTGTTGACACTGAGGTCAAACAACATGTTTCCATCCAAGGGGAGGAGAAAGCAATAGAACAGCCTTGAGACTTGAGAAATTTCCAAGTGCCAAGACCAAAGAGCCCAATATTTAGTGGAACCTGTTGGGAAAACATGAGCACAGAGCTGGGACACCCACCCTATCCCTTAGCCCTTAAAACCTGCCCGTCCGGCTTGTTCCCTCCATTCTTTCACAGAATATACGTAAATATGGGAGGAACATTTGATTGTCAGAAAATGTACCTTCTCCTGTATTTTTTCAGGTAGAAAAACAGGTCTACAGAGAAAATGTGGCTTTCCCAAATGCAACATCTTTTCCAATGTACTATATATTGCCTTTCTCTCCCTATTGCCCCTTAAAAGCACCAGACAAATGCATTGCATACTTAACAACTTAACACCTAGTTGTTGGGTTTTGTGATGGGTAGACAACCAGGGGCTTCTATCTCCTTGGTGGTTATGTGCTTGACAGATAGACTCAGTAAGGACCTTTTTCCTATGTCTTCTATGTCTTTGGGACTGTCTTCTGGCGAGTTCTTTTCAGTGCCCTCCAGTACAACTTTCTACAATGATAGCAATGCTCTCCAACTGGGCTATGTTGTTTCATAATTATTAACCACTAGCCATGCCATTGGCACTTAAAACACACGTAATACAACCAAGAAACTGAATTTTAATGTTAGTTAGCTTTAACTGATTAAATTTAAATAGCCCTACGTGGATCGTGTCTACTATACTGGACAGCTAGAGAAAAGAAGTGAACCTGTGTGCTCTGTTTAGATGTTTGTGCTTGTACATGTTAACTCAGAAAGAAGTATTATGGGTGGTCAATAATTATGAAACAAGAAAGCATCAAAACCCTTAAAGCAAAACATCAGCAAGGTCCAGATAAATACATGCACAAAGATACAGAAAAGCAGACGTCCTCAAGTAATAGAGAAATGGAGGAAATTTTATAAGACAGTATATTCAAGGAAAGTCTGGATAGAAAAATGAGAGATTTGGGAACAATCTCACAAGGAGCAATTAAAGGAGTTAGCAGTATTTAGCTTAGAGAAGAGGAAACTGGTTTCTGAAAGGTGGTGGAGGGCAGAAAAATTGTATCTGCAGGTAAGCATGCTGGCAGGCATCACACAGAATAGACAGATGACCTCCTTTTGTGAGATCTCACAAATATGAATCCCCAGACTTCTAAGGGAAAAGATCAGTCAGCCAGAAGGGCCTGCAGTAGCCCAGGCAGCAACCTGGAAACATGGTGGTTAAGACAATGACATCAGGAGCAACAGAGGCAGCGATGGATTAGAGATTAATTTCAGAGGTTGACTGTGATGCCCCAGTAGATCTGTAAAGACAGACCTTTTTTCTTTCTGTTATATCCCTAGTGTATGTAATAGTCAATCAATATACGATGAATAAATGAATGAGTGAATGAACATGTGAATGAAAGGAATAGAAATGGGGATGAATCTCAAACTCTTCCAGGTAGCTCAGTGGGTTAGAGCTTCATGTCACCCTGATACACCATGTTTGTGGGTTCAATCTCCCAGGGCATGTACAATCAACCAATGAATATATAAATAAGTAGTACAAAAAAGTGATGTGTCTGTCTCTCTTTCTCTATCCCTCTTTCCCTCCTTCCTTTCTCTCTTTCTAAAATCAATTAATTAAAAAACATTTTAAATAAAGTTAAACTTTTTTCATTGTTTTTCTCCCATAGTTACATTTTTTTGTCAGCAAAGTTTAAGCTAATTTTTTTTCAATCTCTTCCACAGGAGGCGCAAGTTCCCTGTCCTCATTAAAAAATATGGGCCTTGCTGAGAAGCAAGGTTGTGAAATCCTGTAAGACCACCAAGATGTCTGGCTGGCCTAATTATTGAATAAAATGCATCAAAATACTTCCTATGTTTCCCATAGGCTTTATTTTCAAAGGCATGTTTGATTAGGGTGGGGACAGAGGGCCGAGTTTATAAAATCCAGCAATCCTGTACTTTCAGACAGGGTTTCCTTCACGGTGTTTTTTCCTTCCACACCTTCCTCACATTCTGAGGACTCTGTCTCAGGACATGTGACTGCAGATATTAAGTGACAGGACACAGCTGATCATCAATACATTTAGTATCAGACTAGCATTTTCAGGAACAGTTGGAAAACTAGTCCAGAAACATATTACCCATCACCTTTCCCTACTGAAATGATTCCTTTAGGTTTGGGAGGGATTTAATTGAGCATCTGTTGTGCCTGCCACAGGTCTAGGTACACATAGATAAGATTTCAAAGAGCTGTCTATCTGGTAGAGAACAATTTAGTCTTAAGAGTCCCTCCATCTTGGAGTGTAGATTTCAGGTGAGACATGATTTTCTCACAGAGGCTCTGAATCATTGAGGAAACCAAAAAAAAGCTACATTTTCTCAACTACACTGTGGAGCAGCCTCTGTGTTCAGCCTTAATCCCTCCTTAGCAGAGGTGATTAATTCCCCATCAGTGACTGAGCTGAGGAGAAGTGATATACAGCATTCTTTCTGGTACCTGAGGTTCTGGTGGAGGACTTCAAAGAGCTTGACTTAGAGACACAGGTCATAGGGCCTGAGGGGTTTGTGCTGAGATCACCAGAGGGAAAACAAAATCCTGATTCTGAATCAATTTGAGGAATAGTGTCTTCTACCCTCAAACCGTCCCCAAGAGAAGATCTGGCAAGGAAGGGACCACAGACCACATGAACTGACTGTGAGGATGGTGTGTATTCCCATGTGAGCCACAATAACCCTGTAAGGTTACCCTTATCTTGTGAGTACACTTAGGAAGGTTAAGTGTGGACTAATACCACCAGCAAGTAAGATGGAAGAGTTATGCTTTTCATCCAGGCTGACTCCAAATCCAATGCTTCTCCATCTGAAGCACAGTCACCTCTGGTGGATTACTCCTTGTCTGTTCCTTCTGTAGGAACTTTAGGTAAGATCCTCATATGAAAAGGCCTATGTGTTTATACTCAGAGGCTGCAAATAAGGTGCAAATAGTCACATCCAAAAGAAGAAAGTACCAGTAATTGCTGAAAAAGAAAAGGAAAAGCAACTTAAATTCCTGAGCTCATCTAGAGAACTAACCCAGAATGGAGAAAGGGACAAAGGGTTAAAACAGCCTGAGATGCATCAGGTTACCCGATATATAGAAGGAAATAGATGATCCATCAAACAAGAAATAGCCAGTCAAAATCTGCCCCACACCTGCAAAAGACTGACACGAAAGTTTAGGCTAATTTCTCAGCACAATTTACAATAGCCAAGTGCTGGAAGCAACCTAGGTGCCCATTGGTAAATGAATGGATCAAAAAACTATGGTACATTTACACAATGGAATTCTATGCAGCAGGAAGAAAGAAGGAGCTCCTACCCTTTGCAACAGCATGGATGGAGCTGGAAAGCATTATGCTAAGCAAAATAAGCCAGGCAGTGAAAGACAAATACCATATGATCTCACCTTTAACAGGAACCTAAACAACAAAACAAAGAAACAAGCAAAATATAGGCAAAGACACTGAAATAGAAAACAGGTGGACAGTGACCAGAGGGGAGAAGGGAGGGAATTTCAGGGGAGAATGGGAAGGGTTTACAGGAACAAATATAAAGAACACATGGACAAAAACTAGGAGGCTTGGAAATGGGAGGGAGGTGGGAAGGGAGGGGTGGGTGGGCTGGGATAGGAGTAAAGGACAGAAAACTGTACTTGAACAATGATTAAAATAAAATTAGGGAAAAAAGAAAAAAAAAGTTTAGGCTAATTTCTTGTGATATTCAGAATACACATCTTGAGGTTTATATCTGACCACTAGGGGATGCTGTGGTCTGCCAAGTGACTGGACCAAACAGGCCCTGAACAGCTCACCAGACAGCATGCTAACAGAAGTTATGGATGTAAGATGGCTTCCAGCATCTTGTCCTTGACACTAGAGGACACTTGAAGGGCACCCCTAATACTACGTAATTTTGCCATGGTAAGCAGAATTTGAATCACTGAGTGCTAGAAAGAGTCATGTCTAATTGGACCATTTAACAGGTCTGGAGATAAAAGGTTTGGAAATTATAGGCAGAAGCAATACATAAACCCAGATTACCTTGCCTGCTTCTAATGGTTCTGCGCTCTCTCTCCTGTTAAAAGATAAACTGAGGCAACTCACGTTTCTGCCTGGCCATATTTTGGGGACTCCCAACTTTACTCTTGCCCAGTCAAGTTCTCAAGACACAAAAGAGGACAAATAGGAAGGAAATAACTGTTCCTGGAAGAGAAAGGTCTTAAAGCAAAGTCACAATTCAAAGATCTAATTCTTACTCTTTTTTTTTTTTTTTTTGCCTATCAACCTGAGTTTGGAAAGGAAGGAACAAGGTGAAATTTTACCTTCCTGCCTCAACCAGGCACCATAACTAGAGAAGGAGATGGACAGACACACTGCCTTTGGTCAGAATTGTGACTCTTCCAGAGTTTGCCGGGTCCCCCAGGATCCTGTCTGCAGGCTCCGGAGTGGGATCAGAGCAGGGTAGGTCCTAGCAGATCTCACCTGAGTCACTAAAAAGTGTAGAGAAGGAAACACAATTTTCCCTGTACCCTTTACCATAATAGCTTGGCTGTAAGGTGCCTTGTTCTCTCAGGTACCTCATACGTGGATAAACTCACCTAGGTTGAAAGTTCTCCCCCATGGCCACTGCAATTCAAGGTTATCTTTGATAAGCATAGCCTGCTTGTTCGGCCTTCAGACAAAATCTATTTACCCAAGGCCTCACACTGGCCCCAGTCCAGCTTACATTGGACCCAGCCTGACCCTGGAACCAGCCCGATCTCTAAGTTGGACCCAGTCCAACTACAGCCAGTTTGGGGACCCAATCTGGAAAAATAAATGGTCAAATACATTCTGGAAGCTTATAAGGCAAAAGCCGTGAAGCTAGAATCCAACAGGGACTTGGAAGTTCTAGAGGCAGTGAGAAGCCAGCAAGCTCATGGGGCTCGAGGGGTACCCGTGGCTGGCCGCCCGTTCATCCCGGGAGCCTCCGGTTCTCTCTTCTACCACCAACACTGTTACATGAAGAACTTGAGGCATATTAAAATTTTCAAGAGTTTATTTGAGCAAAAATTGGTTTGAATAGTCAAGCAGCCAATCTAGCAGATAGAAAGGAGCTACGCGGAGCCGTACAAACAAGAGGTTTTCCCCTGCCCAGAATGGAGTGGGAACAAGGCAGTTACACTAGACTTGGTCATTACAAGGTTCCTGTCCTTCAGGGGACGGATGAACTAGTGCTGATTAGGTGATTCCTGATGGACGGCTGGAAGGTTCCATTTCTGAGAAAGTCAACCCTGTAATTAAGTCTTGGGTTGGTGACGGGAGGCTTACAATAGCGACTCCATTTTGGGCCTGTTGTCTTATTTTTAATAGACCATATTTCCGGTATTACGTTTTTAAAAGAGGTATTTGCAAACTGGAAATTGTTTAGAGGGGAGAGGCTACAAAGATTGAAACTTTGTCCTATGATAAATGGTTGAAAGAAGTAGGAAAATTTGATGTGATAAGAGGAAAACTCTTAGAAATCTGGTGGGTCTTTTCAACCTATTTGAGAAAGAATGTTAACACCATAAAAACAGAACCTTTGTTCTTTTTTTAAGGCTATATTACAAGCTTGAAGACCATCTCTAACAACTGGAGGTGCTCAATTAATATTTTTTGTTACATAAATGAATGGAGAAGAGAAATGAACATGTTCTGGCTGGCCCCATAGGCAGAGTTCAGACTAATTGGGTAGGGATTAAAGGGAGACTGACTTGGACTCAGTAGAAAAGCACACACCATAACAATTCAGACCAAAGCTCTGATTTAGGAGTGCCTGGGCTGGAATGTGGCTTTCCCACCATCTACCATGTGTCCTGGGAGAAGTCAGAGAATTTCTCAAAGTCTCAGTTTCCTCCCATTTAATGTGAAGTTAATAATAACAAGTCCTTCATAGGCCAATCAGCACAATACCTGCCAGACCAGTAATTACTCCAGAAGTATTAGCTATCATTATTGTTTTGTTACTGTTATTATTCATCTCACTAACCTCTGAGCTCACTAACAGGTCTCCTGGTACCTGAACATGCCCCTGATAGGAGGGGATTTGCTTCTTCAGGTAACAATTCATTGCATGACCGCATTGCCAGGGATTTTATGAAAGAGATTCCTCGTAGAAGATGGGATGAAATCTCTCTGTTTTTAACTGTAAAACAAATTCCAGAATTATAAACCACAGCCCCAAAGTGGCAATTCAGGAGCTTTGGGGACAGTGAAAGGTTTTGTGGCCCTGGTAGAGGATAGGGCAGTAAGCCCACTTCCCACTGTTAGGGCCCCATCCCTGGGTAAAGACAAGAGCTGCAGCTAACCTCCAAGAGGGCATGCACACAGGGACAATAGATTTCCATACAGTGTCTTTACTTGTTTCAGAGTATGTGAAATATGAAACTACTGGAAGGAAATAGTGTACCAAAAATGCTTTGTCCCGTTGGAAAAGTAAACTTGTTTAAAATTAAATATTTTAAAAAAATTACCTATAATGACCCTCCTGAGAAATAGCAACATAAAAAATATTAAACCTTTTTTTCCTTTTGTCTGACCCAAAATATCCCCTACAAACCTTAGCTTACTCTAACAGAGTAAAAATAAAATGTATTTGCATAATAAAGGAGGCGATCACACTAAAAGGTACGAAGCTCTCACCATTCAAAGCCTTAGCACTGCCAACAATTTCCTTTGTTTTCTTTCATTGTATAAGCAGCAGCTCATTTTTAGCTAAAAATATGGAATATGTAGATAATGCAATGTTCACAAAAGAGGTATAATATAGTTTGCTTTTAAACAAGTCAATAATAACTGAAAGCCAACAGACAAGAACAAAAAAGTCAGTTTTGGTGAGAGGGTAACCCATTCTACTCACCGCATGTGTAGTTATGAGTAAGGAGTGTAAAATAAAATTAATTTATTTTGGCTTTTTATTATTGCCTGTTGAAGGAAGAAAAAGAAAAGGATTCTAAATTGGGGATTATGAGTCACCAAGGGAAGAGTGTATCAGAAATAGAAATAAAAAAGTAAACACAAAGAGAAATGTACAAAAAGAAAAGGAAAAGAAAGAAAAACACACACCTGTGGACGTTGCAGGGGAATAAAGCAGAAAGGGTTATGTGTACTAAAAAACGAAGCAAACCAGGACAAAAACAGAAAGCTAAGCATCTGAATAGAAAAAGAATGAGAAGCAGAGAGAAAGACAGTGAAAATTTAGTGAGTGTCACAGTGAATGTGATTCTGGGAGAGCACAGTCAAAGTTGTTATATTTTGAAATGCTCGTGCTAAATTGCAGTGTCTTTAAAAGCCCTTGTATTTGCTGAAAGGCACTGTATGTGCTTTTCTTTGAAATTTACAAGTGTGTTTTTGAAATAAACTTCTTTGGAGTTCTAGAGACCTTTAAAATGTTCAAGAAGTGCTTTATAGAAATTACTGCCAAACTTTAAAGACACAAATTAGGCCCAGGTGAGAGTTAAAGAAGAATAATAAAGGTGATAGAAAGTAACCTGTATTGTGTGATTCTGGCTGCCAGACCCCACATCCACACACAGCAGCATCGGCGGGAGTGCAACCTCCGGAGCGCTCGCTCCGCTCCGTGATGTGGGTGCAACCGGAGGAGGAGGAGTAGCAGCTTCGAGCTCCTGCAGCCCTGCTCAGATGCAGATGCACTTGCAGCATCAATGGCTGCACTTCTGGCAGGCAGCTGGCAAGAGCAAGCCAGGCTCTGCCCAGCATCTAGTTCCTAGGTAACACCCTTCTTTCTTTTGTGCCTTCAGCCTTTCTAAGACCAGTGTAAGCAATTCCCCTCATTCAATCCCTCTTAGAAATACTTACAATGGTCTCTGATTTCTGGGCCTGACAATAACTGATACACACACGAACCCTTGATTTGTAAAATATGGGAGAAAACGATTTTCCAACGTGTCTGCTCTTTCTAGTCACTGTTTCCTACCCTAGTCCGGTACATCGTTTGGGGAAGAGGGCTGATCATCTCAGCCATGGACACAGTGTGGTGCAGCAGAAAAACAGCTGTGTGATCTTGGGCAAATTAAAATTACCTTTCAGGGCAAATTTCCTTCAAAGTGGAATGATGAATATAAGGTTGCCCACCCCCCCTCCACAGAGATAACTATGTAAATTGCAATACACAAATCATTTGCTTATGAAATGAGTTAAGTGGTTTTAGAATTTCAAAAAGAAACTGGAATCAATAGGTGACATGAGGCTATTTGACTGCTATAAAGAGAATTTTTTGTGGGTCTACTATGCTCCTTTTATTCTGCTCTAATCTCTCTCTCTCTCCCTGCCCCGCCCCCACCGCCTTTCCAAACCTCTCCTCCACACTTAACTCTATCTCTATCTCTTTGTATTCTTTCTCCTCTTTTCTTTACTCATGCTTTCTCACTCTATCATAGACCCACCCCCAGAGAGACACACATAGTTTGGTAACCCCCTTCTATGCCTAAGGTCACTGACAATGTAGCTACCTGACATGTGACCTAACACTGACACTGTAGTTAACACTGACACATGTATCTGTATCTAAAAACTTCATTTACCAGATGCTATAAGCATTATTCATCGAACATCCCCCTGCAATGAAGAAGATGAAAGAGGAGGAGGAGGAGGCAACAGCAAAGGAGGAGGGGAAGTTGTTTCCAAGTCTGTAGAACTGCATTTCAGATATCATTTAATTAAGTTGGAATTATACCAGGCATAGGTACTTAAAAACAAATCTTGGAAATTCTGAAGAGGATGGCTAAGCAAGATACTGGTCCAGGCTCAGGGTGAAGGATCCTTCATGGCAGAGATGGAGCTGCCATGTCGACAGATCCCAGACAGAAGTGGCCTTCCTTGCTCTGCTGAATCAGAATCCCCTGAAGGAAGGAGCAAAGGGTGTTAGAAATCAAAGAATACACTGGGCCTGTGAGCCAGTACAAAGGGATGCCAAGACTGGGGAGAAAGAATGTGAAAGCTGCTGCCTTGCCCTCCAGGGAGCCCTTACCCCAACTACCACCCCCACTGTACCCCTGACAGCAACTGCTAAGGGAGAGCCTAGTTCAAGTCCAAAGGCCTGAGTGCCCAGATGCTTGGCCTCCCCAGGAACTGCTACAGATCACAAGCTTACTCAGCCAAAATGTCCTGAGCTTGGAGGACTCCTGAATGAGCTGCTCCTTCTATTCCACAGAGAAAATCCTGAACACACTTGATGGAAGAAAGGGGCACAGTCCATGAGAAACACACACACACATACAACCAGCAAAGGAGGCAAGGTCAAGAGATTGGGGATGAACTCTTTCAGTGAAGCTGGCATTGAGAACGAAGCTTCTCAGGGGTCAGGGGAGAGGAAGAGGTAAGGCATGGAGGAACTCACCTGAGAATCAGGGCAAGTTATCCTCAAGGAAAAGATTATCACTGTTCTCAGAGATAGCGCTCCTGTGTCAGATTTCTCACTAGTTTTTTAGACCCCAACCACCAACACTCTTCTAAACCCTGCCCGAGTGCAAGCTTTGCCCTTACTTCTCTCATTTCCACCTTCCTCCGATCTTGTCTTTTCCTGTTTTTGCTAGAGTTCTATAGTGAGGCAGTGAAGCATATCATTTCTACAAATTGTGCCTATGAGAACCAAAATGGGTATTCTGCCCACCTAAGAAGGAGGTAGCTTGTGAATTGCTGACTTTGGAAAGCTACACAAAGTTTTCACCTCAGACATTCGAAGAGTCAAAAACCAGAGGTTACCTAGCTGGTATAAAGCACATGAAACCAAACATCATTAAGAGAGACTGGTATCAACAATGTGAAGTTCTAAAAGAGGTGTGTGATTCAGCCTATTCTAAGGAAGCTGTGTGAAATTCAAGAACACCCCATTTCATTGTGCTTTGCTTTATTGTGCTTTTTTTAACACATTGAAGGCAAGACCCTTCACCAGCAAAAAGAATACAACTCACTCTATGGGAAATTCAACTCATCACATTGGTCTGGAAGTTAACCCTGAGTGTCACTGAGGCATGCCTGCACCATGTGACTGCAGCAGGTAGAGACCAGGGATGGAACAGGGACTGAGGACTCCTAACAGCAGGGCAACACCAGATTCCTTAGTGTATCATTAGCTGGAGGTCAGTTTCAGGTAACAGGCAAGGAACTAAGGATAAATTCACCGCTGTCACAGGATACTTTCAGCAATGGGAATATCTGTGCTTTGGTCCCAGGAGAGGAAATGGCGAACTTCCCTAGAAGGGAGGGAAGGAGAAAGAAGGAGCCTGTAACTCTGCCTTCTCTGCTGTCACCCGTGAATCCTGGACAGCCCTGGATTGCTGCCCTGCGATGAAGTTCCTCTTAGAACCCAGAGAACCCAGGTGGGAACACCTGGCGCCCTTTCTGTGCCCAGCAGGACCCCTGCCACCAGCTTCTGAAGTTTCTGCATAATTATCCACCCACCTTTTCAGAATAAAGGGCATCTCAAGAGTCACATCTTTTTCATTCCTAGGAAAGGAAAACGGAGGTTGGGCATCGGATAGAACCATCTGCTACTGTCCTGGTCACCTTCTGATTTCTACTCTTCGACAGCAACCAAATCCCACCTAATGCCCCTTGAAAACCAAGAAGTACAGAAGGGCATATAGGGCAGTTTCTCCCCCATGATGCCTTCGCATTACAGAAAACAGTTACGCATGCTCCAAGACAATCGTTTGAAATTAGCTTTGAGTGGGCAAGGTTTGCCAGGACTAGTAGTTCCCCTGACCCAGGAGAGAACACTGTAAGTGTCAGAGAAGGTGAACCACAGGTGTAAGAGGCCATGAAGACATGACTGGCCAGGAAGTGTAAGGTGAGGGGCAGAGCAAAAACAAATCCAGCCCGAGGGAAGGGTGCTCAGATCACACCCAGGTCAAAGCTCTCTGTCGTGTTCCCTCCCCTCCATCCCAACAAAGCTCTCCAATCTTCCCTGCCAAGTCCCGGATTAACCTGGATGCTCACCTGACCCAGCTTCTAACTCTTGTAATTACCTGTTTATCCTGCTGTTTTCTCAGGATTTCTGGCTGCGTGTATCTGTTGCCCCAGGCAGACCAGGTTTAAGGCATGTCCATCTGTCTCCCCAGACCAACTTAATTTAAATGTGCATGTCCTCCTGGCTGAGAGTTTTTCTAATTGATGTTTCAGGAAAACTGGGACAGAGTCATTTCTAAGATAGAGCACTGCATTTATTTACTCGAAACCACTGGGAAAGAATGATTGATGAGCCAAGGCTGGCTTTTCACCATATGTACCCAAAAGAGCCTGCATGAAGCATTGCTGTGTTTCTCAGCATGTAGTCAATGGCAAGTGCATTTGATTGGAACAAGAGGGAGCTATTTAAGTATTTCAGTTTTCCTGTTTTAGTATTCCTGTATTGTAGTATTACTATCAGACCACAAATCAACCAGGTCTTCTATATAACACCTGAAATTTTTAAAGTCATTAAGTAAATACAAAATTACTATATTTTCACCATTTAAACCAGGGACAATTCATGTATTGAAGCCCATGAGAATTTCTGTAGTCAGAAATACGGATTCTCAGGCCTAAAAGACTCCTGAAATATGAGCGGGAAAGTCTGACGAAAAGGCTTTTTTCTAGAGGTTTGTCTAACATTTTCTGTATGATTGTGTGGATCCTGCGGTAAACCTGCCATATGTTTAACTTGTTTTTACCATGTTTGCTTACTTCGACTTTCTGATTAATCTTGCTTTCATTGCCCTTTCACCCGAGGTTCCCTTCTCAAATGCTTCACTGCAGAGAACGTATTTCTGATGCCCGTCACCGCCCCGTCCCTGAGGCATTCCCTTCTAGTCAGGGCTGGCAGAAAATCACAGCAGTGCCGATGCAGCGAGGTTTGTGACTCAGGAGGATGTGAAAGGCGGAGTTTGGCCATTTATAAACTCCATTACATACGTAGACTCTATAGGGCATCTGAACAGTACTTCCCTGAAGAATAATTACTTAAAACTGGTCAACAATGCAAACTGTGACCGGACCAGGTACAGGAATGAGATGATCTCCCAGACCTCGCAAACTCAACTGAGCACTCTTATCATGTGAGAACCATGGAGCAGGTCCTCAGGAGACGGAGACAGAAGAAGAAAACAGGTGATTATATTCCACGTCCTACCTCTGCTAGCTCCTGCTATACTCATTTGGGCAAAGAAGGGGCAAAAGGGACCGAACTAAAACCCAGGCTTGTGCTGTATTTCTCTACGACTCCACCCATGCTGAGACTGACAGTGTGGGGGAGTGGGGAGCATGCACTGCAGGGGACCACAACACTGCATTCCTCCTGATGCCACTAGAGTTGATTTGTTGCCTGTGGTGGCCTATGATCTACAGGAGCTGTCCAGTAGTTGAGACCCTTAGAAGGGACAGGACAGCAGAGACCCCAGAGACCTCACACAATCTCATAAACAAACGTCTCAGCTGCACAGGTCCAACTCAGAGAGGTCTGGTTATACTGTTGGGAGGGAGAGACATTCACCATGCAATAGAGGTAGCTCACACTCAATGAAGTCTTAAGGCAAAGGTTCAATAATCTCTAAAAATGTCTATCCTGGAGAAGGAGCTCATAATACTTGATTCTCAACTACAGTTCCCAATATTACTGTTACGAAAAACTTGCTGAGCATTTTATAGAAATGTCTAATCACAAGAATAAATCAAATGGCAAACATGACATGGATGACAAAGATGTCCCCTTTAAGAAAATGACACTAGGAATTTTGAGCGGTCAGAGGTCAGCGTCCTGCCCATCTGAAAAGTAGCATGAAGGTTCCTCTTCAAGGTTTGGTGCCTTATACTGAAGTATAAGAGAGGAAGGTGCCTTCTAGAAAACTCTGATGGGCCAAGATACAAGAAAGCATGTGTCTCAGCTTCACATGTACCCTCCCATCTTTGATTGCTGGTATTAGGGCTGAAACCATGCAAACCCCATGCCTGCTTGACCAGTCGGCCAACTTTGCCAACGAGGCGGGGAAGGGGGGATGTTAGAGGACGACCAGAAGACTGTAGGAGGGAGAAGGGAATTTTTCTTTCCCATTGGCATCCTTTGAGCGTGAGGTTTGTGTGAGCACCGCTCCAGCAGCACTGGGAATGGGCGGGAGATGGAGGTGGCTGCGAAAGGCTCTGTAAAGGGGAAAGAGGGGGAGGAAAGGGAGAAAGCCCACAGAAAAGTGTTATAGACACGATGTTCCTTCCCCTAAATACTCCTGCATACATTTCCTAAAAACAAGGACAATTTCTTTCATAACAAGGGTTCAACAATGATCAAAATTAGGAAATGAACACTGATACAATTCTCTCTAATCTGTCTACCTTATTCCAATATTGCCAAATAGGCCATTAACGTCCTTTATGGCAAGTTGTTTGGCTTTGCTTTGGGTCCCCAGGATCTAACCCAAGAATCCATAGCACCTAATATTCATGTCTCCAATCATCTTTAATCTAGAAGATTGTCTCAGTCCTACTTGGCCTCTTACTACATTTCTGAATTTTTGAAGCGTACAGGCAAGTTATTTTGTAGTGTCCCTTGACGTGGGTTTGTGTGCTGTCTCCTCATGGATTAGAAGCAGATAATGCATTTGGGCAGAAATACCCCAGAAGTCATGTTGTTCTTTCATGTTAAGAGGCATGTGATTTCGTTCTTCTATTCTTGGTGCTAACTTTAATCAGTTGATTAAGTGATACCAACCACCTTTCTTCAGTGTAAAGTTACTATTTTTCCTTAGTAATTAATAGGAACTTGGTGGGGAAATAGGTTGAAAATCTAAATATTTTTTTCCTCCTCAAACTTCCACTCATTAGTTTTGGCATTCATGGATGATTCATGCTTAAAAGTATTATGATGATGCTTGCTAAATAACAATTTGCCAAATGATGGATCATTCCTTTTATAATTATTAGTTGGCATCTTCCTCTAACAGATTTTCCTTCTCCCCATTTATTCCATTTTATTCATTTGTTTGTTTAGAACAGTATAGACTCATGGATTCTAATTTTGTTACATGGATTATATTCCATGACTACCATTATTCATTTTGATGCCCCAACTTTCCCACATTTTGCTAGTGGGAGTTCTTTCAAGCTGGTGCCCCTGACTTCTGAGTTGCTCCCATCATTCTCTGAATACTTCCTTACTTTCTGGCATGGCAAGACGTTCCAGGCTCATCTTGTACTTTACTGCCCTGGCCCTAGGGTCAGCCACTTCTCCAAGGAGACCTGGTTTCTTTGCCTTAAATGAAGTATGGTGTTTAGAATTCACGACCTGGATGCCGGTGTGTCATCGCTGCTCAGCCCTCTCAGCAGACAGAGGTAGCATACCCATGTGTATTCTCTCCCTCTCTGCCACATCTCACTACCAGTGTGCATTCATACAGATGATCGGTGAAAGTGTCTGTTTCTCCACAGCCATTATCAACAGAAGCTGTTTCCATAATGATCTGATTTTATCAGACAGTTTCCAACGGTCTGTTCTGGTCATAAAGGCCACACTCTCACAGATCTGGAATGGGGCAGTGCTCACCATGCACTTCAAAGTGTATGCTGCACCAGAGCCTGGGGGCACAGGATGGTTCCATGTCTCCAAAGGGCTCCCCTCAGGGTGGCCGGCAATGGTGAAGTTCTGTCTTCACCATCTCTCAGCTCTCAGAAGAAAACAGGTGGGGTATTTCCCACTCATCTCTATCCACCTGTCCCCTTGCATATGGGAGACAAAAAAGGGGCAACACAAATCAGAGCACAAATGACAGGAGATGCGTGAAGCTCTGACTCAAAATCTGGTCCCTGATATTAACCTTGGACTACTGAAACTCCTGCTAATTTTAGAGACTTTAGAGGTTTCTCACTGAAAAAGAATCCTCTCTTTTGACTATAAAGGCTCCCATAGAAACTTGCCACAAAGACAAAGAATAGGAAGGAGTATTGGAAAGATGAGTGTGTGACTAAAGCACAGGGTTCTATTACTCCTTTTTGGCCAGCCCTCAGTGCTGAGGTTCTTGCCCAGAGTAAAAAGTGACTCAGTGGAGAAATAGGACAAAAGACTTAGCATGAAGCTCTATTCCACTTGATTCGGCCACAACAAATGTGTTCACCAAAATGTACATGTGAAAGCCAATCTCAGACTCTTTACTAGCATAAGACGTAGGATACATCCACAGCGGCCCCACAGCGTTGATGAGGTCCTGCCAGAAGGCATGACTGAAAAGATCCTCGTTTGATGGCTAGACCCAACAAGTTCTGGCGATGATCCCAGGAGGAGTGAGCATCAATGTTCTACTGATGAATTTTTAATCAAGCCAAGATTGGAGGGGGAGTAAGTTCTAGCTTCCAACTACAGCTCTCATGTACAGCTGGAAAGACTGTGGGACCTTGACTGCCCTCATGGAGTGAGTCCCCTTTCTACTGTGGGGCGGTGGTGGGGAGATGCCCATACCAGGAGGACACTAGGAATGCTGGTGACACATCACTCAACCACTGGTTGGAGACAATGAACAGGAACAACACCAGGATTCTCTCCAGGTTTGGTCTCGCAGACTAGGCTGCAAGCCAAGAAATTACCATTCTGAACTCGGAATTATTAGCCTCAATCATCTCCATATTTTCATCCTCCATTTTATATGGGAATCCGTCTGATCTGAGAAGAGGGTGTGGAATGGAGGGAATTATGAGGACTGAAGGCACTGAATGAAGCAAACAATTATTATGTGATGTATTAGCTAAAGCTCAGATTAAAGAACCCTGGGAAGACCAGATGTTAGTAGCTGCTATATGAAGCTCTTTTTCTTGGTCAAAAACATCTTCTTCTAAAATCCTGTTTATAAAACATTACTCAGGTTCATCTGAGGAACTAAGGTCCCAAAACTAAATTTAATATCCATTAAATTTATCCATTTCAACCTTTGGTTCAAGAGCTAGAAAAGATTGTCATTATGACTTATAAAAAGCCAGGCCTGCCCTGGCTGGCGTAGCTCAGTGGATTGAGCGTGAGCTGTGAATCAAAGCATCGCAGGTTTGATTCCCAGTCAGGGTACATGCCTGGGTTGCGAGAGGCAACCACACATTGATGTTTCTCTCTCTCCTTCTTCCTCCCTTCCCCTCTCTAAAAAAAAATAAATAAATAAAATGTTAAAAAAAATTTAAAAAAAATAATATCTTAAAGTTAAAAAAAAAAAAAAAGCCAGGCCTTAATTTAGGTCCCAGAGGCCACAGTTGGGCATAAAATATTCTTTCTGGGCTTGATATCCCATACTGAGGTCGGGGACATGAAGGCTTCTTCTCCTTAAGGAAAGCTACGTGAAACAAATCTACCCTTGTCCTATAATATCTCCATACAGATCTCTGCAAAAACCCAGATCCAGGTCATTTTTCAGAGAATTCTGGGAGTTTAGGAGACTGCATGATACAAAGCACTTTGCTCTTCCTCTTAGACATTCCCACAGTGTCAAGTGATACAAGGTCTGGCTCTGAGGACCTACAAGAAGGTCAACCACTAGGTTAGTTTATTCAAGGTCACAAGGATCAGTCCTGTGTATAAAATGTGTATCTCAAGGCTTGAAGCTCAAATAAACCACATAAGTAAAACCACTCTTGTCCTTTCCTTTGTATATTGCCTATAAATGTCTAGCTTCTCAAATGTCCTTTGGGCCAGTTTTGACATATTACAGGTCCTCTGACATAAATAAATAAATAAATAAATAAATAAATAAATAAAATCACTGATGTGTGCATTTGGCATTTGCCTTGGGGTCCTGATTTTACCATTTTGAACCTTCTACTTCAACAAGAGTTTAGAGTTTTACCGATTTATTTGAGAGATGGATTGGGATTTTGTCAAGGACTGAGAAATGTATTAGAAGGAGAAATAGATACTGGGAAAAGGGAAGCAAGTTGGACTTAGGGTAAAAGAAAAGAGGTTTAAAAAAGAGTTAAAACGAAGAAAGCTGCTTTCTTGAAATGTAACTTCCCCCCTGTGGGTTTTGCCCCACCTTCCTTGCATCATCCCTGCTCAGAAGTAAATTACTGTCTTCAGATTGGCAGTGTCTGGCTCCTTCAGCTTGCAGCAGGAGCTAGAGCCAGGGGCGTGGTAGACAAGAGTGCTCCAGAAGGCGGCAGTGGGCAGACGCAAGAAATCGCAAAGATTTCCTTGCAAAGTTTGGTTGCCCTTGGTAGCGGGGAGGAAAGTCCCACAAAACTCAAATTTCTTCTTAGGCATTTTTCTAACATGGAGCTTGCTAAAGCTCCAGGCTCCCAAGTCCACGCTTCAAATTAACTATAAGAAACGAACTGAAGAGTAATAAAATGTAAATGAGGGCCGTAAATATTTAAAGAAAGCTGTCTCATAAATATGAGACCATGAAATCTGTAAGCTCCACTCTTAGGTTATTCTTTCCACTTCTTCAGTCCCTTTGCACCTGTCCTGTCTGTCACAGGAAAATTAGTACTTAGCCATTTGAGGGAACTAAGAGATCACTTGGGGATCTTGAGATGGGAGGTATTAAGGAAATTTTTAAAAAATTTGGGTGCTAGAAGGAAAAGAATGGCTTTAAAGGTATTAATAAGAAAGGTTCAGGTATGGGGAGGGGAAAATATAATAGAACAGCTGAAAATCACAGAGATCGTTCTATGTGCCAGACATGTGCTAAAGTATTTACAAACATAATTCACTTAGATCTCTACTCAGTAGGCAAAGTTAACTTTTACTCTGGCTTCACAGATGAAACAATGAGACTGAGAGAAGATACGGTTACAAGGTCTCATGATTAGAAGGCAAGTCCCTACAATGCCACCTCTAAAATGCATTCATTCAAAACAGCCCAATTTTCTCCACATGCACCGCCACCACCCTAATCTAACTACTATCATCTCTGTCCTGGATGACCACAGCATCCTAACTACATCTACTTGCCCACCACTAATTCACTTCCCACTATGCTTTGAAGCAAGTTTAAACTCTTCAGTGGCTCTTCACTGCCTGACAGTGGGCTCCAAGGTGTTGCATGATTTGGCTCTTGCCCACCTTCCCAACTTCCTTTCATGCCACTGTTCCCCATGCTCACCATCTCCAGCTGAACTGACCTTCAAAAATATTTCTCATTCCTGAGCTCTCTCCTCTGAGCTCATCCTTCTGTCTGAAACTCTCTTTTCTTAGTTCTTACATGACTGGCATGTTCCATACTTTATTTCTCAGTTTACACATCACTCGCACAGCAAATCATCCTCTCTCTCCCCTCCCACCTCCGGTCCTTAACTTCCTTTCAGCTGTTCGTTGTTTCACAACACTTGTGAAAATCTGCTATGATTTCAGTGTTTTGTTTCCTTCTTCCTTGGCTACTCATCCACTAGATGCTCAGCTCCATCAGGATAAGAACTATG
>CM052546.1:19791806-19806892 GCA_028533065.1 Trachops cirrhosus
ACTTTATTTCTCAGTTTACACATCACTCGCACAGCAAATCATCCTCTCTCTCCCCTCCCACCTCCGGTCCTTAACTTCCTTTCAGCTGTTCGTTGTTTCACAACACTTGTGAAAATCTGCTATGATTTCAGTGTTTTGTTTCCTTCTTCCTTGGCTACTCATCCACTAGATGCTCAGCTCCATCAGGATAAGAACTATGTCTGTTTTGTTCACTGTGGGATGTGTGTGCTGATTGTAGTACCTGGTTCACATTTTCTACTGTTAATACCAAGACATTCTGAGCTCCTAAGACTATAAAAATTATAAAAATTATGGTGCCTCCCATAGGCAACTGAAACAAAGAACACTACTAATATTCAAACAAAATTTACATGCGCAGTGAAATTAAACTTATTGTAGATTTTCTGATTGCTAAATGTTGGGAAAAGATCATTGGAACAGAACTTTTCTCATTTATTTGGTGTCCCTGATTTGCTAGTAATCTAAGCCCACATGTTTTCTGCCACTGGGTTATATACGATTGCACAGGACCTGAAAGGAAAAACTGTTCCAACGTCAGAGCAAACGTTTGCATTACCATGTAAATCTTACTTAACAAATCTCTAGTGGAAGACGGGTTACTGTTAGCGTGGTAAGAACACTGAATTTGTTGGCTTCTCTTTATGCTTTCTCATTCCACAAAGCCTGTAGCTCCTCAGCTACTTACCAACAAATTCTAATCCCCCAAATAAATTATTAGAAGGCAAATATGGAGAAAAGAATCTCTGTGTTTATATGTGTTAGGAAAGGCAGGAGGCAGATTCTGTGAACAAACATGCAAGTGGCACATAATGTATGTGTAGTTAGTCTGCTAGGTAATAAATAGCATTAAACAAAACTTGAGTCATACGCCATGTTCTTCCATACCTAGGGACCTACATGTGTTTCCATTGCTTCGTCTGAAACCACCGACTGCCCACCTCACATTCCCTTCAATAATATCTTCTCAGGCCCCCATACTTAGTTACATCCTCCACTTACATGCCATCAGAGCTCCCTGTAGTTTTCTGGTGTAGCCTTCAACTTCACTTAAGTACTAATGTAGTCTCGCTTCCCTTTTAGATTATAAGCCCTGTGAAGAGAATGCTCATGTTATCTTATTTACAGCTGTGCCCTTACTCCCCAGTATACTACACAGTAGTTGCGAGCAAGAAATATTTGTTAATGTATCAATAAGTGAGTGAATGAACAGTATCCCTGACCTCAGCATTCTTACAGTCAAACAGTAGAGAAAGACAAAAAAAAATTTACCATTCAACATAAGTGTAGTAATAAAGATTTGACAGGGGACAATGGGAATCTCAGTTCTAATGCTAATCCTAGTATCACTGAAGACTCCCTGAAGGAGGTGATGGATAAACCCAGAAGGTTGAAGAGTCGGGGGAAGAAAAGCAACTTCCAGAGGAAATGGAGTAAGCGAAGGCCAAAGTGTCCATCTGCTTATGCAGGGAGTCATCATACGATGTTTGGCTACAGGACTGTGGAGTTCATGAGAGAATTCTAACATACTTGCTTACTGATACTATGGGTAAAGGACATGCACTGGGGTCAGAATGGTGTTATCCTTATTCTTAGTAAACGCTAGAAGATCTTGACTGCTTATATTTAATGTTCTCTGTAAATATATAATATGTGAATAATCTCTTAGAGAGTAAACAGGGAATAAATAGAAGTTTATTTCAACTCCTCCCTTTTTGCCTCTTTTCTGGGGGGAAATCAGGACACTGGCCTACCTCTGAGATAGACATCTACAGAAATCATCATAGACTGCTGAATTCGCCTCTGTAGTCATAACAGCAAGTTCTAAAAATAACCCTGAGTGATCTAAGTGTTTTTAAAACACCCATAAAAATGTGCTATGCATAATCATAGTTATAAATTATATTAATAATGGTGTAAGCTACTGCCCTGACTGGTGTGGCTCAGTCGGATGGGTGTTGTCCTGCAAAATGAGAGGTTGCCATTTCGATTACCTATCCAGGCACATGCCTGGGTTGCAGGTTTGGTCCGTGGTCAGGGAGTGTACAAGAGGCAACTGATCAATGTTTCCCTTTCACATTGATGTCTCTCTCCCTCTCCTTCTCCCTCCATTCCCCTCTCTCTAAAAATAGATAAATAAACATTAAAAAATAATGGTATTAGCTTGTACTATTTGCCATTTACTTACTACATGCCAGATACTGGTTAACTTCTTACACACATGAACTCTGATCTTCAAAACAACCCGATGAAGTAGGTACTGCCCTTATGTCATACGGTGAAGAAACTGAGGCACAGAGAAATTTAGCAGCTTACCCAAGGTCACTCAGAAAACAAACGGTGAAGCATGGACTCAGTCCCAGCAGTCTGTCTCCATAGCCCACACTTTGCAGCTTCCTCCCATTCTGCTGCGGTTTCTCCTGAAAATTTAATGCCACTTTTGCAGCCAAGACCCACACCCTGCACTCTTTCACACATCTCATATAGAATGCAGAAGTCAAAGTTGGGAAGGTCCCAGGAGAGGCAGACAGTCTGGTCACTGTTAGTACTACTGGGGAAGGCACTCAGTACTCAGTACAAAATCAATATTTCCCAAAGAACCCATGCATACTACAGGCAAAATGCTAGATGACTTTGAATATGCCTGTACAAACATTTCCATTTTAATAGCTATGTATATTTAAGATATAGATTAGATAGATATTATGCTAATATGCATGTATACAACTAAGTAATTATTATTCAATACTTTTACATATACAACTAGAAAAATATTATAATAACTTATATAATCATGATTCAATGCAGAATTTGTTGATATTATATTTATTTACTGGTTTATTCATTCATGAAATATTTGTTGAGCACTTAATACGGGGTGGCATCATTCACAAATAAACAGACCCTGCCCCCACCTTCAGAGGACCTGAATAGATGTTTCATCAAAGAGGACATACATATGGCCAACAGACATATGAAAAGATGCTCAACATCACTAATCATCAGAGAAATGCAAATCAAAGTCACAATGAGATATCACCTCACACCTGTCAGAATGGTTATCATCAATAAATCTACAACATGTTGGTGGAGAAAGGGAACCCTCACGTGCTGTGGGTTGGATGGTGAATTGGTGCTGCCATTATGGAAAACAGTATGGAGGGTCCTCAAAACATTAAAAATAAAACTATCATATAACCCAGCAGTACTTCTGGGTATTTATTCAAAGACATCCATAGCACTAGTTGGAAAAAAACACATGTACATTTTTGTTTACTGCAGCATCATTTATAGTAGCCAAGAGATGGAAACAACCTAAGTGACCATCAATAGGTGAATGGGTAAAGAAGATGTACATATATACAGTGGACTGTTAGCCATGAAAAAGATGAGACCTTGCCATTTATGACAAAATGGATAGACCTAGAGGGTATAATGCTAAGAGAAATAAGTCAGACAGAAAAAGACAAATACTGTATGATTTCACTTACATGTGGAATCCAAAAAAACCAAAATAAATGAATAAACAAAAATAGAAACAAACTCATAGGTACAGAGAACAAATTGATGGTTGCCAGATGGTAGGGGGTCGGGAGATGGGGGATGGGTAATAAAGGGGAAGGGATTGTGATGTACAAATTTTCAGTTATAAAAACAGTCATGGCAAAATAAAGTACATCATAGGGAATATAATGAATAATATTGTAATAACAATGTATGGTGTCAAATGGGACGAGATTTATCAAAGTTATCACTCCATTATGTTATATAAATGTGTAATCACTGTGTTGTTCACCTGAAACTAATATAACATTGTATGTCAACTGTCATTAAAAAAAATGTTTACATCCCCACCCTTTCATAGTTTAAATTCCAGTGGGGAGAGATAGATAAAAAAATTTTTAAGTACAAATAAATAATATAGTACATTAGATGACAAATACTATGGAAAAATAAAGCATGGTAAGAGAGGGTATGGCAATGAAGAGAAAAATAAAATGTAAACTTTAATTTGTTAAATAAAAATTATTACAAATACAGTTGAAGTCTGTTTTACTTTAAAAAAAGTATGGTTTTGCTTTACGTTCCTTTCTCCAAAGACACTCTCTCTACCATGCCTATTCTCATTACTGTTCTGCTAAATCCAGAAACAAGTTTCATTTTAAAGTAAATAAATAACAAGTTATTAAATAAAAATAACTTCTACATAATTAAATATCTAAAAATAATTAAATAATCATCAAGCGTTATTAAATAATGGTAACTGTGCTGCACAGATAAGGAAAAGAACGAGAGAGTAGTATTTGAATATTTAAATTGCAGAATTGTTCAAACAGAGCCCACGGAACGCTTTTCTCTCCCCCAGCTGATTCTGTCTGCGTTGACAGGAAGAGAAAACCGGAATCACTCACCCCAACCACGTCAGCCCTGGGCGCTAGGTGCCATGCCCTCACAAGGCCATCCCGTCACCCAGACAAACACGTGGGCTTCTACAACCTGCAGCTCTCTTCTCTGCTTCCTTCCGATGCTCTCTCTGTGAAGACAGCAGAGGATGAAATGCAGAGAAAAATACTAAGAGACGCGAGATCATCACAACTCATTCCTTCGTGTTACAGAACTTCACTTACGTGATGCTCCTGGTATAAGAACTTCTGCCCAAGGCTTCTTTGCAGGAAGCACTTTCCACTCAATAATTGGCTATAAGGCAATTTTGCTGTAAAAAGATAAAAGAATGACAAATAAAGTAGGGACATAAAAAAGGACAAAAGGAAACATAAACATGAATAAAAATTCAAAAGACTTTATTGAGAAACACGAAATAGTTGAATACATATAAAATGTCTGCAGCTTCACGGCAACACTACACAAACAACTGACCTTATTTTGTTGTTTGCATCTAAGTGCCTATTTTGGTTCTAGGGGAAATGTAGGTTCAACCCTGCCCTCAACGTAGTGTCTCAACTCTTGGGGAAAGTTTTCATCATCTCAAAGAAATGCTGTTTTAAGGCCACCAGCACCATGTCTATTGTAACTGAGTAGACCATTATGAGGGCTAGCTAAGATTTACATATAATATAAAAATGGGAGAAAGTGCGAGAAATTCTTCCCAACAAAAAAAACCCCACCAAAACCAAAAACAACCCCCCCCCCCACAACTGTCAACCAGTTATTTCATCTTTTTTACAGAGGTTGACTTGTCACTGGAGAAATGACCCCTCTGCCTCCAAACAACCCAAACTGTCAATCAGTTTACAGTACCTTTTACGACAAAATTGCGCAGAAATGCTTGTGGAACAGATGCCTACGGCGAAAATCCCAGACAGCAGCGCTGATGCGGAAGTGAGTGTGGGCTGTGGGATTGTTTGTTTGGGCTAGGCGGGGCAGGGGCCACTAGCTGCTGGGGACCGTGCAGCCTTCCCCTTGGAGAGGGCCCAGAGGCCATGCCAAGTGCAGAAGGTAAGTTGCAACTCTTTCCACGACAACAGAAATGCCTTTAAGTCAGTTTTGTCGGAATAAGGCCCTTGTTCTGATTCAACAAGGAAGGCATCAAGGCCTTTTTCGGTGCAGGAAAAAGTATCTCAGGTGCTAATACTAATTACGTAAGAATGAGTAACAAATACTTACAGTTAATATTTATCGAACACTTACTACGTACTAGCTGTGCTGATGCTCTCTATACATCGTCCTATTTAATTCTCACGATGACTCCATGAGGCTCTAGGATTGGTTCCATTTCACAGGTGAAGACACGTAGGTTCAGGGAAGTGAATTAACATGGCCCAAACCATGTCAAGCCCAGCTGTGTGGCTCTGAAATTTGTGCTAATCCTGTTTGAACCCATCAATAACCCTATGGGTTAAGAGCAAAGAGTAACTCTCTCCCCTAGCAGAAGGGCAGAAAAAAAGTAATGGTTAAATAAGAGCAGATGTCAGTATGAGAAGAGTCAGAGTTTTAATTCTGGCTCTGCCATTCATTAGCTGTGTGAATTCGGGCAATGTATTAAACTCCTTTAGGACCTAGACCGTCCTCCATTGTCACACTTTAGAGAACGTTTAATCTCTCAGAGGCTTCCCTGTCTCTGTCATCCCCATTGTAATCATCGTTATCACAGATAACATGTTTTAAGTGTTTTCTCAGCTTAATTTTTCTTGTATTTGCAATTGCCATGCTATTCCTTTAATTTCTTGGATTAAGATGTGGATACAATGTACTACTACTAATAGTAATCATTTATTGTGCACTTACTACATGGCAAAGGCTTTTAGTGCATTATCTCAGTCGATCTTTACAACTACTGCATGAGATGAATACTAGTGTCATCTATAATTTAGTCACAAATAGAACTCACCTAGATTTCAACCCTACTGATTTCAATTCCTTTTTTCCACCAGCTGCCCTGGCTCCCAGCTGTTTCGGGACCACCAAAAAAGCATTCATGAAAGTGGCATGGAATTTACCGCAGGAAACGAATATTCCAGGAGTTTGACACTAAAAATGTTTGGAACTATCCACCAACTTGTGCTACTGAGAACCCTGCTTGTTCAAGAAATTTCTGTTTCCTCTGATTCAGCTTCCTTCTACACAGGGTAGTGACAATCAATTCTGGGTCTTCTTCACAGCGGGAGCTGGAAAAACAGTAAGACCCAGTGACTCACCTGAAGACAGCAAGGGAAAGTAGTGCCAAAGAATCGGACTCTTGTTTTATTGCAAAGTCCAGCCACTCATTTTGCTTTTTAACAACCTTAAGTGGCATTGAGTGGCATGTTATAAAGGACAAACATTTTTGGAGTGATAATACTCTCCTGTTACACGACATAATTTTCTCCATATTTGTTACTTTTTTCTGATCGCACATTTTATTGGAAAACCATAGAAAGTGCACAGATAGCTGAGCTGTTTTGTGGGTTACAGTCAAGATTTTGTTTCAACTTAAATTATTCTCTTCCCGACCCTATACAACCTTGCCCCACTTTCAAAGACCCAGAGTCCAAAGTCGGAGAGACCACCAGCATCCCAGAGCGCAGCCGCTCAAATTCACTCCCCTCCAGCTCGGTCCAAACCTCTCCCCTCCCCCGTAGTCTGGTAGCTCACCATTGGTCATTACCATGACAACCAGCAGCTGCCGGGGCAGGCAGCTTCTACTGCAGCAGGGGTGGGGCTGTGGGGGAGGGGGCAGGAGAGGAGGAGCCAGAGGAGGTGTCTGCTGCAAGTTCCTGGCTGCTTCTGAGCTCACCCCATCCTCCGAGAGGGAGGAGGCCAAGTGGTGATGCTGGTGCTGCTGCCGCCTCGACTGCTGATACTGTAGTGGGGCTGGAAGGGTGGTTCCTATTCGCACCGTCGCCAGCCAGAGACGGAGGGAAAAAAATCCCAGCAGCCGCTGCTGATGTTGGGTTCGGAGGCTGCATCCGACTCGGTCGCAAGGAAAATGGATTCAGTTTGCATCTCTCCCGCCTTTCAACAGCTTTTCCCGGTCTCAGCAAGGTAAGTAGGAGACAGTGGAGCTATCTTCTTGGTTTAGCTTGCTATTAAATGACCGGTGTATACATTTGTGGCCTGCACGTGAACAATGACCCTCTCAGAGTAGGAGAGGAAGACGCGGAGACAGAGATGGGGATGGAGATGGTAACCTAGAGGAAGGTTACCAGGAAGAGAGAAGTAAGAAGGCATTCGCTCCTGTTTTTTTTTTCTTTAAAAAAATGGTGTTCTCATTTTATCTTGAACGGGCTTTGAATGCAGAGTGAGCCACTTGGTTCCTTTCCTTCTAAGCTTAGCAACAGAATCAGAGGGTGGAAAAAGAGCCAACAAGAAATGGGTGTTTTGAAGGGAATCATTTCATTTGCAGCTCCCACTTACAGAGCTGGGCCTTCCTCAAAAACACCTTCGGTGCCTCATAAGCGTCCCTGCCTAATTATAAGGTGGTTTTGCATATTTCCTTTATTGCTTAGGAAAGGCCGCCCTAGAAATTGAGCGTTCTCTTCCATATTCTAATGTACTCTTGTGGAGAAACCATTTGCTGGATACAGTTGCATTTTTCGTACATAGATTTGATTGTGAATATACAAAAGTATACTCTATGGATATGCATATCATATATACACATGCTACCTAGCATTTATAGTGCATTTATGAAACATATTTATATGCAGAACGTTCTTCGCAATCATTTTTATGGGCTATAATGTCTGCATGCTTGGAGGTAATTTATTTTTGAACTATGCTTCTGGTTTGTAATATTATTCATTGGCTTCATTTGGATTAATGTGAGATTTATTCTTGTTATTGCCCCTTAGTTTTGTTGTGACCAATTAGGGCAGATGCCTATCATTTATCCTGTATCGTAGCCCTTGATGCGAATTTATAGCCTGCCTCTTTTCTTTATTTTTAATTAGGTTTGTGGGGGTTGATTTGAGAGCCCTGACTTGACAATGATCGGAAAGGGAGGTGGCTTGTGGTATTATTTTGTGAACAATATCTTGCCAAATGATTGTTGAAACAAATCAGCTTTCTTGAAATCCTACCCCAACCCTTTCACGTTTGTGCCTTGTGTCCCAGAAAGCACAGGGGAGCTGGATGGTGAAATGCATTCATTTTATTTAATAGTGCTGCTATTTGCTGTTCATTCCTTCAGTATCCAGGCACCATTTTAGAGTTCTCTCAAATGTTCCATTATGGATTTACTTCTTTAGGTGGTCAAGTAGGAAAGTGGGGTTGTTTTTGAAAAATCTAGGTGTTCCCTAAGTACCCCATTTCCAAATTAGTCTGCTTATACAATGAAATGAAATATGAAGGAGTGAAGCTCAGCACAAGAATATGTGGCTTGCAGCCCAAAAGGGAGAGGAGGTATATTGTAGTTTACAAATGCTTACTGGGGTCTACTTGACCTTTTTATTATGTCAGGGCTGTAAGGCAGCTCAGGGGACTAAAGATGCCTGAGATGAACAGGGTACAGGGCTCCACTACCACCCAGGGTAATGGATGTCATTGAACGAAAGCCAGAAAAATCCTCGCAGGTAAAGTGTGTTAGTAGTGCTATATCCATCATATGGACTAGTTGTATCCATCGATGTCATCTCTAATACTGTCATTGTCAGGGCAAACATCTTTTACAATATAAAATATCAGTATTTTTGGTTTTAATCTTTCATTTTATTTTACCCATGGCCGCCCTTCATTTAAAAAATTTATGCGTATTTGAATCAGGTTTATAATTTAATTTCTCTGAGAATAACTGTCTTATTTGGTTTATACATGGGAAAGCTCTTCAGCAGCTTAATGGGAAGAATGCATTTAATATGCTTATGGCATATCACATTATATAGATTCACAGCTCTGTAAAGCCAGGCTACCATGTGCCTACTTATGACAGCGACCCGAAGTCCAGCAGGGAAAGTTCCTGAGCTTCCACGTCATGTGAAAATTTCAACACACTGCATCCTGAATTTTTTGGTGATAACTTCTTGCATCCAAACATTACAATTTCAGTATTCACCAGTACAGTATGCTTTAAAGAATTGAGACATGTTATAGTTGACTCTATTCGGTGCTCTGTTTTATTTCCTTTGTGTTGACTTTTCATTGGGACATGGTTTTATAGGTGAAGTCGGTACAGTCTGAGCAGAGGCAAATCACTGTCCAAGTGAATGTGTTTTCATTCCATGTCCAAGCCCTGGGCATGGAACGGATGGTCAGACACCTCAGCTGTGTGGTCAGACCGTGACGGGAATACAGGTCTGGATTCTGGTCCCACAACTTGAGATGATGACGTGGCCTTCACGGACGAGCCACAGAAAAATGCAGTATGTTCAGAGGAGTACAAGTTGAACTCTAATTTAAGAAAGGATAAGGAAACTAGGATAATTTCATATGGAAAACCTGAGAAATGACAATTATTGGCTTCAGAAGAGATGAGGGTTTGAACACAGGGCATTGCTTCTTGCCATTTTTTTGGAACTTAAAATAAAATATGGTCAATAGGATTCCACTCCATTAGGAACGATGAAGATTTTAAATACAAAACATAGAACTTCCTGATAGCAGATGTGAGTTGTCACCTGGGTAACCAGATAAGGCAGTGCATTCTTTTCATCAGCACCTCCATAAGTCTGATCTAGACATGGATTTATTTGGGATAGACTAGATTCTGTCTCAAAACCTCCTCTTTTTCTAAAATAAACTGTCCATTTAAGAGTGTGTTTCAGTTGATTAATACATCAGGTACTTCTAGACCGATAACAGCAAAACTCCATTTTGTGATGAACTTTTAAATTACAGAATCGGGACATTTTTAAAGAAATATAGTTGGTCATCTGCGTGGAGAAATTTAAATGTCATCTTGTCAGAAGGCAGGGAACTGAACGTTGGCCAGTTCACAAGAGCCCTTTTGCAGAAACTCTATGGAATGTGATACTGTACTAAAATTCTTCCCTTCTGTAGGGCTAGTCTTGAAAAATGAAATGTGGTTTTGTGGGGTCTAGATACAAAATAATTCAAGAACCAGCAAGTTGATGTGAGAAAAAACAAAATATATAAAGGTACATTCTAGTTATTGTTTAAATGTGCTGTTTAACAGCAAATGAATTTTATTAAATATCTTTTTCTCAAGCACTGTCTCGAAAATGCCATTCTTGTTGAGACAGCGAATGTTTTGACTGGTATTTAAACTTTGGTAAAACTTGTTTTAACTGGAATAAACACATTATCTAATTTCTCACTTTATGATAGGATGTTTTATTTCTTCATGTGACCTCAAAACATATTTCAGGTTTTGTTTTTAAAGATTTTATTTATTTATTTTCAGAGAGAGGGGGTGGGAAGGAGAAAGAGAGGGAGAGAAACATTGACATGAGAGAGAAACGTTGATCAGTTGCCTTTCCTATGCACCCTGACCAGGGACCGAACCTGCCACCCAGGCATGTGCCCTGACCCACAATCCAACCAGTGACCTTTTACTTTGTGGTAGGATGCCCAACCAACACCGATCAGGGCAAAACATATTTCCTTTTTATGTACATGCTTCAAGTCTCCATCAGGGTAACTTAGAAAGTGTCTGGAGAGACAAAATGGCTTTCTTCATTTCTCATAGGTTTATCAAAAGATTAATGCTTCTTCCCCCATAGTTGGAGCCTAAAAGAAAACCAAATTTATCATGGAAGTTTCAACATAAATAACTCGACAGTTGGTTTTTACTGAAATAAATAAACTGGATTTATACTTGGGTATTATTCTGGGAGGTCATTTACAATTCCTCCTGTTTTCACATCCCCGCTATTAATCTTCCAATTTAAAATGTGTTTTCAAATGAGATGAATTAATCAATTGGAAAGCAATTATTTGTCTACCTCTTACATAAATTACATCCTTGAAGGATATAAGATGTACACATGTGAAAGAGTTAATGACAAAAATAACATACCTTATATCAGTCATCGCACCTTATATTAATATAATCTTTTGTAGTTCTCAGTCATTTTACATTGTTTTATCTTTTACTCATATCCCCACAAATGCTACTACTGTAATTGTTTTAAATAAGCAGGAACAGTCTTAGAGAGGTTAGACTTGCTCAGGTTCGAGTTTGGTAAATGCTCTGACTGGGATGGACTCTGAATCTCATGAGCCCAAGTCTGCCACATTAGAAAATTTAACAAAATTATCTTGCCAATTTGAATTTTAAAATATCAAATATAGTAAATCTGCATTAAGTGTGGCTAATTTTTATTTGGATTTTTTTAAATCCTCGCCCTAGGACATTTTTTTGTTTCATTGACTTTGAAAGAAAGACAGAGAGGGAAACATTAATGTGAGAGAGAAAATTCAATTGCCCTCTCACATGCACCCCAGCCAGGGATGGAACCCGCAACCTGGATATGTGCCCTGACCAGGAATCGAACCTGCAACTTTCGGTCCTTGGGCAATGCTCCAACCAATTGAGCCACAATGGCTAGGGCTTTATTTGGATTTTTATTTGAATATTTCAGATGCCATGATTTGTTTCTTTGGTGATACTGAATTGGCTCAATAGACTAAGCATATGTTTAGGGCTTCAGACCAAAAAAAGGTGCACACAAAAATTATTTTGGAGAAAATTTGGGATTCCTGATATTTCAGAAAAGCACAGAAGAATTTGTCTAAGGAAAAAAATTAGAACTTTGTTGGTCTGATATGTACTTATTTTATGACTAAGTATAATTTTATTTTTAATGAGAAGTTAGGAAGTAACAATTTTATTCGGTGCTTTGCACCTTGAAAAAAACTTAGGTTTACCTTCATCTGTATATACTAAGCATCTCTCCACCTACATGTTCTTAAAAATAAAAATGACATTAAATAATAAATAAATGTACATCACTTCAACAAAGTCCTGATATTTTCCCTGGACAAATACTTTTAGACTTTTCTGAAATATCAAAACTCAAGTAGTACCTTTCTTCAGAGTAATCTAACTTTTGGTGTCTCCCTTCCTTTGCAAATGCCCTAGCACCGACTTGGTCTGGTGATTCGTCGTTGGCCAAAGAGAAAATTATGCCATCTGAACTATCATCTCACATTCATTATCTTGCAGTCCGAGTGAGATCTGTCATGCAGAAGACATTCAGCTTTGAGTCAGTATTCACCAGTACAATCCAAGGTTGTCTTTTAAAGGCGTTTTTTCACATGTAAAAAATGCATGTTTTTTGTAAGAAAAAAGATAATACCGAAATATTTAAAAAGAAAATCACCTATAAGCCTACCATCGAGAAATAATTCCTCTTAGCATTTTGAAACATTTCCTTCTAGGGTTTTTTCCCCCCTCTATGATAGTATAAACACACTCAGGCATACAATTTCATCAGTGGGTCATACTCTAAGCATTGTTTGATAGTTCTTTTACTATGTTAATGAAATATGTCTCTACTAAATTTTTAATCTGTGCATTTTTTAAAACATTTATTTATTTTTTAGACAGAGGGGAAGGGAAGGAGAAAGAGAGGAAGAGAAACATCATGTGTGGTTGTCTCTCATGTGGCTCCCACTGGGGACCTGGCCTGCAACCCAGGCATGTGCCCTGACTGGGGATCGAACCTGCGACCCTTTGGTTCACAGCCCGCGCTCAATCCACTGAGCTACACCAGCCAGGGCTATCTGTGTGCATTTTTTTGATGATCCAAGATGTTTTCTGTTTTCCCCACTTAGGGCTCTTTGCACTTTCCTTTAAGTACTTATTACTGATTTACAGCAACTGTGAGTCAAGCATTATTTTCAGGAAATAAGAGATCTGTTACTCAGATTTGCCACTACCTCTCACAATGGGCATTACATTAACCTCTGTTATCTCTTGTCTGCTGACAATGAATGAGTTTTAAGCCCTGACAATCAGTGAAATCCCTGTTTGAATCGCTAGGAATTTCACCAGGTGCATGCATTAACAGCAGTTAAGAAACAAAAACAAATCTTATTCAGAGTCATGTTATTTTCCCCAGTGTGGTGGTGGCATCCCGCAATCTTAACCTCTGTGACCAACTCAAGTCCTTTATGAAAAAATATGTAAATGACACATATTAGCTATCGCATGACTTCTCAGACTAAACTGAGATACACTTTTGGCATGTATATTCCTTAAACCAGCATATATTTTTTCTTTTTTATACTTTATATTTTTATTTTTATTAAAGTACAGTTGACATATAATATTATATTAGCTTCAGGTGTAGAAAATAGTGATTCTGCATTTATATACCACATGATGTGATTACCACAATAAGTCTATTATCCATGTCACCAAATGAAGTTATTATGATATTACTGACTCTATTGCCTATGTTGTACATGACATCTCCCTGACTCATTTATGTTAAAACTGGGAGTGTGACCTGTTATTTCCTTTCACCTTTTTTATCCATTCATTCCACCCCTTCCCATCAACCATTGGTTTGTTTTCTGTACTGATGAGTCTTTCTGTTTTGTTTTTAATATGCATAAAGTTTTAAAATGAAAACCCACTCATAGACTCTTCACCTTTTAAACTATGAATAGTTGGATTCTTCTTATAATTTACGTTTGAGCTTTAATATGACTCCTTTTAGAGGTTCACACATATGTTACTCTCTGTACACTGTTTCCCTCATAGCATTTATCAAAGTTGTAATTTTAGAGCTATTTATTTGCTTACTTGATATTCTCTACCCTTCGCCAGATTATAAGCTCTATGAGGGCAGAAAATGAAACTGTTAAGAGCAAATGACTTAGTTCAACATCTAACGTGCATCTAAATACTGGTTGAGTGAATGAATGAATGAATGGATCGTCGCCTGGAACACCTCTGGTTTAAGATTGTTGAAGAGCTTTTCACTAATAGTTCCTTGCACTGTTTTTATTCTTTTATTTTTGCTATAAAGACAAAATGGATGTTGTATTCGTATATGTGATATTCTCAAGTTTCAAATTGTGATAAAAGAAAACCAAATTTTTAAACATAACACATCACACCACTTAAACATCCATCATTAAAAATTGTTTACTACATGCTATGACATAAATAAGAACAGCTGTGGATATTTCTTGTTTTTAAAATATATTTTTTGATTATGCTATTACAGTTGTCCCATTTCCCCCTTCACTCCCCTCCACCCTGAACACCCTCTCCCACCCACATTCCCCCCCTTTAGTTCATGTCCATGTGTCATAAGTTCTTTAGCTTCTTCATTTCCCCTACTATTCTTGCTCTCCCTGTCTATTTTCTCCCTACCGTCTGTGCTACTTATTCTCTGTACCTTTTCCCCCTCTCTCCTCCTCCCACTCCCCTGTTGCTAACCCTCCATGTGATCTCCATTTCTGTGGTTCTGTTCCTGTTCTAGTTGTTTGCTTAGTTTGCTTTTGTTTTAGGTGTGATTGTTAATTATTGTGAGTTTGCTGTCATTTTACTATACATGTTTTTTATCTTCTTTTTCCTAGATAAGTCCCTTTAACATTTCATATAATAAGGGCTTGGTGATGATGAACTCCTTGAACTTGACCTTATCTGAGAAGCACTTGATCTGCCCTTCCATTCTAAATGAAAGCTTTGCTGGATAGAGCAATCTTGGATGTAG
>CM052546.1:19807392-19884180 GCA_028533065.1 Trachops cirrhosus
ATCTAAGAAAAAAATTTTCAAAATGTATTTGACATTAATATTGTTGTTGTTGTGTTGGTTTTTATTTTACTGTGCTGCCCAGGTGCCAGGCCTGGTGATAAAATCTTCGCATACCTTGCATCAACACAATTTTTAGGAGGCAGTAGTTATACCTATTTTATACATAGCTAAGTAAGATTTACTTAGGTAAAGCAATGTAATTCCTTTTTTTAAGATTTTATTTATTTATTTTTAGAGAGGGGGAAGGGAGAGAGAAAGAGAGGGAGAGAAACATCAATGTGTGGTTGCCTCTCGTGCACACCCCCCCGCCCCGCCCTGCACACACACTGGGGACCTGGCCCACAACACAGGCACCCAGGCACGTGCTCTGACTGGGAATCAAATTGGTGACCCTTTGGTTTGCAGGCCAGCACTCAATCCACTGAGCCACACCAGCCAGGGCAGCAATTTAATTCTCAGTAAAGATTATTTAACTAATAACTGATACAGCCTGATTCTGGACTCAAATCTCTCTGACTCCAAAGTCACTCTTAACTGATGAGCTATACCACTTTACTATTGCTATGGAAATGTGATTGTGCTCCCGAAAATTAAAGTTAATGAAGAGAAAGGCACACATATATTTAGTGTTGTTATTGTTAAATATATTAATCAAGACCCCATACTTGCTAAGTGAAGGATAGCAAGACTCTGCTAAAATTTACATTCAAGAACAAAGTCCACATACCCACAGTTTCCTCAGTGAGGAGAAAATAGGGAACGAAATGAATGCTAGTCCTAAAATAAGGCATTTGAAGATTTTGTGTTTAAATAACTGGTAAGAGAGCATGTGTGAGTTATATGTACTTGTAGAATACAAGATTTTATTTATTTTTTAAAATTACTTTATTGTTCAATTACAGTTGTCTGCATTTACCCCCCACCAATCCCCCCCACCCCAGCCATCCCCACCTCCCTCCCTTGCTTCCATCCCCCCTTGGTTTTGTCCATGTGTCCTTTATAGTTGTTCCTGGAACTGTTTTATTTTTAAAACAGACATTTAAATTGGAATTAAATATATTTTAATAAAAGAAAATTACCTAATCATCCTTCCTACTTTTTTTTCAAGCAATAGAAAAGCAAGAAAATATTTTGTGCTGTGTTTTTGACAATTCTTAAACTACAAACATTTTCTTCATTCAGAGAGTAGCTTTACCAGAACTTTGTTTCTGGAAGATATTCCCAACTGCACAGTGGACTGAGCAGCACAAATCCCAGAGTGAACGTCCTGAATAATACTGTTTCTGGGTACTTATAGCTTCCATGGTGCTAAATTCAACGCAATTTAAAGAATTTATTGTTTAAATCTTTTGCCTTTAGTGAAGAGCAAGAGTTTTGATGAGTATAGGTTTTGGTGAGAAAAGGTTGAAACCTTGATTTGTCTTTCTCTGTGTACAGTTCAGCTTCACATGAGACCTTCATTGTGACCTATCCCAACTTTGGAATACAGGGAAGCCCTTTAACAGTATGTTGTAGAAAAAGGTTTAGTGACATAGAGAAGTATGTAAGATGTGTTTTTTAAGTTTAAAAAAAAAGTCCGGAAGTCAAAAGATGTAATTTAATGCCAACTGTGAAAATGAAAAAAAATTACACAAACGTAAGTTCACTTTTTGAAGGACCAAAATAGTGTAATTCAAAATATTTATTGACAGAAATAATTAATTCTGGATGGTAAGTTTATGAGGAATTTCTTCATTGAGTTTTTGGTATTTTTCAAATTCACTAAAATGCCTTATTCTTATTTCATTAGCATAATGTGAATATTTTTAAATTAAAGTTTTTTGCCATCCAAATTTTGAAATTATCCACAAACCCAACTATTTAACCATTTAGAAAGCTCGGGGCTTCTAAAAGGTGCGGGTTTTGCTCTCTCTGTGTCAGAGGCCCCGGGTGGGTTCCCGTAGACACCCACGGTGATCTGAGGAGGCAGAGGGAGGAAGGGAAGTCCGGGAAGATGGGATCTGGGCTCCCTGTACAGAACGCCCATTGGATGTCCTGAAGTTTTTGGAAAAAGATCCTGTCACAGAATTGGTTGAAACCCAATGATATAACTCATACCATTCATAGTTTATGTGCCAAAATAGCTAATTTCTTGAAAAGCTACAATTTTCAACTCTCACTTGGATATTCATCATCTTGTTTTCATCAGCCTCTAGTGGTTTTAGTTCCCAGTACTTATTAGAATTAGGGTTAATAATACAAAACTCCAGGCTTAAAACTCCATGTGATGTAGTCAAGATTCATTTTTACTGAAGACCTCAACAAAAGGATAATTAGAGGAGAACAAAAATCCACACACATTATTCAGACTTCTGACTCTCTCCCCTTTCAGACGTAGACCCAGTTATCCCACCACGAAGGACCTGAACTCCTGCCATCAGGATATCGTCTTATTTTAGCTAAATTACGTGTGTTCTTTACTGAAGAATGAAAAACAAAATGTGAATGCTTTTTAGTGACTATTTCCTCTTTCTATACATTACAGATTTTGGTTTTTTATTTTTAAAAATATTTTATTTATTTTTAGAGAGAGGGGAATGGAAGGAGAAAGAGAGGGAGAGAAAGGTCAATGTGTGGTTGCCTCTTATGCGTCCCTAACTGGGAACCTGGCCCGCAACCCAGACATGAGCCCTGACTGGGAATCGAACCAGCAACCCTTTGGTTCACAGGCTGGCACTCAATCCACTGAGCCACACTAGCTAGAGCTATATTGTACATTTTAATAGTGTACATTAGATTGTATATTTTAATACTCTGTGACAAAACCCATCTCAGTTGAGAAATTGTAAGATAACTCAAATATCTAATTTCTTATGTGAATTGCTGACAAAAGATCACCTTTTTTTTCATGACATCACCTGGTGAACCTGTTTGATTAGACACTACTGTTTGATTAGACACTAGAGATATTGTAACATTTCAAATTAAAAGAGGTGTAATTTATTCTTCAAGCCAAAATGCAAATGAATCTTCTTTACATGTGTGGTTCTTGTTTTAATACAAAGAAAATTGAAGTTTAAAAGCAATTCTAACACCTACAGTGTGTTTTTCTAAGTTAGGTGTCTATGTGGAGGAGGAGAGCGTGGGGACAAAGGGACAGTAGGCAGCAGCATTTAGACACTAAAATTAGGCCAAGAGACAGGGAGGCCTTTATCAGAGATCATAAGAACATTTGCAAATTGGGTATCAAACATGTGAAAATCTGCACCAGAAAGCTTGGTTAGGAACATCAGATGGGGAATGTGAATGAAGAAAAGCAGTAAATTCACAAAAATTGAGTGTATTTGTCTGAAAGTGGGCGGTGGGGAGAGGGCATTGTCACCTACCTCACTTTAAAGTTAAGAAAAGAATGTGACCGGTGACACCGAATCAATCCACAAGTGATCTCCTTTTTCAGGAAGCACAATGCGGATTTTAAAAATAAAACAAAGCCACACAGACAGTTCACTGTGCAGCACAACTGGTTTGCTGGGCTCTGCTTTCACTTACTTGAGTCTTCTTCACTTGGGATGTGTTAGAAATCACGGTCACAGGAAGTAAGGAATGACTGTTAAGTTCTGCAGAGGAAATTACACATGGCTTTCTAAAGTTTTTTTTCCCCTTTAAGCCCTTCCTAGTATAAGAATCTAATGAGGCCGTGTTCATGGGAAGTATTGGAAGACATGTTAGAGACATTGATTCCAGCAACAGTCAAGGGACTCTTCCATTATTGTTTTTATCCTGCGTTTAATACATAAAAAGTAACTCAGAAAGTGAGGAAAAATATAAACCCGGAGGGAAGAAGGTCACTGAGTGTTTAATGAGAGTATTGACCCTGATTCACCTGCCTGCACTGTGGTGGTTCTCCTTCTCTGAGCTCTGATTATTAGTACTCCAGCCTCAGTGTTAAATAACGTGTCATTCTGCTCTGGCCGGTGTGGCTCAGTGGTTAGAGCGTCCCCGTAACTGCAAGGTTGCCGGTCTGTTCATGGTCAGGGCACATGCCTAGGATGCAGGTTCATACCCTGCAACCCAGGGGGCGTGGGTGTGTGCGACACCCAGTCCAGACAATTATGATCCCCTGTCCCTGTGTGCATCTCTGGTCTGGGTGTGAATGAAGGCAACCGAATGATGCTTCCGTGGCATCGATGTTTCTCCCTCTCTCCTCCTCTTTCTCCCTCTCTCTCAAATAAAAGAAAAGTGAAAATGTCCTTGGGTGAGGATAAAAAATAATAATAATCTGGAGTTCTTTCTCTCTCTGTAGTCAGATGCCACTGAGGCAAGAAACCTTTAAAACCCTGGCAAACTCTTTATTTCTTTTAAGTAAAAAGATAGTCTTGGGCTATATTACCTCCAAGAAAGACCCTTCCAACTATAAATGTGTTTATGACTTTGTGGCTTTCCATCACATTTTCTGGCAGTCAAGTGTCAGAATATATGCTTCCCAAGGTAATCAAGCTCTTTGTCACTTTTCTCTTTCACTGTGTTTAAGTGTGTGTGTGTCTGAGAGAGAGAGAGAGAGAGAATGAATGTTGCCATTCAGTTTAGCAAAAGGTCATTAAATCCAAGCCGTACATCTAAAAAGCCATATAATGCGGTATATGGCTAAGCTAATTAGCCCAATTCGTACAATATTGAGTCTCCTTTTTCTTGACTTCAGCCCAGATCCGTAAGTGCCGACGTTCCAGTACAAAGCAAGGTGAATGATTGATTGACAGAGATACTGTTGAGAGGTTTTCTGGCTAATTTAAAGGGTCATATTTGATTATTTTTAAGGACTCTTTCCACTCAACATTATGAGTGCACAGTAAGTAGACCCCCAAGGCAGGAGCATTCTCTGCCCTATAAAATATTTGCTCTTGCACATTCAGAAAATCACTTTTTAGATTTCTCTTTGCAGAGACCATGTTGGAAGCCAGCTTGCCATATGTGTAATGTTTTAATCAAAGTATAAATATAGCTCTGCCTGAAAAAAGAAAAAACTAAATGAAAGGGCGCAGGGTTTTTTTGTTTTTTGGTTTTTTTGGTTCTCTCCCATTTCTCAGGACACCTTTCGCTGTTGTACGTTGAGTCAGTAGAATTCTCATAAAATCAGAGTATCCTTTGACTTTAACGGATATTGTTTGCCCACAGTCTCTGTCTTGGTACCAAGTTCACATATTCCAGCTGCAATTTTTTAAGGGTGACCTAGCGTGACATAGTGTGAAAGCACAGAACTGGTATTCCAAAATCCTGGGTTTAATGTGAATTAAAATAATTATGAACCATAAATGTATGCAGGAAATGTAAACCCTAGGATTTAGATGGGCTGAATGAACATCAGCAAAGCGGTCCTGCCAAGCTGAAAGCTGTAACAAAGCAAAGCCACAAAACCTGGTCAGGCAAACCAAAGTGATTACATCGCCACCATCCATAGGAAAAGAACCAAGCTTCCTTGATGGTCTATCTACTAATAATGATGCAAATTAATATTGGGGTCATTTCTCTTTTGGAACATATGCCCTATTGTTTTACATTCTTGGATCTTTTTCTTAATTTACGAAAGGAATTCTGATAAACCATTATTGTCATTTATTAGTATTTATTCAGTACATACTTATAGTGTCATCCTTCTTAGTCATTGCAGTTGTTTTTTTAAGGTACCTGTTATGAGCATGAATTGCTCTTTCCATAAATTATAGATTAGTTGCACAGTTTCATTTATCACTTCTGCTTAATTTTATTCAATGTCCTTATCATTTATCTGTGTCTTTGCTCCAGTATTCCCTGTCCCTCCTGACTCCTTTCAACATCCTTTTTTCTCAGCTTGCTGTTGTACGTTTCATACCCTAGACCCTCAGAATGTAAGACGCATCTTCGGCTGGCACAGTAGTGCAGCGCGCTCCGATGTCCCCTTGTCTGAATTCCTTTCATACTTGTGATCACTGCTGTATTGTTGAGTGCATAATTGTTCTTCTTGTTTCAAATGTTCTCGTTTTGTTTCCACAACTGGACTGAAAGGCTCTTGAAGAATTTACAATTCTTCTCCTCTTTCCAGAAGTGGAAGCAAGCCTCTCCTTTCTGAGTGAATCTTGTATGTCATGTACAATGATGGGTGTTCTGCATCTTATCTCACATAAGCCTGATAACTGCTCTTGTTAAATCGGTGTTAATATTCTCATATGTCATGGGAAGTCACTAAACGCAGAGAGTTTGCCCACTTTCCTGAGGCCACATGGCTGTTAGTGTCAAAGCTGTCTGCCTCTGGGTCTCTAAACGTCTTTATTTCACCAGTTGTCATAATGGTTGATAACAGGTGCTAACAGGTCACTTAAATGTGGTCGCTCATTTATCATTTTATTTCATTTCCTACTTTTCCATGCTCTTCCTTTGTTGGCATAGTTGAGGTAGTGAAGGAAACATTAAATATAATCAACTTTTGGTTATCTGTTTTTAAGTGGTCTTCTCTGTTCCTGCCAAGTTTTTCTTCCTCTCTTGGAGTCTTCTCCAGGGTATTTTTTTCTGTCACCAAGACTGTATGAAACCTCCAAGTGCCCAATTCATTAAACTGCTCCTCTATCCCAGGAACAGTGTTAAAGACCAAAATACATGGCTGTGCTCTCTCTATTCCCTGCATGGAAAAAGAACCCCACCTTCTCTCTGTCAATTTGAGAGTCTGCTCTGCCTCTAAATTAAAATACTCTCCCAAATGTGGAGGCACCAGACTCCAGGGACAAAAGGCAATGAAGGGAAGCTGCAGTTCCAGTCTGTATTCCCTGCAGTGCCTCAAGGATGGTGAGAAGCCCAAGTAACCTGACCCCAGCAGGAGACCGCAGAGCAGAATATTTACAGAGAAAATGCTGAGTAGGAGAAGGCTTTCCTTCACATGCGGTAGCTTAGCAGGAAGCAGGAGAAAGCCTCCTAGCTGCCCCCAAATTAACCATATTTATACAATTCTTACAACAGTACTGGCTTATAGAAAGACTGTAGGGGTTTGTTAACTCCATGGAGAATTAATACTGGGGCCGGTACACAGTATTTATCATCAGGAGCATCACATTGTCAAATATAGTAGCCTGCGTGGTTTGCATAAATCAGAAACAGTGATTTAATTTGTCGGCTCTTTTCTTGCTGTATAACTGATGAGAACACATTGATTTAGGAGCTTTTTTGAGAATCTGTCACTTTAAAAAATTCTATTTATTATAAAAACAGATATTAAGCAACACTAGAGGGAGAAAGATTCTCTCCACCCCTCATTTAACTCTTCTACTACTTGTATTTCCTCCCACCCTGCCTAACGCATACGTGAGGACACAGTTATAATTAGAATGGGTATGAATTTGTGTAGGGTCTCACACTTCTCACGGTGGAACAGTGTCCCTGTACCTGTGGAGGACAGAGAGGCACCTGTGGATTCTGAATCCCATCCCCTCTCACCTTCCCCAGGTCTTTTCTCCCGCATTGGAGAAAATCTCTTCATTCTCTTTCCCCTGAAACATCCATTGTTTTCTCTTAACTCAATTATTGGTATCAGGATATAAATATGCTTGTGTATCTCATGCCTTAAAAACTTTCTCTTTTGACCTCAGCATCCCCGTTTTAATCAGTCCCTGGATTTCACCCTGCCCTCCACAGCAAGAGTTGTTGAAAAAGCTGTGTCTCAACGCTGTCTACACGTGCTCGCCCGTACTTCCTCCTGAACTTGCTCTCGCTGGGCTTGCATTCCCATCACTCCACGGAGACAGCATTGATCAAATCCCCAAGAACCTCTGCAGTGCCAAATTCTAGTTATTTAGCCTTTTTTTTATCTTGACCTTTTCTTAGTTTGACCTCTCAGATAAGACTATTGACCAGTCCATTCTTGCTGTTTTTTCCTTCGTGGCTTCTGTTACGGTACACTTATTGATTATGCCTTCTGTTTCACCAGCTTGCTCTTCTCCTTTCTTGTGCTTGGTTCCTTTTTTACTTTCTACTTCTAAGAATTTGGGTCACCAAGGCTCAGGCCTGGATCTCGTTAGGCTTTTACCAATGTTAGAAATGTTCCAACAGGTAGAGAGTTTTTGAGTTTACTGCAGCCAAACTGATGACAATTGCCGGGAAGCAAAATCTCAATGGATTGAGAAAATGCTCCAAAAATGACAGTTTTACCACTTACTTTATTCATCAGAATCAAAGGGGAAGGTAAAAGGGATGTGCATGAAATTCATTGATGATAGATTAAGGAGGCAAGGAAATCTTTGGGATCGGACAAAAAGTAACAGGAATTGATACATACTTCTACACTTGTAGGTATAGGATAGTTGACAGTCAATAATTAACATGATAAAAATGACAGTGAGGGGGTTTGTGGTCTCTGCTCTGGTGGTTGTGTCCTGAGAGGTGGGGGAAGAAAGGAAATTACCCTGACGTGCCAAAGTATGTTATCCTAGATGCAGGAAGACAATAGACGGGCTCAATTAAGAGAAAGAGCAACCTTTGTTGGGGAAGATACCAGTCCAGGACACGATTAACTGCAAAGACCTCCTTTCAGTTAGGAAGTTTCGTTTTCAGACCATTCCCTGTGGCGACTTTAGGTCTCTGAGTCTGTAAGGCCACCGGGCAGGCCTCCCCTGAGCTTGTCAGGTTTAGTATGTGGCCCATTGTTTGTGTACTCTCTAGTTACACTGTCCCCAAGTAATCTCATGCATTCTCATCTACAGGATGACAAGTCTCATTTCCGGTCCTGACTTCTGGGAAGTCCAGACTCAAACTCAGTCACCTACTTAACATGTTCACTAATGTGTGTCCTAGTCTCTCAGACTTAATAGAGGTGAAGTAGAACTTAATAGGGACAACGTGTGGATGGACACATCACACTCAGCACACACTCGTCCTTCCCCAGTCTCCATCTTATTCGGTGTCATTAACCCTCTAACATTTTTAAGCCAGTTTGCCTTTGAGTTCTTTCTTTACCTGATACCCCACACCCAGTCTATTAGCAATCCTCTTACTTGTACCTCAAAACACTCCCTAACTTGGTCCACTTTTCTACCTCTTTTCCTCCCTTTCTAGTTAGAGCTGCCATCTTCCCTGCCTAAACTACCTCTGTGACCCCTGGAAGGGTTGTGTGTTCTCCCCCCTCACAGTAAACTCTTCCCACAGAAAATGGAGCAATGCTTCTAAATATGAATGAGTTCATAACTCTCACTTCAACATTGTCTCATCAAGACAGACTCCTCATCCAAGGTCACACAGCCCTACAAATTGAACTTGCGCCCCTCTGTAATGTCATCCTCTGCTAGTCTCTTCCTCGTGCACCCCGCTCTCTGTTCCTCACACAATGCCAATACTTTTCTATAACTGTTTAGATAAAGTTGTAAAATTGAAAAATAATAGACAGTGTTTTGATTGCTCTAGTACTTTTGCATTCTCATTGTCTGTCTTGTGGCTTTTTAATCAGGGGAGTCAAATTTCAGGGACCCATATTATTCCTTGAATCTTTACTAAACTGTTCACATTACTGCATTGGACTCTTTTCCCTAAAATAAAGTCTATGAATAAAACCTTTTAATAGATAAATTTGTCCTTCAGAGGTTAAATGACACGTGATACAGTTTATGTGTCAGTTAAAAAATTTTTTGGGCTTATATTATCACTCATTTCATGGAAAAGGAAACCAGGGTCCAGAGGTTCCATGACTAGGCTGCGGCTAAGGGACAGAGGCTAGATTTCACCCAGGCCGCTGACCCCCAGAGCCACTGGGATGCTTTCCCTGACTTGGCTGACTTGTCTCATGACATCTGCGACTTCTCAAAGGTGTTCTCTAGATTTGTCTAAAAATTTAAACATCAAGTTTAGTCCCGTGGGTGGAGAGATGTCCCCCAATGCCACGTATTACTGTTCTGCTCCTCCAGTTGAGAAACAGTTGTGGGTAATTTGCGTTCTTTGCCCCAGGGGCTGCTTCCATCCCCTTGTCTTTTGGGTTCTACGTTTTTGGTAGTCATATTGCCTGTGAATGGAATGGTGCCCCCTCTGCCTCATGCCTTTTTAATTAACAGGGACTCGTATTTTTCTCTACAAAACTGGTTTTCTTCATCAAACAGCATAAATTAGAGCATATATGTCAAATTGTCTCTTCCTCACGTGAACTGAAGTGGCGTGCATTAGGATAGAAGCTAAGTACTTATTGAGTGCATATTGTAAATGTGACAGCATCTAGCAGTTACCTGAACACTGGAAGCACTGTGTTCTTGTTCCTTTGTCTTGTCTTTTTCCACCTCCCCCCCACCCCCCGCACCTCTGATGTTTTGTTCGCTGTTGCTCACCTGTGTTAACAGATGGCAAAGTCTAGAATCAGCAGCTACCACATGGGAAGGGTAGAGCATTAACTGTTTATAGTGGCGAGTCCTGTCGGAGGACAAATGTGTGCCGCCCTGCACTTCTTCGGTGACTAGAAGACAGTTGCTGCCTGTCTACCCTCCGTTCCTCCTCGCTGTTTACCTGTCCCCAGTTTCCACTGAGTGGGGAGCCAGTCCCACAGGCAACTGTCTGAACAAGATTTATTCGATCTTCCTTGTAAAGCTTTTTCAATTCCTCGAACAAAAAGAAATATAAATACAATGCATCATGCTGGACAAGTTTTTTTTGCTTAGTGTTTTATATCCATGAGAACTTTTCATGAACAAAGCCTTTTTGAATAGCTCAGAAGTGAAGCACACAGTAATTCTAATGTTCTAATCTCTGCACGTACCGGGGTAAGGGGTAAGGGCAGGGACTTCCCTGCTATTTCTTACCGACCTTTACTGACAAATTAGTTCTCCTATAAAGACAACAGCACAAATGCAACTGTCTCTGATAGAATTCTTTTCTGATACTTAAGTAACTACATAGAAATATGAGGTGCTTTAAAAATTAATTCTTCCAAAGCATGGTACTTTTATGTAATTCACTATAGTTGCAACATTAATAATCACAGTGACTATTCCTATTTAAAAATATTTAAATATTCTTAATGGGCCTGTGCCCTGGCATTGATAGACTCATCTGTTTATGATACTTTTATATGGATATTCATAAGTAATCTACATTTTTTTTGTTAAAGCAATATAGGATATACAGACATAAAATTAATTAAATGATCTTCTCACTGTGGGTCCCCAACTGAAATATGTTCAATTTACTGATATGCTAGTATGAATGAATGCTCAAACTCTCTAGCCATTATATATTTGTACATGGACTAGTTGTAAAAAAATTACAGAGGCACTGGGAAGCATAATGTTTTGTATCAGGTTAAACTTTAAACATCCGTGTATGAGTATAACTGTTGTTGGTGTTGCTATTATATTTTAGGTCTTTATTTCTTCTCATTCCCACACTTTACCTGGGTACAGGTGCTCTCCCCTTTCTTGTGGCTTCCTACATCTGTGTGGTCAAGTCAGATTTCTATATTACCAATTATTTCTTGGACTTATCAACTTGAACATCCATGGACCTTTTCCTTATGTCCCATTGACACCTACCCAGTTATTCAAGCCTAAATCCCTAGTGTGACCCATGGTATCCCTCCAATTAATCCAATCTAAAATCGTGCTGATTCTCCTCCACAACATCTTCAAGCATCCTTATCTTCCTCCTTGTACTCACTACTAGTACCCAAGTGTAGACTATCGTTGTCTTATCTGGATTATTTCAGTAACCTTTTAACAGGTTTTCTAGCATTTGGTTGCCTCAAAGTTTCTCAAATTGTCTAACTAATGAGCTCATTCTTAATATCTTACTCTGATTCTTACAAGCATTCAAAGAAGCCCTTGCTGGCTATGGAGTAAAGCTCCAACTCTACAGTCTTAAAATCTGGACCCAGTTTACAAATCTGATATTGAAATGTGTAGAGCTGCACCCCCCGCCCCTACTGCTGCTGCAGTGTGCCCTGTGCAATGGACTAATCTCTCGTCCTCAAACAAAAACATGGTGTGTCCACATGCTGCTTATGCCACCTGATGGGAGAGTATGGGTTTAAAAGCCCAGGCTTTCAAGTCACACAGACCTGGGATTGCATACAAGTTTTCCCAAAGACTGGCTGTGAAGCTCTGGCTAAATTACTTTACCTTTCTGGACCCCAGTCTTTTAATCTGAAAAATGGGGATTTAAAACAAGTTTAATTTACTGGGTTATTGTGAAGAATGAGGTATAAATATACTCATGGTAAATTGTTGATAGATATTAGCTTATATTCCCCAGAATGCACCTCTTCTGACACTTGAATCCTGAGACTCTAGCCATCCTTAAAGTGAGAGCTGAGTTGTAACCTTTCCTGCATAGTTTTCCTTGACCTAGACTTCACCCAGCTCTGCCCCCATGAAGTCATTATTAATCATCCTTTTATTTATGTTCCTTGAGCATTCTGTAATCCTTCTATTATAGCGTGTATCTTCCTCTATTATTATTTATGGATCTGTTTCCCTCATTGGAACACAAGTGCTCATGGCCAGGGGCAATGGCTTGTTCATCTGTATCCTGGGACCTAGCACAGATCCTGGCATATAATAGGCATTCGGTAATTATTCACCAAATTGAATTTGTTAGATTCTTTAAACATTCTATTTCCCTCCTTGTTATACTATTTAGAATTGGTCCTTAAAATTGAAAAGATTAGCCAGTGATGGCATTTTTTAATCTCCCATTTTTATGGAATTAACTTAAGTGGGAACCATCAAAATGGTATCTGTTCTCCAAAAACCAGACTTTGTAACAAGAAATGAATCTTTTTTAAAAAAAAAGGAGGCATTCGACATCTTCAGTTCTAAAATCTCAGGGCTTGTTGGCGCAGTGAGGTCAGCGTAGTTACATCATTGCATTAGGAGGACTGCATGAATTCATTAGCCACACAGACAATATGATTCGGGGATTTACTCTAGTCATCGAGCAGATGTTCAAAGATTAGAGAAAGGCTGCAGTGTTCTAGACACAAAAAGCAAATGCCTACTGCAACCCTTGGCTATTATAAGAAACATCCTCAACAAAAAATGCATTTGGCTAAGCACGCAGGACAGTGTGTTATACCAGATTCACCAAAAATATTTACTAAGGAGTAGGTTGGTATTTCTCCCTGTTACAAATGTGGTTAGTCTGCGAAGTAGAGTGTGAGAAGTGCCTGCAATGATTGGATTCTCTAATGCTTACTGTTGGACAGAGTCTTTTTTTTTTCATTTGGAGGTTTCATATTTATGAAATAAATTGGATTTCCAGCTTCTCTTGAAAAATCAGACCTGGTAATATTGGGTGGCTGCTTTTTCTCAGACCAAGTCTCAGTGGCAGCCAAAAAGCAATTGCCCACTTAAGGGAGGCTGTCGCCCTGTGGTCCCCTTCACCCATTTATATTTCCCACTGAAATATAAATGGACAGGCATCGGTGCTTTGGATCCCTTCCTCTACGCCCTAATTTCCAAATCTGCAGAATTGCTATCGCAGCAACTAGCATGTTGCATTTCTGTAAGGGTTAAATAATGTAATTCATGTGAAGTGCCTCACTGAGTTCCTGATGTTAACGTGAATGTTCAGTGACTGGTTGCTTAGTGTTTCTTCGTTCTCTTTAAAAACCTGTATTTATTAAGGTTCTACTGTGTACCAGGTACTAGAGGAGGTATGGAGACATGATGAGCAATATAAGCATGGCCCCTGCCTCTGGAGTGTTTACCGTTTAGCATCCAGAGGAATGTCAGCATTCTGCTGGCCACGTGGCTTTCGTTTGTTTGTTTGTTTGTTTTGTTTTGAGAATCGCTGCACTGGACTGAAAACAAAGCAACAGACAGACTTTATTAAAAGACATTTCAAACTAAACATTTCCCAACAGCTCTTCATTCTCACCCTTCCCATGAGTGGCTCCTCCCCAGAACTCCAGGTCTCAGCATATGACCCTGTTACCCACTCAGTTGTTCAAGCCAACATGCTAGAAATATTCTGATCCCTTTCCATCCTTTTCTTTGTCTCTGCCACGTTTCATTCGGCAGCAGATTCTGTCATCTCTTCTTTCAAAGCATGCGGCAACCTGTCCACCTGCCATTGCTGTACTACCACCGGCCACTCTGGTCCGAGCCACCATCGCCTCCCCATTGGATGGCTGCACCACCCCCAGACTGCTCCTCCTGCTCCACTCCACTAACCCTTTCCTGTAAAGGGCCAGGTAGTAAATATGTAGGTGTCGTGGGCCATGCAGTCTATCACAACCACTCCCTTCTACCCTTACAGCACAAAAGCAAACATAGACAGTTTTTAAACCGCTGGGCATGGCTGTGCCTGGTTCAAGCCTTCCTTACAGACACAGGCTGCATGCTGGACTCAGCCTGTGGGTCATTGTGGTAGTTAGACTTACTTAATTTAATTGAGAAATGTCGGCAAAGGCTTCTCAAAGCACTGAGTGTACATCCTCAGTTCTCCTGATCACGCCCTTCAGGGCCCTTTTGCTCTAGCGCCCCTATTAACCCCAGGCACGCCACTCTTCAGTCTGATTTTCAGACACACCCACCTGATGCCTGCCAGAGGTCACTGTACCAATTCCCTGAAATCTGCCCCCAGATTTTAGCATGGCCTGACCACAGTCTGGACTCATTTCAATTGACTGTTTAAGTCATCCATTACTATCTTTTATGATTTTTTGAGCACTTACCATCATCAGAAAATATTTATTAATTTGGCTAATTTTGGATGGTGATCTGTATGTACATGGTAGTGTGTGAGCTGTTGGCAAAGACTTAGGTCTGTTCCTAGGGCCTTCCCAGTACCAGTCACTGCGAAGGCCGTAAAAGAAGACCGTTTGCAAGGAAGAATAAAGAAATGCTCTCGGCTGAGTTTAAGCCACAGCACCACTTCCAGCCTGCAGTCCTTAAAGGCCAGTGGAGCCTTATCAGTCAGTGCAGGCCATGGTTTTATTCTGTCCTCTCGATCAAAAAATTGACAACCGGGGCTGACCTAAAAAGATACAACTGTGAATCCCTTTCAATGAGAAAGAATTTAAATTTCAGAAGGAGAAAGAGTACTATCCACGTAACTGAGAACCTGTATCATAGCTAAGTTTCCCCTGACTTCTGCTGAGCATCTGGCCTTCGTCTGCCCTGGGCCCTTGGCCCATGCCTGAGGTCTGGAGGGAGACACTTGGGAGAAAAATCACTATAAAGAGCTACTTTAAAAACAAGTGTTCTGTGTGGGTTGTTAATATAATTTTTCTTTTTGTCTGAAGTATAAAGGCCAGAAAATCCCAACTACATCTCCCAAATGGACTCCTTGACTTAAAAAGTCCTTTGTTCAATAAGCCATTGGAAAAATGGCTTACTCCTCATTGGAAAAATATAACCATTATTGTTATATAGGACAGAAAAGAATTTAATGTAAATATTAGTATTATTATTAGTTTGCACCAGCTGTCATACTGGAATGCTGCATACTGGGCTGGCCTAAACCACAGAAAATTCACCTTCTCGTAGTTCTGAAGGCTGGAAGGCCAAGGTCAAGGCTCCAACAGAATTGGTTTCTGGTGAGATCTTACTTCCTGAGTTGTAAAAGGTCACCTTCTCACTTTGCCCTCATATGGTCATTCCTCTGTGCATGCTGAGAGAGAGCTCAAGTGTCTCTTCCTCTCCATAAGAGGACATTGGTCCTATTGGATTAAGGACCCATCCTTATGACCTCATTTAACCTTTATTACCTCTTCAAAGGCCTGATCTCCACATAGTCACATTTGGGGATAGGGCTTCCACATAGGGAACACAGTTCAATTCAAAGCAGTCAGGAACCTTCAAGCACTGCAGTAATATAGACGTAATTATTGATTAAAGTGGAAAAAATATATTTTTATTTATTTGTATTTACTGGCAACATGAGTGATACCTTCCTGTGCTTATGATTTGTATCTCATCAGCTCTAATGCCATTTTTATCTTCTCTACTTTACAGCTAGTTTCAACCCTGCAGGTCTTAATAAATTGGAGATCAGAGTTTCTTTTATTTGTTTATTTATTTATTTATTTATGTATTTTAATTTTAATTGTTCAAGTACAGTTTTCTGCCTTTTACTCCCATCCCAGCCCACCCCCTGCCAGCCCTCCCCACCTCCGTCCTGTTTCCACCCGCCCCTGCTTTTTGTCCATGTGTCCTTTATACTTGTTCCTGCAAACCCTTCCCCTTTTCCCCTGAAATTCTCTTGAAATTCCCTCCCCTTGACCCTCTGGTCATTGTCAGCCTGTTCTCTATTTCAGTGTCTTTGGTTATATTTTGCTTGTTTGTTTGTTTTGTTGATTAGGTTCCTGGTTAAAGGTGAGATCATATGGTATTTGTCTTTCACTGCCTGGCTTATTTCGCTTAGCATAATGCTTTCCAGCTCCATCCATGCTGTCACAAAGGGTAGGAGCTCCTTCTTTCTTTCTGCTGCATAGAATTCCATTGTGTAAATGTACCATAGTTTTTTGATCCATTCATTTACTGACGGGCACCTAGGTGGCTTCCAATACTTGGTTGTTGTAAATAAATGATTATGACATGTGAAATGTACTCTGTCGGTGAGACTGGAGAACAGAGGAAACCCTCACTGCGGGGCCTTTGTCACCCATAGTAACAACACAAAGGCCCCCTCTGGGGAACGGGTCCCTTGGGTTAGGGATGAAGCTGTTTACCACAAAGTGGCCCCCTCCTGCAGTCTCTCTCGTGCTTGGCCCTCTCAGGGCACCTTGTCCTGTGCAGTTACTTATTTTCTGTTCCTTCATCCTCACCCAAGTTTACTTCACAATCTTTGTGATCTTTCTTGAGGAAGACTCTGGATCTGGGTTAGAGCAATTGCTTAAGTGACCAAGGGGCTGTTCTTTAATTATTTGACTTCTGAAAAATAGTAAGTTTTTATTTATCAAGCACACTTTACTGAATGCTTCCCATGTAGAGTCACAATGCCAAGTAGTGTTTATGAATATTTTTATCGAATCCCATCAAAAACCCTAAGCGAGGGGTCTTATTCTTACTTTTATTTATAGATGAGGAAACTGGGACTTGATTCCAGCTCAGTCCAATTTCAAGGCTGCCGCTCTTAACTAATATGAAAGTCGTTTCTCATTAGTCATTCTTAGTGGGACTAGGCTCAAGCCCTTTGTCATTGCAACTTAAAGTGTCAGCATGTATGCAAAATATTTTATGTGCAACATTTGATTCTTTATGATTCAACTTCCGACACGAGGTTCAATTCATCCCAAAGGTTATTAGGGTTTTCCTACTTGAAGGGCACTGTTAGGTAGCCAGATGACTGGGGCGGGGTCCTGCTTTTCAGGTGATTGACAGGTTGACCGTGGTGTCTGACAGGAGCACAACTAGCCTAGTACCCAGTGTTATAGAAGGAGCTTCTTTTAAGAGAACTGGAAGAACAGAGGAGTTAGGGAATAATTTCAGCTAAAAGTAAAGCAGGATGTGGTTTTAGATCAGAGTCAGGGTTTGAGTCCTAGCTCTTGTTACTTATAAGCTGCACGACTGAACAAGTTTCTCTAATGTACATTTCCTCCTCTATAAAACGAGGATAAAGATGGCCCCTGGTTGCTGAGTTTGCTGTGACAATTAATGAGAGAATTAATTAGTGCTGAGTGCTGTGCTTGCACCTCATGAGTATTTAATAAATGTTAGTAAATATTGTTGTGGCTGTTATTGTTCAAGCCTCAGCCCGGAAAATCACCAGGTTGAGAACAAAGACAACGAGTCCACCTGTATTGCTGAAAATAAGATCACGGGTGTAGAACTGATGGACATGTGCGTGTTCTGGATCTGCCACACATTAGCCACGTAACTTTGGATGTGTTTCAACCTTTCCAGCTCAGTCTCTCCATCTATTACATGGGAATAATGATGACATCTACCTGGTAGCATACTGTGAGGTGTAGTAGTAGCAGCATCAGATATTTATACTATAATTACAAGGTGTCAGGATATTTTAAGGGTTTCATATGTATTATTTTACATAATCCCCGTAATAACTCTATTAGGTCTTAGCTTACACATGAGGGCACTAAACACAGAACATAAATAAGGTCCCAAGTTCATCAGCAAATAAACTCTAGGGCCAGGATTTGACTGTTGACACTCTTTAACACTATTTATACTTTTCTCATTAGTTCCAGAAGTCTATGGAACCTTTATCAGAGTGCCTAGTGCAGCATAAACCTTCAGTAAGTGTTCCCTGTTATTGCTGTGAATAATAACATTTGGGGAAATGGCTCCTCAGAAGAAGTAGCCTATGAGATGCATTTTGAAGAATACAGGTCATCAAGTGAACAGTCAAGCAAACCCAAGCCTTAAGGGAATTTTTGCATTTAGACATTCCAGACAGAGTAAATAGTTTATGGGTCCTGGCCAGGTAGCTCAGTTGGTTAGGGCTTCATCCCAATATGCCAAAGTTGTGAGTTTGATCCCCAATCAGGGCACATAGAAGAAATAACCAATGAATGTATAAATAAGTGGAACACCAAATTGATGTTTCTCTCTCTCTCTCTCCCTCCCTCTCTCCCTTTCCCCTTCCTTCCTCTCTCTCTAAAATCAATAAAAAAATAAATAAATAAAAATAATTAGCTTATGCAAACATACAGAGGTAAAAAGGCACAGGATATATATATGGAGAATAGAGAGGGTTCAATTTGGCTAGAACATATGATGAGGGAGGAGGTCTGGGACAATAAACCTGAAAAATATCGGCTGGGTTAAAACATTCAAGTGTTTTAAGTAGAATGAAGGAATCTGATTAGGGGAAGTCACTTATGATTTTCACTAGAGACACTCTCAGGCAGTATGTTGACGGCACCTTGAAGCTCAGTTTCAGGAAGCAGAGACTGAAAAAGGGGAGACTAATAGAAGGCTACTGATTTAGCTCATGTGGCATGTGATGAGGTCCTGATAGACCAAGTGGCCATGAGACTACCTCAGAGTCAGCCTCTGTCTATTTATGTCTTTTGTAATTGCCAATTTTTATTGCTAGAATCTTTCATGTGTTCAGACCAGCTATGGCCAGTGTTATAACTTTTGCTTTTGAACTTGTTTAATTTACCCCCAGAACAAAAACTCTTGGTGGCTAGGTAGAAGTGATGTTTTAAGTCATTTTTCCTGCAGAGACGTTTATAAGAACCTTGTTTCTTTGAAAAGACCTCCTAATGACTCCACTGGGTAAAATCTGTAAGCATTATGGCATGTAGGCAAGTCAGGGGGCATTTGTACTGACATAAAGCCTTTTCACAACCTGTGAATCACAGTGCTGCCTGATTGTTAATGAGCGTTGGACAGATAGACAGCTTTTTTTGCATGGTGAATGCTATTAGGAAAAGACTTCAATCTTCTGCTTCAACGCACTGACTTATAAGCACTGGTTCTATTTGGTGACTTTATTTTTATTAGCAGAATAAGTGTCTTACAAATGTTTAAAAATGTAGGAATCATGAAATAAACCATGCACAGCAAACCAATGGACAACCAAGTCCCCAATTGTAAAGTTAAATATGTGAGCAGCAATCATGCCTGGAATGTGTGTAAATCACAATTTCTGAGTAATAATCATTTTTAGAAAAATGAAAGTAAATATTTTTATACTAATAAGTGAATTAATATGCATATATAAAAATGGAAGAAAATACAGATAGAATTAGTTAATATTTTGGCAAATAACATTCTGCAGTACTGGAACTAAGTTATATTTCTGGAATACTTTACATGTTTTAGACTCCAAGAGAAGTCCTTTGCGCATATGTATACGGATATGTGTGTGCGCGTATATGTATATATACATATATATGCATTTTTATGTTTCTGTATTAGTTCTATTTACTTGTACTCCTGTTCATATAGAAACAATTTATGTAAGGGATAAGCGTACCTCACATCTCAGAAGAGCAGTTGGCTCCAGAAACTTGTTCTTCTGACAGATTGCTGGTCTATCTTCCCATTAATTCCTGTTTTTAATCCATGGATACAATTAGGTTATCGCGCTTTTTCTAGGGAGAATTAGATGAGGAAATACCTCTACCAGGCGAGTCTACATGAGAGGCCATTGAGCAGTGGTGACGCTCGGCGGAGCCCTGCGAACTGCCGATGGCGTGGACACTCCAGAGAACCGTGAGAAGGCGTTCCTGTTTCCCCTGCCCGAGTCTGGTACAGGCAGACGTCCACTGCTTTGAAACCATCTGTATGTGTATGTGTTTTGTATGTGCTCAATTTGTATCTTACATGCTCAAGTTTCAAAATTTGATGTCACCTCTTCAGAATTCAGCTCTCTGATAACCTCATCTATCCTTAACACAACTAATAATAGTAAAAAGGCAGCTATAAATCCCTGTCTGTATTACTATAAAGACATGACTAATACTACACCATACAACTATATGACTATCCACCAAAATTCTATGCACAGTTTTCTCAGTGATGAATCTGAATAGGCCTTTGAATAGGAAAAGGCACAAAAATAAATTCATAGATGGTCAGGTACTGAAGTTGCCCTATAGCTTGAATTCATAAAAACAGTGCCCCAAGGCAGTTTGGGTTTTGTTTTTAGTAACAGCCAGCAATGTTGTTCCTTTATCCTCTAAACTCTCAGGGAAAAAAGAAAAGCACAGGTCAAAGGAGAGTCTATTATTTGTAGGCTCAATAGCAGATGTGAGAAATACAATGGCTAATAATAATAGGGGAAGAGTACAAAGGTCCATAAAAATCAAACCTGAGAGCTGAAACCTCCAGAACATCTGGAGCGATGGGGGAAGGATGGGTATTTTTGTCCTCCTGGGTGGACGGACACTAAGGGAATAACTTAGCCACAGCAAACGCAGTCAGTAGTCCTTGTAGTGATGATGGATGCAGAGACCGTAAGCCAACACTTTGTTACTCTCAGCTGTCTCTGTTCAAAGCAAGGAATGGTTAATCCAGCAGACTCTCAAACCATCTAAAAGTTTGGGAATCTAAAAGGATAGGTCTTGAGTTTTCCAAATTATTTTAAGACATTTTTACCTTTCACTTTCCAGCTCTAGCAAATACGTTACTGGTGGCCCATTCTCAGGTTATTGGTAAATTACTGTAAGTTACTGTTTGTTACTGGAAATCTGAGTTTCATCCCCTAAGACTTGTTTGTCTGTGTTTTCCCACAGGACCCATTGTTCAGGGAGCACTCCTTGGGTCTGTAATAGGGGCGGAGGGCAGGCCTCATTTTCAAAGAACATCTCACATTTAAACTGTAATGCTATGTCCACCTGAGGACCTGTGTGTAGCCACAGAGGTACCTTGACAGGATTAAAAACATCCATCATAAAACCTGAAATTTTTGTCCTATTGCAAGACCATATGGACTTAGTGAACCGTGGTTAATTTTATATAATAAAAAATGCAATTATTTCTGTGAGGAGCACAGTTATTTTGTTTTTGCATCTTTTGCATCCAAACAGGATTGATGGGGTTTCGTAGGTTTATAATATATAACAACTTTTGGGGAAATGTTTTGGACTTTTATTTATTCTTTAATACACTGGCCTTTGAGAATTTTGACAAGTTATTTGTAAAAATGATAGCATGCTTCTTCAGTGAATTATTGAGAATTTGAGCATGTTCTTAATAATGTCATGCAAAGGGTCAGGTTGGAACCTGGTGGCTCCTTATCAGAGCCATAGTGTCCCCTGTCATTACAAAATATGGTATGACAGGTTGGAGAAGACTGTTTTTCTTTGCCAACCATACCTGGGGAAAAGTTTTATTAGCATCCTAGGTTCCCTCCCTGATGTCTCCAGATACCTTTTGGAGACAGGCCAGTTCCCTGTGTTGGTTCATTTATTTGCCTTTTTTTCTTTGAAAAACAAATGAGGCAACTGGCTTTTTAATAATAAAAGGAAGAAAAAGGGAGACGAAAGGAAGGAAGGGAGGGAGGGAGAAAAGAGAGAGGAGGAGAGAAAGAAAAAAAAGAAAGAAATCGAGAGAGAAAAACTCAGTGCTGCAGGGAAGGAATACTGAAGTCAGGCTTTGATTAACCTTGGAAAAATGCCAGCCTCCACAGAGGAGCATAAATTTTGGTTCTATTTTTCAAGGCTGAGCCTTTTGGGGGAAAAAATCACTATGAGATTAAGGGTTCCCAGAGCCTTCTGGTAGCTCTAGAGAATTCACAAGGAAGTCAGATCCAACTCAAATGCAATACCCTGGGCCATAAATAAGAGAAGGAAGACGCATCCTCTAGACGCATTCCCTACATTCATTAGGTTATCAGGTGCTATATAGAGCATTCTGAAATACCGAGAGTGGCATTAGACTGTGCAGTCAGGTAGCTTATCCGTGGATTGTTTTCTGGGACAATGGAGAGACGATAAGGAAAATCTACTAACCCAGGATTCTCTCTTGCTCAACCTTGACTTCATCCCAGCAGTGAACAGATGTTTTTAACATATCTGAGCTATAAATTTCCTTTGAGATCAAAGTCAAATGCCTGCATTTTACTGTGAGAGATACACAGATTTCTTTTTCTTCTTTAAAAAGGATTTTGCCTTCACATACACACGCACTGTAGTACTGTTATTCAAGTGCTGTCAAGTGATATTTGTATCTTTAACAGATTAACCAACCTTCTGCATGAAAGCTATTACAAATTAAATGGCTAAAGTAAGGTTCGTTGTGATAATGGGAGTGAGAGTGATGAAGAATGCAGGCTCGGCTCAGATCAGACAGCCGTGGCCCCAAGCCTGTCATGCCTCCGGCTGACTGGGTGATGCGGAGCTGCTTGCCTAGACTCTGTACGCCCGTGTCCTAATTCGCAGAAAAAGGAGCAGCGAATATGTCCCTCGTAGTGTCGGTGTGAGGGTTCCTAAAATAAAAATCTGAAGGATTAACACAGCAGTTCATTCATTTATCACAATAAACACTCAGTAAGGTCAATGATGGTTATGATTATTATTCGAAGGGTTTTCTCACAGAGAAAAAGCCAAACATTGAGGTTTGGGATAGTGTGTAAAATTCTAGAGGGAGAATCAACATTTGTCCTATTTCAGGTTATCAGTGCTGTAAGTCAACAAGCCTTGTGGTATAATTACAGTATGCCAAGCATTGTGCTAGACATTTTTCTAAACCACTGATATTTATGTTTCAGTAAGTAATTTGCTCCTACCATGAAAATAGTATAGGGATTACTAATAGCTCAATAAGTTAAATGGAAGTGCCTTGGGGAGAGGGTAACAGTTAAGTACCACAGGTCATCATTTCTTGAAGGACCAACTAACTGAACAAATATGGGATTGTGTACAGTTGTACTCATTTATTAATGCAACAAGCATTTATTGAGCACAGCGGTGTACTTCCTTGACTCTGCTGCATAAATAATACCTCATGTCTCTCTCTCTTACCCTGCTTTACTTTTTCTTCTGAGTTACCTGCCGTACTGCATACTTATTCTTGTTTTGTGGTTGTCTGTCTTCCCTCAAAAGACTGTAAGTTCCATGAGTGCCAAATTTCATTGGTTGTTCACCTTACACCTAGCACATAGTAAATGCTCAATAAATGTTTCTTGAATAAATGAAGGAGTGAATGAATGAAAACAAACTCACTTCTTCCCACAGAGGAGCTGGAGAATAAGTTGGTATATGAAGAGTAAGTGGTTGAACAAGTCAACTTGCTATACTGAGCGAGAGCTCAGGGGCACCATCCTGGGAGGCCAAGGTGGAGAGAGGGCAGGCTGCTCCGCACCTTAGTTGCATTGAATAAACAAGCATCAGGGTGTAACATGCACTTTTGAGCCAGTACTTCAGTGTTGACAAGCCCTGCTGTTGTGGCAGCTCAGGGTGTCTCCAGTGAGCGTTAAGAAACATGATGCCATCTCAGCGAATTCCCACAAAAATTTACTAAAAATACAGTACAATAGTATGAAAATAGATGATCCACGTGGCTCGTGGAGAGACAGAGATGATCCACATGGCTTAAGAGAGAAGGTCCCAGGTAACACAATATCAAAGCAATAGTACGCTGCTCAGCACTGTGGTTCAAGTGCGGCAAAGCTGTTTTCTCCGTGTTTGTGTGCACATGTGTGTGGCCAAGTGATTTTGAGATAGACCTTTTGTAATTCAGTCAACATTAATACCATGGTCACCTCGAGCAGTTTCCGAGCTTGTAGTAAAAAGTATGTACTTACGTTACTTTTAGCTTCTAATATATTAAATAAGTTGTATGTGTTCATTTTAGGAAATTTAGAAAATAAAGTAATAAAATTCAAAGGAATAGATACATAACAAGTCCCACTCACAATTGTACTCTCTAAGTAGAATGTTGGCATTCATGTTCTGAAGATGGAATTGGTATATTTTTCAAAAAGCATGTATCTGATAATTTTCAAAATTTAATCTGTATTGTATTTTTTCCCCATTACCATTTAGTATGGTGATTGCTGGGGGGAGGGGAGTGTAATGGGACTAAATGATCATTTCTTTTTGCAATGCAGTTATCAGAATTTTTTTAAACATACCCCGTGCAAATGTGTTTAATCTGTATTTGGAGAAGTACTGAACTTACTTTAGTATGCATGTAAGGTTTGAAATAATTGTTTCATGTGGTGGTATCCTAACACCTAATTTAGCCAACTACCAAGTCTGTGTTGTAGTTGGCTGGGATTATTGGGGCAGGGCACAGCTATAGTGCACTTCAGGCCGGGACGGGCAGGGCGCTCTGTGCTGATCAGCTCCCTCCCAGAAGTTCATCCTGTGTGAAGTGCTGGTTGTCTAGGTCCTATGAGGGGTTGCAGGAAGTCATTTCATTGGGCCTTCCAGCTCTAGTGATGTATGATTATATTAGATTCCTCCTCACGTAAAAGGAACCCGGAGCTCATTTTATAGACAGTGTTCCTTTTCACCACACTTACATGTGAAGTTTGCGCTTCCAGATGGGTTGTGGTAATGATAGTGGAGACACTATTTTCCAACTGTCATTTATTGATCACATATGAAGTGCCGATCACTGTGCTCAGGTCTGGTTGGGGAGATAAAGCCTGTGGTCAGTGCTCCAATTGTAGCCCTTTCATAATGCCAGGGGCTTCCTGGAAGATGCAGGAGTTAACCTTCAAGGTTTCAGGGTTATCATGACCATCGCATACTGCTTGTAAGTTGTCCACAAGATGTTGAAAATGCAGATATTCTGAATGCCAGTGGGAGAGGCTCAGCCGTACAGGGAAGGTTCGTCAAGAACTGCTGGGTTCGAGCCCGGGAAAGGCTCTTAGTCAATTTGCAGAAAAAAAGAAATTTCATGAAATTGACTGTCCTTTAAATAAGACTGACCAGACCCTTTTGTCACAGTTGCCATGATTAGCACCCTAACCCTGCCCCTTCCCCAGTAATGTTCAGTCTGGCTTCACAGACCACTGATTCTATATATTATAACCCTCATGCCTTCGAGGGTTAAGGAAGGTTAAGGATGCTATAAAATCCTCAGAAGCCTGTTTTCTAAAATCAGCTAAATAAAACCCTTCTCCTCTTTACCCTCAAACAAATACCCTACAACTTGTTTAAGGTCTTTGGGTGAAAACCCAAGAGTCATTAATGTATATGCAAAAATATGCATATATATGTAATAGCAACCAGTCCTCAACTTTTTTATGTCTGTGTAATTAATGTGTGTCTTGCATTCTGATTCTATAATTAGGCTTTAGATCTTCGTGCTACCTACATTCCTACTTTACATATTTGCCTTATGTAACATCATGTTGGATTATATATAACTAGTCCTCCTTCTCTGTTGTAGCATCTGGCTAAAGCCAGGAAAGCCGGTTAGGTGTGTGACTCAAGATAACTGTTGTATGGATAAGGGTCTGTTGTCTAGCAAATAAGGTTTCCCAGTTGACTAAAGAAAAAGGAGAGAGAGAGAGCTGTTTATACCTATGGTCAGTTGTACTTTAAATAAGTACCGCTCATGAGGCATAATAAAACACTTTTATTTTTACTTTTCATTTCTACCTTTAAAATTTACATACTAGGCATAGGTTCTCTTTGACCCTGGATGGAACAGGCAGGGACTACAGCTTTTGCGGTTCATCTTAGGTAATAGAAAGCCATGCGATCTCTCTAAAGCACAAATAGTCTCATTTTAGAAATGAGACTATCTAGTCCCAGAGGATGATCACAACTCGGAGTTGGATTTTCTCCCACCCGCAATGCAGGCTTGCCTCTTGCAGTGTCGTGTGTGTGTGTGGGGGTGTCCCTATCTTTTCCTCATCTGCCATCTCCCTCTCTGTGGTGGCAGCATTGGGAGAAGAGAATAGAGAAGTTGTTATTAGTTGAGCTGGTCCTGTTCCGTAATGGCTTCCTGCTCTTTTCACCTATGGATCTTTTTTTCCCCCACCACAGGAGAAAAGAGTTCAAAGCTGACTCTTACCCTGTAAACACTTTTCTGGGTTCTTCGTATAGATATTTTATCCACTCCTGAAGCTGTTACTCCTGTGAACCGGGCAGCGTCACTCCTTTGGGGGGCCACCCCTTGCTCCACTGCTGGTGGTCTAGGAGGACACTCCATGTGCGCCCTCATGGACAGAGTCCCATTGCCCCTAGGCCAGCTCCTGCCACATGGCTTACATTTGTGGGTAAACTCACATATGCTCTGATGTGTTAGAGGAAGTTCAGTCACAGCAGGAACTCTGTGCCACTGCCCCAGTTCCTTGGCGGAAGTCAGACTCAAGTCCACTGCGGCTCCGCCATTGCCGTGAAGGTTCCAGGATACTCATATCAAGCTCTGCCACTGGGCACGTTAAGGCCCCTCACTAGGGTTTTGTGGAGAGGACAGGCATCTCCTTATGCCTTCGAGGGTTAAGGAGCAGGTGTGGTACAGAACCCTCTGAAGCCTCTGTTCTAAAATCAGCTAAATAAAACCCTTCTTCTCTTTACCCTCAAACAAATACCCTACAACTTGTTTAAGGTCTTAGGGTGAAGACCCAAGAGTCATGAAACTGGTTCTCAGGATATACCCTGAAAACTTGGGTTTTGATCTGGCATCTGTCTTTGGTTTGCAGCATCTAGATATCTTTCATCTGGGTCACAATGTGGACACGAGCACTCTTTTTCTTGCCGCCCGCTCGTTATCGTATAACCCTAGTGACAGTCAGGTGGGGTGGTGGACACTCATCATTCCCTTTCCAATGTGAAGATTACAACTCAGCAAAGTAAGTGTCTCAAGGTCACTCACCTGGTAAGTGGCAGAGCCAATATTTGGTTCTGAGTTTTTTCCCTCCAAAGCCTACGCTTGTAATCATCAACTTCATACTTATAATACGAACACGCCTGTCATGATGAGTCCAGCAGTTCTGTAAAGGAAGTCAGATTTCAGCGTTCATCAGATTTCAGGGCTAGGTCATTGTCTTCCTGACCTATGCAGTGAATTTTCTTATAAAACACAAGCTACTGTAAACTCATTATATTTGTGTTTTAGAACAAGTATATCTATATACGTGCATGTATGTGTTTAATAAGATACTTGTATCAACTAAGACATTTAAGTCACTCAAACTGAGTGACTTAAGGATCCATTATGAATCCTGACTACCTTTAGTGACAATGTTATTCATGAGCAGAATGTTAAAATCAGTCAGCAGCTATTGAAACCAATCCCTGTATAATATTTTAAATAGTTATACCTAGAAGTCTATTACAGCTTAAATGCATTCTTGGTCAGAATATATACCTTAAAGATTACAAAAGTAAGAAAATTACAGAAAAAGCTATAATATTTTCAACCTTTGAGGACTTCAGTTCTGCTTCTGTCTTCACCATCATCTCAGTTAAGGGAAATTAAAATCGCAGTGCTGTTTATTAGTGAGTTTTTTCTTCATTTCTCCTGCCTCTAGGAAAAAAGAACTTGAATGCCTTGGTCTAAAAGTGGAAGAAAATAAAAATCTACATCCTTCGTTATTTTTAATTCTGATTTATAACACTGAAAGAACTGAGTTACAGCTAGACTAGAACAGGGCACAAAGAAAAAGTTTAGTGATAATCATATGCTTCAGCCCCATAATTAATTTTATTAGGAGATGTTTTGACATTAAAGTGGGAACTATTTTCATTCTACAAGATCAGACAATATTTAAGTCAAAGGAATCAAAATTAAATATAACATTCAGGATTTGTTATTGCAGTGATTGTTTCTGGAAATATTTCTTTTTCTCCAAGTGTGTGTTCTTGAATGGGAGATGCCTGGGTCTGACATCAGACACTCAGCAGACATCTTCCCTAATGGGACAAATCCCCATCTGCAGTTAGAGAGAACAAGCGAACACTTACAGAGCTAGGATCTCAGGCCTTAGTAACCAGGGCACCTCAGATCTCTCCCTGCCCGGCGTAGTGTCACTTCTGGTGAACTTCTTTCCTGCGGAAACTCCATTAGGAAACAGTAATACTCCGCAGGTATGTGTGAAGAATCGACCTTAAATTCCCTAAATGGCTACCAGTCACCTGACTGTGTCCAGTCTTTTAATGTAGAAGCAATACAGGGCTGACATAAAATCTGTGAAAAAGACACATATAAATACTCAATATTAAGTATCTTTAAAATCCAGGGTTTTGATGAAGTGAACTCTAAGAGATCCCCGAGTCACTAATGTTCTTTAAACTAAATGGATTTATCTTTTAGACTATTCTAGGCATGACTGAAACAAAATTTTAATTTTAATCAGGAAATGAAATGAACTAGAAAACTTTATCCCTTGAAACTTGTAGGTGGGAAACAGTTCACTGTATTTCTTTCCTAAGCCGGGTTTGGAAATCAGGTAGGAAAGAGCATTAGTTTGTAGCAGTCGCCTCATTTAATCCGCCTGAGGCTCAAGGAGAAGACAGACTTACCCAAACTGGCAATGAGCTGGACTACAAACTGAGACCACAAGTATCAAACTCCTGACTTCGAAACCGAGCCCATCCTAGTTCCTGAGTTGACTCCATTGTCTCATAGAAATGGCACCTGCACTGAGTGTGCAGTGGCAATGGCTACTAGAAAGTGCAACAGCTGAAAACATTTAGTGCCATCCCCACAGAATTTCGGGACAGCCAATTATTAAAGAAAAGTAACCATTAAATATGAGAGTGTAATTGGTGGAAATATTTGGGAGATGATCTCTGTAATAAAAACGAACATCATTTGAAGCGGCTCTGCTAGTTGAAGACCGCTTTTGTGGTCTGTAAATTGTTGATGTGAGTTTTGCACCACCCACATTTTTCATGTAAGGGAACTAGGTTTTAGTAATTTGGCCAAGGTGACATTGTTGGCAGAGCCTGCACTCAAACTGAGGTCTGGCAGATGAGACACGCATTGAAACAGAGATGCCCAGAGAGCTAGGGTCTTGGAGGAGACCTCCTTTTGGGCTGCTGAGCGAGCACACGCGGAACCACAGGAATGCGTTTTCAGGGATTCCTACCCTGCCCCCTGCACGGAGCCTCGCAGAGTAGTGGCAGGGTCTGCCTGGGAGGAGAGTGTTGCTCTGCTTCTTTCAGTGGAGCATTTTCTTCTGCGCAGATGTCTGCAAGGGCCTCGGGGTGCCCCCGACACCCCCTCCCTTTATACAGAAGATAAATCAGGCTTTGTGTTCACACTCATTAGAAAGAGAAAGCAGTTTATTAGCAGTTTGTTATGATCTGCGTGTAGTTTGTAAATCCCACCCCACAATCAGTTTGTCAATAACCTTACCTACAAAGATGCTGAAACAGCAGTGGCAAGTGGAAGAACAGAAAGTATATCAGGAATGAATAGGAACAAGAAAGGGCATAAGGAACAAAATGGAAAATGCCACCAAGAATGAGGTAGTGCAGTAAAGACATAGACGTAACGATAGATACTCTCCTTCGTTCCTTCTCTCTTTTGTCAAATACAGAGCCCAGCTTGGACTGAAGTTGCCCATTTCAGTTTTTCTATGGCTGATCTGCTCTCACAACAGAAGTGAAGGATGGGATCATGAGTGTAGTGGGTTTTTTTTCTATTTTATTTGCCTTTATTCAATAAACATTATCTGGTGACATCTACCTGTCAACTGTTGTGCTCCTCGATGGAGATGAAATGTTTGATACCATCTCTTCCCTTAAGATCCTCAGAGTTTAATGGATTAAAAAAACCCTCACCTAAACCATGAATTACTTATAAGTTCCATGCAGTAACCTGATTTTAAGCCCTAAAAGCATCATAAAGATTTTAATTTTAGATATTTCCTTGAAGGTGTGGAAAGACAGAAGGATTTTAATAAAACATTTGGTGTTACATAAGTCAGAAATTCATACTGTGAAAGAGAAATATCATATTATGAGATTACAAGCAAATTTCAAAAGTCAGACAGATTTGGGTTTAAATCCTGATCTCATGAAAAAATTCCAGCTGTGTGACACTGAGCAATCTACTTAACCTCTCTAAGCCTTCCTGTCCTTACACAAGCGACAAGAGTGATAGTACTGACCTCATCAGGGTTTTGTGAGAATTAACGACAGGAGATAGGACAAGGCTTCAACACCTTGTAAATGTTCAGTAAGCACTTGGCATTATTATTAGCAGCAGTGGTAGTGGTGTACTAGCGTTTATTATTACTATTATCTGGAAGATCACAACAAGCCCTGTGTTTCCTCCTCTATCCACCATCAAGGCAGATGGGAGAAATAGCTGTATTTAAATTCTAACATGCTCCACTTCTTGCAAGAGATGGAGTCATGTAATTTTTCTGAGTTGATAATAGCAACCCTGAATAGAACTCTGAGGGCCCCACACACACTGAAAGAGAACGTTAAAAATTACTACAGTGAGATGGGGGAAGGGCACAAAAATGGCAATAACACCAAATGAAGTCACTCATCTTTTTTATAGTTACATTGGGTGTTATGGGACATGCATGGAGTCACATGACCTCTGTTCTTAGTTGCCATTTAATCAAAGCTTTATACAGAGTCAATTAAATGTGCTGAAAATAATTCATTAAACATGGACTGGAAACCTACGGTGCTCGGAATTTGGAGATGCAAATCAGGATTCTGTTTTAACCACCTTTCTTAGAGCAACTGAGGGACAGAGGAGAGATCACCCATGCAGGATGCAATTTAACTTGAAACTGCTCGGGGATGTTTCATTTTTCAAACCCACATATTTCAAACATGTTGCAAGATTTTCTGTAGTGATACTTTGTATGCATGACACACAGATCCTAATTGAAATGCTGAGTAGTTTGTTTCTGTAAGGTTCAAATTCTTGATACATCTTCTGAATATCAAATACCCAGAACAATGCTGCCACTCTGGCAGATGTGCAAATAAGTGTGTTATGTCGGGTTTCTGCCGTGATACCAAGAACAGCTAATTTCACAATTGTCCTCAGCCGCAGATGGCTCAAAACAAAATAGTTTTGAAATCTAGGTGACCTATTTTTCGAAACCATTGTCGCGATTAATTTAGAGGGAAATAATGTAGATTAAAAAGAGAGAGAGAGAAAGAGAGAGAGAGGAGAGCACTGCTGTGTTCAGTGGAACTCTGAATCTGAGGCTGTTTCCTCAATATGCATGACCATGAATTTGAGATACAGTACAAAACCTCTAAAGCATACAGCGTGGTCCTGAAGAATCTGCTGCTTCCACAGCCCCCATGAAAACCTCAGCCAGCCCTGGGTGCCTTTAGAGCACTGTTAGTCATTCCAGCAGGACAGCAGGTGTGAAGTATGTCTGTCCTGGGCAAACTGGACTATTACTGTTGCTTTACTGAGAAGTCTAAATTGTCTCACTTCCCCCAAAGAATTTGCTTCATCTTTAATGATTTCTTTTCCTAAGAATTCTAAGCAATTCCTTTTATTGTCAAACTAGATCCTTGAGGCCTCATTGAACTCTCTCCATTCAAAATATTAATAGAACTAATATTCTTGTCCCTTGGCTAGTCTGGGACACTGCCTTCCAATTCTTGTTTATTCACTTTGTTCCAGTGTAACAGACTCGCCTTGATTCTTCCTGTCCCCCTCTCTGCATGCATCCCTTGTTAACCTGAAAGGCCTGAAGTCACACAGGCTTGACCTACGGTTTAAAAAGCAAATACAAGTGCACAGGTAGGGAATCACCCAGCACATCACTCTGCAGAGACCATTTATCGAGCCTTTTTTATGTGCCAGGCACTTTGCTACATTATTTTTAAGTTTCGCAACCATTTTTCAGATAGCTGTTATTATTCCTATTTTGTAGACAGGAAAGTGAGGCTGAGAGATGTTAAGCCACTTCTGTGGTCTTGTTGGCAATGAAATGGCCAGGCCCAGTCGACCTTGAAGTCCCCCTCCCTGGTCACTGCGCTCTGCTGTTTCCTGTGTAAGGACAAACCCTTGTGTTTGCTCTGCTGTGCCAGGAAAGGTTTTCGGGGAATAAGTATTTCATAGAACAAAGCTTTTAATTTGACACTATCTAGCCTGTCTTAGCCTTGTAAAATTATAACACTTGGAGTGTCCTGTATTTTGCCCCTCCCCCCAGTTTTTATTGCTGATGCTTGAGTATCTTCTTTCAGTTTCCTAAGTGCTGTCTCAAACATCCTCTCACTTCATCCTCATGAAAGTGAGGAGTTAAGCTGGGCAAGGATGGAATTAAGACTTTATAGATGAGAAAACAAAAATGGAAAGGTTAAATGTGTTGGCCAAGGTTGTGCATCTGTGATTGAAACTGATGTTGGTCAACCCTTAATTCAAGACACCCTGACTTATACATGAGAGCAATATCTCTATCTACCTACCTATCTATCCGTCCATCTGTCTATCTATGTATCTACTTAACTACTTTTGTCTGTCTTTCTGTCTATCTATCTACCTACCTGCCTACCTATTCTATCTAATCTATGTCTGGGCAGTGACTAAAAATGAAAAGAAAATTGCTGATCAACTCTCTTAAAAACCAGTTTAAACTGCTCAGACTTGTGCAGACTTTATGAATATGGAGCAGGGACAGGAAAAATCTTCCTTCTGTATCACCATTGCACGTAACATACCTGAGTTGGAGCTTGAACTGAGTCTCATCTTATTATGATTAACTCAAGGAATTTAGTCAGTCACTCCAAATCTCAGTTTCTTTCCATTAAATTAAAATGCTAATAGCTTTTCTCTGATAGAGTATTTTAGATAGGTGTGAAGAGATGATACCTTTAAAGTGCCTAGCCCAATTCTGGGCACATGATAAGTACACAGCGCATTAGAGGTTTTTGTTTTTATTGTTGTTATTGTTATTGAAGAGCAAGAAAGACATATAATGATATAGCTGTACACTTTGTCTTGTTACATCAAGCTTCAGGTTGTGATAAGAAATAAGAGGAAGATGACAAAAATTATGGCCCTAGAAAAGGTAAGTTTGACCTGTTTTACCAGGGTCTTCATTGATGAGCATATGACACATTAGATAGTAGAGGAAAACTGCTTTGCATTGTCAGTACTCTAGAGTAAAAAACGGAATTGAGGTCAAAGGTCTTTTATCTTTAGGACCTAGCTCAGTGCTTAAACAACAGGAAGTGGTCAAAAAGTATCGTAGAATTATGAATAAAAAATTATTTATTTAATTTATTTGTCTTTGTAGTCCTATCATTTTGCAGTGAGCCTGCGACAAAATAAGTTCTCAATTAACCCTCTGGTGAAGTGGATTGTTCTTCTTTATAATAAATAGTATCTTCTAGATAGCGAGTTGAATTTGAAGCCCTTCGGAGATGTGAAAATCCTTTACCATGGATGACTGGCAATTATAAGATCATTTTACTGCAGTGTCTTCCAAATATGTTATGCATCTCTTCTTTTTGGTTTTAGACGATTCATTGTATTTTTAAAAGAGCTAAGGTGCTTGGGATTCCTATCCCCAGGTTACTGTGAAGAGACGACTATGTAGTGTTACCTGGTGGATAAGAAAAAGTGAGTGCTTTTAAAGTCAAGTGCGGTTCTTTCTGTAATGTCTACTGACGGATTATACAGACTGCATGCTGAGTGTGATAGAGGCAGTGTTATTACTAAACATAGCTTATCAAAAGGCATGGAAGTGTAAGAGAGAATTATCTTGTGAATATTAAGGAAAAGTATCAACTTACTATGTTTGGGTAAATTTATACCTGTTTTAAAAAATTGCCTATGACTGAACACCCAGCAATGAGAGAAAAAAAGTTCTTTTTTAAAAAACAAACAACCCCCTCTCCAAAACAGTGACCAACCTTCACCCCAGGCATTACCCAAAATTCATGTAAATAACCCCAAGATGACATTGTAATAGAATATACCACCTAGAATGTACAAAGTCATTGTGTTAAACCCTTCCCCAACCCTCTTTGAAAACTTTTTTATTTAAATCACAGAAATGTTTCCTATTTGGGTGAGAGTTATTTTACATGGTCTCCATGTTAGTTTGAAAAGTCTTCTAGTTAACATATGTAGGAGGTTACTAATTTGTTGAGTTTAATTGTGTTTTATCCTCTAAAGGTGAAATCTTCTCTCACAGAGTGTGTGGGAAATGGAATTATTTTGTTTCTTAAAGATTTATGTAAGCCAGCCCTGGCTGGTGTGGCTCAGTGGATTGAGCATTGCCCTGTGAACTGAAAGGTCGCCAGTTCGATTCCCAGTCAGGGCACATGCCTAGGTTTTAGGGGTCATGTCCCCTGTTGGGGGCATGCGAAGAGCAGCCAATCGATGTTTCTTTGCCTCTCTTTCTTCCTCCCTTCCCCTCTTTCTAAAAATAAATAAATAAAATCTTAAAAAAAGATTACTAAGCTAGAAAGTAGATGTTAAAATCACAGTATTATGTGCAAGTTTGTAAAATGTTTAGCTAGCATATTAAATGCCATGTAAATCAACATGTTTACAAAATACACATATGTCTGCATTTTATGTGTCTGATTGTGTATAATATATGATGTTTTTCTCTAGTCTGATACTGAAATGAGAGTAACAAAGCAAAAAGTCTAAGGAGCTTAGAAAAACTATCCTATCAAAATGTAAAATTTATGGATGATATTCTAAAATTCCCACCCTTTCCTTTGGATTTAATATTGCGCTAATGATGTATGGTTATAGTTTTCAAAATTTAGTGTGTAGTTAATCACATAATATTCTTTTTTTTTATTTTAGATAATAATATTCTTACTTTTCCTCTGCCATCAATGCTTTGCTAACGCTGGACGACCATACTAGCATTGTCAAACTAGTTCGATCTCTCCTGCAGTAAATGACATGGGGTAGCAGGAAGAAAGAAGAGAAAGATGCAAATAAAAATGAACTATGCTATATTCTACTTGCAGTATTTTAAAGTAGGTAGCTCTTTGAGAAAATTAGTTATGATGGCATCAAGGGAATAGTAAACTATAGATAAGTTCATTTATCAGACAAAACACCAAACTTGATACCTTCAGCACCAGATGATTTAGTTTCTTGATTTCCCTTGTAACAAAAATATTGTCTCCATCTTCCCATAACTAACATTGTCCCGTGTTATCTTTCCACTAGCTGTATTTTGCTGGAGCTAGTTGTGTATTTTAAAGAACCTCAGGTCAAATAGTCTTCACTCTGTGAGGAAAAAAAAGAATAAGACATTTCAGTCTATGATATTCTGGAGCTCGTTGATGCCAATCCTCAAAGATGCAGAAAACTGGGAAGTCGTTACGAGCAATTGCCAGGAAACAGCCACTCCTTTGGACAAGGAACCACAAAACACAATCAAAAGCGTAGTAAAAAATGGAAGTTGGGTGGGGAGAGAGTGAGAGAGGAAAAGGAAGAGAAAGGCAGGGAGGGAGGAACAACTAAACAGAGCAAGGAGATGAACCTGCAGTCCGTGAGAGCAAGTTACAACAGCATCTTCATGAGCAACAGTACAAACAAACGGACAAAAAAAATGACACGGGTATTTATAAAACCACTAGGGTGAGAGTAGCAGCCAGAAGCAAAATACTGAGATCAGCCATTTCAGCAAAGTTGAAAAGAGAGTGCAAACAGCAATTAGTTCATTTTTTAAATATATTATAGATACAGATATTATAATATATAAATATATTATAGATACAGAGGGCTCTTTAGAAATTTTCAGTTCACTGGCTTTAAATTTTTGAAACATCAAGTACTTTCTTATGTCCTAAACAAGTCTATAGTAGCTTTTCTCTCCTTTCTTTACTGCTTTTGTGTTCACAGGAAAATTACAATCAATAAATTTATTTTTTATTAATTTAGAAGTTACAGGTATCTTTTTATTATTTTAGTGTTCACCCTAGTAATTACATTCTTGAGTTATCCAAGTCTATTTTTAATCCATATATCTATCTTCCTCCAAGTCCTTAAAACTGTATTTACTCTTCTTGAATTATAAAATTATATGCTCTTATTTTGGTGAATTTTAATTATATATATCACAAGAAATACTCATACTTTTAAATAGCCAGTGTTCATTTAGATTTGTCCAGACTCCGAAGGCCCCTGTGTGTTCCCCGTTCTTGACCCTGGGTGTCCGTTTCTCCCCAGGTACCTACCGGCGTGGTGATTTCTTGCACTCTTGTTTGCTCTTTGATACTTTTTAAAATTTGGGATTTTCCCCAGGTTTTTAAATTGCCAGTTTGTTTTAGTCTGCTCAGAATTATCCAGTCTGCCATTAACTAAGTAGAATTCCCAATGTACTTTTTACTACAATGTTTTTCCTATTATTAACTTGGTCAGAACTATAAAAGGGATTACCTGCTTTTTTGTAAAGACTATTTTAAGTGAATTGATGCATATAAAACCCAAAGGATAGTATCTGGTGCTTAGGGAATGTTCAAAAAAGTGCATATAATTTTTCCTAATACTTTTGCTGTTTGTTAAAAATGTCTTGTGTAAAAATGGAACTTTGAAGTTAATGAAGTCTCACACTTGCACAGACTTCTTAGTTTGTAAACTGCCAAAAAAATTTAAGAAATGTTAAGCAATTTTGTATTAGTATAATAAAAATATTCTAATTCTACATTCCTTAAAATGCAAACAAATCTGAGCCAGCTTCATTATATCATTCCTGGCTAGAAATATCTTAAATGTAAAGTATAGCAAATTAAGTTCATGCAGCATACTAATATTCAGGATGTAGTTTATCCTTGGAGAATCCCAGTTTTGACAATTCCCTTTGCTCTGACTGCCTCCTCTCATACACGCATTTCTAAATTGTTAGCTGTATTCCTTAAGGGAAGCCTAACTAGAATTACCTAGATATATGAACTCAGCATAACAAAGAGTATTATTTCAATTCTTAGCATTCTTAAAAGAGTTATATTGCTCAGGGTTTTACTGAGAAGAAGAATGCAGGGTGTCTGTGTCTGAAACTGAAATGGATGCCCTTCCAGTTTTGCTTTTAAACATTCATAGACATAGCCATTATCTCCATCGGAGTGGCGGGGGTGGGTGCTAGGTGCCGTGTGGTTGTGGTGTCTAAATAAAGATGGATGAGGGAGCAACCAAGTGAAACATCCAATTCCTAGTTTTAAAACGTCCCCTCCCCGCCTCCACTAACTGATATTGGCAAGGAGATTTTATAATGAGAGAAAGCCGCACTAAGAGATGAGAATTAAGCCCTATGGAAGTTATTAGCGGAAGGACTCCAAAATGTGGTCCTTGTGCCTATCCTTTCAACAAATTTCATGTGATTTGAGAAGGGACTATCCACAAAATATGATCCTTTTCACAATTGATTTCTCAAAGAGCAAATAAATTATGAAATCTTAATTATGAATAACGCAAAGTTTCTCTTAGAATATTCTAACATGATGGAAAGTCAATCTTACTGGTGTAGATTTCCATAGCTAGTAAAGAAATCTTTATCAACACGTTCAAGTCCACCATCTAATAAGAATTTACTATGTATCACACACTGTGATTCATGGCCATTGTTTCATTTAATCTTGTAAAAGACTCAGGAGATCAGTGATAGTACTATTCCATTTTTATCCCTGAGGAAACCAAGACTTAATAAAATCTGCCCCCAAATCCCACAGGCATCTATCTCTTTAAGCTGTCTGAATCCTCACCAGTAGGCCACCCTGCCTCCGTGTTCTGTAGCATTTTTTTTTTGTCCTGATTTTGAAAAGTCTGGGAAGGAAAGAAACCTGTTGTTTTTATTCACTAATGAGTCTCTACTTCCACGCATAGTGCACAGTGCAAAATAAATACTTGTTGAATGAACTAATGAGTAAGTGAATAGCATGTACCACTTTATCATCACTCCTGTGGACTGGCAATTACCCCATTATGACCACAGGGGACCCCACAGACTCTACATTTGGTGATGTTTCCCCTCGTATTAGGCACGAGTAGTAGATTAAGCATCTATTTCTTGGCTGTAATGGCCATATTCTCTTTTGCCAGTAAGCCCATGTTCTCAAAGTCTAAAGAAAATAAAAATAAGGAAAGTTACTTTTAAGGTAGATCCATTCATGTCTCCACTGTTACAGAATGTTGCCATTTAACATGGTATCTGTTCAACATTAGTGAAGAATTCTAAGATGTAAGAGCCTAGAAATTTTGCTTTAAATTAATAGCATAAAGATTTTTTTCTCTCTGTTCAGAAACATGCATTTGTTACCTAGACATTTTACTACTTGGAATGTGTTCCTATAACTGATTCCGAAATCTGCATCAAGATATAAAATATGACCTCACATCTGCATAATGTAATTAAGTTTTCAAAGCTGTTTCCCATCACATCTATCATTTCATTTTTATGTTTCTTTTTAGCGAGCCTTGGAGCATTTCAAATTCATTGTGCCACAATAATATATAGGTGAATACCATTAAAACATTGGTACCGAGGGACGAAACTTCATTTGTACAGCACTACATAAACTACTTTCACATATATTATTTGAATGGACTTCACAACAACTGGAGACAGAGAGAAAGAAGGTATTATAATCTTTATTTTATAGACCAGGGCCTGGAGCCTCAGAAGTTTATTAACTTGCTTCTGAAGGTCGTCCAGCCAGGAAGTGGCAAAGCCCAGTCTGGATTCTGGGATCTCTTACCTTTAAGTGAAACAAGCCAGTTGCAAAGGACCATATGTTGTGTTTTTTACTTTTTGACACTCTACTGTAGAGTGTCATATCTTTTGATTTTAGGTATTTTATTGGACTTTTTTGATAGCTAATATATTTTGAGGAAACAAATGATAAAATTGTGTGTCACCATAACGTTATAAAGCATTCATATTAATTTTGGGGAAATTTTTAATATGTGGAAGCAAACAATCTCCAAGATTCCTTAGAGAATAATTAAACCGACCCTGTCATTGTCAGGATGAGTAAACTGGGTTCCAAGGAAATTAACTGACTGGCCCAAATTTAAGAAGGCAATTAGTAAAAGAGCTCAGAATGGAGCCCATGTCTCCTGACTATTCATTTATTATTCCTTCAGACTTTGTTAAGCCTCTGTCATATACAAGTCACTCGGTTAGACACGGAGGGATGCAAACAGTAGTAGAATATCATTGCCTGTAAATAACCTGTAGTCCAACGGAGAGGTGAGTGCAATGGGACCTTTAAAAAAATACAAACAGGAGAACAAAAGAAGGGAAGCTAGAATAGTATTTTCACTTCCCATTTACTTTACACTGACTTCAGAGCATGCCATTAATATGTGACTCGCTCAGTTTGTGGGGCAGACCAGACATTCACTAGCATTGGCACACCCTCCCAGGTGGCACATCGCACGCCAGAAAGGACAGACGTACTTTTTCCACCGTGCATTCTCCCTCCAAATGCTTGACTCTGATGGTTGATGTGATATGTAACAGGGGCTTCTGATACTGAAGTTGTGATGAGTCAGTGTTTGAAATCAGGTCAGAAATAGTAAGAGGCTTCCTAGCAAAACCGAATTAAACAGGAGGCTGGGCAGGAGTCCTGATCTGAACTGAGTGCTTCTGCAGGACAGGACTTGGGCTGTTTTGATGTAGGCTGCATGAATTGGTCTAGAAAAGTCAGAAAAAAACCTTAAGCCAGGATGATTGCTGAGCAATGTTTCTTAAGAGTGTAAGTCAGAAAGAAGGGAGATTTAAACATATACATATCCACAAACATTTACTTATTTTCTGAAAATTTTTCTTAGGAGAGAATCTTACAGGGTATGGGAGGGGTACTGTCACTCTGCCACCATCTGGCATTAATCCAGGATTTCCCAAAGTGGAATATTAGATGGGGCATCAGTGGGCTATTTCCTAGTAGTCATATATTTATGGTAGCATATACTAGAAGAATATGACTAGCATACCAAAACTTTGGTCCTGCACATGTGTGTGTGTAGATTGAGGCTAAACGAGATGGACTTTAAGGGGAAAAGTTAGTAGGTTTAAAGTAAAATTAAATAATTAAAGGCGGCATATGTGTACAGTGAAAATTGTGAGGGTGGTAAGAAAAGGCCTGAAATTTGGGTAATGCTACATTTATCAATCCCGGTTGCACCTCTACCGCAGGCAGGCAGCCAGAGTCACTGAGAGCACAAGTCCATTTCTGTCCTTCCTAGGGCTCTCGAGCAGGGCTTCACACAGTGCCTGGCACCTAGCAGTAATCATTATGTGTGAAACCACAATGCCTGTATAAAAAGGCTTGGGAGCACAACACACGAGTACACACACTTAAGCTTTACAGGATAAGAACAAACAACCTCTTACTGACTGTCATTCTTAGAATCAGTTGTTAGGTTTCCCAGAGCCCAAGTGTCCTCATCTGACAATGGAGATTTTAGGGGAAATGGCAAAATCCACATAAATTCTAGTCATACTGCATAGTTGTTGTAGATACTCAATACTGTACTTGTTATTCTTTTCTTTTTTTTTTTTGAAAGAGGTGCCCATTATATCAGGTGGCCATAAAAGAGAGAGTCAAGAAAAAGAGTTCTGAGTATTTATAACACAAGATGATAACACACAGGCTTTATGGGGAAGGGGATGATGGAAGAAGAAGCATGAGCTGTAGGAGAGACCACGTGAATGGGATACCGTGGCCAGAGTCCCTGTGTCCTGTCTTTGTCAGTGTTGACTGAACAGTTGCTGGTCCCTTTTTCGTTAAAATGTGATTACTGGCCTTATAGCCATTCCTGCCATGCAGGTCTTGGGGAAGATGAAAAAAGCCAGCACCCCTTTTGAGCATCCCTGTAATAAGTTAAGGTCATTGATTTCTGCAAGAGTCTTTTCTCAATATATGTTAAGATCTTTCTGTCAGATCTAATTATTTCTTTGCCATAACTGCATGCTATTCCACTGTAAGAGCTGTTCTGTTAAAGATACTGGTATGCAAGTTGTTTGCCAGTGTTTTGCTACTACAGACATTGTGTAATGATTAGCTTTCTGCAGAACTCATCTGGCACATGGGCAAGGATACCTGTAGCGCAAACTCCTAGAGGCAAAATGTCTGGATCAAAGGGTGCGTGCTCCTTCAGTTGTTAAATACTGTGCCCGATTGCTCTGCAGAAAGGGTGTGTTGGTTTACATTCCCTGCTGCAATACAGGAGTGTTTCCTCACATCCACACCAAAGCAGTGTTTGCAAAACATGCTTTTTCTACCATGTAAAAAAAAATAGAATTTCAGTTTTGAGTTGCAAGTCCTTAATTATGCATAAGGTTGAGCTTCTGCTGTCTTTCAGTGCTTTGTGTCAAACTGAATGACACAAAGCACTCAACCTCCCAACCATGCTATCCTGAGGGTAGAGGGGCAGAGCATTTCTGCCCTGGAATCGACCTGAGATCTTACTTACTCCAGCTCCCGCATTCTGCAGCCCATAGTGGAGAGGGCTTTGCCAAGGGTCACGCAGCACCTCAAATAAGTTCTCTACCTAAGAACATATTGGAATTCTTTGGAACTTTTTCTGGCTTCAACAATTGCTTAAGATGCTGAAAATACAAGTGAGTGTTAGAACCTTTGGGTTCAGATCCCGATTGAGCAAGACAGGATTTTCCATACATTCCCAATGGGCTTGACTGATACAAAAGGCATCCAAGGAATCAAGAAATCAGGGGGCAGTTATCCTTAAGAATAAAGAATATTCTCTCTCGCGGCACAAGTGAGCAGATTCCACAGAGATTTCACGCATCCCAGGCATCGCAGACGACGAGATAAAAATATCCTGGCTGGTTTGCGTGCAGATGTTTTGCCTGTACCTTGTTATTCACACTCTGCTATTTTGTTAGTGCTATTTTTTCTCTCTGGCTCCACCCAGTAAGTGTGGTGTCCTTCAGAAAAGTGAACCAACACACCTCCAGGGGGCCTCTGGCTGCCTTCACAAACAGACACACTCAATGCTGCTCTTCAGAGACGCTTCCTAACGCCGCAGAGCGTTCTTCGGAGTCAGAATAGTCAGCAATACCAAGTGAAATAAGTCAGAAAAAGACAAATACCGTATGTTTTCACTTATGTGTTAAATCCGTTAAAACTTTTACTTATATAAATCTAAAAACCAAAATAAATGGACAAAAGAGAAACTCATAGATACAAAGAACAAACTGATGCTTGACAGATAGGAGAGGGTTTGGGGGGCATGGATGAAAAGGTGAAAGGGATTAAGAAGGACAAGCTGCACCCTGGCTGGTGGGGCTCAGCTGGTTGGAGCGTCGTCCTATAAACCAAAGGGTTGCGGGTTCAATACTTGGTCAGGGCACGTGCCTAGGTTGCGGGTTTGGTCCCTGGTTGGGGCATGTACGACAGGCAACCAATTGATATTTCTCTCTCACATCGATGTTTCTCTCCCCTGCTCCCTTCCCCTCTCCACTCTCTCAAAAATATAAGCATATCCTCAAGTGAGGCTAAAAATTTTTTTTAAAGAAATACAAATTGCCAACTATAAAGTAGTTACAGGGATGTAAAGTGTACAGCATAGGGAATATAGTCAATTATATTGTAATAACTGTGGATGGAGTCAGTTGGGTACCAAATTTATCAGGGTGATCACTTCATGAGATACATAATGTCTAGTCACTGAGTTGTACGCATGAAACATAATAATGAATGTCACCTGTAATTGAAAAATAAATTTAAAAGTTTTAGAAGAAAAAACTTTTCTATTTTAAACTTTCTATAACAAAATGAAGACCAATCAGCAATATCGAATACAAATGATTGTTGACAGCCAAAGATATGTAGAAGTTAAAAAAGCAGAACCTCTGCCAGACTTTACTTTTGAGCAAATAATCATGCTGATTGGTTGCGAGGGAGATTCCACTTGGTTTTCCGTGGAGAAGCTGATTGATTATTAGTGGCTAATTCAGTCCTTTGTGAGAATGAATCATTCCTCCCAATTGTCTTTCCTCTTACCTTACTCTGCCTCGGGTGTCCCCTTTAGCCCCCCAAACCCCAGGATGGGGAGGCAAGGAGAGGAAAGGAAAGGAAGTACAACAGCATCTCCTCTTGAGAAAAGAAAGTATGGGACACCTGGACTGCAGCACTACATCTGCCTTTCACTGACCTGGGACTTGGGGGAAGGCAGAGCCTTTCCCTGAGTCACCTCTTTATCCCAGAGCTTCTTTCCCGAGAAACTCCTATTCTACTGCAAACAAATTCCATTGGTTTCAAACTTTCCCAAGTGTATTTGACAGTAGTTGTTCTTTTGCAAGTGACAAGCACGTCAGTCTCAGGAAACCTCATAGCATACAGGAGAGGATCTTAAGCATAGCTGGCATTTGGTATGTGCCTACTAACTTCGGCCGGCCTCCAAAGGGACATACATTGTTTGTGTGATTAACATTGTTTTTGTGATTATCTGACCTTATTGAGATGAGGAAAGTTAAGACAGGTAGCAACCTGTATATTGAGAAGTTCTTTCTAGAACATTGTTTGATTTGGGTCTCTTTTTTTTAAATATTTGATTTATTTTTAGGGAGGGAGAAAGGGAGGGAGAGATATATCGATGTGTAGTTGCCTCTCGAGAGCCCCCTACTGGGGACCTGGCCCACATCCCAGGCATATGCTCTGCCTTGGAAATCCAACAAGCGACCCTTTGGTTCACAGGATGCATTCAATCCACTGACCCACACCAGCCAGGGCTGGGTCTCTCCTTTTAAATGGGAGCAAATATCAATAATTATATTCAGATTTTAGATATGGGCTCTGTTGTGGCTTTAAATGTATTATATAATTGAAGTATGTATTATTCAGCATAACCTTGCCATAAAAATGTCTTTAGTTATATAACTTATGTCTCAGTCTAAGTCAAGGAAGTTTGCCGATGTTAGTCCTCAACTCCTATCAATCAGTATGCAGTTAATGAGGGGAAAAGTCCCTGTTCTAGCTAGTTTCTCTCTCTCTCTCTCTCTCTCTCTCTCTCTCTCACACACACACACACACACACACACACACGCACACACAGAACAGAGAGAGAGCGCGCTGCAATTCCACTTCTGTAACATTAGGGAAAGAAAAGACACAAGTAAGCCTTGCTTTGCTAGTCAGAAGTCAGAGAGGAACCTAAGGTCTGGTTCAAGGACCCAGGCTAGGGCTGTAGTAGCTGAAGCCACGCTATTCCTGTTGGATAATGCTGTAAGAAGAAATCCTATCGTCTGGCTCTCCCTGGAGAAGAAACGTGGGAACTGTAGCCCGGCAGAAGCCCGAGAGAAGCCATCCTGAATTTCTTCTCCTTGCAGTTGAAGGAAAGGAGGTCTGCCTCCTTCAGTATGTTCTCCCTCATGGAGTCCAGTCGGTGCCATTTTGCTTTGCGTTTTATCCTCTCAGCCAGTTTATAGGCTTTCCTTGGTTTAAGCTTGTCTAACGAGCATGTAATTCGGTCGGATTGGTAGCTCTCTATAAACTGCCACATGTGGTACAAATGTCACTCCACAAGAATGGCGAGTGCTGGCACTTATGTCTGCAGCTTGGTCGAGTCTACCTTGATCATAAATACTTATTCTCAGTTTAAATTTGAGGCTGAGGGGAGAAGTTTTTTCTAGTTCTGCATCTAAAAATGGTCACACAAAAACCAAATTAGCTTGCCTGCACGTGATTCTGTTATCCTGTGCCTTCAAGTTACTCAGCCTCTTATGAGGACCCTTAAACAAACAGGAAATTTGTCACGATCTGGTAAGCTCTGAGCCACATATGAGTATGCATTACTTTGGTCAAAAGGACAAGAGAAATAAAATTTAATTTCTCTGCCTGTCAGAACTGTTTAGTTCTCTGTGTTTTATTTTCTTCATTTGACAGTAGTTCCCATCTTTCCTGTTTGTTTTTCAAAGGTGAACTCTGGCTCTCAACAACAAGAAAGAATGAATCTGAACAGTAGTAAGAAATGAGAAAAGTTTGAGAAAGACTCTCACAAAGAGAAGTAACACAAAGGCGCACACAAGAAGGCCTGAGAGGCCCCATCAGAGTGTAAAAGCTGCAGGGGGGACTTGCCAGCCACGGACAAGGAGGGGATGACACACTGGCTCTGACAAGCACGGCCCATTAATTTCGCCAGACAATTGGAGGATCTGCAGGGATCTTGTTGGGGTGGCTCGTTTCTCTGCACAGCTTCGCCACCTCAGGGAGTTCCGGCCTAGGGTGATGACCGATGGTGGTCTGGATGTCCCCTAATACAACTGTGATCCCCAAATTAGCCACAAAGATAGGCAACACCTCGCAAGATAACTGGCATCCCCCTGGAAAGTGAACTTTGTTTTCTCTAGCCAAAATAGAACTTTTTAATCCTCTGTATATTTCCAGTGGAGGTCGCAGCCAGTGACTGCAGCAGACACCTGAACAGTAAGTCTGAGGTTGAATGACAGTGATCCTACTGGACACCACGAACACCTCGGTTCCAGCCTGGCTGTTCTGTTCGAGAGTTTAAATATATTAATTGGGTATAAAATTCTTGAACAAAGAAGTTACTGAATATGTTGTTTGGAGAAATCATTTCTTTGAGAAGAAGCACACACCACAGATATGCTTAATAGATTTGATTTTCTCTAAAAATCTGATTTGTCTGATCAGTAATTCGACCCCAAAATTAATTGTAGTTCTGAGTATTTACACCATTTAAAACATTCTGTTAACCTGAGTTTTTAACAATCCTTTGAAATTTTGACTTGACAGGACTGAAATTAAAGTGCAAAAACTTGAACTTGAAAAAATTATCATAAAAATAAATCAATGCCTTTTAAAAGAATGGAAATAGGGCATTTTAATTCCATTTTTTTTGACATTTTTAATGCTCCCTACTCCCTTGCCAAAAATAAAAAGCTTAATTAAGCTTTCAGCATTTTTTGTTACAAAGAAGTGTTTGTAAGATCTGTTGCCATTTGTAACCCTATGCATCACTCACCTGCCCGTGTTGTTCATTGTGTTCTAATTCTGAAACATGAAAGAGAAAAATGATTTGTAATTTGTAATTATGACATAGATAGATGAGATTATCTCAATCACTACTCACCATGGTCTCATCAAATATCAGATGTCTAACAGTAATTATAATGCTAAAATGTATCGAATTTTACTATGTGCCAATTACTCTGGCATGTATTTCCATATATTTGCTTATTCAATCCAAACAACAACCCTATGAGATAGAAATTAAAAGCTCGGCAGAGAGGAGTTAAGTAATATGTCCAAGGTCACACAGTAAGTGGTTAGAGCTGGTCTCTGAGTCTAGGGTCTTGCTCTTAACCATTATGCAACATTATTTTTCTGTAATTTTTAAAGTGTAAAAGTATGTGATTATGTTTATAAATAGCTCACTCTAGAGACAGACAAAAATATGGCTTTTACTGGTTTTAGCAAATAAAAATTGTCTACAATTTTAGATTATATACAGAATTAATGGTACAAATAACTATTATTGTGCTGTTTGTTAAGAAGATAGAACGTTGAACAGCATCCAATTTCTCTAACTTATGGAAAGAAATTATTTGTTTTCCTTTTTCACAGTGTTTATCATCAGTGCCAGTGCTGACAGTGTTCCCTGATGCTATGAACTGTTTTTCAACCTTATCGTTCCCCACAGACTCAGAAAGACAAATGCTCTGAATCTAACTTGACAAAAACGAGAGAATGAAAGACTGAGACAGATTGGGGGAGAGGGAGAGACAGGGAGAAAGAGGAGGGAGGGAGGGAGGGAGGAAGGAGGGAAGGAAGGAAGCAAGGAAGCTTTGCTTTCAGATGAACCCATTTTCCATAACCCACCCCCAAGGCCAAAATTACAAGTTTTGTACTCTCTACTTGCCATTCATCAATCCATTCATTTATTCACTCTATCATTAATTACATTCCATTCTGTTTTTATGCTCTTCACCTTGATGAACAAAATCTAGCATCATCTCTGTTTTCACAGGGCTTTCATTTTAACGAGGGGGATAAGTATTGATCAAAAAAAATGTCAAGCAAACATATAACCGAAGAGGCTCAAGGATGTGCACTTACAGGTGTGGCACATAGGCTGCCACAGAGACTCCCCTCGTACAAGGTGAGGACAATCACACACCCAGTGGTCTTCATTCCAGTTCAGGTGTCCCTTCTGCACACCGCTCATCAACCAGCCCCTCCACGTGCCCTTGAGTCCACAGAGGGAAATCACTTCCTGTTCTGGGTCAGGCTGTGAGAGAGAAAGTCTCCGTGCCAAAGCCTCCTTCAGGGCCAAGGCGTGGGTCGTGGGATGTGAGCAGAGTCTGAAAGAAGACCACTCAGGCTCTTGCATCCTAACTTTCTAACGACGTGGATGAGTGACTTCTCGCTTCTGAACCCATTTCCTCATCTGTAAAGTGGGGGGAGTAGCCTCAGTCTCATGGTGAATATTAAGTGAGATGAAGCATGTTCCAGTGCTTTGTGAACTTATAGAATAAGAAGTAAGAATGTTAGGCGGAACGAGGAATAGAGAAGATTAGTAATCCTTGGCCTTCTAAGCCTAGCACAGTCCATGCAAATGCCTCTCCCGTGGCAGAAGGAGCAGGGCAGGGAGAGGGGGATTTATTAATAGCATTTCCTAATCTGGATACCATAGAGGAGGTGGGAAGGTTAATAATAACAATAACATTTAATCTGTGTACAGTGGAGAACGTGGGAGAGTGCAAGTTAATCATGGTACTGACTGAATTTCCGTGCAGTGGTTTCTGGGTAACAAGTTTCTCATACACAATCTCATGCAATGCTTATGGCTCCTACCCCCCTTTTTAAAATAAAAGTGATGTATTGGGGGATGGGCAAGTGTGTGAAAACAAACCTTATCTGCCACCACACTGGCAGGAGTGGTTTATCATATTTACTGATCTTGCGAAGGCTGAGTGGAGTGAGGCCCTGACAAGAAGATGGTGACAAAGGAGGAGGAGAACGGAGGCCAGAATGGGGCTCCAGTCTCCCGCAGACCCCTAAGAAGGCCCTGGGAGACAGGAGAGAAACTGAAGACCTCTTCTTTTAACCCAGGACCAACCCTATCCACTCTAAGGGTTTCACCTTTTCCAGAGATAGATCAAAGTAAGTAATTGTCAGGCTGTCCTCCAGGTGAGGCTTATAACGCAGAGGGTGACACAGCCACTGCTGTGGAGAGGGGCCTGCAGGCCAACCCATTGAGATGGGAGGGGCTCCGTTCCCCAGAGGGTTTGGGCAAATGATGTGCGGCAGCTAGGAAAGCTGTCTGATCCCAGATGAGGTGGAACCTGTCACCCAATGTATCTTTCCAAAATATATTATGGCTTAATATACATATGTGTGCACATAGAATTGTGTGTGCGTGACATACTTTGCACTTCATTCATCGTCTTGCTGTTCTGACAGATGTCTTGAAGTGTAGTTAGTCTCATTGGCTCATCACATCTACTTACATATTTGTAACTGTTACATACTAATTTGTAGACCGGACACACCACTTTATTAAGCCAGTTCCTTTCACGTGGATGTTACATTGTTCCAAATTTTTCAGTGTTATGTGTTGTACAGGTATGGGTTTGATCTTTGTAAAGTTGCTCATTATTACCTCTTAACATGCCATCTAGTTTATATATTTACCTTGCTAATTTTTTGTCTCACTGTACTCGAATAGCAGCTCCACGAGAATGAGTTTTGTCTTGTGTAGCCACAGCTCTACCTCTAGAACCTAAAACTGCACCCTCAAAATATTCACTGGATGAGTGCGTATGACCACATTCTGCCTCCACATACCGTTATGGTGATGTGCTGTCCTCTCACTAGAGTTAAGCTCTCAGAGGGGCAGGAATACTCACTCTCTTGTCTTTGTCCTGCAGTGCCTGACATAATGCCTTTCTCTGGGTGGGAGCTTAATATATATCAGAGGCACACAGTATAGCGCATCTCAGCTCAACAATTGACTAGTGATTTTGGCTAAACACCAACTTAAAGAGATTAATAGCAACTTATATCTGGTTTTTCTTACCACCTCCAAGTTCCTACCCTGGCCTAAGCCATCATCGTCCCTAAGCTGGAGTTCTTCAGTGGCCTCCCAGCCAGTCTCCTTAACTTCCACTCTTACACGCATCGTTCTGCTGTCACCATTGCACTGAAATGCTAAAACCTCAGTCAGATCAGGGCACCTCCTGCCAAACCCTCCAGTGGGACGTGACTCTCAGTAAAAGCCTAAAAAGCACAACATGTTCAGCACACTCTGCCCTTTCCCTAATGTCTGCCCTCAACTTGGCTGCTCTCCTAGCGGCTTGCTCCCTCCAGCCCCACTGGCTCCCTGCAGTTCCTGGATCTCAGATGTCTGTGCACGGAGCTTGTGAACTAGCCCTGCACCCCTGGAGTGCTTTCCCTGGGCATCTGCAGGGCATCTGCATGGCTCACTCCCTTCCAGCCTTTGGTTGAATAACACCAACTAGGCAGGCTTTTCCTTATCTCAGATGGCAACCCCACCTGGACACTTCCTGTCACCTCTGTGCTTTATTATGATTTTCCCAGAGCACTTTGTGATAATCCAGCATAGTACTCAATTAATTTGTTTGTTTGTTTATCAAGCTTATTGTGTCTCTTCCAAGTCATAGATTTGTACCATGAGCCAGAGATATTTGTATGTTTTATTTTATTTTTTCAGTGCCAAGAACAGTGCTTGGCAGCTGTTATGTGTTCAATGCATGTTTGTCAAAGAAACTGATTTTAAAAGAGAGCACTTACTTGTCACACACCCTTCCTAAACCCCTTACATGCATTATTCCTTGCACTTTTCCCCACCATCCCGTGAGGGAGGCACTGCAGGGACAGAGTGAGGACAATGGGCTCTACAGCTGGACAGTTTGGATGAAATCCTTGCTCCATTGCTAACCAGCACTGGGCCCAAGGCCAACAATCATCTGTGTTCCCTAAATCCCATGACCCCCTCTCAAAGAAATCAAGGGAAATAGTACGATTACTGTTCACTACTGCTGGTTGCATTTTGTCAGGCCCTGCACAAAGCAACCAGGTCAACAGTGGAAGAAGCATTTCAACCACAGCCCTAAATTTAGGCTTCAAATTCCATCTTATTTAATCATCTATCTACTGTGATCATTTAAGACTTAATAGCTATTTGTGCCTACTATTTTACAAGCATGAAGTACTCCCTTGACTTACCCTGTTTAACACGGGGAAAATGCTAACTGCTAGATCATAAGTGCCCTGAAAAGTGGGATTTATCAGTGAAAGTGACGAATGCCATCAGCGCTCAGCGCATTGCTTCCGTGGTGCCACACGGCCTCACCCGAAAGCCGTGTCACTCTCTGGACAGGAAACGGTTTAGTAGACCTGCACTCTGATTTCTATAGGACAGGGCTTGTTTTTGAGTCATCTGAGAGTTTTAAAGATAATGAAAGACACAGAAAAGAAGAAAACATATATTGCCTTTCTGATACTAAAGGAGAGACAAGAGCTGTGTAATGGTTACCACAAATGTTTGTGAATCAGGCTGACCCAATTTAAATTTTGACAGACACATCATAGGCTCTCGGGAAACAATTGTGTCAATGAATGGCTTATAGACATACCAGCTGTATAATGTTGGGTAAATTTAAAGTTTCTAATGTCCTTTTCTTGTATAATGTGAAAGTGATATCTATGCCAAGAACTTGTTATAGTGAGATAATATATGTACAGTGCTTGACTACTGTGCTTGACATATAGAAAGATTTCAGTAGAATTATTATTAAGCAATTCTTTCCACCATATAGTTCAGAATATGGAACCCTCCACCCCCAAATTTAATGTTTTACCTGATGTGTAAGAATACAGATGAGCTTAAGAGCAGATATAAACACGAGCCCTTTCCAAATTCCTCCTCCCCCAACTCCATTTCATCGGTAGTATGGATACATCCATAATTTTTACGCAGTCTTCTTATATAATAATTATTCAGTTCTCTCTTATTTCCACAACCACGTGACAAATCCTTTCTTATCTTTCAAGACTCAGCTCAGCGGTCCGTCCTTTAGAAGCTGTCCCCAGCCTCCCTGGGGAAGTGGCTCCCCTCTGCGCCCCAGTACCGCCTGGTTTGCTTCCTGTTTTCAGCTCATTACACCCTCAGGCCTGCAGTTCATTATTTACATGTCAGTGTCTCCCAACGGGGAGAGTTGTAGAGAGGATTCATAAATCATACATTCGGGGCTGGGCAAGATGACTTTTAACACGCATCTCAGAGCATTAAAAAGATAATGCTTGTAAGGAGTTTAGCAGAGTGGCCAACAGGAGTAAACGGTCAATGAGGATAATGAGGGTGATTAGCAGTCGTGGTAGCATTCATCTGTCACAGTACGAGGTGGGTAAGTAGTTGAAGTATAATTATCTATACAAATGCTATTATGGTCTAGAGTATTACAGGCCAGGACCCCAGAGCTTTGGAATATCAAAGATTGCTTATGATGCAAAGAGGAAATACTGGGTCTCAGAATCTTCCTTTATGGTCCATGTGGATAAAAAAAAATTGAGTCTTTGAGACTTCTTTTCCTAACAAACTATCTATAGAAATAGTTCAAAACCTTAAGTGAGAAATTGTAATTCCCAGTTTCTGTCCCAGGAGATAATAAGTCAAAGAAAATGCCAGGAAAATGTATGTTTGCACATGTAAATTGCTTACACTTGGAAGTACATTGCTGAAATTTCTGAAGACTGAGGATGCTACTGATATACTATAGAGTTTAATGTGGGATAAGATAACGTTATGAGGAAGTCAATGGTGAATTATACCTCTTCCTATAATAGTCTGTATTTTGGGAGAATGACATTAATTAATATTTTGTGGGCTTAAAGCATTCTTTATTCTTGCCAAGGAAAATTCATTTGGGCTCCATTCACTTGCTTCAGTGAGCATTTTTATTTTTGAGTAGCCTCTGTCAGCCACTGTGCTACACACTGGACATAAAGTGGTGAACAGGCCCAGCGAAATCTCTGCCTTCATGAAGCAAAAAGAGATCGAGAAATTGAAGGGGTTAAGTTACTTTTACAGGTAATGCAGTTTACTTCTCTAAGCAATCCGTACTCTCTCGTCTATAAAACATCACAGAGGCTGGCAGGCAGTGAAGGCTTCCCTGAGGAAGGGTCGGCTTGATTTTAAAACAAAACAAACAAACAAAAAACAGTGCCCCCGGTGATTTCCAAAAGGTGGCTATTCAAGGTCCAATCTAATTGGCTATGTAGTTCCTTTATGAGTAGGGGCCCAGCACCCAGTCTAAAGGAGCCTGTTCTGGTCTCATTAATTTCAGTTGGCAGGTTTTGTGGAGTGTGCTGTTGGCTATGGCTTGCTTTGCCTGATGGCTGGTTCTCTTTTCATCATCAGAGAGGAGAGGCCTTTTAGAGTCCAAACATTTCAGATTTGAGAGCAAAATCTCTGTGTTTTCACTAATTTGAATTTTCATGATGTGATATCAGAAGTGTGACCGTGTGTTTCAGCCTTACTCCTGGCTTCCGGAGTTACCTACCCTTACTTTCCCTTTGCTCCACTTCCCTCACTGAATTCTGCATTCTCCCCCAGAAACATTATTTCATTTAGAATATAGAACTTATGTAACAATTATTATAGAAACTTTGGAGAGGGGGAAGAAAAGCCTTAATAAGTTTAAATTAAGAGCTCTCATCATCTACTATTGCTATTTGAACCCCTGTCTTTATATATGTATACATATGTACTATCTACTTCATTTTAACTGTCTTAGACCTTACAATGTACTTAATAAATATGCTATGCTGAAGACATTTATTTGTATAAAGTTCTTGGAAATCATTTACAAATAAATTATGGAATAAGTTCTTTTAAACCGATCAATTGATGAGTAATCAAAAGATGGCACTGCTGTCCTTCAAATATAATTTCTCTAAAAGCAAACTGGGATGTTTCCAGTACAGCGTAGTCACTGGGGTCACAAGCTCTGGAGTGAGACTGTCCATGTCATGTCCTGACTCTGCTGTGTACCACTTATGTAATTTTGCACAATCCATATTTCTTTTGGGGGCTTATTTTTTATTGGTAATATTTAGGATGTTGTGGATTACATGAGAAAATGAGCATATATTGTTTAGCATAGTCCCTGGCTTACATTAACCACCCTGAAAATATTATCTCTTGTTATTTCTACGCACACACACGAACCCTTTCATCTAAGTGAGTTCGTTGATGGTGCCCACGTTCTTCCAGTGTCCCATGCACAAGGTTTGGTGTCCTCTTCCACCTCCCCTCCTCTCTTTCATGACTTCCTAGCAATCAGCACAGTGTGTGACTCTTCACACATCACAGACCAACTGGAAAGAAGAGCTACTGGTTTAAATCCATAAGAATCTTCAGACTAAAATGCATTTGACTCTGCCATTTACCTATCTCTGTGACTTCCGGTACAGGAACTGATCTGTCATCTCAGTTCTCGCGTGTATAAATAGGGACTACTAACCGCATATATTTCCTAGTCTTGTTTTAAGTCTGGGATGGGAGGGTGGAGAATGCTGCATTATACAGTGCTTAGCCCATATTAAGTACTCAATAATGTGATGTTGGATGATGAAGAAGATGGTGTTGAGATGCATAAGAGTTCCTTTAGCTCAGGTGAGAAAACAGCCCTTCTACTCTCCATCCTAATCCAAACTTTATCTATTTATAGCTGAACAGTGACAATGGATTCCTCTATGGACCTCTAACCTCTCATTTCTTTCTGTTTTATTCTGCCCTGCACCTAACTTCAATAATACATTCAAGGTTAATCTTTCTTTTAAAGGTTAATATAACTTCAAGGTTAATCTTTCTTTTAAAAAATTGGATGATGCCTCTTCTTTTAAAAACGTTTAGCAGATCCCTAGTACTTATTAAACAGAATGTAAATACAATATGGAGGCAGTGAAGACATGCATAATTTACCCTTACCTTAGTTTTCTAGCTGTGCACCCATTGGTTTCCTACCACGCCAGGCTAGTGGTTTACAGTGTATTCCTTGCACTTAACCTTCCGGTTGTCCTACCTACCTGCCTTTCCTTGATCCCTCCTGTTGATCCTTCATTGTCTTAGCCTTAAATATAAGGTCTACTTTTTTGATGAAGTCATTTGTGTATTTAGACGTATTTATTCAGAATCCATTTTGTGCCTGGCACTGTACGAGACACGGGGGTCAACAAGGAAACAGAGAGACATAGTCCTTGCCCTCATGCTACTCTTCCTCTTTTTCGTGTGTGTGTTTCCTCTCTCCTTTGGCACACAGTAGATGCAGCTTTGGTTGGTGGATGCGTATGGCATCATCTTCAAGTATAACATAAAACCTTGCATGTAATTATGGCTCCAGAGACAGTCCAGTTTTTGAAATGATTTTCCTGTAGTGTATGGTCCACACTGACTACCTTCTGTTAGTCAGCCTCATAGCCCTGCTTCAAAAATCCCATCAACTGAAAAAAAGTATAGTTAGACATTGGCCTGTGAGACGAAACTCAAAACAGAATTCTATATGTTAAAAAAAGGAATAATCTATATTGTTCTGTAAGTTACTGTATTGCAGCATTGTATATTATAACAAGGAAAATACTGATAGCCATTTTCTTTTTAGTAGCATGTGGAAAATTGAATGCAATCCTTTATAGTAGAGCTATATAGTGTATCTGAAAGTTATTTTATTCGAACTTCATGGAGTTTTACTTAAATAATATTCTTAATACAGAAATTGTTCTGTCTTTTTTTAAGTAGCAGGTGCACATTATGCATGTCCTATATATAGAAATCTGTGCTCACGTTTGACATTCAAAGGTGCCTTTATAATAGTATTTTTTTAAAATTCCAGGTCTTTGAAATCAGTCACCAAGGAAACAGCAGAATAAGTTATACGTATTTCACTTAAACCTAAAATAGAAAATCGTGGTGTCACTTGTAAATATAATTACCTGACGACGACTCCCCCAAATGACTTGGGCATTCGCATGCCAGTTTGCTCTCAGCAGCAGTGCCCACAGAGAGCAGACGCCCACGTCGGCAAGGGCTCTGGCGCCCTTCTCTTGCGCTGTCTGACCTTGAGTACATAATTGTTTGTACTCTTAGTCTACGACAGCTGCAAAATAATTTGAATCCAGAAAGAAAGGACAAGGCAAATAAGAATATATAGTGTTAAGGGATTTATTTTACTAAACTCGTCCTTAGGAAAGCCTCCTAAATCCAGATAAAAGAGCACAGTGCGAGATAACAGTGCGCAGGGGTGAAATTAAGCTTGGGAGTCCAAAGGGTAGCAACAGGGATCATGACTTCTCAAAACGCGGCTTACACAATTCTCCAACACATCATCTGGACACTGTGTTGCGTGTTCTCTATCCCAAGTCAAGTCTCTGTCCATCACCATTATCCCCGCTTTACCTTCCCCCACCTCCCTTCACCTCCCCTCCCTCTGGCAGTCACCGCACTGTTGTCTGTGTCCAGGAGATTTTTCTCTCTTTTTCTTGTTCATTCCCTCCACCTCTCCCACCCAGTCCCCTAATCTTCCCCCGAACAGCTGCCAACCTGCTCTCTATGAGTCTGTCTCTATGTTCATTGCAACATTACTTGCAGTAGCCAAGATTTGGTAGCATTTGAAGTATTCATCAGTAGATAAGTGAATAAAAAAGCTGTGGTTACATTTACGCAATGGAATACTACTCAGCTGTAAAAAAGAAGGAAATCTTACCTGTGCGAGAGCATGGATGAACCTGGAGAACATTATGCTAAGTGAAATAGGCCAGTAAGAGAAAGACAAGTACCGTATGATTACTGTTAAATAAGCTTTCAATAATACTTGTTGAATTCATTTTAATTCTAAAAATCAAAGAATGGTGCCTCTTAGAAGTCTCCAGGCATACACTTTAATGAACTGGCATCACTTGCAAAACAAGCATGAAGGACAACTCCAGCATCTAATTTAAGGTGGAATAGTGGTGCACAGTTTCATGACTACAAGAGACAGACTTATTCTCCCAATCCCCTAACCTTCCCCTATCCCCTTTCCCTAGGGACACAAACAAAAAAGGCATGGTCCCAGAGCTCAGGGGGTGGGTAGCAGAAATCCCAGGATCCCAGCATCCCAGCGTGGTCCTCGATGCTGAATACCAGGGGTCTTGAGGGAGAAACAGCTGCCAGAACATATGTGTGATCAGGAGGATTTCCTCTTGGTCCTGGACTTAAGCACATCTATGCATTCAATACTCAGTTTTCTGAAAGGTTGCATGGCAGACTTCTCTGGTATGTTATCATGTTTTTTCCATTGACTGACAGATTAGTACTGAAATTTTTCTAACCTCCTTGCTCCTATGGAGCATTTAAGAATTTGTAAATCAAGACACATCCTCCTTTTTTTTCTCTGTCTTCTTGCTACTGTCCTGATTCAGCCTTCATTCTTTATCCTCCCCCTTAGCAAGTTCAGGAGGTGGGCTCCCTACCTCCATTCTCTCCCGACTCTGCCGCCAGAATAACCATGCCAGAGTGCTGCCGAGAACTTCCGCGGAGTCCCCAGTGCTTATTGAAAAAAAAAAGATTCCAAAATTCTAAGATCGGCATTCCAGGTTTCCCACAATTTGTCATGTCCAGGCAGCCTTTCGAACATTGGTGCCCATAAACCATATCCTGAGTTGTAATTAATCAGCCCCCATTTTTACCACAAAATAGTTATTACTGTGCTTCTGTTTGTTGTAGCACGGCACCAGCCATTTCTTTCGGCCAGGATATTTGACCTGTTTCTCCTGTTAACATCCTATTCACTGCTCAAGTTCAAGGCCAATGCAGCCCTCTTCAGGGAGCCTTTCTTACGCCATCAGAAGCAGAAGTCTTGTTTATATTTCTGAAACAACTGGTTTACTTTTTAAAGGCAGTTATCAAATAGATGATGATAATGATGATGATGATGATGATGATGATGATGATATGGATAGAAGAGATACAAGTTTTGTTTTTCCTTGAAACTAACATTTTTAATTTCAACATATTGTACCCAGCACAGTATATAGAAGGAAACCTAGTGATACTGACTGAACAAATAAGTATAAGTAACCCAGTATAATTAATCCTCACTTCTCACAGTTTATTCATTACATAATTCTAGGTATGTATCAGATTTTCTTGAAGTTGGGGCTCTTTATGGGGTTACCATGAGGTCATTGCATAGGTGACTTCCTGATACAAAGACTAATGAAGTACCTGGTCAGTGCCAGGCCTACGATGGGTTCTGAGAAGCAAGTTGTAAATAAAAACAACACATTCCTGCTCTCATCAAATTTACAGTTTCAGGGTGACCCCAGTTAAACAATAAGGGCATGTAGGAACCAGGGGGGTGTTTCTAGGAGGAACCGATGTGGCAGCTGAGACCCGAAGGAGTCCTAGAAGTGAGTTAAATGACATTGTGTGCGACTGGGTGTGAGGTGGGGATACAAGGGACGACCATGTGAGGAAGCCGGGCAGAGGAGGGGGAACATGAATAGAGTAGGAGAAGCCCTTATGGGAAGAGAGAAAGAACCAGCAAGTTAAAAGGCATTCCTTGTGGTTGGAGTATACGTGAGTGCAGTGGAGGCGATGAGGCGAGGAGAATGGGCAGCAGCAGCTGGAAGAGCGCTCTGAGATATGAACAACAACCCCAGGTCTTCGGAGGATGGGAGGCAGGGCACCGACGCGATCCGACAGGCCCTTTGGAACAATCGCTGAAAATTCGTGGGCAGAGTGGACGGGAGATCGTGGAGACAGGAGCCCTCGGGAGGGGACTCTTGCAGGCCGCCCAGGCTGAGGGTGACTGTCCAGCACTAGCCCAGGTCTCGGCCACTGCAGTAACCACTGTCTCTTCTCAGGGTGTCCAGGGCAGCGGCTGAGGAGACCTTGCCAAGGAACACCACACAGTAGATGCTGAAACATCGCACTCCAGGATAAGAAACAGCAACATGGCAGCACCCATGTGAGAGGAATCAAAAAGCAACAGACTCCATTTAGAAAGGAACAATGTCCAAGAAAGGGCGAAATAAGGGCGAGAAGCCCGAGGCGCTCATTGTCGCCCTTCAAGCAGCCAATGAAGACCTCAGGACCAAGCTCACCGACATCCAGATAGAGCTGCATCAGGAGAAGTCCAAGGTGAGTGGAGCCCCCGGGGCCACGGCCTGGAGAGCTGCTCTGGTCCTGCTCTGCCTGTCCGCCCCCTCCGTGGCTCCTTTCTGCCTGTTGCCTTTCTGTATGTATGGAGATGTTCTCCTGTGTAGCAGGAAGGGTTTGAGCCCAGGTATACACGGAAAGTGACAATAACAGGGTCACAAGACCAATCTCTGCCTCTGCAGAAAGCCTGGTTCAGGAAACCAGATACTCATAATTGAGGCAATGGCCCCCACCAGCACCACCTCCCCTGGACACTTGTAATAGTTGTGGACTTGGGCAAGTTTCCCCCTCGCCTTCTAGAGGTTATTCCCCAAGTGGCATTTCGAGCAATGTTTCTAAAGTGTATCACATCGTGTCACTCAAAACCCTTCAATGGCTTCCTCTGCCTCTCAGAAGCAAAGGGGTTTTCCTGCCACCACGGGACATTCCCCGTAGCTCTCCCTTTAACTCAGCTCCCACCTCTACCCACTCCACCCATCACTCTGCTCCAGCCTCTTGGAAGAATCAAGAGAGATGCCAGCCACAGCAAGGGCCTTTGCTCTCGTCCCTCCCCTAGTCAGCTCCTTGCTCTGTCCTTACCTCCTTCAGGTGGCAGCTGCAGTCATTCACCCGACCACAGTCCCTAACACAGAACGTGCCCAGTTACTCCCCGCAGGCTGGCAGTTCTTGATTCGCTTCATAGAAAATTACATATTTATTTATTTATGTGCTTAGTGCTTCTCTCTCCCCATCAAGTACAATCTCTATGAAACAGAGACTTACTTTACCTCTGTATTCCTAAAGCCCAGAGAAATATCCAGAACTGAATAGCTCAACATGTATTTTCGATTGAGTCAAAGAATGAATGAAAGATGATTTATTCCTTATACCTTAGTTTCGTCATCAGTAACACTGTACTACCTCATAGAGCTGTGATGAGGTTTAAGTTAGACAAGTACGTAAAGTAGTTATGTGGCTTAAATGAGAAAACTCATGTCAAGTGCTCAGAGAGCTGCCTGGCACATAGTCAACTCTCAAAAAAATGGTAGTAATAGTAATATTCTTTCTAATACGCTCCTCACTGAGTTGGTTACTAACTAGGCTTAGGAGAGTCTCTTTACTTTTCTGAATTTCATGAATGCGTTTGGTAACACTTATCCCACCAGAGCCGTGTGGCTGTCCAGGAGGGCCATGGATAGGAAGACATTTGGAAATACCCAACATGCAGTAAGACATGTCTGTTCCCTGCCCACTGGGCATGGCCATGTCAACATTAAGTTGTATCTAGAAAATTCTTTGTGTAGTAGAAAATGTTTTTGATCAAACTATAGATCACAAACCAACAAAATACCCTTCTTCTATTTTATCTACCTCTTCTTCTTTGACATTATTATTAAATTTTAATTAGTTATTTTCCCCCAAATCTAATAAATATTAGGCCACCCAAAGTCTTTTGCCTCCGGTCTCAGCAAAACCTTAACCTTGGATAAACAGACTCCAATATAAAATTTGTGAAGAAGATGTTTTAGTTACTCTGAAGTTAAAAGGAACATGATGTTGTTTTTTTTAAAAAAATATGCTTGTGAGTCAGAAGACCAAGGATTTTTTTTGCCTCTTCTTGGGGACAAATTTAAGTATCTCTGTGTCTCGATCTGTAATTCAGATGACTGAATCCATTTCTCCATGTCCATGTCTCTGAAGCATCACTGTGCCTTGGAATAACCTGGAGGGACTTACTAAAAATTGAGACCCCTGGATGTTGGAAGGATTCTGATGGAGTAGATGGGGTGAAGACCAAGATTTACAGTTCCAACAAACAGTCCAGACAGTCCCCGCGCGGGTGGCTCTGCGCCTTTGTCTGGACAAACACTCCACTCTAAGATCCCTCCCCAGGTTGACAGTCTGTGTACATTTCATTGGCTTTAACTTTCCCTGGGGCAATGTAGCTTCAAGGGAGCAGCCTCCTTTAATTGTAGTAATGACTGGATGACAAACTACATTCACTACCTTTGTAGGCAGAAGCCTGTTGGCCCAGAGACAGGTAACCACAAACTGCCTCTGATTTACAGAGAACAAACTCAGGAGATTTCAAAGAGGCAGGGGCCCTTAGCGTCCCTCCACTGCCAATGTTCTGCACATTCAAGTCTTTTAAAAGGGCTAAGCTGAGCCTGGACTCGGCTGCCTGTTTATCCAGGACCTGGCACTGGAGTCTAAGTCGGGAAGGTCCATGTACTGTCCCCTTCCTCTGACAAGAGACTGGAAGGGAGCATCCTGAATAAAAGCACTGCCCTATCCTCCCCCTACAGACTGCCTCCCTGTCTCCCTCTCCTTGGCAGTTAATTACAATCCCAGTGCAGGGGCTAAAGCAAAGGCTCACTGCCTGTCAGCAGCCTTCCCCGAAGAACAAAGGGAATTTAGAGGGCAAGCAAGTCATAAAGCAGTTTTATTAAAATAAATAGAATTGTGTTTCCAAGGCTCAGGCGTTGAGAGAGAGAATATGAACAATGCCAAGATGTGGATGCGCACTCTCGGTTTGGTTCCAAGACGATGATAAAATGGCAGTTTGGCTCCTGGGGAATAGACTAGTTAGAGAGTGGAAACCTTTGGGGCGATGGGGCATTACTTATTTTTCCAGGAAGACAGATCATCCCAGTGACATTTCCCGAGCACGCTGTGTGGAGAGCAGAGTCATAAATGCTTCGGGCTGATGAGAGAAGTAGCTGCACTTCACTGAATGTTTACTATCTGTCACGCTGTACTAAACGCATTTTCTCCTGGCATAATGCCAGCACTTTCACTTAGCACCTGAGTGACCTTGAGCAGGTCGTGAAATCCCGTGGTGTTTTTCTTTCCTCGTCCACTGAATGGGAGAACAGTGGTGTCTACTTCATAAGGGGTGTGTGTGTGTTAGTTTTTGAGCAGTTAGTTTGTGGCCATTATGTTAGGTATTTTAATTCATTATCACATTTCCTCCTCACTACTACCCTCTGAGGTGCCCACTGTTGTTATTCCCATTTAATAGATGAGGAAACTGAGTCTTAGGGAGGTAAAGCAATTCACCCAGAGTCACATGCTAGTAAGGGGCTGAGCTGGTTTCTCAACTCTCCTCCCTTCTTCACCAAAGCCTATGTTCTCTTTTATTTGATATATTTCCCCCCACTTTCATTGAAATGTAATTGACATGTAACATCATATAAATTTAAGTTGTATAACAGAATGATTTGGTATGTGCATATATTGCAAAATGATTACCACAATGAGTTAACATGCATCACCTCACATAGTTAATTTTTTTCTTGTGATGAGAACTTTGAAGATCTATCTTTGCAACTTTCAAATGCACAGTACGGTGTTACTAACTATAGTCGGATGTTGTTCGCTACATCTCCAGGACATATTTGTCACAACTGGAAGTTTGTGCCTTTTGACACTTCACCCATGTCCCTCACCTCCTACTTCCTGCCTCTGGCAACCACAAATCTGACCCCTGTGACTTTGGTTTTTTAGATTCCCCATATAAATGAAATTCTACAATTTTGTCTTCCTCTGTCTGACTTATTTCACTTAGCATAATGCCTTTAAGGTTCATCCATGTTGTCACAGATTGCAGAATTTCCTTCCTTTTTCTGACTAAATAATATTCCATTGTATGTATCTACCACATTTTCTTCATTCATCCTTTGATGGACACTTAGGTTGCTTCCATGTCTTGCAAAGCCCATGCCCTTAAAAATGTGGAGGTCTGGAAAAGCCCAAAAGCCTTAGGCAGAGAACAAGAGAATATTAGAACTGTGTTTCCCACTATTAGGCAAATTCAAAATGGAGAAGCCACTCGGAGCATCCCCATGTCCTTCCCCCATTGATATGTGCATTTCCACCACAGGGAAATGAAGCAAAAATATTAGACACAGCCAACTTGCACTGAGTAGAAATTATTTAAAAGATGTGCCAAGCACTCCTAGGAATAAATATTCAGAGAAGTAGGTCATTTTCACCGCACTTCAGGCATAAGGACTCGAGGGTGGACCTAAGGAGGCTCTGTGGTGGGGAGGAAGGGCACAGTGTGGGACCTTTGTGCTGGATGACTGTGTCTTTCCCCGACCCACATTTCTGCATTTACAAAACAAGTGGACTGGATGAGATAGAAGAGCTAAGGACCTTCCATAACTGCGGGGATGCATCAGGAAAGGCACATGCCTGCTCTAGCTCTTCCTCCATCCAGATAGTTTTCAGGACTCTTCAGCTATCAGGCCTCCTGACCACTGAATCTAGGTAACACCGTTCCCCTATTTCCATTTGCTCTACCACATCGCCCTGCTAGATTTTTAACATAGAACTGCATGCTGTCTGCAGGTACCTTGTTTGTTTGTTTGCTTGCTTGTTGATTGCCTGCTGCCCATACCCAATAACATGTGACCCACAGTAAGAGACCGTGTCTGCTAAAGTTCCCCTAAGTGAGGTCTCCTAAGTCAGGTGTCATGGTGCTTATACTGCTGCCTGGCATGGAGGAGGTGCACAGTACTACTTGCTGAATGAATTTTCATGATCCCTTTAAAAACTTTCCCATAGCGCCATGGCATGGAGTCCTGGCATAGTATTTACTTAGTGGGAAACCTCTGGCTCCTGGGGAGAGAGGATTTCCACGCAGGTTTGTCTTGTTCTCGGACCAGCAACCTGAGCCATTAAGCTGTAGTGTTTTCCTCTGATCATCTCTGATTGGACACTGTGAGGCTGTGATGCACTGCTAAGGTTTGTGAGCACACCAGGAATTGCTGTGGAATGTGAAATCCAGCCCCACAGTCCCCAGGGCTTCCCACCTAAGGGCAGCCCATGGCTGCAGGGAATGAAGGCTCAGTGGCTGAGAGCAGTGGGCCTGGGGTGCAGGGTCCAGGAGGAGGTAGCTCCAAATAGGAGTTTCCACCATGGGAACAGCCCTTCAGAGACTGCACAGCGTTTTCACAGTCCCCACGGTGAGCCTGGGACGAAGGGCTGCAATGACTAGCCTGACTTCACTGAGGGAGAAATGGAGTTCAAACACTTCAACTCATTTGACACACAAGCGACACATGAGTGGAGGAACCAACATGGGAATCCAGCCCTCACTAAGGCGGTGAGTAGGTAATGCTGAAAACCCGTTTCCACCATGCTCTGTTCCTGCGAGGACACTCTCAGAAAACCAGGCATTTCTCTAGCCTTGTTGAGTGCTTCAGAGCCTCTGGGTTCAGGGCCCACATTTGGGGTGCAGTACTACTGGCTTTTTGTGTCTTTAGTTTTGTTTTCAGGAAGCCTAAAGGCTAAAATCAAGAAATAAAAAACTAGAATCCTTTGTGCTTCCCTAGGTTGTATAAAGTTTCCCGTAGAAGTGACCTGCCCCTTTCCCTCCTTCGCCTCTCCTGTTTGAGATGGATGTGGTACCCATGACAACCCCCACCCACCTAGTGAGTTTAGACCTCCAGCAAGATCTGATGCCTATAATCCGAGCCAATGCTTTTGTTAGCTTGTCTTGCCTTGATAACCTCTCAGCCCTCCTTACCTTTGATGGGACTGTCCAGTTTTAATCCTAGATTTCTCAGGTCATGTGAGTGCTCATATCACAGCCGACTTGATCTTGGCAGAATTTACACTGGCATTTTGCAAAGGCCAGACTAGAATTGGACAAGAGAGGACAGGCCTTTGTGAGGGAGTCAGGAATTTCCTCCCTTCTGTCATAACATTAGAAGGGATTTGGGAGCTCTGTTGTTCAAAGCCTGTTCAGGGCTCACCCCCTTGCCCTGCCCCAGCCCGTACCCCATTCCCTCTGTGTACACATCATCCAAGTGGCTCCCAAGTTAAGATTAGATGCCATCAATGTCCGGGGACTCAGTCCATCCTGAGGAAACCCAATTTTACCTTTGAACATCTATTTATGTTAGGAAAATACTTGTTACATTTTTAACGCAATAATACTAATATTAGTCTTATCATAATAATATGGATACTTATAGGTATGTTGGCATTTATATAGCATTACACAGCAATATTTCTCAAAATTAATATTGTACTATCTACCATATATCAATCATGGTTCATCTCCCAGTTGGCCCTGCCTTTCCTGATACTTGGGTAGATTACCTATGTCGTTCCTCACAGCTCTAGGAGCAGGACAGCTCCCATCCTGGTTCAGAAACAGAATAGGAGGCTGAGAGGTGAAGCAGCCTGCCCAAGGTTTCAGAGCAAACAGAGAGGTCTGGGTTCCCACGCAGACCCGGCTCTTGATCCACCTTGGGCTCCAGTCAGCCCTCTTTACATCACACTTACACGGAGATGTTCTTCACTTTTCTCACGTGAAATTCACACGAAACAAACACTACCTGTACCGCAATGCCGTGTGGAGGTTAAATGTCCTGACCCGTATAGTCTTTAGGAGAGAAAGGTGCCTGACTCACAGCAAGCCCCTGATCAATGCTATTATGTGATCCAGCTGGAACTTTTCTCCATAAAACATTTCCACTAATCAGAATTGATTCATTCTTCCACTAAACAGTTCTTCCGCTTCAGCACATTGTCATCTTCATACTTTTTCGTAGTTGTACATGGATCTTTTTGTATGCTCATTCTTACAATTCCCAGTAAGATACTAAGATCTATTTTCTTATTGTTATAATATGGTCTGCAAATAATTCTCAGAAAGTGATTTTACCACAAAATCATTTTATTAGTTCTTTTAATCCAAATAGCAGTCACAGCCTTTGTATCTCCTTCGTAGTAAAACACTCATCCCAAGCTTTAAAAAGCAGTCATACCTAGAAATTCTACCAAACCCTCCACCAGTTTCTATGACAACCAAAATCGGTGCCAAATGTAATTCAGTGCCTTTGAATTTTGTTTGGGTTCTATGGATTCATTTATAGGATGGGCAGTAAAGCCGGTGTTTGCTTGTAGTTGTTTTTGTCTTCAATCTAAAATACACGTAGGCGGGTTAAAGTAGGATAAATTATCAGCCATCATTACCTAGAAGAGAAATCCTGAGTAAGGATACAGAATAATAACAATAAGAGGATGACAACTAATATGAATAAATAAAATGATAATTAATAAATAGTAATGCAAGAACAAATTCTGTGTTTCTCCTACTCACACCTGTAAACCTACTTTTCTAACCCCTATAATGTCCATGTACCTATATTTTCATGGATTTTTTAAAATTTATGTCTACAGTCTACACATGAAAGATTGGTGTTTATAATTTGAGAGAAACAAATTACAAAGTGATAAAATCTAATGTACTTACAGAGAATTTGACTAAATAACTTTAGATTTTAACTTTTATATACAATAATAATAATACCTTATATTTCCTAGTACATTACATTTCAAGCTATTTTTCCGTACCTTATCTAATTTAACCCTAGAAGTACCCCTTTTATAGGTTTTTTTAAAAAGAATAATCAAAGATCCTCAGAAGGATAAAGCAACTTTCCTAGGTGTAGCAGATGGTGAAATTGAAATGCAAACTCAGAATTTCTTCTCCTTCATCCATTCTACTAGAGTTTCTCGATACTTTAGGAAGAAGAGCTAAAATTTCCTGTAGTAACTTGATACCAGCCCTTGCGGTCCTGATGCTATTCCAAGTACCCAGTGTAAAAACATCCTGCTGAAATGGGAGATGACTAATTTCCTATTATTTGAGCTAAACTTAACATTCCCAAGGTCCTAGATGGAAGGTAAATTATCAGTTTCTAAATCAGTGAAAAATAAGAACCCCTTTTCAAAGAGTTTTCTTTTCCATCTAGTTGAGGAATTAGCAGCTTTTTTCTGCAGAGGACAAATAGTAAGTATCTCAGGTTTTATAAGACAATTCCTCTAAGACGACTCAACTCTACTGTAGCCTGAAAGCAACCATAGACAATTGGTAAATGAATAGACATGGCTGTGTTCCAATAAAACTTTATTTACAAAAATAGGGGGCAGGAAAGTTTTGGGCCATGGGCTGCAGTTTGTCCACACATGAGCCAGAGGATAGCCACTTCAGTTCATTGTAGAAAAATGGGGATTAAGATTTAGGTTGTTCTAATTGAAGCATTGAGAGAAACATCAAGCAGAGGGCAAGTAGGCATCCTTGTAAGTTAGGGGTGTTTTGTTTAATTCTTGCTTCCACAGGGAAGGAGTGGGTGAGGGGTTGCTTTGGGTAACCCTAGAAGCCTGTATTCTCTAAACTGTATGACAGGACATACTATTCTTGCCTCTCAATAGGTGGCTAGCCAGGGAAACATATTGGAATCCATTCTTTATTCCCACACACATTTTTGGGCTTCTTCTGATGCGTTGTGCTGGCAACCATTGGGTAAACACAGATGTACAAGTCTTATTGGCACCTTCTAGGAGTTTCCAGTCTGGGTAGAGATAGGAAAGGTGCGGGTGAGGACAGACAAGGTACAAAAAACCATAGCGTAAAGCAAAATGTGGACAGGACAAGTAAGGAGGTGTTAACAAAGTACACTTAGAAGACAAAGGCAGGAGAAATGAGCTTTGTCCTCGGTGATCAAGGATGACATGACCACAGAGGGTGACTCCAGCTGAGCCATGTGGAATGAGAGGATTCCCAAAGGAGGGGAGGGCAGGTCAGGAAGGGGAGTCTGCAGGCACACAGGTATAGAAAAGCAGGGTGTGTGTACACAATGGCATACTCCCCTGTCTCTGAAGAGGAAGATTCCAGAGCTGGAAGTCCAGCCAAATCTTCTGAGAGCCTGAAAGGTGATGCAAAGTGTTGAGAAGTGTATGGAACAGTGGAAAGGAGCCCTGGCTGACATTTGAGCAGGCACCTCAGTCACATCAGAACGAGGCTTTCCTCAGAGAATGTCACCAGCATGTGGGGACAGCTAGGTTCATTAGGTGAACCTCCAAGAGCCCTGGGGCAGTGCTGCCTGAGGGAAATAGGATACGAGCTGCAATGCAAGCCGTATAGATGTGATGTTAAAATTTCTTGCAACAAGAATTTTGAAAGTGAAAAGGATTAGTTTTAATTTATTTAACCTAATTTTCCCAATATTATAATTTTAATATGTAATTAATATAAAACTTTTTAATGAAGTATTTTACATTCTTCACCTTACACTAAGTCTTCGAAATCTGGCGTGTATTTTACACTTAGACTAAGTCTTCAGACTTGCGATATTCCAAGTGCTCAGTGTGGCCAGTGGCCACCATGTTGGACACTCCAGCTCTGGCGCGTGTGTGATGAGGCATCCAGGAAGGGACGCTGGTCTAAGCTGGAGGCAAGATGGAAGGACAGACATTTGAAGGTGCCTGGCTGCTTGCTTTGCCCAGTCTCCATGGGCCCTGAGTTCTTTTAGAGTAGCCAACATGGGATCAATTGCTATGTCTTTAAAATAAAATATTCATAAAATGTCATCTGGACTTAAAAAAGTCTGTTCTAGCTGAAGGCAGATAAACTGTGAAGGTAAGTGAAATCTCAGACACTTTATATTATCTTTACAGTGATTTCAATAAGGAGTTTGACTCTCAATATTTTTCAGCTGAAAAGCCTCTTAACAATTATTTTATGAAACCTTCCAATTTTACAAATGCAGAGACTCAGTCTCAGTTAACTAGATATGACCCCGGTGACTGCCTGAGTCTTCCCCTTTTCGAGGTCGGGGTGTGTGTGTACGTGCGTGGACATGATGAAGAGGAACAAAGGCAACAGGCATGAGTTGGGGGAAGAAGATGGTAGAACAGGAATCACAAGCCTTTTTTAAGCTGCAACTGCCACAATCTCTTAGTCTGGTCATAATGAACTATGAACTGTCTCGAGACACCCACAAGTATCAGTTGGACCTAGCTAGAGATGCATAGTCCAAAAAGCTCTCTAGGTGGTCTGCTTTGAACTCCTCTCTGCCAAGGCGAACACCATTATAGCACCACTTCGTAATTTCACTGTGTATGCCAGTCACCTGGGGACTCGGTAAAATGCACATGCCAATTCCTAGATCTGGATGGAGCCCTAGATTCTGCACTTCTGACGAGCTTCTGGGTGATACCTGTGCTGCTTGTCTGCAGACTATGCCTTGCCTAGAAAGGCCCCAGCACATGAAATACTTGTCTGAACAAAGGAATACAAGCATCCTTAGGTATTTCCTCCTCTTACACACTGTATTATAGCTTTAAAACCTGAGGTTCCCTTCCCTCTGAGCATACAGTGTCCTGGAATTTGAACAGAGGTAAGGACTTAGGAGATCACAGGGGCCTAGTCTGCAAATCCTGCCTTGGACCCCTGTCCTTCCGAGGCTCATCTCTTTTATCCTTTCACCTTTCTGCCTTTAGGTGTCTAAGCTTGAAAGAGAGAAGACTCAAGAAGCAAAGAGGATTCGTGAGCTGGAACAGCGCAAGCACACGGTCCTGGTGACAGAACTCAAAGCCAAGCTCCACGAGGAGAAGATGAAGGAGCTGCAGGCCGTGAGGGAGAATCTCATCAAGCAGCATGAGCAAGAAATGTCAAGGACAGTGAAGGTGCGGGATGGGGAGATCCAGAGGCTCAAGTCGGCTCTGTGTGCCCTGCGGGATGGCAGCAGCGACAAAGTAAGGACAGCGCTCACCATTGAGGCCCGGGAGGAGGCCCGGAAACTGTTTGATGCGGAGCGCCTTAAGCTCCTACAGGAAATCGCGGACCTGAAAACTGCCAAGAAGCAGGTGGACGAGGCTTTAAGCAATATGATCCAAGCGGATAAAATCAAGGCTGGGGACCTGAGGAGTGAGCATCAGTCCCACCAGGAAGCCATCTCCAAGATCAAGTGGGAGTCCGAGCGGGATATTCGGAGGCTGGTTAGTAACCCAGAGCAGAACCATTCCCTTGCCAGGGCTTCAGAGCGCCACGGGTTTGCGTTTTCAGGTGTTTCTCCCAGGTGGATTATACACTCACCTTTGTTTTGTGTTCTATCCAAAATACAAGACAGGTCGATAAGCAGGTAGGTAGGCAGACAGACAGACAGAGTCATAAAATGTAAGATTTTGGATCACCTTTCTTATAAAAACCGGATTCTTCCAACCCAGTATACATGGAGAGTACCTATTCAATAACTCCTGTTTTCTTGGATGTCTATAAAGTATTCTAAATTATGAGCTTGTCCAGAATCAGCATGCTTTCGTGTGGTTTCTATTTATAAAAATGTAACTGGGTTTTTACAGGGGTGAGGGGTGTTTCTGTGACTTTTAAGACATCTGAGAGGGGTAGCTACAGGGAACATCCGAAGTGACTCACTAGTCCTCTTTCTAGGAACCATGTCGAAAGCAATGTGAGCTATAAAATTCCCCTTTTTAAAATAGATTTTCCCCAAATAAACAGGGGTCACTATAATTTCTCAGTTGGATGTCATTCCTATATAGCTTATTCCTAAATAAGCAATTATCAAGTTCAAAGACTTACTCCAATCCCTATAGAGTTTGGTCTTTTATAAAAATATGCATGACCAAAGCCATCTGTCTCTCACTATGTCTAAAATAAAACAAATACATTATTGCGTAAAAGCCTAGAATGACCCATCTAATTATTTTAGAAGAAATGCTTACATGTATATACTCAGAATGTTTAACATTAGTTTTATCTTGTTAACCATCACCTGTTAGAATGTACTTTATAGTTCTCTAAGCACAATTATTTCTTGGGAAAAACTATACTTTCTGTCTTGTGTCTACTTGTTCTAAGCAATTATTTTCTAAGAATTCTAATTATGTTCCTTGGATTCAATCTCTAGGATTTCTATTTTAAGTAAAAAGTGATTATCATAGAACATTTTAGAAAACTAAACATGTGTAATTTTCTTTGTACTGTAATACATTGTGACTGTAAAATGTTGCCTTTGCCACTTTTCAAATTCTTTATCTGCAATTCATTCCATTGTACTGGTTGACAAAAGAGACCAAACACAGCGTAGAAATACCGGTCTCTGCCCTGCCTTTGGTTTTTGAAACAACAGTGGTTGATAAGAACAAATCAGCCCTGTGAACTCTGGAATCAGCAGGTAGGTAAATGAAAAGGAGGCTCTACATTAAATATTTGTGTCTGTTGATGGTTTTCAATGTAAAATCTACAAGTACATCCACTTGTTGATATGTAGTTTTTCTTCTATGACTTTTCTTTCATCGGCATATTGCTAAAGTAGACGTGAAATCCCCCTTAATGACAACATAAAATCTAAACTACCTGAAGAGTGCTTCAAAAATTGGGTGCAATCTGAATAATGTGGTAAATGTTTTCAGTCATACAGATGCACCTTTAATCTTCACCTTCTTCTTATCCTGTTTCTAATCTCACCACCAGCTCTATTTTTGGAACTGGAAGGGAAAGAAATGGGAGCAGTTCTGTCAAGAAAATTTCCCCTGGAAATGCTGATATGTATATCTATATGATATATATGTGTATATATATGTATATCAGAATATATATATTTCATTCCCAGCTAAGAATGGAACTGTGGAAGATTTTGGTATTCAGAGTCCACAGCTCATCCTTATACCCCCTGTGTATAATAGAGCCTTCTCAACACTAATTACTGGTATATCCTGTAGAAAACCACTTGGAGAAATGCTAGAAATAATCTTGGAGTCACTATAGCATAGAATCTAATAGAATGGGCTCTGAAGTCAGAAGATTGAATTTAAAATCAGGCTTCACCAATTAGCCATGTGGCTATGACCGAGTTAACCCTTTTAGTCCTCAGTCATCATCTCTAAAATGGTGATAACAGAACCTATAGGAGAGGGTTAATAAAATGAGATAAGGTATGTAAAGCTCTGAGTTTAGTGCTGTGAATGTGGTAGAAGATTAATAAGTTTCAGTTATGAAGATGGGGATGATGAGGATGATTGTAGAAGCAGGAATGGAATGATTCCCCAGCAAATTTCGTTAGGCAGGGTGCATCAAGACCACCTAGGAGCATGCATGCCTGAAACTCTGGTAAACTGTAAGTAACAGCATGGATGACAGTTGTGACAAATGAATGTGCTGCTCATAAAGAGTAACATTGGAGTTGCTCTTCTAGGAGGAGGTAAGACTAAAGACAGTGCTTTTATTCCCAAATTAACAGGACAGTGTTTAATTCCTCACCAAGTTACCAGGTGCTATCACAGAATTTAGCCTAATGCCCCCCCCCCAAAATTGACTTAAAATTTCACCATGTGACTTGGAGGCAGCAGCTCACAGACGTTTACAAGACATTTGCATGTGGGACATACGTGACTGTGTAACACAGTGTTTGTCCTTTTGTTGCAGTTGTTGTAAGGAACACAGCAAAGAAAGATTTTTACAAAGTGACTTGTTATTCCAAGGAGGCATCTTTATAAAGAGAAGAGTATAATGTTGCTCATAGGAAATGTCTTTTCTCTACCTCCAATTTAAATATTCACATACAATATAATGAAATGAGAAGAAAGGTTTTACCTGATGGCCATGCCGTCTTCAACAGTTATTTACAGACACCCCACTTGGCCTCATCCAGGGATGGCCAGAGCATTTCAGTCCAATGGAACACTGAACAGTTGGCATTGAGTGCTTCCAGGCCTTTCGCTGAGAAAGATTTCTGAGGCCACGCCCAGGCTCCGCAGAGATGAGTGTTGGGTTCAATAAATACACCCCACGGGTACACGAGGGAAAACAGTGTTGCTGTAACCCGGTGTTTCCCATCCCTGTTCTTGTTCCAACCAGGGTTTTGGGACAGTAAGGGTAAAATGGTTGCTAAGAGTTGGCTGCCCTGAAACGTGGATAGGAGTGGAAAGAGCTAGATGACATGAACCACGGAAGGACCTCATTCCAGATTCATAGCCTGAATGCAAACAGAGTGGCCTTTGGAAATGACTAGGCTCCTCGGGACTCTGCAGCTTCTTCAGTTACAGACAGCCGACTCCTAGTGGGTACGGCTATTTGAACTGAACTCAAAGGCTCTTCCTCCAAAGAGGAGGTGATGTCAAATACTGTTCCAGGAAACGTGGTGTATTTAGTATCTGCCTTGATCAACACTAATGACCTGTTTTAAAGTGAATCTTTTCTTTTCATATTCACCCAACCCAGACCACTTCCAACAATATATTGAGTCAAAGCATCTACACAGAACCTACTCGAGAGAAAAGAAATTACTCTCTGTGACACCTAATGAGCCTAATATAGCCCTAGTATAGCCCTTCTTTTAACAGCATTGACTTTCTTCCATAACCATCAGCAGAGAGAAGTTAACCGCATGCCATTGTAAAAATACATTTCTTCACAGCATTGTTAAATAAAATGTCCTGGGTGTCATTTAATTCAGATGGATGAAATCAAAGCCAAGGACAGGATCATCTTTTCCCTGGAGAAGGAACTGGAGACGCAGACAGGCTACGTGCAGAAGCTCCAGCTGCAGAAGGAGGCCCTGGACGAGCAGCTGTTTCTGGTGAAGGAGGCGGAGTGCAGCATGAGCAGCCCGAAGCGCGAGGTCCCGGGGAGAGCGGGCGACGGCTCCGAGCACTGCGGCAGTCCTGTGAGTCTGTCCGGTCGGAGCTGAGAGCCGGGGGATCGTCTTTTATTTAGCCCCCAAGTTTTCCTTTTCACTTAAGCTCTTTTTCTGTTTGCTACAAAGAAATCAATTCTATCTCCTCCTATAAAACCCGTTAGTATCTTGGGAACAAGGTTTTCTGATTTCATAGACAGCAAAGTGCTATACACTGCATTAGCAGATCATGAGAGAATTACAGATCTTTTAAAAATCTTTCATAGAATTTTTTGAGCCATCGCTACCTATCCAAACTTCAGCCTATTTATTATAAAGAATCATAAATTGGATGAAAAGGCTTTGCCTCTTGCCAAGACTGGTAATTTTCCCTCCTGTGATCAATTGGGTTGAAAATTGGTAAAGATGGTTATCATATCCAGGGATCAAAATGTGTAACTATGAAAGACCAAAGCATTTATATTATCCTCTGAATGCTTCTAGTCTGATTAAACTTGCCACTTATTTGTGTGGGTTTTCATCATTTTATATGAGAAATTATTCTCAGAAGTACAGCAATAGCAATCAGCTTATATATAGTTGACTTGCATACTTTATACCTTTCAAATTATTTAGCTGCTAAAAAGATGAAAATGAATTATTTAGGAACAGAGACAGGTTCCAAAGTAGTACTTAGAACCAAGTAGTGAATAATTTATGAATCGGTATTCAGGATATCTCTATCCCAGTAGGTGATAGAGAGACTGCGGAACTAGGATTTAGCAGATGGAAATCTTAGTTCTAGGATTTAGCAGATGTAAATTGTAATTCTTTAGCATTTAGCAGGTGTAAATCTTAGTTTTATCACTGACACTTACCTGCATGCAGTGTAGCATAATTGTCAATAGAACAGTCTCTAGAGTCAGACCCCTTAGTTGAAATCCTGGATCTGCCGTTTACTGTTTGACCTTAGGCAATCTGCTCAGAGTTTCTTCATCTGTAAAAGAGAGACAACAGTGGTGCTCCATAGACTGGTCTCAGGTTTAGAAGATTGATATGTGAAATGTTGAACAGTGTCTGCCACACAGTTAGCATTTAGTACATATTAGCTATTGATCTGTTCATACTAGCCATGAGACTTGGACAAGTTATGACCTCCATGAGTCTTACCTGTCCTGTTGCATCCTCTAGGGTATTGTGAGCTAGGCACGTAATGGGTGAAAACTGCCTTGTCAACAATACAGCATGATCAAAATGCAAGATGATAATGAAATTGCAAGTGCATGGTAATAACGGTCCTATGGACTCTACAAAATAGAATTAAACTGTGACTGCTGTGTGGAAGGTGATCCATGACAGTTATGCCAGTTGGCAAGCCAGTTGCTCTGGGCAAAATATTCCTTTTATACATGAAGGTCATGCACCAGCCTTCTCACTCTTACTGTCTTCTCGAGAAGTGTGCAGGATTTTACAGATCCCATCTCTGCCTAGTGCTTTATCCCTTCTTTAGCTAAGTTTTGTAGCAAGGCATCTGTCTCAGCTATGGGAAGCAATATGTAGCCACGACACAAGGGTGCTCCTTGAACTTCTTATAATCACGACATCACTGTGTCTCACAGCTCACAGATTCAATAAACTGGTCCAAAGACCTCCCCCTGCCAGGAGTCAGGGCTCCAGGGAGTAGCTGCCACATGAAATTCATCTGCAGTTCCAACTAGACTTGGTCTGAAATCCAAGTGGTACATATTGGGGGCTTAAAAAAGGTAAGTATTTGCTCCTCTCTGAATAAGAGAACATTTTGCTCTTACCTTGTGAGCCAGATGAAAGGACCTAAGCCTATTACTGTTAAGAGCTGTATTCCAAAACTTTGTGAAAAGTGTTGTTGACCAAATATCCATTTTAACTTTCATGTATAGGATTTGCGAAGAAATCAGAAGAGAATAGCTGAGTTGAATGCCACTATACGAAAATTAGAAGACAGGAATACCTTGCTTGGAGATGAACGAAATGAATTGGTGAGTTCTAATGTTTTGTTTCTTTTTTGTGTGTGTGAAGCATTATGTTATAGAAGTATATGTGATGTTATAGATGCATAACAAAAAAGATGCACAAATAATGAAGGTGCAACTCCATAAATGTGCCCGAAGTGATGCGCCCATATAACCCCCCCAGATGAGTAAGTCGGAGATGACCAGCCTCTCAGACGTCCTCTTCCTGTGACCCCTTCCTGCAGTCACCCTTCTAAAGCTAACCACCATACAGACTTCTATCATGACAGGTGTCTCTCGCCGTTTTTAAAATTAGTTGGTCATGGAATCAAACAATAGTTGCTCTTTTGCACCTGTTTGTTTGTTTGTTTGTTTGGTCAGCATTACATTTGTGAGAGTCATCCATTGTGTGGCATGTAATATTTGTTCATTTTTATACTCTAGTGTTCAATACGCACACCACAATTTTCTTATTCTTCTATTGTTGATAAACATGTATATTGTTCCTTAACTGTTTTAAGCCATTAATTGTGCCTGCAACATGTTTTTGGTGAGAAAGTGTGTTCATTTCTGGTAGGAACATACCACAGAGCAGAACTGCTGGGTCGGAGCATGCGTATAGCCAGCGTCAGTTGGTGCAGAAAACCGGACAGTTTTCCGCAGTTGTTACAAGCATTTACCTTCCCGCTAGCCGTGTGTGAGCGTTGTTGCTTCTCTGCCTCTTTGCCAAAATGCAAAAATAATTGTTCGTTTTAATCATTTTCATGGGTGTGTGGTAGAGTTTTATTGTGATTTCCACTTTTATTTTTCTTCTTAAAAGTGAGGTTGAGTAGCTTTTCAAATATCTGTTGGCTTTTCTGGTGGCCTGTGTGTTTTGTCCTTTTTAGGTTGCCCATATTGTGCTGTCTTCTTGGTCTTATTAACTTTAGAAACTTTTTTACACCATCTTTTGGATATTTGTATTTAAAATATCCTGCTCTGTGGTTTATATTTTACCACTTTTTTTTTCTTTGTAAGAAATTCTGAGGCCACGGGCCTGACCTACTGCATAGGATCTCTGGGGTTAGGGACGGACAATCTGTGTTTTAACAAGCCCTGCGGTGATTTTGATACATGCTAAAGACTGAGACACACTGGCTAGGAGCATATGCTCTATCTGTCTTTCATCGATGTAGGTCGTAGGCATGGAGAAGAAAGCGGGAGCTCAGGTGATTAGCATATGGTCAAGATAGGCTAGGTATAGATAACACTAGGTAGTAACTGGGCTCACTAGGCATTCTGTCCTCCTTTACAAAGGCAGCAGGCATTCCAGGATGGCAGCCCTTGTCAAGGCTGTCTCAGTAACACTGCTTCATCCTGGACTATTGTTCTCTAAACCTGGTACACAGTTATTAACCCGGGATCCACCTTCATCATCCCCCGCCTTGAGTTTATCTTCAACTCTCTCCTCTTTCTTCTCCATGTCTTCCCTTTTCTTGGTTTCTTCTCTTGTTTTGGTGAAGCTCAACATTCATTAGATTCTTCTGAAAGATGGCTGGGATATAAACTTTTGGAGTCCTGGAGTGTCTAAAAATATCTTCATTCTTCTATCATACTTGATTAATTCATTGTTTGGCTAAATTTAGAGAAATGTTTAAGATATTGCTACATTGCTTCTCCTGTTTTTTTTTTTCTTCTGGTATTGCTGTTGAGAAATCCAAAGCCATCTGATTCTTATTTTATTGTAAGTGACCTGTTTTTTCCTTTCTGAAGCATGCAGAATCTTTTGTTCGTCCCCAAGTTCTGAAATTTCACAAGAATATGACTTGGTGTGTGGGGTTATTTTTTTTTTTGATATAGGATTGTGCTATGCATTCGGTGGCCCTTCTAATTTGGAAATTCATAGCTTTTCATCCTGGGAAATTTTCTTTAATTTTTTAAAAATATATTTTATTGATTATGCTATTACAGTTGTCCCATTTCCCCCCCTTCACT
>CM052546.1:19884280-19939419 GCA_028533065.1 Trachops cirrhosus
CTCCATGTGATCTCCATTTCTGTGGTTCTGTTCCTGTTCTAGTTGTTTGCTTAGTTTGTTTTTGTTTTAGGTGTGGTTGTTAATTATTGTGAGTTTGCTGTCATTTTACTATACATGTTTTTATCTTCTTTTTCCTAGATAAGTCCCTTTAACATTTCATATAATAAGGGCTTGGTGATGATGACTTGACCTGATCTGAGAAGCACTTTATCTGCCCTTCCATTCTAAATGAAAGCTTTGCTGGATAGAGCAATCTGGGATGTAGGTCCTTGCCTTTCATGACTTGGAATACTTCTTTCCAGCCCCTTCTTGCCTGCAAGGTCTCTTTTGAGAAATCGGCTGACAGTCTTATGGGCACTCCTTTGTAGGTAACTCTCTCATTTTGTCTTACAGCTTTTAAGATTCTCTCCTTATCTTTAATCTTGGCTAAGGTAATTAATTATGATGTGCCTTGGTGTGTTCCTCCTTGGGTCCAACTTCTTTGGGACTCTCTGAACTTCCTAGACTTCCTGGAAGTCTATTTCCTTAGCCAGAATGGGGAAGTTTTCCTTTATTATTTGTTCAATTAGCTCTTCCACTTGTTGCCCTTCCTCTTCTCTTTCTGGTACCCCTACAATTCGGATGTTGGAACGTGTAAAGATGTCCTGGAGGTTCCTAAGCCTCTCCTCATTTTTTTGAATTCTTATCTCTTCATTCTTTTCTGATTATATGTTTTTTCCTTCCTTCTGGTCCACTCCATTGATTTGAGATCCAGGTTCCTTCCCATCACCATTGGTTCCCTGTACATTTCCCTTCATTTCACTTAGGATAGCCTTCATTTGTTCATCTAATTTGCGACCAAATTCAGCCAATTCTGTGAGCATCCTGATTACCAGTGTTTTGAACTATGTATCTGATAGGTTGGCCATCTCTTCGTTGTATAGTTGTATTTTTTCTGGAGCTTTGATCTGTTCTTTCGTGTGGGCCATTTTTTTTTGTCTTGTCCCACCAGTTACTTAGTGAGGGGTGGAGCCTTAGGTGTTCACCAGGGCGGGGCAGCCCATTTGCTGGGTTGTGACACTGTATGTGGGGCAGGGATCCGAGAGGGAACAATGGCTCTTACTTTGCTCTCTGCTGGATTTCAGTCACTTCCCCTGCTCCCCACAAGCAAACTGGGCCCTTCTGGTGCTGATTCCCTGGTGGGTGGGCTTGTGTACTAGAACCCTGTGGGTCTCTCCAACGAACTCTCCTGTGAGGCTGGGAGTCTCTCCCTGCACCTCAACCCTCACAGGTGTTTTCAATTGGTGTTTTGAGGCTTTATTTCCCGGCACTGGGACCCTGGGTTGTGTGGTCTGTCTCGCTTCCCATTTTGTCCTGGTTTATCTGCGCACAAATGTGGGACCAGACACACCGCGCCCCTCTACAAGCTGCTGCCTTGCGCATCTAGGGTCCACCAGCCGCCCTGCCGCAAGCCCTCTCCGGCCGGCTCCCTGACTCTGCCCCTCCTACAGGTCTGGATGAATGTGTCTACTTTAATTCCTTGGTCCTCGGACTTCCATGCAGTTCAGTTTTCTGTCAGTACTGGTTGTTTTTTGTTTTAAAATTATTGTTGTCCTTATTTTGGTTGTGCGAGGATCACAGTGTGTCTACCTACGCCTCCATCTTGTCCAGACTCTTTAATTCTTTTGTTGATTTCCATTCCACCATTTTCTCTGGTCTCTCTGTAATTCCTATTTATTTGTTTGTCTTGGATATTGTATCTCCTAGATTGGTTGCCTTTTAAATTTTTATGTTTTAGCTTCTTTTTTTTTTTCTTGGGATGGTCTGTTTTTTATAGACTCCCATTCTTGTTTTATGAATGTTACATCCTTTTTTTTATCTCTCTGAAGCTATTAATATTTTTGGACTTTTCTCCACTGAATAGTATCTGTTTCCTCCAAATTGCTTTTTTATTTGTGTTTTCCATATTTTATCCTCTTAATGGTGGCTATTGGTATAAAAAAGTTACTATCAGCTTTCCTTATTTCAAATACATGCATTTTAGGTCATAAATGTTTCTCTAAGTATGACTTCAGCTTTATCCTTTTTTTATGTCATAGTGTATTGCTATTTAATGCACATCTTTTCTAATATAAAGTTCTTCTTTGAAATTTTAGATGTCTTAGAAGGGTTTGGCTTAATTTCCAGACTTTTGAGATTTTTGAGTTACCGGTATCTTTGTTATTGACTTCTACCTTAATTCCACTACAGTCAGAGAACGTACTTTGTATTATTTTGTTCCTTTAAAATTTTGTTGATATTTGCTTTATGGCTGCAGCATATGTTCAATATTAGAAATATCCTATGTTCACATGGAAAGAAGGTATATCTGCAATTACTAGAATTGGCTTGAGTCAAGTTTATGAATAGTCTTATTTTAAATCTTCTATTTTCTTACTGATATTTTTGTCTGCTTGCTCTTCTAACAGATTCATGCATTTTCTTTCTTAGTTCTGTCAATTTTAATATATACACACACACATATATAAATGATAGTACTAGGTATATACAAATTAAGATTTGTTACATGTTTTTGGTGTATTGGCCCTCTTTTCATTATGAATTCTTTTATCAATAGTTATACTTTACATAAAATTTTTGTCTGATATTAATTGAACTATATCATTCTTTAGTGCTTTCGTGAAAATGTATGTTCAACCTTTCTCTGTTGTATGTAAAGAAAATCTTTTAAAGAACCATTTTGTTGGGTGCTATGGAACTGTGGTTATTGATGTATGCTACATTACAATTACAGATATTTCCTTTTCTTTCTGTTTATCTGCACTTTCTATAAATAGCATATACAGGTGAATTTAAATATTTAAAATGCTTGGCATTGACCTCCAGAAAAGAGACACAGGTTAACATAGTGAACCTAGGGGAATAATTTATGTGTCTTACATGTACTCAATATTTAATATTAATGCTTCAGGCACTAAAGCTCAAAACTGAGGGTTAAATGAGATTATTTGTAAAATATAAATTCAGTTTTGACCTTTGATATAAAGTAGGAGTTTTCAAATGGCAATTACGATAGAGTTGGAGAATACTGCTTTAGAATCACAAGAGCTTTTTTACAGTATTCATAGGTAACTAAGTCTCTTACGCCAGCAATTCCCAAAATGGTAAGTTCTCATAAACAGGAGTGAGTACTTTAAACAGTCTTTTCAGGTATTTCTGACACATCCCTCCACTTTCCTTCTTTTGGCAACCCCTCCCGCAGTGCACACCCCTATTTGGAACCATTAGCATGAAATGAATGAATGAAGCAGTCATGAGAACTTGAACATGGAAATTCATTATGTATAGGGTGACCCTAAAATATGCCGTCCAAATGGGAGAGTTTTGAGAATAAAAGGAAGGACTGTTAATGGTTATCCTATGTCAACATTTATAAACGTAGACCAGTGTTTTTCAAGTAGAGATGGGTTTGGCAATACCTGGCATCTAGTGGGCACGAGCCAGAGATGCTGCTAAACGTCGTACCATACACAGAACAGAAGAAAAACCTGGCCCCAGATGTCAGCAGTGCAGAGGTTGAAAACCCTGCTTAGACCAGCGAGGCAAACCGCAGTGTGGTCAACAGTTAGCTGCGGGTAATAACAATACACCATACTCTTCCAAGGCTTGGTGAGCATTAGTTGTTCTTAAACACAAGTATCTGTAGAGTTTCAGAAGTTCGTTTTGTTTTGTTTTGTTTTGTTTTTCCTCAGCAAAACTCTCTTTAAAATAAGCTTTAGTGTGAGTACAGATGGAAGCTTGGCAATATTTCTGATGGAAAGAATGAGCTCCAGGGACAACCAGGCTCGTATTTGGGTCCTGGTTGTGTTCTTTAGTGGGTGTGATTCCGATGAGCTGCTTTATGTCTTTGAGCCAGTGAGGCCCAGGGCGGGTGGGGGTGGGAGTGGGGCTGCGCAGCGCCAGGTACCTGGGCTGGAAGGGTTGAGGGGAACAAGGAGTACGATTGCTCTTCCGGAACATTTCCAAAAGCAGCTTCTCGGCAGCACCTCCTTTAAGGTAATTGACTGTTGGGGGATTATGAAGAATTTGATGAAAAGCCATTTGAGGAAACTGTAACTTGTGTCTTCTCAGTTAAAACGCGTGCGGGAAACCGAAAAACAATGTAAACCTCTTCTGGAAAGGAACAAGTGCCTCGCCAAGAGAAATGACGAGCTGATGCTGTCTTTGCAACGCATGGAGGAGAAGCTGAAAGCCATTACCAAGGAAAACTCAGAAATGGTGGGGGTCCCAGACTGGGCAAAGCTGCAGCTTTCTTATATCACACCAATCACCTGACTTTGTGCTCTTTCTCAGGGTTTTTTTTTTTTTTAAATACCATGCTATATATGAAAGCTTGGATTTTCCCCTTATGTAAGCAAGGACCCTTTAAAGGTTGCTGGCTCTGGGTTTTACGGGGTTTCTAAATTTGTGGAACAGTAGGAGTGCTTCTAGGAATCTGCACACGGTTCGAAAGGACTGAGATAGGGAAGTACGGTTCCAGCACAGCTCTCAGCTGCAGCACCTCCTCCCAGAATTTTCCAATTCCCCTAAGGTGCTCTCTGCGGAGCTCTGCAGTGGGTATCCCTCATCTTCTAAGAGCTCTCGTGGTAGCTGGGGAATAGATGCCATCTTTTGTGTTATGGGCGGATAAGTCATATGCTAATGCACTCCGTAACAGACTTTCAGTACAGCTATAGAGATTGTCAGACTTTCCCAAAGATTTCAGTTTATTACAGCAGATAAAATGTATTGTACTTGAGAGTTTTACTTGGGATGTGTGTGTATTGAAGCTGGGCAGTTTTCAGATTCAGCTAGAGCCTCATAGAGTTTCTACAAATATTTTATATTAACTACTAAAGTTTGGGGTGTTTTAAGTCTCCACCTGTACATTCTTCTTTTGCAATCCAGAGAGAAAAAATAACAACCCATCCACCCTTGAAGAAATTAAAATCTCTGAATGACCTCGATCAAGCTAATGAAGAACAAGAGACAGAGTTTCTAAAACTTCAGGTCATTGAACAACAGAACATTATCGATGAGCTCACCAGGGTAGGTCTTGATCAATCTATGAATGTTCAGCTGTTCCCAAGAACAAGTAGCCAAGACATCAACACACACCAGAAGCACTTAATAATTTCGGATTAGCCCCAAAGGCCTAAGTTCATCTGTTCAATATGTAAACAGGTTCAAGAGACTGTATTCCAAAAATGCTTTGTCTCATTAAATTATTTTATTCCTTTTCAATTATAATCCAATCATCAGTTATTATAATAAATTAATTTGTTAACTTACCTGGTAACACAGATAATAGCTGCAAAGCACGTGAAACTTTCAACTGCATTGCAATACGTGTAGGTATGTTGCGTGGGTATATCTTATAATTGCCTTCCGGTATCAAAATCCTGAGACTCAGAGATTAAATATTTCACCTACAGTAACGGGACTATATGCGTCTTGTTTCCAAGCACCTAATTCAGTGCCCGTCTAGCACTTAGTTGCAGTTTAATACATATCTGTCGAATGAGCAGTGACATCCCAAGAAGTCCAGCTCCTCTGACCACAACTTCAGTGCCCGGTGAAGCAGGCAGAGCAGTTATCGCTCCCATCTGCATCTGGATTAGGACCTTTCGTGCCTTTGGGCTTCCCCTTGGCCCCTTTGTCTTTATGCTGTGAATGGCATCTCTGTCACTCTCACTTCCGGACCACGCCCAGACCCAGAAAGTGAGGAACTACTGATGGGGGATTTAGGTAATAGTCTCCCGAGTCGAGGGAGCAGGGTGATTTATCGCCAATGAGGGAAGAAAAGATTATAACTTGTTTATAATTATGTGTGGTTCGCCCTTTTACAATTTTCTGTGTTGAGTACATGTTATATAATACACATACTCTATTAGGATGGTACTGTATGCATACATTTTTTTTAAGTTTCAGATATATTGAAGTTACATGATTAAAACATTTTTAAATATAAAGGTGAGACATCAAAAAGGTTAACATCATTGGCTTAAACCAGATTATTTTTCATGTGTGGCCTTCCAAAGCCCTGTGTCTCTCCCTTTACCTCCACACCCTTCAAAACAAATAAACCTCCCAGATTCATAAGTCTAGGGATTTGCTGGGGTTTAGGTATTCTGAGTTTAAGCTGAATGTTTCTTAGAGAGTTTTGACACATTAAGGCATGTCAACCAGACTCTCAAAGACACATAAATGCCTCTTATTTCATCTACCTTTGAATTTGTACAGTAAATACCTGAAGTACTTAGTATATGAACACCAAATTTCCAGGATATCTCTATTCACTACAGTGAACCACAAAAACATTATTTCCAGATATTCTTTGAGTTCCCCAGAAACTTCAGTGAGTACTCTCCCACCTCCTTCCACCCCTGAAAAGTTACTAGGTCAGCGGTTTTCAACCAGCGTGCCCCAGGAATTTTTAAAACATGCAGTGACTATTGAGTCAGGGGCACTGCCTCTTTTCCCTTAGATTCAAATAGCTGTTCAGTGTAAATGAATCAACATTAGACCTACTTTTTTGTCAGATCAGAAAAAAATGTATTTTTGGCATGACAGAATTTTAGTAGTTTATGTGTGCCATGAGGTGAGAGGGGTTGAAAATCGCTGCTGTACATGGTTTCAGCCAAGACACTGCCCCCGTCTTCAGAGGCTGCAGGTGAGAACAAGGGTCCAAGAACAGCCAAAGGGAACTCTCTATGCCTTGCAGGTGATTAAATGAAAAGAATAAGGCATGACTTTATTGTGAAGTGACATTTTTTTCAACACTGAAATTCAAAGTAATTTTGGGTCTGAGAAAACTAAAGAATTGTGCTTGGGGAGAATAAGAGTAAATATTTTCAGAGCTGCTTGATCTTCAAGCGTAAAACAAAGGATTCTGGTTTAGAAACACAGTCCACGTCCTGATGGTGAGGCTCTCAGATCCACAGAGACGGTCGGGAAAAGTCGGAGAATATTCTCACCTGGAAAATAGTCCAGCATCACGCCCAAGAGTTGCTGAAATTTACAAAACATAATCTTATTTTAAGTCGAAATAAGTCATGCCTCTGGGGAAAAGCAACTCTGTCTGTGCCAAACAAAACAACAACAATAAAACCTAGAGGGAACAGTGTAGGAACTCAAGATCTGGAAAGGCTTTTTCACTTGTTTTCTAGGACCGGGAAAAGCTCATCCGCAGGAGAAGGCACAGAAGGAGTTCCAAGCCAATTAAGGTAATGAGGACACTGGGCTAGCCGGCTTTTGTCACAAACAGTGGGAGAAGTGAGGCGTGCCAGGAAATCTTCCTGCAAAGATGTGATAAATCAGATGTTCCTGAACTTCGGCAAACCGTGGGCTTTATTTGATAAAAGAAAATCTCTTCTCTTGACAGTTCTCAGAGGTCCAGAAATGATTATGTTGTGAGCTTTGACCTGAAAGGTTTTGCTTTCATATGACTCTCTGAGTGAAGAAGCCACAAGGTTTGGCATAGAAAGGGTTGTCTGACCGTTGGAGAGTCATGCTCCAGGAACATATAAGTGACACATGATTTTACGTCTCCCACTGAATAATATTAGCATCTATACCCACCCTATAATCAGTTAATATATTTTTATTATTCACTTGGATGGCATTATTGATAATGATATTCCCAATTCATCAATATCTCTATAGACTCTTATAAAATAATAAAACACAAAGTTTTATTATGTAAATTGTGTGTTTGATTTTTATGTCTATCAGATACATCATTTGATTTGGATATGGAATTAGTTGATAAGACTTAAGATTTGATAATCCTCTTTACATAGAGGCTGAGACTTTCAGAGTCCCTTGATGATTTTTAAATACCGGAAGGAGTAAGTTACAGAAACTCATCCTGATACAAAAATACTGTAAAAGAGGCTATGATGTTTCCATGAAGAGAACCAATATTAATTAACCTTCCAAAAACATCAGAAATTGAATAATATGGGTCAAACTTTTATTGGAATTATTATGGTCATATCCATACTTGTATTTCATCAAAGAAGCGTTAAAGGATCCAGGTCATCTGTAATCACTGGCATGTATGCCAACTGACAGCGCTCTGATAACTTGCCAGCTTTTCCCAGTTCACTTGTGTTGGTAAATGTGTACTTGTCCTTCCTCAGAGGCCTGTTTTGGACCCATTTATCGGCTATGATGAGGACTCCATGGACTCAGAGACGTCATCCATGGCATCGTTCCGAACAGACCGGACACCAGCCACTCCTGACGATGACTTGGATGAAGTAAGCCTTTTCGCCTCTCTTGGCTTTTGTGACGTCATCACCAACTCTTTCCTTTAAGGGGGAGAGAAAGCATTTCACTTCTTATCTCCTCTATGAGCAGCACAAAATGATCTCATAATAGTGACCTACTTTGAGACCACACTTGACTTTGAGATTTTGATACCCCTTAGAAATAGTTCACCTGTGTCATGTAGCCCTTTTAGAAACTTTTCTAAAGTTCAGCTCTGTAAGCTGAAGACGTCTTTCAAAATAAAAGATACTGCTCCAAATTCTTCAGGTAGGGAACCTGTGAACCAAGAAACAAGCTCAGTAGAAACAGCTTGTAAATATAATTAAGACAGTGGATGCTGTAGACCGCCTTCATCAGAGCCACCTGGGGGTGTCACTTACAGTGACGACTCCTAGACTCTACCACACAGCTCCTGACTCAGGATCTTTGGGGTGGAACCCCCAAATCTGCATTGTGTTCACAGAACTTCCTGGTGATTGTAAAGCTATGTTTTTCACAATTTATCTGGGGAAGAAGTTGTTGGATATGAATGTATTGAAAGAAGGTGAGGCCACAACTCTGATTATCATTTCCTCAAATTTGGATCTGTAACCAGGGTATAAATTCTTCTCATTTGGATCCAAAATTGACTAACCCAAGCCCAAATAGGTAATAATCAAGTGCTTCTTTTCTTAAAATAAATACTTAAGTATTTCTCAGGTGTCCATCTTGACAATATTACAGTATTTTTAAATTTTATTTTTCAATTACTTTCAATATTATTTTGTAAAAGGCAAAAGATTTATATGATCTGAAGAGAAACCAGGGTATCAATATTATTTTGTATTGGTTTCAGGTGTGCAGTGTTAGACATCATATACTTTGCAAAGTGTCCCCCTAATATTTCCAGTAGCCACCTGGCAGTGTACATAGTTATTCCAATATTATGGACTAGATTCCCTGTGCTGTACTTCACATCCCCATGACTGTTCTGTAACGACCGATCTGTACTTCTCAATCCCTTCCCCTTTTTTACCCAGCCTCCAATCCCCCTCCCCTAAAGTATTATGAAATTTTTGTCCATCCACATACTTTAGAGTTAAGAAAACATCCCACAGGATTCAAAACCAAACAAACCTTTAACTTCTCTTTGAAAAGTGGAATATTTCACATTGAACACAGGACCTGAAACTAACATGATTATTTCTTGACTGTTTGCTTTTCCACGTCAAGAGTTTAGCAGCCGAAGAATCTGAGCTACGATTTCGACAATTAACGAAAGAATACCAGGCCCTCCAAAGAGCATACGCCCTCCTGCAGGAGCAGACTGGAGGCATAATCGACGCTGAGAGAGAGGCCAAGGTCAGTGTGCACTGCGGACAGTGCTTGGAATTGGCTTTTTTAATGCAGTGGTCGCAGCATAAAAGAATCTTGGACATAAAAATATCAATAGGGTAGCTTTTCATGTACCCTTCTCTCTGCAGCTCTTAAGCTGTTGTATCTTTCATGTCAACAAACCTTGGATCTGGAGACAGTAGAACCAGTGTGGATCAATGCTTCTGTCCCTTTAGATAGTTGAATACCTTGCTATTTGAAAACTTACATTTTCAAAGCCAGACAATATTGAATGTTGCTAATCCATTTTTTTCAGTTTCTTGCTTGGAAAAAAAACTTTTATCTTTCAAAAGCAATGATTAGCCAGTTTCTGTTCTTAGTTAATAAGTGTACTGCATTACACTGACAGCTTACCAAGAATTTTTACTGTCAAAATCTCACTTAATCCTTGTGGCAGCTCTCTAAGGCAGGTATTTTATAAAAAGGAATTTGAGGCTTATAGAGGTTAATTAAATTGCCTAAGACCACACAAGATAGCAGGGTACCGTTCAAAGCAAAATGGGAAACTGATGCTTCATCTCAAATCTTACTGGGTCAAATGTTCCTTCCATTTTTCACAGCTGCCTCTCATAAGCCTATTTCAAAAAAAATGAACACACACAACAATACTAATATTTAACATTTATTTAGCACTTGCTGTATTCGAGGCATTGTGCTGAGCACTTTACTTACTCCTGTCTCATGTAATCTTTAAACAACCCTGTGCATTAGATGCTATTATCTTCTTTTCACAGAAGTGGAAATAGTAAGAGTTAAATGAAGCTTGATTTGCTTAAAATCAGAATATGTAGCTTAGATTATAGCTAGGATACAAAACTAGTCTTTCTGAGTTCAGAGACATAACCACCATGCCTTAACACCCCATAGATTAATTAACGAGGGGCAAGGAGGAGTGTGACCACCAGTAGTTTTATCCCACTTATTCAGAGGGTCTACAGTACCCTCTGAGGAGTGTTGTAGGGCCTACTGTTAGTTGTGTATTGGGAAAGAATAGATATTATAGTTAGATATTTTTAATGGCAGCATATATACATGCACACACATATATGAGTAAACATGCCTAAAAAACCCACTGTGATCTGGAACACATAGGTAAGCAGTCAGTAGACAGGGATCTGCATTTGTGCCTTCATCTTTAGGCCCCAGACTCTAATAGTTGCAGCTTTCCGTGTCAGCATTTGTTAAGCATTCTTCCCGACATAGGATCGTCAGTTAAAATAATAACATGTGCATTGTGGTTTGGAGGGGTGATGCTGTAGAAACCAGTTCTTTCTCTCATCTCACTTTCTCATGTAAATAAAGGTTTAGCATGATCTCTGGCCATTAAAGTAAAACAAAACAAAATAAAAAAACAAAACAAAGCTCTACTGTTCAAAGCAAAATAGTCTAAAATGAATCAAATGTGAGAAAAAGAGCAACAGAGTAAATTTGAAGAAGTAGAAATGAAAAAAGAGCCCTGGTTGATAAGGCTCATGGATTGAGCGCCGGCCTGTGAACCGAAGGATTGCCAGTTGATGCCCAATCAGGGCACATGCTTAGGTTGCGGGCCAGGTCCCCAGTAGGGGGCACACGAGAGGCAACCACACACTGATGTTTCTCTCCCTCTCTTTCTCCCTACCTTCCCCTCTCTCTAAAGATAAATAAATAAAATCTTTAAAAAAGAAATGAAAAACAGATAATGTAGATGGAATAGTATCAATGAAAACAAAAGATAAAATTTTGGTACAAGAAAAAATAGAATGTGCTCAACACCCCAAAGTTAAAATAATTCTTGGCAAATTAAGCTTGGAATGTTTTTAACCTGATAAAGGTAAATAGAATATTTAACAATCCAAAGTAATACAAAATAAAGAAAGGATACCTACCAGGGCTGACTTTATTCATCTTTATAGAACCTATCCAGATAAGAGTAGAGAAAAATATGTGTATGGGCAGAAAACAAACAAACAAAAAAAGCAACCTAATTTTTTGCAGAAAATATGATCATATACAGAGAGAATACAAGAGAATCTAAGAACAAATTACTGGGCTAAATGAAGTAGGGTTGCTCCATGCAAGGCCAACGTTCAGAACTACTGATACCCACACGCAACACTTGCCAGATACATATACATGCGTGTACTTACATGCAGAGATTTGGATTTAGATATAGGGCACAAAGTTGGCTCTGAAAGAATGGGAAGGTTTTGGAGGAGCAGAACAGGAGAAGGCTTTTCGGCAGGGGAACGTGTTCAAACGAGAGAGAAGTAGGCAGTGACAAAGCGTGAAGATATGAGGCAGTCAGCAGCAGGTAAGGGGTAGCCTTTGTGGTGTTCATGGATAGTGAGAAAAGGTTGGACATAAAATGGGACACCTCAAACCCCAGGCTAAAGAATTTGAATTTTAATCCAATGACACTGAATCCAAAGGGAGCCACTGAAAGTTTTAAGCAAGAATTTAGATCATAAAAATAGTTTTAAGAGATTCTTTGGTTATAAATATTTTCTCTCTTTTTTTTGTCTTGATTTCTAATCAAGGAAGCTAAGGGGAAGAAAAATACTGAATTACCGTTTTACTTACTGAGTTCTGGGATTTTGATTTCACTAGGCCCAAGAACAGCTCCAAGCAGAGGTGCTAAGGTATAAAGCCAAAATTGAAGATCTGGAAGCAACTCTGGCTCAGAAAGGGCAGGTAGGCATTTGGTGGTTGGCTGTTCCACGTGGCTTTCCTCTAGATCACCCTGTGCATGGGCCGCGCCCAGGACACAGCTTGGCTCTGCACAGTGACTTTTCTCAAGTGGTGTCAGAATGTTCAGCTCTATGTTTCTGTCCCTGGTGTTTTTCTGGCCAGAGCGTGAACCCAGCTACAACAGCGAATGAGGTTGGGCAAAAGAGAGAGAGTGCCAGAGGAAGAAGAGCCCTGTACAAACAGCCTAGAGCTCACAAACTGCTAAGATAAAGACCCCCCTCCAGCTACATTCTCTGCCTCTATGCTGCATTTTAATTTATGGTTCTGCATTTTAATGTTTTCCATCCATACGTACCTAGCCTGTGTGCATTCTGACCTTTGTCACTTTTTGCCTGTGTGGTCACTTCTGAGTCCCCAAAAGGCTGGTCCTGGATTATTCAGACTGAAAAAAGGTAGAGGTAGTGAGTGACAACGAAAAGGGGGTTCAATTTTCCTGGCAACTTTTGCCCCCAGTGTCTCTGAATAAGGAGCTGGCAGGGGTGGGTGTCATGTACCAGTCGCTGGCAGGCAAACAAAACCGGGTGAAAAGATGACAGCTCTGGCAAAGTGGTCTGACAACACAGGCTCTCCCGTGCCACTCTGAAATGCTGACTGCGCGATATTCTTTGTCAAACAGGACTCACACTGGGTAGAAGATAAACAACTTTTCATTAAGAGAAACCAGGAGCTTTTAGAAAAGGTATGTCGGGCGCAACACCCTAGTGGGGCAGAGGAGAAAAAGATAAGAGATCCAGGAGCAGCAGGGGGTCCTCTCAGGAGTGGCACAGGGGCTAGGGGAAGGGGAGGCTTCTCGGCGCTGCACTGTCCCCTGCTGCGTGCTCAACCGCATCCCTGTCACCGCCATCGCCATCCGTGGAGTGGCACGTGTGCATGGCTCTGTGCTGGGCGTTGCGCCGACTCGGAAGGATGTGATCCCCGAAACCTATTGATGTGTTAACCATATATATATGCTGTATACCTACTGTACATGCATACATATATATACACCCACGCGTGCACGCATCCTATGTGGTTGTCCATCTACAAAAAACACACTATGAATAGGACTTGTTATTTTGTGCAAGGAAGTGACAGATTATGACTCCAAGGCCGTGCTGCAACCCATCACAGACTGTGTTCTCACTTTAATCTTTTTGCTAAACTTGGCTCTGTGTATGTGTGTGTATATATATATTTAAATAAGAGACCTTTTTAAAAGATGCCTCCAGAGCACAAAACTGTACATCTAGGATTTTATTCAACAAACAAATCAAGATGCAAAAGCGTGGTTTAGTTCCAACGGATATGTCATTTTGGGTATCTGAACATAGGTTTTTGATTTGGGGCAATGAACTATAACAGAGATCATTTTAAGTTCGAAGATGGTTTTTCCTTTGGTATTTATCTTCCAAGGAATCTAATTAAAAATTACAAAATAATCTTATATTATTCTTGACAGAACAATTTGAAAGCCTATTGGAATAAGGGAAATAATTCTGTAGGTCTACCCAAAGTTATGTAGAAATTATCTTAGAATAATTTCTATCAGTATTTACTAGCTTTGACAAGTAATGAAAATTATGACATCCTGATAAGTATGAGAAGAGAAAGCAAGTACTCATTCCCCCTCCCCTCTGGTCTGGCTGAGTGAGGACATCCTCTCTCACTTTCTGCATGATGAGAGGCAGAGCTGATGTATACAAAGCAGGTGGCTGTTCCAGGACTGAGAACTCTATCCCCAGAGAGGTTAAGGGCCCCATAAAGAAACTGCATTAGACATTGGCCCTGGTCTTTGACTTACAACCTGCGAACCAATGATCTAGTTGCTAGCACTAACCACTGGAACCAGGAATTTCCCAAATATCCCATCTCTGACTCCAATCCAAGATGCTAAGGAAGTAGGATCTCTTTTTGTGATCTAATTCATCTTCTAAAAACTTTCAAAATGACTAGACCACAGAAATCTAGTGTAAGAACTTGAGTTGACTAGTTAATGTCACATGATACCTCACTATTTTCCTATCTCTATTCTCCTGTGCTGTTTGTGTATCATGAGGCTATGAGACAAAGAGGATTTAGTAGTCTCAGAGATGCCCAAGTAAAATGTGTTATTACATCTCTTTATCATCGAAACAATCATTTCCATTATGTCTTCTGTCTGATTTCACTTGGTCTTGATTTCTTTAGGCTAAAAGCAGAATTTTGAGCTCAGATTTTTAAGAGTAAAAAAAACAAAACAACCAAAACGACAGTAAAGGGAAACATGCTACTTCAAGTGTGTATACTTGGGCAAGTAAAATTCATCCTATGCTAAAAAGCCCATTTTTTCCTTTTTATTTCTGACTTTAAGATTTCAAATAGTTAATGTGCATAAGACCCACTCACAGAGCTAACATCAAAGACAGTCCCAAACCCTTTGCAGATCACGGAACTTTGTTGATCTCTGTGGACAGACATGGACACTTTCTACAGGGTGAGGCACGTTTGTGCTGGGTGGCAAGCTCCATCCAAGGCGCAACGCCAGCACGAGTCCGATGTTCAACAAGTACCGTAAGGGAAAGTTGAAAAGCATTTTGAAGAGAGAGTTCAGGAGGGAATTCAGCAAAGTTTGTATGTGATCAGAAATGTTTTTGTTTTTTTATTTGTATTTATTTTTTAGAGATGTTTTTCTAAAGTATTTTTCCAACAACTTGTAACTCCAGAAAGAAGAGGTATAAGCATTAAATCTAGTTCTAGGTTACTGTCCCTGACCCACAGCAAGGGCATACTGAGTACCCTCAGATTCACTCTTCACAGGGTCTCTAGACTTTATCTCAGTGAATAGAGGTGTGTGTCCTCCAGAATTTTCCTCTATGACCGGAAAAACCCAGCTGAAGGATAACTAGAAGGAAAGCTGAAGACTTTTACGTTATTCGCATCTACTTGGGAATTTTTTTCGTGCTCTAGATGATTTATTCACTGAGTAAGTGAATGTTACCCATGCTTGCTTTGCATAGTTGTATTGGCAGTGTTCACCTAACTGAGGATTTACTTTATTAGATAGAAAAACAGGAGGCAGAAAATCACCGGTTACAACAGGAACTGCAGGATGCCAGAGACCAGAATGAGCTGCTGGAGTTCCGAAACCTAGAGCTAGAAGTAAGGAAATGATGATAATAAATAATTGTAACAGTTAACATACACTGAGCATGTCCGTTGTGTGAGGTGCTGAATTACGCATTTCAGCTGCATACTTTCACTGGTCCTCACAACCACAATTGAGATTTTATGCAGGAGGCCACGGAAGTGACTCCCTTGCCAGAGTCCTGTGATTAGTGACTGGTAAAGCATTGATGCAACTCAGGATTGTCTGCTGAGACCCCCATATTTTTAAACACTGTTATTGCCTTTGTAAACAAGACTAATGAATAGTTTTTAAATCATTTAAATAAGAGATTTCAAACTTCATCAGTGATTCATTGCTTTTAAATAATCATTTCCATCCTTTATTGAATTCTGACTCAAAAAAAGTGTCACCTTAAGAATTGTATTTCAAAATTGCAATAGACAAAACTCTTTTATCATTAGACACTTGAATTTGTCAGTCAACATTTTGTAGTCTATAATGCACTTATGCCAAAGGCTAAGAAGCAAGTAACTTATTTGGGGAAATATTTGGTTACGCAGACCATATTTCAGAGGTTTCTTGTTTTGTTTTGCTTTTTGTTTTTCAAGTAAAACATATCAATCAAATCAGATTTTGATTGCATCATGCAGAATCTGGCTTAGTATCTGAATGAATGCACTGTATGTTGAACTGTAAAGGATAATAAAAATTCCCATTTGATATCTCTTATTTTGCCAGCAATTTCTTCTTGAGTTTATTTCAAGTTAGGTCTGGCTAGAGCCAGCAGTTGTATGCCTCAGTGAGGAAGAGTTGTCTTTGATAGCCCGTACATCCTACTTAGAAAGCTAGAGTGGATCGAGTATGCAGAAGTCTGTGAGCTGCCATAAAACTTCATGGTCGAAAGATCACTGCTGGTGAAACCTGAACTAAACGTCCGCATAGTTTACAGTGGAAGTCCCCTTCCCACATCCCTGGTCAAAAAGCCTGGAAGATCGGATGACACTGTCTGGAAATTGTCTTCCATACCCTTGCTAACCAATCAGGTCTTTCCACTAAATTTAAACATGAACATCCTGAGGGATTTTTGCTTGGTTGGTTTGTTTTACGAAATGTCATCTTGATAAACTGCTGAAATAACAGAACGCTCGTTTAGTGTTTAATCATTTGTTCCTTTTTTGAAATTCCCTTACATTCTCCCTTGTATTTCAAGGAGAGAGAGAGACGGTCCCCTCCATTTAATCTGCAAATCCACCCGTTCTCAGACGGGGTGAGCGCTCTACAGATCTACTGCATGAAAGAAGGTGTCAAGGTAGGCCGACGCCAAATTTTCTCTGTTTGTGGGAAGTAGAAAAACTGGAGATCGGGAAAGGGGAGGTTGCTCACAACTGTTTTGTTTTCCGGTCATTGGATGTCATGTTGGTACAAACTGCACAGGAATTTTAGTCATGCCTGTTGGAAAATCCATAGAATGTGAAATAAATGTGTGACCGCTGTGTGAGTGATAACAGCACAGAACACAGGAAGTTATAATGATGTAGAACGAAGTGACATAATGAGTGGTATGAAATCAAAATATTAAGATAATTACCTTTAGTTACCTAGAGGAAACATTAAATGAATTCAGTACTTCAGTAAACATATTTCAGGTATACCAGATTAAAATGTATTTGTTAGTCTCTCTGTGGTGGTGTTTGTTGTAAGTGCTGTGGAATTCATAATCTTAGAATTTCAGCATTAACAGAGACCTTGAAGTCACCTAGCCCACCCTCTCTTTAGGTTCGCTTGATTTAGGGAAGATCGCTCTTTTGAAAGTTTATGACATAGTGTTCAGTTAGACTAAGTATAATTCTATCCTTCGTGATATTGGAATGCATTGTAAATATGTATTAAGATTGAACGGAGGCAGCTCCATCTCCTGGTATCGATATTGTCCTTCAGTGGAATGAAATCACGTTGTGCGTATCACACCAGTGCGTACCACTCCAGAGGTAAAGCAGGGAAGCCTCCCACTATTCCTGGCCTCTCCTTTACCTTCCTCGTGGCCCTTCCCACAGCCACTCTGAGCTGCCAAATATACCTGCTCTGGTTAGTTGTCTTCTCTCCGCCTCTGAGGTCGAGCTAGACTTTGCCTGTGGTGGGATCTGCTGTACTGCATTTGAACATAAGTAAATGGAGAAAGTGATACTAATGAGATAAAAAGTCAGGGTGGGGGTAGATTAGGTAGTAAAATTGTGCTTTCTTGACTCCGTCTTAAACCACTTCACAGTGTTTAAACCTCTGGCCTTCCTGGGCTGCGTGAACATTTGTAAAGCAAAGCCATTTTTTTTATTTAACTCTAAATGAAAAGCACTTTACTTCATTTTTCCTTAGATGCTTTTTTTCCTTTAGATAAATCATAAACAACCTAATCTCATGGAGGTAATTTGTATCCAAGGGAACTCTTTCAAAGGAAGTTAACCTGCTTTAAACTGATGCAAGGACTATAGCAAAAATCAGCTCTTTCCAAAAAATGGAAAGAGTTCCATTTTTTCACTACCAAAAAATGGAACTGCATTACAGTTTTTCCTGCCAGTCACATTCTCTAGCAGGTCAGAACTTGGTCAATTAGAATGAAATCCGTTCATTATTTCTATTTATTACCTATTGCTTTTCTTTATATCTGAAATCTGCCAAAATTGAAAAAAAAATTTACAACGGGAAGGAGAAAGTTAATTAGCTAATTCGAGCCTTTACTACACTATAGACTCTTTTGTATATAATCTCACTATGCTCAAGATTAGCCTAGAAGGAGGTACTTCTTATCTTCATGTTTCCTTGGCAGAATTGAGAATGAACTGTTAAGTAGTTTCCTGAAGTTCACACACCTTATCAGAATTGGAGTGGAAACATTGAAAATAGCCCAAGGAATTACAGGCACTAAAATGTCTTCTCCAAATTAGGGTTGAGGCACTGGAAGAATGGGAAGCCATATTTGTCTTTGACTTGAGTTTATCTCCTTGCTTTTGCAGGATGTGAACATCCCTGATCTCATAAAGCAGCTTGATATCTTGGGTGATAATGGGGTAAGTATGAATTAAATAAGTGCAGGAAAGATAGGAATTTGCCGAAAGAGAGAGGCAAGAAATACTCGCCAATGTATCACATGTAAAATAATAGCATGTTCACTGAAGGATGTATGCCCCTGAAGAGAATCAACAGTTTATCAAGCAACGTGGCTAAGGGATTTGCAAGGATCTTGGGAAGGCAGTGGCAGAAACGGGAACTGGTAAAATGCTTTTCATGAGGTTTCCGATTTGAATGCCAACCACATACGTCTGCAGTGATTAAAGCTAATTGCCTTCTAACTGTTGCTTGGAGGCATCCAGCATGAAATTAATCAGACATGCAGTTGCAAATGGTGCTAAATAGCAGGGTTGGTGGCAGCCCCATAAAAATGGACTAGGAAACTAATCCCTTTTCTTTCGAAAGACACCTTCCAGGCAGGGTCAAGGCATAGTAATTCAGTGGGAGGATCATTCACTGAGATAGTAGATGAATGATTTATGTAGGTTGAGGAGTCATACCACTTTTTCCCTTAAAAAATTGTCAAAGGAGGGAACAGTATCAATTAAATCACATCAAACTGCTATGCAGAGATTACTCTTTATTTTCGCTTATGCTTTTCTTGTAACATGATTATTAGTGAAGTATGCTTACCGCACAACATAAAACCAAGTCCGTATTAGAGGGATATAAAAACGTTACAGTATGCTTTGTAAAGGTTTTGAATGAACTCTTTGTTAAGAATTATTACCAAATAGGACATTTGTTAAGGTTCGGGCAGTTGGACCTGAGGCAGGTGGCTTAGGCAATATTTTCTGATAATGTAAATATCTTAAGTGTCTTTGGCTCATTTTCTGTTTTTCTTTTTCACAGAATTTGAGAAACGAAGAACAAGTGGCCATTATCCAGGCCAGCACCGTGCTGTCCCTGGCGGAGAAGGTAATGAGTTGTGCAGACACTCAAGTCGTCTCCGTGTCTGGCGGAGCACCTGAGGCGCAGGGCAGGGTTAAAGACCGTTCCCTTTGCACAGGGCTTTGCCTTCTTGAATACCTAATGAATATTTTATCTTTCAGGGTGATACAACCCAGATAGAATGAGAACACACACCAAAACGTCTACACACTGATTGGGGATGGGTGGATAATTCTTGCTCTAAAGTCTCTTAAACATGTAATTCTTAAAAAATGGAAAACCTTCTAAATTAAATTATTCAAGCAACCCCTACCAAGCTTGGAAACCAGTAAAGAAGGATGTTGTTGTTAAAACAAAATTCAACCAAGTAAATCTGAAGATCTAATTGGCTTTCGTAAGTGATTCATGAATTGGACAGCATCCTGACTCGCAGCTAGAAGGGCCCTCGAAGGGGCTGTACAAAATGGAATGTTTTTACAGGAAGAAGGGTGAGGCAAGGGAGCTATTAACTAAAGAAAATAAATGATTATTGTTTAGGCCAGGACACCTTTTCAGGGAGGAGACAGGGAACAGCAAAGGTTTTATCATACAGGTTGCCTCTTCTTCCAGTGGGGAAGGGAGAAGGGCCCACGTACTGGTTACCTCGTCGGTGTTGACCAGAGAGTTCCGTTCTGGTTGATTGACTAACATTTCTGGTGCCGGTCGAAACTGCCGTCAGGTCAGACACTAAGTTTAGGTTTGGTATCATGGGCTTTAGCAAAAATGATGCCATTTGGGCCTATGGTTTTCTTCTAACAATTGAGAGGTGATAAACTGGAGCCTGGTTCTTTTTATAGGCTCTTCCTTGGATGTGTACTTACAAATTGTTCCCAACTGGCTCTGTGACTTGGTGGTGGCTTGCCACGGTCTCATTCAGAAAGGCCAACCTGGGGACTGTCAAAAGAGCAGCGGTGTGCTCTGCCCCCTTGTGTCCAATCCTGGTCAGTGGCAGGAAGAGGGAAAGACGAGGAAAGGGCAAGTGGAGAAGCCTGATAACGGGCTATCTGCTCAGGGTGCCTTGAGAGTTGGCACGTAGTTGAGAGTCATGTATACATGGTTGGATAGAATAAAAACTGTGTAAGTCCCTTTGGATGCTTCCTTAATTCCTAAATGCATATAAAACTTGCTATAGATTAAGTGAAACCGTGTGCAAGCAATCAGCTTATTCCAGTCTGAGATGAGGGAGTTCTATAGGTCAAATGAGCCAGTCAACGTAAACAAAACAATGACATTAAGAAAAAAAGTGGCAGAGGGAGAGGGAAGGACTGCTATAAAATAAAAAGGTACTTAAGTAATAGTGAAATTATCTTTTTTGGCATCCCGATTCAAGCAAACCAAGTTGTTTGCTGACAGCTAGGGACACTTTAATATGGACCAGGTGTCAGAAAGCACAGGGTATTAGTGCTGATTTTCCAAGATGTGGAAATGGCCTGTGGTTACGCTTTAAAAATGCCTTCGCTGTTAGGGATGCCTGTTGAAGAATTTACATGTGAAATGGTATCTGGGATGTGCTCTCCCTGATGACATGAAATGCATCTTTTCATCTTCCATTATTATTAATTCCATTTTTACAGATAAGAAAGTTGAGCCTTAGAGAAATCAGGTAACCTTCCAAGGCCACAAACCATGAAAAGCTAGAATTGGGATTTGCACACAAAGCAGTCTGTCCCTAGAACTCACACACTTGATTATTATGCCCAGTTACCTCCTGAAGATGCACTATAATAATGTTCCTTTAAGTCATATATGCGTTGGGCTCACATGGCAATATTCAAAGTCTAAATTTATTCAGGGTATTGATCAATGCTAACATAGATACCACATAACAGAATGATGTATTTTAAGTGTTGGGGAAAATTTATAAGTTCTTTTTATGTGATTAAAATGTCTGTACTCAACAAAAGTTATTCTTCTCCAACACTTAGCTGTCTTGTTTTATATACTGAAAAATTGCTAATTCTCTAGTCTTACTTTCTTTTGTCATGCTCCACCCCAGCCATGGAGCATCGGGTATCTTTTCTGGAGCAATGAACTTGCCCCCCATTTTTGCCTTATCACCTCTGACTCATTCTTCAGATTCCAGTGTAGTTGTTACTTCCTAAGAAAGCCTTTCGTGGTGTCCTCCCATGAGGGCAAAAACGTTTCGTTGAACAAAAATGTGATGGTTGCCATCACAGATAGCACATTGCCTGACACATGGAAGACATTACTGAGTGCTTTTGTTGAGTGAATGAGTGAATGAATGAATGAATGAATGAAAGAAAAACCTTCGTCTTGTTTCTGAACTAAGAGATAGAATGCACCAAGTTTTCACTTCCGTTCCTAGTCTGTTTCCGAGATACGAGGGAAAGCGACTGAGCCCTTCAGTAGAGAACACCAGGTGCACCACGTCACGGAATCATGTCCACACTTTTGTCTTGTTTTAGTGGATCCAGCAAATCGAAGGAGCAGAGGCCGCCCTGCACCAGAAAATGATGGAATTGGAAAGTGACATGGTGCGTAGAAAGATGAGGTATTATAAAATTGAGGGAGCATTGGCAAGGTGGAAGGAAAATGACTCTCTACCAGTTTTACTTGGCAGTGATGAAAGTCTGGAGCCTTCTCACTGTTGTGTACAGCCTGCGGAACAGCGTTCCCAGAGCATCCAACAGTGTCAGGTAGCATTGTTCAGAGCAATCACGCCGTGTTTTTGTAATATTGCCAAAACTAGTGCTGAAGAAATTTGGGATAGATGTTTTCTCTCTTAGGCTAAATAATTTTTATCATGTGTAATTATAGCAAGAATTGCAGAAATTTGGGGTGTAACTCTGGTTTTAAAGATCTCCGAGCCACTTCACATCCATTAGGATGGATACTATCCAAAAAAAAAAACCAACAGAAAATAACAAGTGTTGATGAGAATATGAAAAAATTGGAACCCTTGTGCATTATTGATGGGAATGTAAAATGGTACGCCACTGTGAAAAATAGGATGGTGATTGCTCAAAAAAAGTGCCAAGTAGAATTACCATATGATCCAGCAATATTACCTTTGGGTATATATACAAAACAATTGAAAGCAGAGTCTCGAAGAGATATTTGCACACTCACGTTCAAAGCAACATTATTCACAGTAACTTAAAAGTGGAAGCAGTGCACGTTTATCTATCATTGGATGCATGGATAAGCAACTGTGGTTACACATACAGTGGAATACTGATGGCCCTTTAAAAAGGAAGGAAATGCTGACACATGCTGTGACATGGATGCACTTTGAGGACATTATGCTAAGTGAAATAAGCCAGTCACAAAAGACTAACACTTCATGATTCCACTTACATGAGGTGTCTAGAGCAGTCAAACTCATAGAACCAGAAAGTACAATGGCGTTATCCGCGGCTCAGAGGAGAAGGAAAGGGGGGTTGGTTAATGGATACAGAGTTGTAGTTCTGCAAGATGAAAAGAGTCCAGGAGATCAGTTGTACCGCAGTGTGAATATACTCAACACTACCGAACAGTACACTTAAAAATGGTTAAGATAAATTTTGCCCTGGCTGGTGGGGCTCAATGGATTGAGTGCTGGCCTGTGAACCAAAAGGTCACTGGTTCAATTGCTGGTCAGGACACATGCCTGGGTTGTGGGCCAGGTACCCAGATGGGAGAGTGTGAGATGTTTCTCTCCCTCTCTTTCTCCTTCCCTTCCCCTCTCTAAAAATAAAATAAATAAAACAAAAAAATTTAAAAAGATTGTAAACTTTACGTTGTGTGTATTTTACCATAACTAATTATTTTTTCAAAATCTCCAAGCCTAGGAATTGGGCATTATTAACTTACAGCAATACATAATAGAATTTTATAATTACACAGTTGTTAATGTTATTACTACTAAAAAGCAAGTAGTGATTCTTACCAGATTAGGGACTCTTATAATAAGAATAGCTTGCATTTATATAGCATGTGACAGATCATCGATCATTTGCTTATATTTTACATAGGGTTTAAATTTTATGAAGAGGTTAGTTTCTAAACTCAAAGCATGTAACAAGGACTGTTTGTATTGAAAATGCCTTAAAAACTCTTTAAATGCACAAATATGAATTACACGGTCAACCTGTCCCAGGTGCTGTTCTAGGCACTGGAGCTCCAAGGTCACCAGGAAAGTCACCAGTGCAGTTCCTCATGCAGGTGGTTATAGACTGAAGACAGTTATACACACAAATAAATAATTGACTGGTCTTGGGCTATATTACATACGAAGATATATTCTTAAATGCTAATGGCAGAATGTGCACAGAAGCTGAGGACAGCAAGGGAACATTGGATTTCAGTCTCCAGCTCACGCTGGCTTTGCAGCAGGAGCAGAGACTCATTAAGTTGCACTGTGGTTGTGGGTGGTGTTGCTGCCTTGCTCTAATTTCTTATCTATCTTTGTGTTTGCTAATCTTACCCAGATGACTTTGGATGAGATTTTTATTATGCAACTCTGCTGTACTACATTTCATAATATTCTTACAAAAATACAATATCATAATATATTTGCACAGACATACTTCTTAGCTAACATTTATCTTGTCAGAATCTATCCTTGATCACCTGCTCTTGAACTGGCATACAAACCCTTTCGAACTCTCTGTGTGAATGGTTCATTATGTCTTTTATGCTTCTTTCCATTGATTTTCACATTCTCTAGGCAAGACGATGGAAGTTGAACTATTTCCCTAACAGACAAAATCGATGACCCGACAAATACTAGTGATTTGTCTTGTACCGGAATTAGAGAAAACATTGATCAGTACGATTATATATCACTTTCTGGTTAACTAAGCTGACTCTATTTATCAACATGACCCTTTTTTATAGGAACAGTTCTGCAAAATCAAAGGCTATCTGGAAGAAGAGCTGGACTACAGAAAACAAGCTCTTGACCAAGCGTATATGGTAGGTGCAGCAAGCAGTCAAGGCACACAGAACTTTTCCATTATGTACTGTGGAGGAAAGCATCCTGCTTAATTCTTCATGCCTATACTCCAGTAGACCACACTATGCAATGGTTTACTTATTCAGTGGTTTCCATTTCTTATTTTAGAAAATATATCTCTAGCTTTTTGCTGCTAGAATATTCTTATAATACTTAATAAATATTTAATTGTACCTTTAAATTTTTTAATTAAATGCATGTCATTATGTAACATTTTAATGAAAGCTAGACTGTGCGGCAGTGGAGATTAAAGAGCAAATGGATTAAATCCAATTGGGAGCCTTAATTGAGTGATAGAGAAATAGTCTGTAATGTTCATTATATGCATTTTTAATTCACTTATTTCTCATGACAGCCCTGTGAGGTATAGGTGATATCATTATTCCTGTGTTACATATGAGGGCACGAAGGCTTAGAGAGTGAAAGAACTCTGCCCACATTGGTAAGTGGGTGGCGTTTAGATGGGACTGCAGACATTGTGGCTTTAACTGCCATCACGCAGCCACCACAGGCCAGGCCGTGTCAGTAACTGGGCTGCTCCCTTTTCTGTCCCACAGAGGACCGTGCGGACTGAGGAGCACACTTGGTCCATCGCCCTGTACCAAAGTCATCATAAGTAACTCCTGCTCTTGGAGTATAGCTTGCATTTCTTCTCTCCATATGAACTCCCCCCACTCCTACCCCTCCATTAATTCACAATAATGACTCAAGAGAAAAAGAGCAAACTTAAAAGAGGAACATTTCAAGGAGTTGCTTGTAGAGGTTTTTGTAATGCTTTCTTTCCTGGAAGCAGCTTGCGTCACTTTTGGGAAAACAGCGAAGCTCTTAGTTTCTACTTACAACAAAGATGAATTGGTATTTCCCCTTGAAAATGAGTAAGAGGTTCTGAGCATTACTTGATGGAGTAAAGAGAGAATGAGTTAGTCGCTAGAGAATAAAGAGGGAAATGCTTCTTCCCGGCCCTCCCTACCCTCTATCGTTGCCTCCTCTAACGGCACTTAAAAAGAGAAAGCTCTGTGTTTGTGTGTCCCATCCTGTCTGCTCATTCAGACAAGAATCTTTAACGTTAGAAAGGTAAGATCTGCACAGTCCAGGGCAAGACCTAGGAAAACACACCTCACCAGGGCATGTCCACTTACCTCTGTCAGTCACAGGGAGCAAGGTTGTAGATTTTGACTAAAGATGTTTGAAACATGTTTTAAAACAAAACACTTGGATATAAGGAAAAGTAGGCTCTTCATCTAAAAATAAAACCCCAATTCTGGAGACGCTAGGCTATTTTTAGATCAAATTCTGATTTTTATTTTAATAAAAATATGGAGATTGTAAAGCCATCTTAGGTACAGAGGTGTGTCTGTAGAAGAGAGGTGACATTTTGTGAATGAAATTTAACTCTAATTTCAAGTATTGTTTTCCAGCTTTGACAATTTTTCACTATTTCTCTCTAAAAGTATGGCTCCTCTAATAGATGTCTTTGAATATCTGAAGGTCTATCAAATGGAAAACAAACTTATTTTCAGCTACATTTGAGAACAGAAGGATGTGCAATTATTATAACAAAGTAGGAACTTTCTAAAAATGAAAGTTGTCCAAGAAAAAGAACAAATTTCCCATCATCCAAGAAGTTAACATATTGGCTGAATAACTCATGGAATCTTATAAAGGGGATTACCAAAAGGGTAGTTAGTCTGGATAAGCTATGAAATTTATTTTACTGCTATGATCCTGGAAGACTAAAATAATACATCCCTTCTCATACACACGTATGTACACTCACACCACACTTACATTCAAAGTTCCAAAGTTAGACTTTTCTACTTTTATTTGCCAGAGAATCCAGGAACTAGAAGCTACTTTGTACAATGCTCTGCAGCAAGAAACCGTCATCAAGTTCGGTGAACTGCTAAGTGAGAAGCAGCAGGAGGAGCTGAGGACTGCGGTGGAGAAGCTACGGCGGCAGATGCTGAGGAAGAGCAGAGAGTACGACTGTCAGATTCTTCAGGAGAGAATGGAGCTCTTACAGCAGGCCCATCAGGTGAGGACTGAGTGACTTCCGTGTAAGGTTGGTACCAAGCAAGTGACACTTCATACTGAGTCCGTGGTATTGAATATGGGTATGGAGAAGCCCAGGAGCTGGAAGCTATCTTCAGAGAGTAAAATGAATAACTGTTGTTTCCTATGGACATTCAGATAAGGGATGACTGTTATGCAATGATTCAGTCTTATGAAAATGGACATTTTAGAAACATTGCCTATTGGTATGAGTTTTGCCACTATTTGCTCATGAAATAACCTTTGAATCTCATGGAACCTGATCATCTCCGTTATGCAGGAGAGCAGGACTTTCTCCAGGACAGGAATAATGCTTTCGTCCTGGCTTACCCCAGTCTGCAACCTAGTGACCCGAAAGGGGAAAGAACGCAAGGGCCTTTCTCTTTATTCCCAGAACAAGGAGCAGCGACAACAAAGCTTGGAAGCTGCCACTTCCTGGCATTTGCTCCATGTCAGCAAATAAACTAAGGGCTCCACTGATATCTTTTCATTTAATCTTCCCAAGAGCCCACTAAAGTTTCCTTATTATCCCAAGATATATATTGGAGATAAGAGTGTTTAAATGATTTGCCCAAGACTACAGAGATAGTAAGCAGCAGAATCAGGATCCCAGCCCAGGTCCACCTGGCTCCAAGGCCAGTGTACATGACCACACACATACTGTCCCATGCAGCTTGAGTCAAGTGTGATTTATATAATTCATCTAGACCAGTGAGGCTCAATATAGATACCCAATATCAACGTATAGCCGGAATTCTTCATCATGTCGTACCTTGGCAGGTAAGGAATAGGACAAAAGCAGATTCCACAACAATTCCAGAATTGAAAGTGCCAGGTTATAGTATTTGGTACTCAGAAGTTATAACAAGTGACCGGTACAAAATCCAGATGGGTTATACAAGAAGTAAGAAGGGTGTGGTCATCAGAGATCAAGGTGAGTGGGAAAGGAACAGGGGTTATTGTATAACACCAATACGAATAGTGCGTGGGCAACTTGATTACTTAGCATACTTCAGATGTAGCCAGGAGCTTTGTGGACCTTTGCAGGCTAACAGACTCCCCGAGTTAACAGGGAACTCTGAAGCCATTTGTTCTGGAGATGATAAATGCATGCATGTTTGTTACAATGCCCCTTCAGAGTCCATCATAAAGGTTTAGGTTTTGACCCTGAAAAGAGGTTTTAAAGCCTTTGATAGTAGATTCTGTGGCATCATTACATTACCACAGACCTCCTTTCCTGTTACCAGGGAATGAACATATCTTCTGCATAAATTTCTTATGCTACAAAACATTTAATTAATTTCAACAAATCAGGAGCTGTGGCATGGAACCACAGAAGTATTTATTCCTAAAATAGACAAGTAATTATCTAAATTTATGGTTAAAACCTTGTCATCTCTTTTAAGTCTTTTTTAAATCAGCTAAGATACTTCACTAACAAAAGAGATGGTTTATTTTGTTTTGTTCATCTTTCCTCCCGATAAAGAGGGAAAAAGCAGTAACACCAATCGACAGTGACAGAGGCAATTTCAGAGAGTGGCAGTAAGTTCTAGGTTGAAAATGGTACAATGTGTGTGTGTGAGTTCAGGAGTAGAATTGGCCACTGTAGACCAGCTGGTCAGACAAGGCCTCTCTGAAGACATCTAAACCCCAGGGAATCAGACCCAGTGTCCCAGAAGATTGGGACAGCAGGGGCTGCTTTGGGGGTGTTTGCAATATTCAGGGAACACAGAGAAGACCAGTATGGCAGGAGCACTCAGAGCCAAGGGAGCGTTGATATGGGGTGAGGTTGGAGAGGTAAGACGGGGCCAGATGATGCAGGACCTGGAAGGAGCTTGGGTTTTATTCTGAGTACAACTCAGCTAACTCTCCCTTCGCCCCCTGCCTCGCCCCCTTCACTTATGGAGCACCGTGATTATTTGCCATCCTAACAGTTCACACCGGCTGCCATAGATGGATGTAGACTGGACGGGACTAGAAACAGGAAGAGCTGGCAGTGAGCTATCATCCCAGTCCTGATGAGGGACAGCAGGGACTTGGTGTACTTGGTAGGAGTAAAGATAAAAAGGAAGTAGAACAGGGATTCATTTTCAACCTGACAGCATTTCCTGTTGGATTGGATGCCGTATGGATGGGAAGAAAAAAGAAATAAAGCAAACATCACACAGTGTACCTTAACTAACTCATTTAATAAATATGCATAGACAGCTTCTTTGTACCGAACACTGTATAAGATATTGGAGATTGGTGATGAAGTTATGGATGGTTTTGCCATTGATTACCTCTTCTACTTAATTTGTTTTTCCCTGTGTTTTAAATGTTGCTCCCCACCCAGATCCGATAGTTTCTTGAGGTCAGGAACTAATCGATGTTTTACCTGCCTTCTGTTACTTCCGGCACAGTCCTGAACGTGTAAGAAGTTGCCCAGCAAGCACAGACTTGGTAGTTGAATAGATACTACAGTAATCTCACATGTATCTGATGGTGTTGATGCACATTTGTCTCCATGTCCCGTAGACATAGCAAGGAATTACTTGTGCACTCATGGTGGAAATGTCTAGCCATTTTGTTCTCTTACTGTGTAGTGTTGGAACGTGAAATATACACAAGCACATATGTCACACTCACACACACACACACACACACGCCCTCCACATTCATTGTTGTATCATTTCAAGGTCAGCCTTGATGACCTCTCTGACCGAAATGCCCTATCCTCTCCTACACACACTGTAGCCCCTTTCTTTTAGAACAGGATTTCTCAGTCTCGGCACTACTAACATTGTGGACCAATGATTCTTTGTGGTGGGAGGCTATCCTCCTATTTTGGGGTAGTTAACAGCATCCCTGGCCTCTGCCCATTGGATGCTTGTGGCACCGACACCACCATTCCCCATTGTGACCAGTAATCACATGTGATTTTAAAATGTCCGGGTAACTGGATATACTAAAACCACAGGATTCTACACCTTAAAATAAATTAGCTACCTAACTAACTTTTAGTGGGTACAGACATTGCCAGATGTCTGTTGGGGGGCCAAAGCATCCCCCACTGAGAACCAGTGTTTTAGAGGAAGGGAAATATGATGTCCAAGTCCAAGTATTCTCTCATCTAGCTTCCCTTTTTTCTTTCCACATTGCATCATAAAAAACTCTCTTTTTATTTTATCACCCCATTCCACTTCCAGTGTTTTCTTCCCAGACCCCAGTTCTCCATTTTTTAATTATTCCCCAGAGAGGCATGAAAGAACACACCCACACTGTGGAACCATGTGCCCTGAACATAAACGGCCGAGCTTGCCAGGTAGAAATGGGAGGACTTTTCTCTTGCAAATAATTGTCTATGTAATGTTGATTTCAAGTCCGCACTATTTAAATTACTGGAATTTTATTGTATAGTTGACAGATAAATTCAGAAATCGTCCTAGAACTCTTTTGTCTTCAGAATTACTTATGTAATTTTTATGGGTTTTTCCCCTAATATATTAGTTCCCCCCTTGAAATGTTTATGGAAGTGTGAACTCTACTTTGCTTTATGAGAACTGGCCAATCATGCTTTGTGAGGCAATTCCACCCTGCAACAATAAAATAAGGTTGGTGATACGCAATAGGGTTGTTCACATTTGTGTTAGTCAGCCTCAGCCATTTTTTACTGTAGTAACAGACAGCCAAAAATCTTAATCCAGATCGTTTACAATGGCGTCTGTTTCTTGCTCACTAGTTCTGATTCATATTACTGTCTCTGCTAGAATGTGGCATTCCCACCAGTCACACCCCCCTGGCTAATACTGGTCCCACAGCCAAGCCCAAGGACAACGGGGTGGGGACCCTAACTCTCACAGGGCAGGAGTAGACCCAGTAGAGAGGGCTAGCAAATATTTTTTAATATAATGAATGGCAATAGTTTTCCACTGTAAGAACAGGCAACTTTGAAAATGCAACGACGGGTATGGAGAAACATATGTGATATTTCCAGCTGCTCGTACTAATATTAATGTCTTTATAAGAAGTTGACTCTTTTAGGTTGGTGAATAATCTTTTTATTCACCTTAATGTCCATTAATGCTTTCCCTTTTTCTTCTGCAGAGAATTCGTGACTTAGAAGATAAAACAGACATCCAGAAAAGACAGATAAAGGACTTAGAAGAAAAGGTATGTGTTAAGTTCAATATCTATTTTTTATTTTTAATCAGAAATTAATGTCAGTGTCACTCACTATGTATGTTCTTTCTTTCCTCTCAGTTACTGTGTATTTCACATAAGTAGGTGTAGTATTGGGTTGGCCAAAAAGTCCGTATGGTTTTTTCTGTAAAATAAAGGACAAATTTTTCATTTATACCAGGAACTTTATTGATTTGGATATTTGGAGTTGTTGGTTATCTCCTGCTGTTGGCTTCTAGTGGGTAAAGGCCAGGGATGCTGCTAAAACACCTTTCAATGCATAAGACAGCCCCACAGCAAAGAATTATTTGGCCAAAATGTCAGTAGTACCAAGAAACTTCACAGACCACTTTTGACATGTTCAATCAGTCACAGCACTTTCTCGAAACACTGCATAAATCCTTTTTTTTTTTGCATTTCAGTTGCGTTTTACCTTTCATGAAATAATAAAGCATAATACACTGAAAATGTTGTGTATATTCTTCCATCTTCAGTATTAAAATGGCTCTACAAAAATCCATCAATTTTGATAAGTTTTCAAAAAATGCATGCTGATATGACAGCTATCACAAAACAATCTAACAAAATTGTTTCAAATGAAGTTAAGACATATAAGCACTTCTTGAGCTACTGTACAGAAAAAACCTAAACAAACTCTTTGGCCAACCCAGTGGATGTGGACTTCTCCTTGGGTCAGGGACCAGGATTCTAGCACAGGCTCCGCCTTCAGTAAGCTAGCCTTGACATTCACGCCTTTTGTATTGGTTCCCATTCTTCTCTGTGTTTTCTTTTCTTGGTTTCCTCTTCTTCATCCTTATTTCCTTTTCAAAAGTTTCTTTTGAGTTGTTACTCTACGTTCTTTTTAAACTCTTTTAGCACCTTAAAAAATCCATTATTATTCATGAACACCCTTTATTTCTGATATTGCAGTTTCACTTCAACAATACATACAGAAATTTAGATCGATATATGATCACTGTGCCCTCATGTCACCTCCTCATGTCATTGCCCCCAGCGATCTGCTTCTTCCAAGCGAGCCAGCACTTTTTGGTATCGTATAAAGCAGAGTAATTCTTCAAAAGGACATTTGCAGATGGGTGGGGGGTGGCAGGGACAGGGGAGTGCTTGTGCAGAGGCGCTGAACAGCTGCAGTCAGTCAGACAGCCGTGCGCAGCATCAAGTCACCCTGCCCGTGATGCCAGAGCTCTCTGCGGAGGAGCACAGCCAAGATGGCAAGAGGTTTCCCAGCAGTTCCAGTCTGGTTGCCTGGAAGTAGGTGTCTGATCCTTGTGTTGCAGATCATATGGTGGTTTTGCAGTATCTTTCATAGCCACCCAGGAAGGAAATAGAAAACCATCTGCCATTTCTAAGACAGTGGTTAGAATTTGCTTCATCCCAAATTGCTTTGGTAATTGTTCGTGTATATGCGGTGAGGTGGAGCTAGTAGGGGCCACTCGCCAGACTGTCAGCCACCTGGGTACTTATGTGGGTCAGGTCTCGGGTACCGTCTGAGCTTGGGTAAGTGATTCCACCCACCTTGTCTAAGCCACATCTACAGAATAGGGATGATAACACTTGCCTTCACCTCCTCTCCATGAGAAACAAATTAGGTCTCTTATGGGAATATTAGAAATCAGTAAGAAAGTGTAAGTCAGATTTAAAAGCATGATTTTTTAAACCTTCAAACAGAAAGTATACTTCTGCAAAATTTTAAATTTGAAGTGTCCTCATTTCAGAAGAGTGCGCTTTAATTTTGCAAGATTGAATGAGGCAAAGTTCAACCAGGGACTTAGTCTGATTTCCCAGGTGTTTGGCAGGAAGACCCAGAAGGCCGGGACTGCTCTGCAGCTTCCCTGGTTGTCAAGGACACGCCAGGTCTTCCGTTTCCCATGTTTTCGAATGGCGAGTTCTTGGCTCTAGTCATTCTCTCTGCTAACCCTAAAATAGCCTCAAGGAGACAGTCCAGGTTAAGGCAGTTCTGCCCCAGAAACGTTAGTTCAGTTTGGTCCCCATTCAACTGGGGAAAACAAATGACAAAGGGTTTATCTTTTTTATATCTGCTAATGTCACCACCCTGGCCACTCCCTTCATAAACCCCACGGAAATGTTGGGAGGGGGAGATTACGATTATGCTTTGTTCAGAATTCCCTGTGAGCATTTCATTTCCCAGGTTTGACCTTCTTAAACACTTAGGATAATGAGATAAGGTACTAACAGAAAATAAGGATTCTCTAGCTATCAAAGCAACACGTTCCACGTGTAGTAGTAAGTTAAGCCAGTAGTAAGTCAAAGACAATCAAATCCAGTTTGTTTCTGATTGGAGATTTGAGCGAGATGGGCACCTTCTATTCTGCCCAGTTGACCTCCATTCCACTCATCTGCAAGTCTGGTGATAAAGCTAACGCTCACTTATGTCGGAGGTAGTCTTTTCTTCTTTCCCTTGGGATACTTGAGCACCTTCTTAGGGTACAGAATAGGCTCCTTCTTTGTTCCTAATTCCCATGCACACAGTTAATATAAATGAGGTGATAACAACAAACAGCAGAACTGCCCAAAATGTGCAACATTCCACCATATCCAAAGCACTTGCACTTCCATTGTCTTGTTTGGTTCTCATAATTATCCTGTGACTCAGATACAGCGAACATTATGGTCCCCTTGTACACAGTTAATGAAACAACCGCTCAGCGATTGAACAACTTTTCCAAGGTGGTGTAACCAGTCCATGGCAAGCCAGGGCCCGAGGTCTGCCCACCACACTGCGTGGCTAAGAATCTCATTGCAGAGCGAGTGCCGGGCATCCCCTCGTTGGAGCCCAGAGAGGCAGTGCTGCCGTTTGACCTTCTCCTGGGAACGGGGGAAGCCTTCCATTTCTGTCCTCCTCCATTCTCTCCTGCTACAGGCGCCATCCTCTCCCTCTCCATCTTCAAGGAACAAAAGAAAAAGGACACTTTCTGCATTTTAGATGAATAGAGTAGTTCCCAATACCTTGATCTTAGCACCTTATTTATAACTTGTTCATACAATGCTGCCATTGATTATAAGCCAAAGACTTATAATCAATGGCATTAAAGGAAATAGGTAAATAACATGTCCTCCACACCATACAAGATGTCAAGTGCAGCAGAATGCTCCTGAAGAGTGATAACAAAGCAAAAGACTTCCTCGCTCTGTAAGAGAAAGTCACCAAAGAAATCAGTGTTTGAAAACTGCCCCACCCTGTGACCTTTTATAATCGGTATAGAGTTGGTAATATACTTGTGCCACTCAAGCATCTGCTGGTCCATCGTAGTACCTGGTTCTCTAGTGAAGAGTCTCGGTGAAGGGAAACAGATCAGGCGGGCTGGAACAGCATTGTATGTTCAGTGTCCAAAGTGCCCACCGATGTACGGGCTTATTTCACACCAACAGGGGGGCCACGCAGACTCACGTGCAGAACAGACCCAGTTCACACCTGTTGCCCTGGTGTGATCACTGGTAGTGTCCCATTTCCCTCCGGGCATCCCACTGTGTGTATTTGTCATATGTTGACCTGCATATTAATATTCTTCCTGCTGTGCCTTAGTCCTAAAACCTGGCACATTAACCACACAATGATAGATAGCACTGAGTGGTTAAGTGTATGCTCTGATTATATCGTACCTGAAATCACCTCCCACACATTTAAAATGGACATAATGACATAAAGTAGAGTAGGACTTGGGAGGTCTAAGCTCTAAACATCACTATGCCTTGAAATTATGTGAAATCAGTCTATTGATTAATTGCCCTGTGCTTATTTTTCTCAATTCTAAAATTAGGGGCTTAGGCCACTTATCTGTAAGGCGCCCTCAGAATTCTAAAATGTACGAGTCGATGTTAGTGGAACACCAGTTACTCATTGCATTGCTTTGCCAGTAGACAAATAAAAGGTATGTTTTTTGAAACAACAGGCCCTTGGTATTATATGAGAAGTGATGAGACAAGCAATGTGGAAAAGTGAGGTTTTGTACTACCTGAATGGCACTATCGAAATTCAGATTTACATAATCTTCTTCTTTTTCTTCTGCAGTTTCTGTTTCTATTCTTGTTCTTCTCTCTTGCCTTTATTCTATGGCCTTGATGTCAAGGTGCCTCTTGAAGGTAAGATTCCATTTAATTCTCCAAATGTGGTTCTGATAGGTATTTGATAAGAAGGATGATACATGTAGTTACTGTAGTTACTGTGCTCACATTTAAAAAAATACAGTTGGTTTGATTGACGTACATGCCATAAAATGAGAAGCAGATCCACTGTTTAGGTGTTTATTGGAGAAATAAAGCAACTATGAAGTGTAATGAAAATCAAGAACTTTTTTCTAGTTAACAGTTTTGCTTTGGGAAGTCACGATGTCTGTGGATCTCAGTAATCTCACTGTAACCATTACACAGAGAAGGTTGCTGCTGTATTTGCAAAATGAAGAAATACATTTTTAGTATCTTTTCCAGCTTGAAAATTCTGATTTCTGTGACTCTTAAGAAGCTAACAATGACTGATTTTTTAAACTCTTTCTCCTCATCTTTCTTCATCAGAACTCAGGAAAGCAAGAGAGTGAAACTGGATCTTGGGTTTTCAAATAAAATTATTGTCAGTGTCAGTTTAGAAAAAAAAAGAGTCTTATTATTACTAAGTTAAGCCCATGTCTCATGACTCATGAATACATGTATAAATAATCTTAGCCAATGATTCCCAATGTTGTTAAAAATAAAAACCCCATGGCCTTCTTCTAGCTTAGCGAAGCAGTCTGCTGGACGTGAAGGGGGGACAGGTGGCGGGAGAGGTAGAGAGCAAGGACTGGTCTGTTCTTTTAACAAGCACATCAGGTGATTCTGATGTCCACCCAGGGATGGAAACCGCAAGTCTCAATAACGTTATTTAAAAAGTGAGAAAGGGCTCGCTGCGCTTCTAACTCCATTTATCATGGCCTGTGTTGACTGTGGTTATCCTAAGCATAGTATTGAAGGATCTTCCTTGGACCTCATGTTATTGAACGTTTTCTATAGCAAATTGGAAAATGGAAGAGAGACCCTTTCTCTCTCCATGGGCATAACTCCGTGACCTGCAGGGGGAACTTAGAAGCAGGCGGCCTTCAGCACGCGCAAGGAGTTAAGCAGCGGGCCATGTCTTCATATAACGAACTCTCCGGTTTTATCCCTTCCAAAACGTTTTCTTTTCAGACTGGCAAACGTCCTTCATGTGACACTAAGGGTGGTAGCCTTTCAGCACATAATGAAGACGAGACGACTGTCTCTCAAATTGAAGGAGGATTTCTTAAGTGAAATTGGTGACGTTCTCTAAGAAAGGATCAAAATGATTAGAGATCAGAAAACAAGCAGCCCTTCCCGCAAAGAACAATCGGTACATAAACGGGGCAGATAAAGTTCATCAGCCACAGCTCCTGTGTGGTCGTTGAGGAAAGAAAAGCCCAGCTTCCTAAATGCACACTGGCCAGCAAGTGTGTAGGTCTGCAGAGTAACATTAGTAATGGCTAACATCGTGTGCCAGGTGCTATTTTTAACAACAGACACAGCTACACAAACCCCCTCACCAACCCCGCTGTAAAGTAGGTGTTGCTTTTATTGCTTTTTTTTTTTTAAACGGTTGGAGGAACTGTAACGTGTGACTTTCCCGAGACCACACAGCTACAATTGTCAGGACGAGGATTTGCACCCAGACGGCCTCCCTGCAGAGTCCACTTTTACCCACCAGACTGCCTCACCCATGAAAGAGGACATTTCTCTCACGCTTTGAGCATCATTTATGTTCATCTATGTATCACTGCCAGAGGTATCCTATCAATTAGTGTAATGCCCCTTCCTTATTGGGTTTTGAAATTACATTGTCCTCATCTCTGTATCTTGTCCCATTTTCTTACTTGTAATTCCTTGAGGGTTGTACAAAATTTGATATGCTTTTCCTCCAGAGTAGCACATAATTGCCACTTAGTAATTGTATGCTGAATGAAAAAGATTGTTAATGTAAAGCAAAATGGCTGAGTAATTTAGAGCCTTGAAGTTCAATAGACTGTTAAGTTTGAATCCTGCCATTTCTCTGCTAGGTCATGGTAGAGGTTTAATCTACCTGAGATTAGGTTTTCTGTTCCATAGAATAGTTACCATTATATTACCTATAATTATATTATGTTCCATGGAATAGTGTACAGTGTTACGTTAAAATGATTAAAAAGTTTATCACATTGCCTGGAACATAACATAATTCAGTAGTCAGCAACTCTTAGCTATTATTTTTTTAAGACTTTATTTATGTATTTTTAGAGAGAGGGGAGGGGAGGGAGATGGAGAGGAAGGGAAAGATCCATGTGCAAGAGATACATTGATCAGTTGCCTCTCCCATGCCCCCAGCTGGAGACCTGGCCCGCAGCCCAGGCATGTGCCCTGAGTGGGAATCAAACAGGCGACCTTGGGGTTCATGGGCCAGCACTCAGTCCGCTGAGCCACACCAGCCAGGGCTTATTATTTTTTTAAAGAAAGCTATCATATTTACTGATTTTGTAAATGCCCAAGTTTGAAAATATAACCTCCAGTATTGTCAAGTGGTTTACCACCTAAACCAAATCAAGCAGTTGCCTTTTCATCTCCTCTTTTCAGGGAATAATCTGGATTTAAATAATACGAGGAAATAAAACATTCCTAAAAACTGATTCATGCCACTCATCTCCAAAGCAGGTGAGAGAGAAGAGATAGGAAGAAGTAAGGAAAAACCGTGCTTGGCTTGCTGGCAGGTAGTAAAAGTACAGTGCAAATAATCATAAAAGGATTGTCCCACTAAACTAATAATGTAGCCTCTGCTCTTCAACCCAAGACTAATTTAAATATAACGAAACCCTCCTTAAAATGGAGGGACTCGTGCTTTTGTTTCAGCAGTTCCCCAAGGGTTCGTCAGTGATCTGAAGGCTGCTGAGGGCTTCCGGGAAGGCCCCCTCCCTGCTCTCAGGGTTGCTGACTGAATAATTCAGTTCCGAGGGTTATGCTGGGACTTCACCCAGAAGCAGGCAGTCCCCAGTGGTGTCAGAAGATACCATCTTCCCATGCATCTGTGTGCATATTGCACAGAAATGGTGCACCACTGATTCTTTCACGTTAGTTACACCCGGAGACAAAGGAGAGAGCAAATGAGAGGAGCACACAAAGAGCTGTCATCAGGCTGCTTGTTACATTCTGATACAATGACCCATTGAACATGCCCCTCTTTAAAGAGGAGCGGATTGATGAAGAACAGACCGGCACCAACTTGTTCATTGTGACGTCCGGAAGGCCAGGCAGAGAAGGTGGCCATGGATCTTTATCCACAGGCTCTAATCCAGTTCGTTTTTTAAGTTTTAAAAAATGTTTTCCATTACAGTTTACATTCAGTATTATTTTGTATTGGTTTTAGGTGTACGGCATAGAGGTTAGACAGTCATATACTTTACACAGTGTTCTCCTGATGTTTCCAGTGCCCCTGGCACCATACATAGTTATTCCAATATTATTGACTATATTCCCTTGCTGTAATCTAGCTCATTTTTAATGATACTCCTCCAGTGTCAACCATGGATTCTTTTTTTTTTTTTAAAGAAATTTCTATCTCTTGGGGTTTTTTTTTAGATTTTATTTATTTTATTTTATTTTTTTAGAGAGAAGGAAGGGAGGGTGAAAGAGAGGGAGAAAAACATTGATGTGCGAAAACATCGACTGGTTGCCTCCTGTATGCCTCTAGCTGGGGACCCGGCCCATGGTCCAGGCATTTGCTCTGACCAGGAATCGAACCAGTGACCTTTCAGTTTGAGGGCCAATGCTCATTCCACTGAGCCATACCAGCTGGGCCTCAACCACGGATTGTTGATCTTGAGAGTTCAATATTTTCACTCCTTGTCTAATAACATAAAACATGCTAAAAGGCACATAATACCATATTATTATTCTGCTAAAACAAAAATCTTAACAAAAAATACTTTATTATAAAAACAGCCACACTTGATTCGTTACAAATTCTCCATTAAAAACATGCCAATGTTTGTTTGTTATTGCATTTATATTTTATCAGTCCCTGGTCCCACCAAGGCCTGTCGGTGACCTGTGGAAAACAAATGACAATATAACCAATCTCTGTTACATTTGTGTTTAGAATAGGAAAATTTTGCTCTGTCTTTTATATTGGTAAAAAAAAGCCTATAAGATGAATAATTTGGCTTACCAGTTAGTCATTTCTTTATGTGCATATACCCATTAGCCTTTCGTCAGATTAAAATTGTTTCCCTCTGTCTCTTACATCAGCCTGTTACTGAAGCGTAGAGTAGGCCTTATGCTTTATCGTCTTTGTATCTTCAGTGTCTACAACAGCAGCTTGTACGCACTAGATGCTGAGTACATTTTAAATTGACAGATGGGTTGAAGGACAGACAGATTAAGTGGATGGCTCAGTAAAAGAATGTGAAAGTAGATTTGTGACGTGTTAGATCAAAGCCCTGGATAGCATAGCACCGAGATGACTGTCCGATTTGTTCTTTGTATGTCGTTTGGAGAATAACTTAACGACTGAGTGAACAGAGGAAAGAATATGCAAATACATTCCCCCCCAGTCCCACAGCGGTGGTACCCTGTTAACAGGGCTCAGCACTTCACTCCTCTTGTTGCTCATTCTCCGCACAGCAGCCCGAGTGGGTTTTAGGAAACAAATGGGATCATGCCTTCTTCCTCGGGAAGCATCACCGTTAATGTCATATCCCAGTCCCTAATGTGGCCAGCACTGCCCTGCGTGGTGCCACTGCAGACAGTGCCTCAGGCTTCCTGTTGCTCCAGGATCCGCACCCCCCAGGAGCCCAGCTCCCTCCTGCAGCTCATGCTCTGCCCACACTGCCCTGTGCACAGGGCACCTTCCCTCCTGCTTTATTTAGCGAACACCTCCTCACTCATCCTGCAGATCACTGCTGACTGACTCCCACGGGGGGTCCTCCTCGATGTCACCCCTGGCCAGATTTTATGTACATTTGGATTCTGGGTGGTTTCTTAAAATTAATTTCTCTCACCCTCATTGTAAGGAATGTTCGTGAAGGCAGGGACCATACATGTTCAGGTTTATGTCCTAGGTACCTAGACAGTGCCTAGCACATAGCCATCAACCATACATACTCTTTTAATGACAGTGATGATACGATAAGGAAGAGGACCCCCTGCTTTGTAGCTGAAAAAGTGCATTTCATACCCATTATTATATTTAATACTTACAACAACCCTACAAAATAGATACCATTATGTATCTTTAACTATAAATTTCCTAATATAAGAAATTAGCAAATGGTGGCATCTGTTGTTTTTCTGAGGATTAAGTGATGTTATGCATATGCAAAGCAACCAGTGTGGCACCTGGCCCAGGGAAAGCCTCACTGAGAGCCAGGTTCCTAGCACATACCGGGTGTTCTGTCTGGGGTCACACATTCTAAGGTGTGCTTCCATCTCCCTCCCATGCTCCCCACACCGCCACCTACTGGTTCATATCCGTCTGTCCTTCCCTTCTCAGTGTAACATCAGGGACTCGGGGAAGCTTCCCCTGATCCTTCAGCTTTAATTAAGTTTTATTCACTAATCTCTGTCTTCCTCCCTAGGATTCTCATAGACCAGTTCCCTAACGATCCCCAGTGTCAGTTTCCTCACCTGGAACGTGGAGGCGGTGATAACACCTGCCACGTACTGAGCACTTGGCTACACGATGAGCTGCCGAGGAGGGAGGAGGGCTGAACGGGCCCGAACGGGCCTGAGGGCTCTGGGCCCCGTAGCTGGTTGGATGGCAGTGCCCTTCAGGGAGATGCAGAAAGCCGGGAGAGGGTGGGGCTGCCTTTCGTGGTAACTAGAGAATAGGATCAGTTACTGTTGTTAATCAGTATGTCTCTAAATATGTGTCCGTAAAGGACCTAAAGAAACTTCTAGCAGTTAGAAATCCCTGAAGAATAGAACGTTAGTAGCTTTTCCATTGATCTCCACAAATACCTGCTAAGTATCTTCTATGAACGAGGCAGTGTGGCAGGTACTTGGATACTGTAGTCACCAGTCAGCGGTGACATCACTGTGCTCAGTGACCTAGATGCTGGTGGCATGTAGTGAATGCTCAGAAGGGGGAGCTGCAATCCCTGTCTCACAGAGGAGGAAACTAAAGCTCAGAGCATCCATTCAAAAGGATGCCTGAGGTTCTGGAATGTCCAGAAGGGCCTTCGAAATCAAAAATGAATTTGAATTCTCCACTGTTTTAGTTGCAGTGTACTGATCTTTAGCTCGTTGAAAATGACTGGTCTTCGGTGGTGACCTGTTAGGTAACACTTCAGCTATTCAGAATGCCAATTTGAATTAATCTGGCTTTGCCGTAGAAATCATACTCGATTTTTTTAGGCACTCAGCTTATAGAGATGCAACATTTTGGGAGACTGTCTTTCTGCCCATTTGTTTTTTGAAACCAACATGGTTTTACTCAAATGGGCTTTTAGGACAGGCATGAAAGACAAATTATACATATGGGCTTTGAAACAGAATCTAAGATCTGAGAGTGTGTAAGCTGAAAGTTTGCAAGTAAAAGACTTTGTATTTACACATTTATTTTAAATATAGAAACATACACATACACTATATACATACATGCACCTTAAAATGTCTTTTATATACAAGCAGGCCAGTTTCCTTAATTCCCAGGGAATATGAGAATGTTATAGTTGTAACCAGTTGTTTAGGGCTCTCATTCTAGTGAGATGTAATTTTGAACATAATATATTTTTCTCAAACCATAGCTTAAACTAGGGTTCGGTCTTATTTCCCTCTCTCACCCTTGAGTTAAATTCTTAGGTAGATTCTAAAAATTTTTAGTCACTTACAGTTTTTAGAAGTCTAGGTCCATTTAAAAATCCTGTCTCAGACTGTTTGATCTCATTTCTTCTTATCCCCAGTGGAGGAGGGAGTTCACAGTCTGGCTCTGAGGGACCCCTTTCCCTTCGTTCTGCAAGGCTCAGCCCCTCTGGAGGGCCGGGAACAGGAAGAGGGGAGGGGGACGTGCCTCTCAGCTCCGGTGGCAGGGGTCGAGGCCTGCGCCCTAGTGGTCAGTGCTGTTCCTCTGGATATTACTGACCAGACCTCAGCATCTCCTCAGAGAGAGGTGATGAAAGACGGGCCACGGGGGCACCTGTGCATGAGGGCGCCCACTGCGCCCTCCCCTGACTGGCCAGGCCCAAGCTCTCCCACGGCCACCCCACATTCCGCCACTGGTGGTACCAGCCTCAGCTTCTGGCTGGGAAGGAAGCCTCTGGCCCGTCTCCGCCTGCCATCCCCCTTCTGTCCCTGCACAGAGAGATGAAGGAAGACGGGAGCATCGCTCTGTGCTTGAACAGCAGGATGTGAGTCTCCTTTGTACAAGTGCAGCCTCTAATTATGCCTTTGGGTACCTCCCCGCCCACCCACAGTGCACTCTCCTCCCAGCCACGGCACTGCCTAGTGACGGGTCGCCCTGGGACCCTTTGTCCCAGTGTAATCTAGTCTTTTAGAGCAAAGTGGCTCTGCAAATACAAAGTCCAAATGTTTCTGACTTGCACTTATGGTGGGAATTTCTCTGAATCTTGAATTTGCCTCTGGACGGTGGGCTGGAAGCACCCTTGGAGAACTGCGGGCCTCCTTTCCCATCCCTTTGGGTCTTGGGCTCCATTCCGGGGGTATCGGTAATCCTGCTACAGAATTAGTCTCTTTATTATATAAATGGGGAACTTAAGGCTTAGAGAAGTTCAATAACATGTCCGTGGACATACAGTGAGAAGATAGGAATCCCATTTTCTCCGTCCATGTCATTCAGACTGTGACCTTGAGCAGCATAAAACAGCTCATCCTCCGCGCCATGTCCAGCGTTGCTTGGAGGAGAACATTATGCCCTAAACTTCCACCCAAGTGAAACGCAGACACATGGACTGCAAGAGGAACAGGGCTAGGAGTCCTGACGGGCATAGCTCAGGGAGGGACCTCTTCAGGGACATCTCTCAGGTCAACCAGGAGACAGGTGTGACGAACGTCATCGGGAATCCTCAGGTCAGGACCTTAGGGTGGAGGCCACCTGCGCTTGGTCACAATTGTTGGGGAGAAGTGTGACATAAAAGTAAGTCACTGAAAGGCACAGACAGACCTGCTTGTAAAATAGTATCTTAAATTAATATTTGCAGCCATGATGATTTAACTGAGCTTCTTAAGGCCTCACCTTGGAAGGCCCCAGAGGAAAAGGCAATAATGATAACACCTGATATTTTAGGCCACTTACTGTCAGGCAAGAATTGTTCATTGCTTTAGATGCATTAAGTTGCACAACCCTTGAAATAAACCCTCCCATTTTCTCATTTAAAACTATTGTTATTAAGCTTAGAGATGTTCTTTGTGTGATTTGCACAAGATCATACAACCTAAAGAGGTGGTAAAGAATAAATTTTTTTCTTTAAAAAATAGCAGTTTGTTGTTTTTCTTCTGTTTCAGCTACTGACAGAAATGGTGATTAAAGAATATTCCCTCTGTTTTACAGAGTAACCGAAAACACGGATAAGACCCAGAAAGACAAATGCTTCTAAACCTTCCAAGATGGCAGAAATGTTTACAGCAGTGAGAGGGAGATCAAAAGCTAAGGACTACCCTGTAGCCAGGACTACAACTGTGTATTTTAAAGCCATTATTCAAGGTTTCTTACTTGACAGTTCCTATATGACCCTGTTGAAAATCTACAATATATGCTGCATTTACTGAAACATGTATATGTCGAACCAGAAGAAAAGAACTATAAACATATATTGTGTAAAGAAAAAAAATCAGCAGTGGGAACAGTTTCAGCAGATCGCGCAAAGATGTGTCTTGGGCATGGAACCAAAGTTACAAAGAAACATTCTACCCCTGCTGTGCAGGGGGGGTCATTTTAATGTAACACCACACCCCGTGGAAACACTGGTCCTGAAATAAACATCATTTTAAAAAATCAAAACAAAACAACAAGGGCGGGTGGGAATGAAGCACGAGGAATACCCATGAGGAGCTATTTACAATAAAATGTTTCATTTGAAAAGTCTGGTTTTTTACTACAGGGATTTGCTTTTTCTGTCTTTATTATTATTTAAAACTCAGGAACAGAGACATCTGCAATGTGAGTGAGAAGAAAAGCACCCTCCAGTTTGTTTCTCTGCAAACAGTGGAGCGGGTGCGGTGCGTTCCACAGATGACGGATGAGAAGTGGACTGCGGTGACCCCGTCTGCACTGGCAACCAAGGCGGAGGACCCAGGCAAATGTCACACAAAAAACAAAAGCAGATTTGATGCTTCCTTGACCTTCTGTCACCTCTCTGTTGCTCCATGAAGAAGAGACTGATCTCATTCATACTGAAAATTAAGAAGATGATGCTCTCAATCACAAGCTCCCTGACTTAGTTCTATTTATAGTTCCAACATCTATAGGGAACATGGGCCAGAGAGCATCTCTGAATCTTTCCGTTTCCAAAATACTGGTTTTCACATGGCTGCTTAAAATTGCCTGCAAACCAATGTTATAAGATTTAAGTAAAAACACCATAGAGGCGATAAGTAAACTTCTACCAACTGTTGTTTGCCACAGAGATGTGAATATTAAATTATGATTATTTTTTTAAAATGTCCTGATACGCCTAGAGCACTTGGATCCCTTGTCACTTAAACTGATAACAGTTTCCCCCCAGGGAGCTAACAGCAACAAGACAGCTGTACTTTTTTATATAGAACTACCAGTGTGTCACTGATGAGGTGGTTTTCTACCAGAGACAATGAAAAGACTGGTACTTTTCCTAAGTTATGTAATACCGAGTCTTGGATTCAGGTTTGAGAGCAAATAAATGTTCCTGAAAAGCTGATTTTACACCTCATTGACTGTAGATAACAAAACAGCCTCAATTTTTCGAAGTGTCAAGGTTTTATGTACAGGGCTAGAGTTCCCATCCATAGAGAATGTGTGTAGGGAGGCAGAAACTCTTTCTATGAAATGCTACCCAAGCCCTCCCCGATGTGGGCTCAGTATCTTTCTCTCCAGTTTCAGCGCTGGCGTTTTCAGAGCCAGCCCAGTGACTGAGGAATGTACAAGAAAAGCTCGGATGCTGGGGTCTACTTTTTGTGTTTATATTTACTGCTGACACAGGCGACTTTGGCCCAGTCTCTTAACCTCTCTGTGCCTCAGTTTCCTCATCTGCAAAATGAGGTTAAAATGCTTTTTCATAAAGTTTTCTTTTTTGCAATTTCTGGAACAAGAGGTGCTTAATGTAGCATAAAGTGCTTTGTAATTACCATGACTGCTATATTATTTGACATTCTTGTATCATTGAGAAAAAAAGTCCCTTGTGTAATAAAATAGGCTACAGTTTGGTGGGATCTAAGCAGCACAGCTCTGAAGCTTTCCCGTCAAACTACCTGGGACATCACTAGCAATAAAGCCTGAGAGATCCAGAGCCAGGATCTCTATTAACCTACAGTAAGTAGATCCTCTCATGCTATTGAGCAAGATAGAAGAATGCGTGATTTCAGTGATGAATGAGGATCCCCTAGCTCTCCTGCTTGCTGACGCATGCCCTGATACAAAACTCCACGTGATCAGGGGAGAGCCAGATGTAAAATTAAGGCTGGCAGTAAATAGCATCATCATTGATCTGATCACCCTTTTCATTTGGGGGCAAGGTCCAGCGACATGCCCCACTGGGAATACACAAAAGAACTATCCGTTTGCTGGAGTCTTTGTTTAGTTGGGCAGGTTCCAGATTAAATATGAGGAGCAGATTCGTTGTGTAGGCAGTGTGAGCAAGGGTGCCCCTATATCTGAGACCCCACCCTTTCAAATCTCAGAAAAAACAGAACAGGGTAAACCACTCTTCTGTGTCTTCTGCTTCTCTCTTCCATTGCTCTTCTTTGCCGAGCCAGGGTCCATCTGAGCAAATTCGTACTCCATCTTCTCCACCGAACCTACTTGCCTTCTCTTTGTCTTGCTTTCCCCTCCAAGAAGTGTGCAGTTGGAATTTTATGTCCAAGCACTGAGCATAGTTTGAATGACTAGAAACGTTTGTAAAAATAGTGTGGTTGAGCCATACACTGTCTGCTTACACGTCATTGCATCACACACAAGTCCTACGGGAGCAGTGGCCGGATGAATCTAAGCAGCTTTAGATGCGATTCGGGCAAACGCAAAAGGAGGGGTCTCTCTGTTGCTTGACATCCAGGAGATCAGCAAATTTTTCTAGATTTTAAGCTAAAAGGTGATTTTTTTTACCTAATCTTACTCATGATGCTCATCATGGTTATTGGATAAGGCTAAATATTTGTATAGGTACATCTCTCTGGTACTCATTTTCACAATTATAAAAATCATTTGCAAAATTGCAACTGTATGTTACAGTCTGGCACATGGATCCGTGGAAATGGACCCTGTCTAAAGGAGTGCTGCCCTCGTGTATAATGTCCAGCAATAATGAAAGAGCATCTCATTGATCGTGGAGAGTTTGCTGTGGCTCTGCTTCTTACAAAGGGCAGATAATCCCCACTCTGAGCTTTAATTTCTGCATCTTAACTAACCCAGTGGGTTAGCAATCAGAACAGCATTTTTCAGGGTTGATTTACTTAATTCTTAAAATATTCATCTCTTGGAAAATAAAGATAGCTGGTAATATTAAAAGATAGTTTTAGATCGAATAAAAGCCCCAATGTAGCACAGTATTTTCAGACAGGAAAATTTTTATGATAAAAAAAGGAAAAAAATGGAAGACTATATTTGGCTATAATACTATTGGCTATAGTACTAGAAAGCCTCTATTACTAAGTTGGTGTTTTTTAATGCCACCCAAGTTTTATTTTTAGAAACACTAGAATTTGCTGAAAATGAGTATGGTCCCTTTCACCTATGTCGTAGAAGTAAAATGATTACCAATAGTGAGACTTGAGGATTGGAAGAATACTGCTTGATTTTTCTTCCACTCACAAGTGACTTCACGCAGGCGTCATGGTCCTGTGGGAGGGTGGAGAAGATGTAGAGGGTCGCGGGTCACCCCTGGAGGAGAAAGGGGACATTTGTTCTCCAAGAACACAGGAAATAAAGTTTTGCCAAGTAATTTTTGCTACAGTATTTTATTTCAACTTCTTATGTTTTCAGTTTAAAATAAATCCCTGGCACACTTGTTCCTTTTTGCCAATTTATTGTCAACTTTTTCTGTAAAACCATTGTGTAATTTATATACATTCAGTGTCTTCAATGTAATTCCTAAGTTTATTGTTTTAAAATGAAGCAAGTCTTTGTAAGCTGCCTAGGTTGTTATGGAAACTAAGAATAATATCCATCAGTTTTGTGTTGGTGTTTAAATAATTGGATTATGTGATGTTACATCAAAATAGATGGAAAGCATAGACATTTTATTTTTAAATATTGCCTTTTTCATCTGTCAAAGAGTGGCACAGAAAAAAAATATATATACTTATCCACTGCATTTGAAAAGTTCAGTATACCTTTTGAGAAATCTGTAATCAAAATGAATCTTAGATGGCTGTTTATGTAATGCGTTCATGCTTCCAGAATGGGCACAAGCCTTTCGTGAGGACTTCTACCTTCCGTAGAAAGAAAGTAGGTCACATGGTGTTGAGGGATGAAAGCTTCCATTCTGTTCAATTGCTTTGTCATTTCCATGTAATGTATTGTCTTGAGAATGCATTTCTGACACATCAGCAAGAGGCTTCAGACAATGGAAGGCTGATCTTCTGCAGTTGCACTGGAGTGCTGGGCAGGGCGATGTGCACATTCCTTTGCTGCGTTTAGTTTGGCAGCTTAGTTCATCCTAAACGAATCTTCTATTGTTGAGTCTGATGTTTAATTGAAATTGCTAAAGATATACTTCAAGGAGCCATGTGGCAAAAATAAGAAGGATTATAATTTGCTGTATTCAACATAGAATATCAGACTCAGAAGTACAAGTGGTCGATTAGGTGAAGTTCCCGTTTTTGGTCTTTGTGTTTCTGCATTGAGGTCTTTGCACCCATGCTGGTATTTCCCTCCTAGTTACGTCGCAGTTCTGCAGGGTGGGAGTGGTGCGGATAAACAACTTGGAGGCCGACTTTGCCCACAATCAAGACTCCACTAACTTGCTAAGTTGTGGACGATGCCATCCCTCACAAGCAGATACCCAGCACCCATTAATAACAGCAATCACTCATATTTGATTGACAGCTCACAAACTGTGCCTATTTCCCCCCACTACCCACGATAATGAGGCAGATCAAAGTCCAAACACTTTTATAAATACGTGATGTACATATCTACACATATATATTCTGTACATAGTACGATGGTGCGAGTGCTTACTGAATGTGTACTTCTGTCCCAGGACTGAGGACTTATGGGAGGGGATTTTCTCATGCTGCTGGGTAGCTCATGTTTTTGTTTGACATCTGGTGTCTGCTCTTCCCCTCCTTGCCTGCCTCTGTCCCTCCTCCCCCACCTTCTGTTCATTAAAGCTATGCCCTGTTGTTGACTGAGGCAAAGAACTCATTGGCTTCCCAATTGAGCAAGTCCAAGACTTGCGGCGATGCCAGTGGTTTTCTGAGAAGAGCAACAGCAAGTCCAGCACAATCTACAGTATTAATATTGCCCAAAGTCTCATATTTTTATCAGCTAAAATTCCCATTTGCAGATGGGTTCATGCATGTTTTTACCTTCAAGATCTGGTCCTGTGGGGGCTCAAGTAAAGAGCCAACGTGTTTGAAGACACTGATTCCCCAGAAGTCCCCTGGATGCAGGGAGCCAGGGGGCCTGTTTCCCAGCGCTTTCCTCCCATCCGCTGCCTCAGCTGGGGTCTTCCTCCCCATCGCAGTAGCATGACTCCATGTACCGCTTCAGTGCTTGTTTGCTAATGGGAGACAAACGTAAGTGGACTGAGTGGCACCAGAATGATCCTCTGAAGTACACCACACATGTACATGTATTGTATGTAATACCGCAGAGATTGGAATCAACTTACTGTATGTAAAGTTTTATGAATGGTTATTTTATAATTTATGTATTTAATATAGGCATCAATGAGCTCTGGTGTTTTAGTTTATATACAATAAAACAAGCTGCATTTTTAAAAACTTTATCTTGCATTGTTCATAGGTGGTGGTTTCGTTTTTAACTGAACTCTTACCTACTTTTGAAGAACGAAGTGGGAGGCAAGTCGGGGCCCTCAGTATAATATGCCAAGGAACAAAACATAGGGTGGTAAGCAGGGTTCTTCTCATCCATCCACTCAGTTTTTCGGCTGCCTACCAGGGGCTCTGCAGTGCAGAGTCAAGGCAGAGTCACACGCCAAAGGAGAGGGCAATGCCCCTTAGCGTACCTGCTCCAAGCACAGTTGGTAGAGAATCTTGCCAGCTATGTGCCACCCTTGTTCTAGATACTACTTCTTTTCCTTTGTCCACCTAACACTTTCCCTCTACCTGGTAGAGCCACTGGATGTAAAAAGCTAACAACTACACGAGCATGCATTGTGTGGGTGCCCGTTCCCACGGCCTGGAGTGTCTGTATCTCCCCTCAAAGTGCTTAATGAAGAAAACAGCCTCTGTAGACGCAAGACAGATGAAGAACCAAGATGGCACGAGATGAGGTCCAACTTTGTAAGTCACTGTTAAGAACTGTTAAAAATAATTACAGTATTTGGCGGTGGGCTTGAAAACTCCATGCAAAGAAGTTGCTTCTTTCAATTATAACCTCAACTAGCAAAAAGTGTCACTCACGAGTTCATGACAGTGTTCTGTTACCCGTTTATAGGACCCAGCTTCATGCTGTGGCAACTCTTTAAAGCAGAGGTGAGTAAGAGAGAGCGCTGGCCCCCAGGACATCGCTGTTGGAGGAAGGGCCACCACCAACTGCACCTCCGTGGGAAAGGTGCCTGTATATCAGTACACCGTGAAATAGGCCATTGTTGTTATGGGTTCTGTTTAATTTTATACCTGAAAAGCTCTGTTTTGATGAACTCCATTGCTGGTACAAAACATAAATATGTTATTCTGTGAACAACTCCATGATGACTTCTAGCTGCAGAGGAAAGTACCTCAGTGACTTCTGGAGCAGATAAGGGGGGTGGCAGACACCCTCCACCACAGTGACAGTGAGACAGTGAACCCTCAAGGTTGAGACAGAGCCCACACTGAGGGCTCCTGCGGTGGGCCCAGGACACGGCTCTACTGGGACCAACTGGGGAGCAAGGTCAGTCACAGAGGTGTGGCCGTGTCCCCAACAGCTGGCCTACCCCGTGAGGATGAAGGATGAAATCTTCCCTTAACGTCCATAGAGATGTGTGCCAAGGGGCTGATGGAGAATGCTTATTTTATTTAAGCAACTTTGTAGTTTCCCGTGAAATGTGAGGGTGAATTGTGAAGGCATTTTTCTCACTGGAAATGTTCCAAATAAGAACCTGTTTATAACAAAGGCATATTTTTCGCATGCAGATGCACTCATGAAGTCTTGGGTTTTGATAAAAAATTCCATGACAAGCCCTGGCTGGCGTAGCTCAGTGGATTGAGTGTGAGCTGCGAACCAAAGCATCGCAGGTTCGATTCCCAGTCAGGGCACATGCCTGGGTTGCAGGCCAGGTCCCCAGTGGGGGCCACATGAGAGGCCACCACACACTGATGTTTCTCTCTCTCTCTCCTTCTCCTTCCCTTCCCCTCTCTAAATAAATAAATAAATGAAATTTTAAATTAAAAAAAAATTCCATGACAAATAGTCATTGGTAATCTTTGCCTGTAATTACTGTAAAAATCTGGTAACAAGGGTCACGACATCTGTCATTTATGTGCAACTCTATATGACACATTTCTTTTTAGAATTTAGAAGGATGAGGAAGAAATAAAACAAAATGCCAACCACCTCAGAATCTGATGTTTCTTCCTTTACAAGAAGAGATAAATAACTTACTGTATAAATGACTTTGCCCTGACTTCCTAGAAATGCATGAACAAATCTAAAGTTCAATTACAGCATCTTATCAATTTTCTTTGAATTTCTTATTAATGTATTGATTTTTATTATTTTACCTATAATTTACTTTAATTTTGCTTTGAATTTAGACCACCTCAAATCTATTTCTGTACAGCCACAGGATATGAATTCAAAATTTTAAAAATGCCTAGTAAGTATTCTTATAGATCCTATAGGAAAGTATGTAGAAAAATATTTAAAGCTTGGAAAAAAGGCAAAGTAATGAATGTGTATTTATCTTTATAATTCCACTTATAATATTCTAATGTCAACTGAAAAGTCATCTCACTCTTGGGAAATACAACAGTCAATGATAGCTCAGATGTTTTACAGCTCTGTAAAGTCTGAGGCTAACTTAGAGAAATTTATAAGGTGTCACGTATTTCTTTTCTGTTTGATAGAGAAAGAGAAGCCCAAAGATTAGGTTTTCCTTCTATAGACCACTGTGGTTTCTAGCACATCGCCTTCATTTCAGTATATTTTGGACAGTCTTACAGCCCTTCTGAAATCAGCTCACTCTGCTGGTCGCTTTAATTACGAAGTACATAGAACACGAAACGTGATCATTTATTTTTACGAAGACATTTTTCACAGTTTGAAAAGCGCGCTTTCTCCAGAGCCATCCCCAGGGCCGTGGAGACGAGCTGTGTCCCTTGCTCTCGGCGAACTTGAAGTACAGTAAGACAGGCCCGGCCCTGAGCCGGCGAAGCAGCGGTCAGGAGGGCGAACGCCGCCCGGATCCCGCAGATCACCAAGTATCCTGAGCTCGTCTTCGTTCCAGACCTGCTCCTGCGTCCCCAGCGTGGTGACAGGGGCTGTGTGGGATTGAAACGGACTCACGGTCTCCACGCGCTCCGTGCTTTCCTTCCCTCCGTGTCGCATCCTTCACACATGCTATTGATTTTCGTTCTCCGACCCGTCCTCTCTTCTCCATCACTTCTAAAACCATCTCACCTGAGCTCTTCATTAAAGGAAGAGCGTTCGCCTCGCCGCGGCGTCCTCATTAAATGAACGACCTCCAGTCGTGCCCCCTTTAAACGCGGCCGGTCCCCGACTCAGGACAGTTTGACTTACGATGTTTGGGCTTCACGATGGTGCGACAGCAACAGGCGTTCCGTAGAATCCGTTCTTTGAGCTTTGGATTTTGATCTTCACCCCGGCTCGCGGTGCTGGGCCCCGGCAGCGAGCCTCGGCTCCCCGTCAGCCGCGCTGTCACGAGGGTGGCTACACGGTGTTACCTGCGTCTTTCGGATGTTGGTGAGTGTTTGGACGTGCCCTCCCGTCTGCCCGCCTGTGCCCCCGTGTGCTGTGAGCTGTGTGTCGGTGGTGAGTACCCATACAACCATTCCGGGATTCACTTTCAGCAGCGTATTCAGTAATGACAGGAGCTATTCAGCACTGTTACAGAATGGGCTTTGTGTGAGCCGCTTTTGTCCAGCTACAGGGTCAGGTACTCGTTCTGAGCCCACGTAAGGCAGGCCAGGCTGACCTGTGACATTGGGTAGGTTAGCTGTAGTGAGTGCACTTCTTACTCTCAATGTTTGCAACTCACGATGGGTTTCTTGGGACCAAATCCCATCATTAAGTCCGGAGCACCTGTCTACCCCACCTGTTGCTTCCAGCTTGATTTAATGTGCAGATCATACCAGGTTGTTTTCATCTTTAAAATCTCCCTTTGGTTTCCCATGCCTACGTGAGGTTAACTTTCAACAGCTTATCGAACTAAAGACAAACAAACATGGGATTTGGGAGTGGGGTCAAACCTTGCCGTGGCCGCTAGGCTGCTATTTCATCTAACCCAGCACCAGAAAGTGGGGTGCAGACTCTGCTTCGTGCGGCCATTTTTGTCCTGGGTAAGTGTTACTCATGTTGAACACTCAGCAGGGCCAGAATCTCCTTCAAGAGTCGGACAGAACATCTTTGTTCTCCCCAAGCATTCCGTGTACCTAGCTTGCCGTTTTCCAAGTATGTTACACTTACTTCTTCTGTTCCCTGCCGTGTATACCCCCAATTAAATCGGAGTTGTTTTAAGAGCCACGGATGTGCGATTTTCGGCTTTCAATCTCTGGCACCTAACACAGTTCCCAGCACTAGCGGCGTCTCGCTAAACTGTTGCAAGTCTGTTGCTTTTGTATTGGACTGTGGAGGGAGGAATCACTCCTTGTTTGGATGATAAAAGAAGGCTCTGCTGCCCTGGCCAGTCTGGCTCAGTTGGTTGGCGTGTGTTCCCCTAAAATCTTAGGGCCGCCTGTTCGATCCTTGGTCAGAGCATATACAAAAGGCAACCAATGTTTTCTCTCTCACGTTGGTGTTTCTCTCCCCCTCTTACTCCGCCTCCTTTTCCCTCTCACTAAAATCAAAGCACATCCTCAGGTGAGGATTAAAAAGCAAAAAAGAAGGCTCTATAAAGGTGGAAATAGGGACTTTATGAAAGTTATTTTGTTGTTGTTTCTGGGCTTTTGTTTTGTTATTTACTTCCCTTCTCTTCCTTCCTTCCTTCTTTTCAAGGAGAGTTTTTCCATAAATCAAAAGCTCTCCAGGAAACATATGCAAAAAAATTAATACAATCCTTAGTGGCTTCACGGTATCCTTTTGGTAAAGGCCTCTATTCCCCTGCATTCTACGATCTGACCACAGGAGGGCAGCATTTGTCCAGAAGTCCAGGAAAAAGTGTGAGCTCCCTGAAAACCCGAAACCGATTTCATGGCACGTTTTGAGTCTCTTGGTCTTGTGTTTCTCTTCCACACATCATATGAAAGCAATAATCTAAATATAAGCACTGCCTGGGCCACTCTTCTGGCATCATTTTTCACCACCTTGGTTTTTGCAGCTTCTTCTTATTTCAGGGAGGCCTGGTCGTTGTCCTCAGTGAGGCAGCAAATTCATTTGCAAACACAAAGCCTCAGGGAAGCGTAGCAACCAATTATACAGTCTCCAAATATTCCAGACTGCCTCAGACACCAGACAGAAGGGGTCAAGGCAGTTCATTAGATCCACTCCCTAATTGTCTACCTCTGAACCAAGTCCCCCTCAGAGACCTGACAAGAGGCGGTCTATTATTGTGTCTGGGGTTTGTTTCTCTGACTATGTGAATGCACTTGAATTTTTACATGTGTTATGTTTTAAATGTCTTTGCCAAACATATTATGTTTCTTAAAGGATTTTTAAGAGAAAAATAGGGGTTTGTCCTTATAAAAACATTTACCTCCCAAGAAGTACAAGAATGAAAACAGCAATAATTTCTTGTTGTTTATACAAAACATTGGCTAGCTAAGCTTTTCCCCATGAGTCTGCCATTCTTAACCATAAACAGCATTTCACGTCCCTCTTATTGACACAGGATCCTTGCTTCTCGGTGCTGGCGTCTCCCTAGGTATGGAGGTTATGGTATGGGAGGGCCCAGTTCAAAATAAGCCAGGTGCACCAATTTCATTTTACGTAATTACTGATGGAAGTAAAGCAGGCACCCAATTCTGTTGGCCTTTTCTTTTTCTGACCTATTTTTCTTCCTACTCTGTTATGAGAGGCAATATGTGTCTGAAAGACACACAGTCCAGGTCCCAGTCCTATCTCTGCCTCTAGGTATGTGTCATTGCATAACTGAACCATCTGAGACCTCCCTTTCCTTCTTTGTCAAATAGGACAATACGGTCATTTCCCTTGTAGGGTTGTTGTAAGAAGTAAATGAGATGCATAGCAGGATCGCTACGAGCAGTTTTAATGTGTGGTTGGTGTAGAAGGGTTCACTCAGTAGACTTCCTAAATCCCATTTTTATTATTCGTTGTTTTCGGTTCATTCATCAGCATAAAAGGACATAGTACAAAAGGTGAGTATAGGAGCGTAAAGTATGAAGAACAGTCGTATGCTTCTGACCCTACATGTCCCTGCCTCCACAACCCATCCTGTGTCCTGGCACTTTCTGACAAAGCCAAGCAAAGTGAATTCAGCCAGATCACTGCAATGTTAAGTGAATAAGCAGTGCTTTATGTAGAGGACCAAGAAAAAGTCTTCCTGCTCAGGCCAGGGCGGACAGGCGGTAGAGGAGGAGCAGGCGAGTGGCTGAGAAAATCCTGGGACCAAATGCCAGCCTCAGCCACTTTCGGGAAGCCTGAGTGATAATTATTGTAGCACCCCCTATTACCACAGGAGGGCGCTATAAAGCCCTGCTGTGGTCAGGTACCTTTAGCTCAAACCAGTGATTTTTCAACCTTTCTCATCTATGGTACACATAAATTACTAAATTTCAGTGAACATCACGACATAGATATAAGATATAGATATAGATATAGATATAGATATAGATATAGATATAGATATAGATATAGATATAGATATAGATATAGATAGATATCTAGATGTGTGTGTGTGTGTATTTGCCAATCTGACAAAAATAGGTGTGATTTTGGTTCACTGACATTGGATAACTGTTGGGCTGGCGGTGGTCATTTTTCTAGTTGGTCGTCTAAAG
>CM052546.1:19939919-19972434 GCA_028533065.1 Trachops cirrhosus
GTCAACTGAAGAATGGATAAGTGAAATGTCCATACATTAAAGTATTATTTGGCAATAATGAAATAATAATACCTGCTACGACACGGATGGATTTTTGAAAACAACAGGCGAAGTGAAAGAAGACCATCACAGAGGATCGTGTATTGTGTGGCTCCATTTATATAACAAATCCAGACTAGGCAAACCTGTGGAGAGTGCACCTAGGTGAGTGGTGCCTGAGGCTATGTGGAATGAAAGATTGGAGGGTAGTGGCTAAGGGGTGAGGAGTTTTATTAAGGCGTTATAAAAATATTCGAAAATTGTCTTGCCTGGTGGATGCAGTACTCTGTGAATAAACTAAGAGCCATTGCATGCTACACTTTAAAAAGTATGAATGATGCCCTGGCCGGGTGGCTCCGTTGGTTGGAGCATCGTACCATTCACAAAAAGGTTGGGGGCTCCCATCTCGGTCAGGGCACATACCCAGGTTGCAGGTTTGATCCTTGGTCTGGGTGCACATGGGAGGCAGCCAGTCGATGTTTCTCTCTCACATCTATGCTTCTCTCTCTCTCTCCGCCCCCTCCCTCTCTCCTCCCTCTCTCTCTCTCTCAAATCAATAGACATATTTTTTAAAGATTTAAAAATTAAATAAAAGTATGAGTTATATCCCACTAAGGCTATTTCAATTTGGCAGTGCAACTGGTGGGAATACAAATTAAGGGTTTGCAATGTCACTACATACCTATTAACACAGTTAAAGTTCAAAACAGTGACAATAGCAAATATTGGCAAGGCTGTGGAGAAACTGGGTCTCTCATCTGTGGCTAGTAGGAATGTAAAGTGGTACGGATGCTCTGAAAAATACTTTGGTGCTTTCTTAAAAATAAAACTATGCACGTACTTACCATGGGACCCGGTAACCCCGCTCCCAGGCATTCATGCCAGAGAAATGGAAACTTCTATCCAAACAAATCCTGTACCTTCTCATTAATAGCAGCTCTGTTTGCAATTTCCTCAAACTGAAATAACCAAAATGTCTTTTTAGGAGGCCACTTTGGTTAAACAAACTGTTCTACATCCATACCATAGAATATAACTCAGCAATAAAAAGTAATGGGTTACTGATACATGCAACTTGGGTGGGTCCCAAGGGTGTAAGACTGAGTGAAAAGGGCCAGTCTCAGAAGGCCACCTACTGCATGATTCCATTGCTATAACATTTTCAAAATGTTAAAATTAGAGATGGATAACCAATTGGGGGCTCCCAGGGGTTAGGGGTGGTAGAGGAAAGGGGATGGGTGTGATTATAAAGGGGGCAGCAAGAGGAAGATCCTTGTGGTGATGGAATAGTCGGTATCTGGAGCCGGGGGTGGCCGCACTGACCCTCCCCTCCCCATATACATGGAACAAAGTGACAGAGAGCTGTGCACACCTGGTAGAAATATCAGTTTCCTGGTGTGGAAGCTGTGCTGTCGTTAGGTAAGATGTTGTCATCTGAGAACACTGGGTGAAGTGTACACAGGAACCTCTCTATGGTACCTTTGCAGCTTCCAGTGGATGTATAATTATCTCAAAATAAGAGGTTAAGCCCTGGCTGGGTAGCTCAGTTGGTTAGAGCATCGTCCCAGTATGCCAGGGTTATGGGTTTGATCCCTGGTCAGGGCACATACAAGAATCAGCCATGAATGCATCAATAAGTGGAACAACAAATCAATGTTTCTCTCTGTCACATCAATAGAAATTTTTTAATCTATTGTAAAAAATAAAAAAGGTTAAATGTACAGGTATGTATTTATAAATGTGTCTACATATATGACAACATACACAAACATGTTGCAGTAAATATACATATTTATATAGGACAATGTAGCTGACAGACACCCAATAACTACTAATGAAGCTATTTGCTTAGGGTAAACATATAAATATACAAGAAATTCAAGAAAATTTATTAAAATTGAGCTCATTGCTCCTCACTAGTGTCTGACAACCATGCCCCAGATAAAAACCAATGAATGAGTCCCTTCTGGAGAAGTTATAATACCTTAGATGGCTTGTCTACAATGAAAGTGTGTTCAAACAATTGATAAATAAACACGACACCCCCTCAACTTTGCCAGCTTCTACATATTCACCCTAATAGTGGATCTTTGTTTCTGCAGATCTCAAAACCATGGCCTCAGCCCCCCAATCTGGAGGAAATGCTTGGAGCCATGACTTCATCTCTTTCCACAGCAGCGTTCTCCCTTCCAGGTTTTTGCTGTGTGAAACCCCCTCCTCTCTCGCTCCACGAGGCAGCTGGGTCCCAGCCTTGGAGTAAATTCAAAAACTGCAGTTCAGGATGTGCCAGCAGCTGCCAGCAGCATGCCTAATCTTTCAGTTCCTGGACCATTGTGAGAAAGGGTTTTTGGCCAAGGTAATCAGAGGCTGACTCTGCTTTTCAACACAAACCAGACAGCCAGGGTGGAGGGCTTCCCCTCGGGAGCTGGACTCAGCTTCTCGTCCACACACACTCCTTTCACAAGGCCTCAGCTTCGTGAACCTCCTCCCCCATAGGTCACGTCCCTCCCCATGAGAGTGAGACAGCTCTGTGAACTTGGTGACTAGTGTTCTATCTCTAAGGCTGCCTGGGCCCACGAGGCCAGCACAGACTCAACAAGGAAGCCCTGGCCACACGGGAACCCACCTCCAATCATTGTTTCCCCTTTAGTTAACAATCTTTCCAGGTTTCCACCCACCACCCACAATTCCACTTTACTTGACCCTTTAGATATACTTGCTCATTTTCTACAAAGTCGCATACAGCTCACATCGCAGTCCAATACCTATTATTAGCACTATTACGGATGGTCACCATTTCACAGAAACTTCTTATGCACCAGGGCTTTATATACAGTATTCAATTTATTCATGACAACCATAAAAGTAAGGCACAATTATTTTCTACATTTTCCAAACAAACTAAAAACAACATCAGCAACAACTGAGAGCTGTATATTTCCAAAGTCCTTGCTTTTCATGTTGCCACCACAGGTCTCCCTGCTGTACTTGTATTTCCAGGGTCGATGCTGTGACCTTTGGAATATGAGACACCAAGTAGGTGACTCTCCTGATAAGTGGCCCTTACATGGCCCATAGTGATCTGAGCTATATTCCCTCATTTGTAAAAATTGGGGATGAAAATAATGCCCATGTCACTAAGCTGTTTCGTTAATTAAATAAGATAATAAAGTATTTAAAATATTCAACCTGATACCTATTGCAATTAGCATGAAGAGAGGAGAGAAGAGACTAGAGACAGAGAAAATGCCAAACAAGGAAAAACAGGCCATCAGTGGTGGTTGGTGTGATGATGCGGCCAGAGACACTGAGGGGAGTAGGCTCGTGGCCCTCTCCCAGGTCCAGGGGCTGTTGCTGGGTGTAGAAGTTCTGTGCTACAGAGGCTGCAGCCGGCGGGTCCACGCTCCTGTGAGCCATTTGCTTTGGTTCCGTGGGCACCAATGACATCTCTAAGGCAACCATTCAAAATCCCTGTTTGTGAGAGGTGCCATCTCACTTGAAGAGTTCTGTCTTTACTGCAGGATGGGGGGATGATGACTCCACACAGGAGGCAAAGTTCATACACTAGCACCCCCATGTTCACCGCAGCATTATTTACAATCGCCAAGATATGGAAGCAGCCCGAGTGTCCATCAGTAGATGAGAGGATAAAACAACTATGGGACATTCACACAATGAATTTTACTTGGCCATAAAAAAGAAGAAAAATTTACCCTTTGTGACAGTATGGATGGACCTGGAGAACATTACGCTAAGTGAAATAAGCCAGCCGAGAAAGACAAATACCATATGATTTCATTCATATGTGGAATCCAATGAACAAACTGAACTAACAAGCAAAACAGAGACAGACTCATTGATGGAGAGCAGACAGCCAGTGGGGATGGGGTGATTAGGGAGGAGAGAGATTGAGCAAGACGAAAAAGGACTCATGGACATGGACAACAGTGTGGTGATAGCTGGGGGGAGGGGGTGTAAGGGCACTAAATGGTAGTGGAAAAAATACAATAAAGATTAAATTTTAAAAATTTATATGAACGCTGACTCATATCTGTATTAGACCCAAAGTTTCTACATCATCAGCTCATCACTTCTGGGACTTTGGGATTCCAGCTACTAGTAAAATAGGGGATAAACAAGGAGAAACTTTGGGGAAAAATTTTTATAAAATAAAGGGGGGATTTTTAAACCAAAAAAGTAGAAAGAACTTATCTGCATTTTGAAAAATGTATAAAGTTCAATTAACATTCATTACAATGATTTTATTTTTCTTATTTTACTATAGGCTGGTAAAAAACCTTGTTATAGAACTAACTCTAATGTATAGACAGGTTATTTGGAAATGACTTCCGTATTTTATTTCATAAAAAACCCAAAACACAGTTACATTTTCAATTTACAGAGGAAGAAAATAAGGAATATATGAGGTAAAGAAATGTTCCAAAGCCACAGCATGCTGGGTGGGCTCAGGCTCAAAAAAAAGCTCAGTATCAGGAAGTTCTCATGATTCATTGCCAGTAACCTATGAGATGCTAAGTAATTCACAGGATCTTAGCATAGCCAATTTTAGGCTATAGTTACATAGCTGTTAAGTACCTAAAGGAAAAATTGAAAATTCCATCAGTTATGTTTAGGACCTTTCTATTCCCACACAACCCAAACTATATATCTAAAGTATGTAGTGATTTGTTATAAGAATAATATTTTAATCTATATATTGCATATATATAGACTCCAATTGAGAAACCATGTCTTCACCACTCTTTCGTCCTTTCTTGCCCTACCTTCCCCCCACTCAATGTCTCACACATATTTCCCACCATTCTCAGTCCTACCCATTGCTCTGCTCTTTCATATAATCTGTATATTACAATAGGAAAGCTGTGAGGTGAGTCAAGGTTTTGGAGGCAAGTTGATAATGAAAACATCTTGGAAACTCAGATATTAAAAAAAGCCAGTCATACTTTGCTGGGAAGTTCCAATATCATGATAAAGTATTTCCCCCTGAGATAAGGGTGCCTGGTTCTACCTGCTAAGACTTTGCAGCTTCTTAGTCTTCAGAATTATGGCCCTTTAGAGCCACTACTTTACAGGAGAGGCCTGGTGTCACCATAATTCTTGCAAAGAACACTTTTTTGATGGACTAGGCACCCTACATGGAGACACTTGATCTGCCAGCACACATCTGGGTGAGCCGGTTCATAGCCAACTCCGTTCCTGGAAATAATCGGAGAGTCCTGCCCCCCAAATGAAAGTCCCGTGGGCTTCTGCTCTTCGGGAAGTTAATACGCACACACTTCTGCTTCCACACTCCAAACAGCAGCAGCAGCAGAAACAACAAACATTTCACATTCACATTTATTTGGTTAACACTGGATTATGTTATTTTCATGTGGACCCACTCCAAGCCTATATCCTAATGTTTATAAGGAACTTCCAAATAGGCTGAGCTTTTCAAATACATTTGACCAAATCCTGCCCACCCACTCCTCTTTATTTACAGGGTTTGGGGAAGTAACTTTGGAAAAATTCCTATTATTATGTGGGAATGTGGTTTGGGAAATTATGTTCAAATGTCAGTGTGCTAAACCAGTGTAGCTACTTAAAACCTTTCAGATTTGTGAAATGTTTGCTAACTTTGTACCCTCGAGTGAAAAGATCAATTGCAGATGCCTTTAATCTCCAAAATCCACGAATCCCTGGACTTGGGCCTGAAACATTCTATAATGTTCTCCTTTCCAAGACCCATGACCACCTCCCTCCATAAATCTATCCTCAACTATAATTATAAAAGCAAGAGTTTAATAAAATCTCAAAATGTGCCCATAAATATGTTGCATCCACTATTTCATTTAACCCTTTAGTCCATGCTATGAATTAACTATAATTATTGTCCCCATTTCCAGATGAAGGATGTGAGTCTTACTAGGTGAAGACGTTTTTCATGACCGCTTGGATAGTTACTGGAACTCTGAGGCACACTCTGCAGAGCCTGCGTCTTTCAACACCTTTTCCCTCTCTGCTGTGCAAACACGAGCACACCCCCCACCCATGTACTTCCTTGATTTGATCAAACTTGACCTTGTGAAAAACCTGCACGTGGCTCCTTCTACCGCTGCGTCCCGCAGTGCCTTAACGGTGTGTTGGGTGTTTCATCAGCTCTTTTTTTTATTTGAATAGAGACAGAAAACAGCCAAAAGGATCAAGACATCTGCAAAGGGGCAAAGGGGACTGACTGGCTGTCTCCTCCCCAACAAAGGCCGTGTCCATCTTATTCCTTTGTGAGCTCTTCCACACTTGAGGGGTCCTCAGGGGACACAAAAGACTTGTGAAACCAGAAGAACAGTCCAGCTGACCGATAAAAAGCCGTCTCTGTGTCTTGGTCCCTCTGACTTGGACCCAGTGAATACATTTGTTTAAATAATGATCACAACATAATAGACACGATGAGGTTTCCAAGAGCCCATCCATTCAGCTCTGCTTGGCTAAGAGGGAAAGAGAAAGAAAAGGGAAGAAAAAAAGCCACACTAATGTGGCCATGACATGCTTCACTGGGCTCAGATTTCTGCAAACTGAAGTTTGAACTGAAATACCAAGATCTATCAGTTCTAAGGAATAAAGAAGTTGGTAGATACACAGGACCCCCACAAAAAAAGAAAACAAATTGGATAGAGAGGACTGGTAATTACTTAGGAGTAACTGGCAGAGCAGTGGACCTTAGTGACACTCCCTTCCTGTCCCTCCCTGCAGTTGGGGGTGGGGTGGGTTCATGGGCAATGGATTTGGGGTGGCAGAAAAGTGCAAAGGGGAAGGACAGGGCTTTGGGTGTCACTGGATTGAAGCTTGAAGCCCAGATCTTCCTTGGTCAGATCATGTGCTCTTGGTCAAGCTAATATTACTTCTCTGAGACTTGGTTTTCTTAGTTAAAAAAGTGGAGAATATACAGCCACCAAGTGTTAAGAAAATTAAATGACTTACTCTACCTGAAGGCTATGGAAATGGAAACATTTTGCTTGTCATTGGAGAAAGAATCACCACCATCAAAACCATGAATGATGCGTCAATTACTGTGTTCTGAGCTGTGCCCTCACCCAAGAGCCCTCAAGTCTCCTCCCACTTTTAGCCATATGCACATAAATGTTTTTAAAGGAGCTTGAGGTTCAGGATAGTCAATAATAAAACAAATAGAGATTCCGGCGAAGGCTTGATATTCTGAGGTTCCATGAGAATTAAGTCATCTCCAGGGAAGAAAAGTGTTGATGGTTGCAGCTCATCATGTACCAACTTTGCAACTGTCCCTGGTGCACCCTGGAGCCTGACATGCTAATTTACAGAGGCATCGAGGCACTCCCCTGACCTGCAGCCCAAGGAACTCAGCGCTGCCCATTAAGGAATGGCCACTGAGTAGTGTTTCTGCAGGCAGAGACCTTTGAAGTCCAGACCTCTCTGGGCAGGAATGCTGCAGCCCAACTAGCAAGCCTGTCTCATGGTGCTGCCAATTGTATTTGCCTTCGTCCAGTTCTCTACATAACCTAGGCAAGGTGCCCGATCGTAGTGATAAACTTATCCATCGGCTGCAACCCTGTTCATCTATGAAATACTGTTATCCACGTAGCAAGTGCTCAATGAATGGAAGCCACTTATAAATGTAAGACATGACGAGCAGGGTGAGAAGCTCCTTCCCAAGACAGGAAAAATGTATAACCACATACAGATTATCATTAATGAGTCCAGAGTATTATCCTCATGATTCCTGAAGTATCTTCTAATCTCCATCAATCCTACCCATACTTTCATTTTTCTTTAAACGCAATCTCCATAATTTGTTTCCTAATTAACTTGTTATTCTCCAAAATATCAAGATATAGTACTTTTTATTGTCAGCTTCCCTGCCATTGATCTCGTAGGGGAGAAAAATAATTTTTCCTCTAACTTCTTATATTCTTGGCTGAGACCTCCCCTCCCAGTAGTAACAGATAACAGGAGAAAAATGAATGAAGTTCAATAATATATACCTCCTGGGTACACAGGAGCTAGCCAGGAAAACTGAGTAACTTCTTGAAAGGACCCAAGCCAGCACTTCCAATACCTTCAGCTAAAGACAAAAGGTAGATCTTGGGTGGGGAGAGGGGCTGAGGGGTGGAGGGTGGTGGGAAGAACAGGTATGGGAGGTTTGCAAGCAAAACACAGCAATGGTCTTTACACAGATTTAAGTCTATGGATTCTCCATCAATAAGAGTTTCTAGAGATTTTGCCATCCTCCTCTTTCTGGTGCAGAGATACGGATATGCTTCCAAATGGAGATTTTTCTTGCAAAGTAGTCTCCCCCTTACCCATAGTTTCGTTTTCTGTGGCTTCAGTCACCTGTAGTCAACCATAGTCCAAAAATATTGAATGGAAAATTCCAGAAATAAACACTTCATAGAGTTTTAAATTGCCCGCCATTCTGAGTAGTGTGATGAAATCTTGCCCCTTCTGTCCTGTCCTATCTGGGATGTGAGTCACCCTTTGTTCAGTGTGTCCACACTGTACATGCTCCCCGCCCACCAGTCGCTTAGGAGCCGTCTCAGTCATCCGATCATTACGAGAGACAGACCACATTCAGTAACTTTTATTATGTTGTTGTTATAGTTGTTCCACTTTATTATTTAGTTATTGTTGTTCATCTTTTACTGTGCCTAATTGATAAGTTAAACTTTATGTAGATATGTACGCATAGGCAGAAAACATAGTATATACCGTTTGTGGTGCTATCTGCGGTTTCAGGCACCCACAGGGGTCTTGGACCTCATCCCATGGATAAGAGGGGACCACTGTACATGTAAATTTCTCTTACAAAAAGGTAATTTCAACTCAGTTTTCAGAGATTCTCCTGTATCTGTAGCCTCTCAAAAATGATTGCCCCAAATAATCAAAATGCCAGAGGCTTGTTTTGAGGCGATAAATTTTGTCCCCCTTCGTTCTCTTTTCACTGCTGCATTACCTCCTTTTGTACGAGTGGGATCTTTATATTGAAAGTATACCCAAATTATTCCAAGAAAGGATTTGTGGAATCTCATATGTATTTAAATGAAATCTAATCCCCTGCCACACACACATACAGAAATTATGTAAAAATCAGGAGTGTAAGTAAGATAAAGAAACCATCCATATTCAGCCCCTCCCCAGCTGCTGTGGGCTTGCAAAGAAGGATTTGCACCCCTCGCTGAGAAGCTGGAGAGTATGTTAGGTTTCGTGAGCTAAATCAGAAAATTGCACCAAGGTGAAGTAGACACAACACTATAAAAATTTCAAGTAAAGGACAGCACTGCTCATTAAGTATCTGGACATGTCAGCCTCAGAAATTTTATCTCAGCAGACTTGGCCAATTAATACAACGATCTTTGTCCGCTCGTTCTCTTTGCCTAGCGGGGACTGCTCCCAAACTGAGCCCACCCAGGGTGGTGTTTCCAGAGAATGCAATCCCCCGATTTTGATCTCAGTGTGAGGCCTTCAGAACTCACTCACAGGGGCCAAGCTCCAACAGCACTTGAGAATCAGCTCCTTCAGTTTTCATGCAAAGAACTTCCGGGGACGCAGGCAAGCACCAAACTGACTTGGCCGGGCATCCACCCCGCCCGTGAAACTAGGCGGACGACCCACCAAGTGGCTTCCAGTGCAGGGGAGGGGTCCTTTCTCCCGGGACAACCATGCCCCCTCTGCTCTTAACTTTGTGAGGGAGGCCAAGCTGTGATGAAGGGTCACATTGCTGTATTTTTTAAAAAGTGTTATCAGGAATTATAAAACTGATATAGCTGGCACATTCCCTAGCCAAAAAGAGAAATACTAAAGTCTAATTCTATACTCTTCTGCTCTTGAATCCATGAAAAAATAAAATTCAAATTATTATATCAAGAAAAACAGAAGGTCCCACCAGACTCCTGGGGAGGAGCCTTTGGTTGAACACAGAAATGCACACAAAGATACAAACTAGAGCAGCCAAGAACTTCCCAAGGAAAGGAATGCGGTCCAGAGGGGACGATCTGGGAGGGAAAAGGAATCAAAGCCTGCAAGATGGGAGGCCATAGACAAGGAGACTTGGGGGACAGAAAGGACATGCTTGGCACCTCGACAGGAAACACAGAGAAAGAACAGATAGAAAAAGTGGATTTTGTGAACTTTGGACATCTATTTGACATGTTAGTCTATTTGTAAAAGAATTGGATCAAATTTCAAGCTGCTGATGGGTGAGCAGAGACTGAGCGAGGGGATCCAGTCACATTTGCATTACAGGTCCCTTTTTACTGAATGCTTCATAAAGGCAACATGCACCCATTTATCTCTTGTTAAAAGATAAACTGAGGCATATTAATATTTGAACAAAAATGCACTCGAATGGGGCAGCATCCATTCTGGCAGATAGAAGGGTGCGCCAAGGAGCTGTACAAAATGAAAGGTTTTTATAGTCAGAAGGGAGCGAGGACAAGGAGTTACACTAGACAAAAGCGGGCTAGTTATTGCCAGGTTCCCGTCCTTTAGGGGGTGGCAGGGGTCTCTCAGGCAGGTTACCTACTAGTGCTGATCAGGCGGTTCCCGATGGGCTGGTGAGATTGCACTTCTGAGAGAGCAAAACTGTAGTTAAGTCTCTGGTGATTCAGGGCTTAGCCTAAGTGACTCCATTTGGGCCTGTTGTCTTGTTTTTTAACATTCTCTAAATTCAGTGCCTAGGACTTTTTTAAGCACAGAAGCCATTTAATGACCATCCTTTTATATGTTGATGGCAGATTTTATTCTTTTCCTGAAGTGGGAAGGCAAATAGGTGATGTGAGCTAAGAGAGTTCTGTTTCTCCCCTCAACTGGCTTTTCTGTGATCATCGGTTTCTATTCAACTATACTTCCACATGAGGATACACACATGTAAGTATTCCATACAGCTATAAATCAGTGTTTTAGGCTAAGCATTTTCAGGTTGTTGTGGTTCCTTCTTTATAAAAGGTAACTAAAGTTAAGAGGTTTAAAAACATCCCCCAAAATCCATGGCCAAAATGTGGAGACAAGTTTTTGACTCCTGGGTTGGAGATCTTCTCACCACACCTGTGTGTTTGTCAAAGTGTGGGCCACAGGCAGCAACGCCACCAGGGAGCATGTCAGAAACACAGTGACCAGCTGCGGGGTAAGGGAGTAATGCTCAGAAAACGCATGGATTGGCCCAGTAGAAATGTAGAATCTCTAGTATACTCCAGACCCCCTGAATCAGAACCTGAACTTGAGCAAGATCCCCGGGTGACTCGTAGGCCCGTTTCAGTCTGAATCGCTGGCAGCCACGCGGCCATACCACCCACTCCACATGGAGGGCATGCATCTCTGGCTATGGAATTACTGGGGTATGAAATAGAAAAGTTCTGTATGAAATTCGAAAATTCTATGCCATTAAGACATCATATGGCATTACAAAGTAAGCTACAAAGCAGTTTGTTTAGAATAATTCCATTTTAAAATAATTTTTTTTATAAATAGGCATATATATCCACACAGAGAATAAAGATGAAGAATTTTAATGCAAATATTCTCTCTGGAGATGGGGTGATGGGCAATGCTGTCCTTTTTCAGTTTTCTTTAAGAAATCACCTATTAGTTTCTTAAAGTTAGTCTTCTGGTAATCACTGAATCTGGTCAGCTAAGGGGGTGGGGGAAAGTAATACGCACAGAAACCATGAATTGCCATAAGAGAGCCCAATAAAATGTTACTACTAAAGTTTTCTGGGGCACCAACCAAACACAAAGGGAGGTTCCACAAGTATTCCAAAACATCAGCCACTCCACTCCCTGCCTGGTAGGGGCTCATACTCCTGGCCTCCAGGGGGCAGCCCTGGGTAGGTTACAAGAGCCCACGCTTCTCCCCCACAGTGTGACTAATAGGGCCTCATGTCAGCCATAACTCATCTACACCCAGGGTCAGAGACATTCCGGGCACTGTAACAACAACAACAACAGATATTATAGCCAGAGAGATAACATTTTATAAACAGAGGCAACCCCCTCCCCCCAAATACACAGAGAAGAAACAGAAAACAAACCACCCACGTTGCTCAGCCGTAACACCAAAGAATCTCTTGTCAATGTAAGAAACATACAAACCAGTAGAGAATTTTTGCAAATTTACTTGAGCCAAACTGATGGCAATTGCTGGGAAGCAAAACCTCAACCAGCTGAGAAAATGCTCCAGAAGATGGCAGTTTCCCACCTTATTTTAGACATTACAGTCAAAAGAGGAGGTGCAAGGGGGTTCATGAAATCCACTGGTGATAGACCAGGAGGTTGGAGGAAGCAAAGAAGGGAAATCTCTGGGATTGAATAAAAACTAAAATGATAGACACATTTCTTTTACATAGGTGGGCACAGGATAGTTAACAGTCAACAATTAACATGGTAACAATAACAATGAGGGGATTTGTGGTCTTCCCCTCATACCCCTGGTATGGCCTGTGCTTTGAGATGTCTGGAAAAAGGAAATTTCACATTCCAAAGGTATGTTATCTTAGATGCAAATAGATTGCAGACAGGCTCAGTTAAGGTAAAGATTGACCTTTGTCAGGGAAGATTCATGGCCACTCACCAGGAGCTGCTTTTCCTTATGAGTTTTAATTTCAGATCATCCTCTGTGGTTACTGAGGCTGAGAGAGTGGGTATATGGAGGGACATTGTTCAGGCTAAAGTATCAGGGAAACCCCTCCTAAAGGAGATACTGGAGATTTATTAATACTCATGAAGGAAACCACTTTGCCACACTGTGCTCTTCACTGAGCCAACAGACACCACTCAGGACTTCCACACCAAATATACTTCTGTCTGACATTTTAAAAGGAGTACTTTATAATTATCACTATATTTGTTTGCACTCTTGCTACAAATGGACATTCCACTTCTTGCCTTGCATGTGTATTTGAAGATAATCATTTTAAGGCCATTCGTGGGTAAGTCTTATTACTGTGATTTGAAGCATTTTTCTTTCCTATTGCAAAATTAACCTGGAAGGGATGGTGAATGTGGATATATTTGTTTAATTTATCTTGGAAAATATCCTGGACTATATTGAATACATTCATTAGCTTTCGATTCGCAGAGTAGTTTCTTCAGATTTTAAGGGCCATACATCGCGTTGACTCAGTCTGGCTCCAGCTTGTGCTGTGGACGTTGTGATTTTATAAGGTTGCATTGACCGGGAGACAGGGAGCTCTTACTCTGCTAGAGACAGAGTTGTCAAGGCTATGAAGTTTGAACTAACTCACTCTACACTGGACCTGAATGATTCTTGAAATCCTCTAACATTCAGGGAAATGAAAATGTATGTATAGCAAATAAAGTTAAATCAATATTAGCAAAGAGTGAAAATACCCTTATGAATCCTGAGTGAATGCAATCACAGAGAGAGAAGGGAACTGATGAAATGAGACTCAGCCTGTGCAAAGCCTCCCAGCAGTTGTTGAGATAGCTCTACCTATAGAGCAAAGCATGAGCGTAGAGTGTCCAGGGTGGAGAAAGGAGGGGAGACTGTTGGGTTCCCCAGGGAGTGCTGCTCAGCTACCTGCCCTGCTGGCGTAGAGGCTCCAGTACCAATTTCAATGTGGGGAAGGGGTGCGCCCCACATCACCAGGCAATGCCGTGGACACCGGCTGGGTGTCCTCACAACACAACTCAGTTCTGCGCTACCTGCCCAGATAGAGCTTCAGATCCTGCAGGCTAAAGCTTCAGTCCTGCAAGGGCCCCTCCCCTGATAGTGTTTCGGATGTCAGTCTCAACCTAGCCTGGGTTGTTGTTACCTGTGCTCCTGATCAAAGGACCCTATGGCCCTTTCCTTGGGTTTGACTAATTGCTAGAGCAGCTCGCAGAACTCAGGAAAGCCATTCACTCACTAAATCGCTGGTTTATTATAAAAGGACAGGACTCAGGAACAGATGGTGGAAGAGATGCTGAGGGCGTGGTGTGGGGAAAGGGCGCAGAGCTTCGTGCTCTCTGTGTGCGCTGCTCCCTGAGTCTCCACGTTCATCCATCAGGAAGCTCTTGAAGAGACACCATTGTCATTCTCAATGCTCAGGAAACTCTAAGAGTGTTGGGAGCTGTGAGCCAAGAACCACGGAGAAAGACCAAATATATATGAGAAATACATTTTGGTTATCTGAATGACCAAATATATATATTTCTTATAAATCACAATATCACAGCTGGGAAGGACTTTAGAGAGGTATTTGGTCAGAGGCATTAAAGACTGGTAACTCCCATCTCTCTGTTAACACCGGAGAACAAAGAACCCGGTCTCTGCTCTTTCACAGTTCCGGTGGCCTTTCCCGTCACTCCTCAGATCACACCACACAGAACACTCTGGTTATCAGTGGGCTTTCATGCTGGACAGTAAAGCCCCAGCTTCCTTATCTATGTGATTAGGATGCTGCTAATACTTCTTATGATTGCTGGGGGGTTTAGAGGGGCAATGCACGTAACAGACTTGCCACAATGGCACGAACATAGCAAAGATTAAAAAACACTGTTACTGCACGGACTGGTGTGGCTTAATTGGCTGGGTGTCGTCCCACAAAGCAAAAGGTTATTGGTTCAATTCCTGGTTAGGACACATGCCTAGGTTGTGAGTTCAATTCCGCTGGTAGGGGCATACAGGAGAGACAGTCAGCTGATGGTTCCCTCCCTCTCTTTCTCCTCCCATTCCCCTCCCTCTTAAAAAAATACTGTTATAATGTTAGTTAGAGTGGGGGTGGGGGCATATATTCATCACTGTTTGCTTAGCACCTACTAAGTGTTTGGTATATGGAAGGTAATTAAAAATTATGGAATGAGTAAAGACATTATTTAAAAAATCAAGGATGCCCAGGGTTTAGAATTCAGGACGATGAAAGGTTTCTTTTCAATTTTTTAATAGCTTATATGAAAAAAAAATTCAGTTAAAGAACACTTTACTCTGACACTGAGAAAAGTAAAAAATATGCTTTTATCCCAAACAGCAACAGAAAGAATGTGTTTCTAATTAGGGAAGAAAATACCTTGACCACCAGCTTCCAACACTGACTTCCTGAAAGAAAGTGGAAAAATCCAAATCTAAATAAAAATCTACAACTTCTCCAAGACCCATGCTCAGGGCCAAACCAGCTAATACTCCAGGAGGGAGTAGCTTCCTTCCACCAATGAAACCAGCCTCCCTTGGTAAACCCCTTTTATAGGCAGAATTCCTTTTCTAGTTCCTTGGGGTTTCGTTTCACTTTGTGGTCTGCTTACAATATTCTGGTTTGAGGGAGCAAAAGGGAGAAAGGAGGCAAAATGCAGGGTGAGGTCCTCCAAATGTCAGGTAGGGCAGTGCCAGGCCAGCTGGGCCCGAAACCCTGCCCGTGAGGAGAGGCACTGGTGTGGCTGGGGAGGATGTGAGCTCAGCCTCATCTGGTTTATTTTACTGCTCTCAGCAAAAGCCCTGAGTTATTGCATTCTTTCTCGATGTCTTACATACTATCAGATTATTAAGTGCAGAGACAGTCAACTGCTCTCTGTCCTCCTGGCTAGCTTTCTAGCATCACCATAGCAATGTCCAGAAACAGAAGTAAATGAACCTCTGAAAAAGAAGTCTGCTGGCTCTACTGTTCAAATTGCTCTCACTTTCCCTACTTAAACATGCACATGCACGCACGCACGCACACATGCACACACGTATGAATACTCACACACATACTGTTGTTGTTTGCGCCGTTCTCCTTATTGTTAGATCCATGAGCTGTTTGACCCAATGGTGACAAGACCTAAGATCACAGCTTGGTTCCTATCACTGCTTTGTTTAAAAAACCTTCAGTGACTCCCCATTGCCCTCAGAATGAAGTGTGATTCCTTTGCATAGTGTTTATAGTTCTCGATCTCTTTCAAAGCCACATCTTCATCATTACTTTTCAGTGGCCCCATAAGCCATTCGAGGACAGTAAGGCCTCATTTCCTTATAGAACCCTTTTTTTCCTTCTAATATTTGCCTTTATGTCCAAGGCCCCTGCTATGATCTCAGCAAGGTCAATGCAACCTTTAGGCCGGCCTCCAACACTGAATCCCAAACCTGCTCCCTCCTGTTTCTACTGCCGCCAGCCCGAACCAAGCTGTTCTCAAGTCCAACCCGGATGACATCTTCAAGGGCCTCTGAACTGGTTTGGTGTTTCTACGCCTGCCCTGCGTGGCCTATTTTTGACACAGCAGTCAGAATGGTCTTTTACAAAATTAAATCCTATTAGTTCACTCTCAAAACCCTTTCAGTGACACTCCTGATACACAGACAAGGTTCAAAGGCCTCACGGTGCCTGCGGGGTCCTGTGTGACCTGGCCCATGCCCATCTACCCAACTTCATACCCTCTCCCTTCCTGGCTCGTACTCTCCAGAATCACCAGCCTCATTTCCATTCCTTCCACATGCCAAGCCTGGCCTTTGCATTTTCTCTGATTCTGGAACAGCTTCCTCTGATGGTCACAGGGTTGATGCCTTCTCCTCCTCAGTCAGGCCTCAGCTTAAACTCTCCTTAGAGAATTTCTTGACCACTCTCTCTGCAGTACCCCCTTCCCACCTCAACACTTACCGAATTGTCCCATTTAGTTTTGTTGACAGCACTTAACACTGATGTTATCTTGTTTATTCATCTGATAAATTAACTGATAAACCATCACCCCTGTCTCTCTCTGAGAGTGCAAATAGTGCAGGGACCATTTCTGCTTGTTCACCACAGAATCCCTGACACCTAATAAAATGCCTGGCGCACAATAACCCATCAGTAAATATTTCTTGAATGAATAAATAAATAAACCTCACTTATAAGACCCAGTTGATGTGTGACCTTTCTCATAAAGCCTTTATTGCCCATTCCTAAATAATGCCCTTCTCTCCCTCCCATACGTGTCTCCTATACATCATTGATCAGTTCTTTTCTCTCAGAGCAGTGATTTGTACAGCTGCTATATCTTCTCTATTAAACTGTAGCTTCTTAGGGATTGTTTGGTTCGTTTTTGTAGCTTATCACACACACCCTTATATATCAGAGCTCTTCCACAGAAGAACATGTTTTGCATTTCACCCCTGCAGTCACCCACAGACACAGGCTGGATCCTACAGTGGACCCTCTGCTGAATGTTAAAGCAAACAATGTTTATTTCCTGGTAACTAATCACAGCAGACACTTTCAGGAGCCTACCTCCCATTGCTTGGCTCACACCTGACATGCGGGCTGTTGAGATGGGTCTCTGCAAGCTGAGGCATGATGGTCAGAGTCTCCGGGTGGGCACCACGCATAGGAGCCTTCTTCAAAGTCCAGCAGGCCACTTCCCCAACACGTGCACCCTGGGGAGTTGCCAGAGACCTATTACCTTCCAGGGTAACCCTCAACCAGTGGAGACAGAACTTCAGGGAAAGGGCTTCATTCTCTTGTTCTTTAGATGGGCCAATTTGGGAGACTGTCTAGATAGTTTTCAGATGTCCTGGCAGGACTGAGCCTCTGACCCTTATGACAGCAATGTCCGTCGTATACCTTTATACTGGATTTTTGTCCTTCCCTGCATCAGTCTCCCCTTTCCCTTACTCCTTCTTCCTGTGATCACCTCCAAAATGAACTATCTATAAATAAGTTCTTGTCATAGGCCCTGCTTCACAGGAACCTAAAATAAAAAACGTAGGTAATTTGGATTGTATCAAAATATAAAATATTTGTGCGCAAAAGGACTCTATCAACAGGGTGAAAAGAGAACCCATGGATTGGGAGAAAATATTTTCTAATCATGTATCTGATAAGGTGTTAATGTCCAGAATATATAAAAAACTCCTGTAGCTCAACAATAAAACCTAACAATGAAATTCAAAAAAAACAGGCAAAGGACTTCAATAGCCATTCCTTCAAAGAAGATACAGAAATTGCCAATAAGCACAAAGAAAAGATGAGTAACATCACTAGTCATTTGGGAAATGCAAATCAAAACCATAATGAGATACCACCTCCCACCCATTCGGATGGCTATTCTCAAACAATAGTGTCCAAACTATTAGTGTCAAACATAAGTGTCCATAAGGATGTAGGGGAATTGTCTCCGTGGAAAAAAGTACAACAGATCCTTAGAAAACAAAATACAGAATTCCCATATAATCCACCATTCCACTTTTGGTAATCTGTCCGAAAGGATGGAAAGAGAATCTCAAACAGACATTTGCACACCCGTTCCATAGCAACATTGTTCACAAAAGCCAAAAGATGGAAGCAACCCAAGTGTGTGTTGACAGATGAGAAAATAAACAAAATGGGGCTTTTCCATACAATGGAATATTATCTAACTTTTAAAGGAGAGAAATTCTGGTATGACATAAATGAAGCTTGAAGACATCATGCTAAGTGAAAAATGCCGGTTACAAAAGAACGAATACTGTATGATCCCACTTATATCATCACATATGATGGTACGTCATATACACGAAGTACTAGCATAGTCAAATTCATGGACACAAAAAGTAGAATGGTAGTTGCCTGGGGCAGGAGGGGTTGGTGGAGGAGGGAGTCATTGTTTAATGGGGACAGAGTGTCAGTTCTGGAGGATGAATAAAGTTTAGGAGATGGATGGCCATGATGGTTGCGCAGTGATGTGATGTGCTTAATGCTGTTGAACTGTCGGTAAACTTAGACATGATAAAACAAACAAACAAACAAACCTCCTTTGCTGCAAAAGTCTAGAGACAGAGAGTAGATCGTGGTTGCCTAAGGCTGGAAGGGGTTGGGGACCATGGGGAGTAAATGCTAATGGATAAAAAGGTCTTTTGGGCATGATGAAAATGGCATAAAATTCACTGTCTTCAAAACAATTCAAAATCCATTGAGTTGTTTACTTTAAATAGGTAATTTATATGGTATTTGAATTATCTCTCAATAAGGTTGATATACATAAAGCCATTTGACAATTCCTTTACTTAGGCAACTAATCCATGACCTTGGCTGTCCATGATGTTCTTTCTCATGATACTGAAAAATTCAATGTTTTTCTTCTCTTCCAGAAAAATTAATTACCCTCTGTCCCACTTCTTTCTCACCCTGCTGCCCAAAACTCACATATATTTATGTTTTTAAAAAGGCCTAATGAGTGCCTGTGATAAAGATCCTCTGGTACCCAAAAGACTGAGCTAATGTGGAAAAGCCAGGGACGCTGGCAACACGGGGGATATATTTAGACAGGTGTCACAGCAGACACAGTAAAAGCTGCTCATGAACTTTTCTCCTTTTGCTGCCAAGAGGGATAGAAAGTATCAGTCACAGGGCTGAGCTTTCACTTTGCAGAAAGGAAGAGAAAACAGGGAAGCGCTTCCCAGCAACCCAAGTTGTTGGGCGCGGTCAGCATAACAGCAGTGTTCTGGTTGCTTTTAGTTCCTCAAAAGATAAAATCCCATGTTTCACTGAAGAGCTCAAGTTTAGAAAGGGCAGTGTGGGTTCTAGCACAGCCCTGTTCCATGTCAAAGACAAAGCCAGACAGTAGTTCCAGTGGTAAGGACAGATTCTAATCATTGCAATAGGAATAGAGTCCAGCATGAATGGAACTCAATTTGGACTTGGGCAGAAGTGACTGAGTGTTTAAAAAAAGAAGAAGGGAGGGTTCGATTGGGGGCTCAGGAGAGTCAGGCAAGTGAAAATGGAAACCTTGAGTTTTCTAAGGCAGGCACTTTAAGTGGGGCTAGGGTCACCCCAGGAACGCAACCTTGAGCTGTTAGAGACTATGTTAGTGTTTTATTAAATTCTTTAAAGACCAAGGTTGAGATCTACTCAGGAAGAAGGGGCTCAGGGAAGCCTACCTAGACTTTGTTAGAGAGAATTTGTCATCTATCGCTTGCTAGCTGTGTGATCCTGGGTGTGTCACATGCCATCTCTGACCCCTAGTTTCTGAGATCCAAACTGAATGCTTCCAAGCCCAGTACCTTCCCCAGTAGCCCATCCCTACTATAGATACTTATTGTATCTATACTGAAAGGTAGGGGCACTTGGGTTTGAGATTCATTTTAGTACTTGTTAGCTATGTGATCTTGAAAAAGTCCTGTAGTCACTGAGTGTGTGTCCACACCCTTAAAATAATAACAAATGACCTTTACAAAGATTGGAACCCATGACTTCTGCTTCATTACATTTCCTTGAATATACCAAAAGTGTAGTAATCCTATTGGGACTGTCACTATTTTATGTGGTAAAGTGAACATTTAAAAATAACCCAATGACCTTCAGTAGAAGACTGGTTAAGTAAATGGCATATTCATACATTGAAACCCCTAAGAAAAATTTAAAAATACATCTTGATAATAGAATAAAGGGCAAAAATCATGAAGCTGCAGAAGAAAAACAAGTTACAGAACACAGCTGCTAATTAGGTCTCATTTTAATTTTTATTACAAAGCACATAAATAGCTGGGGTGGGGGTAAAAGGCAGAAAACTGTACTGGGACAACAATTGAAATTTTAAAAAGAAAAAATAAAAAGCACATAAATATTATATGAATATACACATGTACATGTTTATGTGTACAGAGATAAAAGCTTGGTGGGATACACACCAAACATGAATATACCTGTGTTGTAGGCTGCTGCGTGTTTGTTATATGTGTGTGGGGGTCTTGGGGAGTGAGGAATGATGAATTATGAAAGATTAGAATCGATCAGTGAGGGTATCACTTTCTCCTTTATAGAATAGGTAATTTGTGCCAGGCTCCTGTGCTAAGCATTTTATTTTTAGTAGCTCATAATTATCTAAATAACCTGAGAGGCAATGATGATGATGCTGAGAATGACAACTATTATAATTCCCATTTTACAGATGGAAAAATAAGGCACAGAGAGGTCAAATAACTTGCTCAGTATCACTACTGTAAAGTGCCAGAGCTGTGGTTCTAACTGTGGCACTGACTTCAAATTTTCCCCTTTAAACCAATATTTAGCTTCTTACCTGGTTGCCTTTGATATAAAAATATAAAATATATGCTTATTGCTAATACTTTTTTAATCCCAAGATGGCTCATCTCTCTTCATCACAAAGACACCACTCATCAATTTCTCCATTTTCCATTTAATATGGGGAAATATTTCCCACATACAAGGGTACCTAGGGAAAGGAAAGCCTGTCTGTATTATATGAACATGCATCAGTAAGAGCTGTTCTTACCAATGTGTACTTTAAAATCTTCAAACTATCCCTTTATTTTCCCTACCTTTATAAAGGCAACAAATTAAGTGAGGGGAAAATTCCAGCATCTATTAATATAAGTCCTGAGAATTAAAAACAAACAAACAAACAAACATGTTTGTTTATCGCCCCTGCCTCTAATCTGAGGATGAGTGGATGTCTGTGGCTATGTCCATAAACCAAAGAACTCATGACCTGAGAGTAAAAATGGGAATGGGAAAAGACAGAGTCATTTAATTGGAACACAATTTGCTAGTTTTCCAGCCTGCTCCAAATAGAAATAGTTTGGGGAAGCAATAGAAAAATGCCAATTCTGTCTCATGAACCTTTTTGGGCCAATCCAGCCTGCTGTCACAGCAGAGCATGGAGGTGGGGCTGAGTGATAGAGGGGGTAGAGGGAGGTGGGAGCATCAAGAATAACCACCACCCCAAACCCAGACCTGGTGTTTAGCAGTGACATCAAATGAACAAGGAAGTTCACATTATTGCCCCGGATGCCTTACTGCCTGGCTTCAACCTTTCTGAAATCCCATTTTGCCCACCTGTGAACTCACATCCTTCCTACTTCATCTCTCACAGGAAGCAATGGCAAAGTATCGATTGTTTGTTGAGTGCATTGAACATGAAATGAAGTGTTTATAAACAGAAGACACGATTAATGCCAAATAATACCCTGGGACAGTAACACAAGCAGACTGCTTTTCTTTGTCCCCTTTTCCTCTTTTGGGTCCATATGGACCTTGGCCTCCTGCTTGTCCTCCTGTCCTGGTCCCATTGCTTGTGAAGCTGCCCAGAGCCCATTTCATAGACGCATTCCTGTTCTGTGTTTCATCAGACGTGTTTACTGACATGTCGAAATGATGGAAACTAGTTTTGTTTCCAGGGGAAAATAGAGTTCCCTGTGGCTCAGGGGCAGAGACGGCCAGGCATTCACCAGACCCACATCCTCTTCCTCCTGAGCCTACAGCCCGGATGTGTCTCCCAGGCCGCTTGTGGCTAGATGTGGTAGATTTGTAAACCTCCAGCTCCCATCCTCCTCACTCTTTCTCCTTCCCCTGACTGGATGCTAAATAGGGTAGCAATCTGAGCAGCTATGTGTGGAAGGTAGCAGGGCCGTGAAGGGAGGGACCTACACACCTGTATCACCCAATGAAGGGGAGTAGCTCACCGATAAGGAACATCTATTATGGGTTTTGTATGGGCAAAAAAATAAATGTCTCTTGTATTTGAGGTATTTTGCATTCTGAGGTTTGTTTGCTACAGCACCTGTTTTCACCTAACAAATACAAATTTTCTGATACTAAAAAAAGAGACAGATGTGAAGAGGCCATGGCTAAAAATTTGGTCAGGCTGATGAAAAGGCTATAGTGTCAGCAAAACACCATGATTGTCCATGATAGCTGAGAAAACAGAGGCCCCAAGAGAATAACTGAAAGGCCAAGAAATTAGATCAAAAGAATTATATATATATATTGAACAATATATATTGAACTATATTGAACTATATAGCCCTGAACTATATATATTATATTGAACTATATGTAGTTCAACATAACCAAATAAGATTTTAAGAGTTTCCTAGAGTAATTCAAGAGTGGCAAAGACACTCTAAAATGCTTACATTGATGTTGAGTAAAGAGTTTGGAGACCTAAAAGGAAAATACTGAAGAGAGGATAAAGAAGGACAATAAAATGACGTCTGTGTGAACACTCTCAGAGACATGAGCCAGTGACAAATGCTCAGTGGTCTGGCTGGCAACAGGATTTTAGGTGCATGAAAACCTTACATTAAGTTTTATATGTTAGCTTTGTTATGATGTGACATAACTCTCTTCAACTAATGCAATGCATTTCCTCCTACTGGGACACTTAAGGAAATCAAGGAGGACATGCTGCCGGTCACATCCAGCCTACAGGAGAATAGGACAGATTGAAAATTAAGAATGACAGTATCTTTTCATCAAAAGCCAGCCATATGAAAAAGAGAAACAAAAACGATCTGAAGAATAAATGAAGAGGGGAAAAATGTAAGCCTCCAAGAATCTGGGGGGATAATGGGAGGGTGCTGGATTTTCTACTGCACATGAATATGTGGTGATGCAAAGTATTCTTTATTATTGACTCTGAACTTGAACTGCTTATGACCTAACCCAAGGGTTACCAGTTACATACTTGTGACAAGTTCATTTATTTATCTGGACCTTGTAAAAAGAAGATAATGTAGAACCTATCTTCTAGTGATGTTACAAGGAATAAATTAGTTAAATAATGTTAAGAGGAATAAATAGTGTTTGGCATATAGCAAACTTTCAACAGACTTTATTATTATTATTATTATTATTATTACTGTGTATTGTATGTGGAAGATAATGCAGTGAAGTCATGAATTGGTCAAAACTAAAGCTCTTAGAGTATGTAGTTTCATATGGTGATTTATGACATTTATGCACAACTAGTGTAAGTGAATGTAAAATTAGCTGTCAAAACAAAAGATGATTGCCCGAAGAAACATTGTTAAAATAAGATTATTTTCTACCAAAATGGCTAAAATTAAAAAGATTGCCCATTCTTGAATTTTAACTGGAATTCCCATATATTGCCAGCAAGAATACAAATGGGTACAACTGCTTTGGAAAACTGTTCAACATTAATATTGGATAAACACCAACCCAAGGCCCAGCAATTCCACTCCTAGATGTATGCTCAGCAGAAATACAGTAGTTGCTCACTGAAGATTCTTTAGAACGATGTTTTCCCCAGCATTTTCTTGATATCCTCAAACTGGACTCAGCCCCAATGTTCGTCAGGAATAGAATGGATAAAAAAATTCATATCATGGAGCACTACAGAGCAACAATAATAAAAAGTGAACTGCTACATACAAAAACATGAGCAAATCTCATGAAAATAATGTTGAGAGAAAAAAAAGCCAGACACAAAGAATTAGATACTACATGGTTTCTTTATAGACAATGAATATGCAGAGTTATAAATACATAATAAATATACGATGTTGAATACTGTATAATGAGATGGCTGTATATTGTTACATGTCCAGGTAGTAATGACCTTGGAGAGGCAGGGATAGTGATTGGGAGGAGGCATGAGCAAAATTTTTAGTAATATTCTAATTCTTTCCCTGGGAAGCGGTCACACAGGTATGTTTACTTTGACATAATTCTGTGAATTACACACTTATAATTTGTGCCCTGTTATACTTGAGTAAGAAGCTTTTTTAAAGGTAAAGATAGACTCAGTGTTAACCCCAACGAGGTCCAAGGCGGTACTTGCTCCGTGCTCCCAGGATCCCAAACTTTTAGTCTCTCTCATTGTTCAGAGATGAAACCATGGAAAAGACTCTGGCCTCACCACAAAATAACCTAAAGACAATGACATTTCTTAAAGGAATTAAGCAACTAAAGCCCATATTATGGTCAGTTCTCCACAAGCCAATAATTCCATTTAAAGCTCTTCCCAGACTAGGAAAAAAGAAAAGGCCTTTCATTTCCACTTACTATTTCCATTGTCTTACTATTTCCATTGCTCTGCACAGCAAGACTTGGCTTTTTTTTTTTTAAAAAAAATAGCTATTTTACAGTCAATGTTGAGATGCATTTGAACAAGTTTTTGCAACAAAAATGTGATTTTTGCATTTTTCTGTAGAAGATATTCAAGTTCAATCACCATTTTTTTCTACATTTGGTGATGCCATTTTGCCCCCCAAAATATTTCATCTTAAATTTGCTAATTAACTCACAACAAGAAGAAGTCTTATCTTCAACACTGCTTAGACTTATAATTTTTTATTGTGTATTTGCTTCTTTAATTTGTGTCTCACCCACGAGACGGTAAGCTTTGTGAGACTGAGATCAAATCTTTGTCGATTGATTTGTTACAATACATATGCAGTACCTAAGAGATATACTAATAAATAAATGACTTGATATTTTTATGACTTACTGATGTCAATATGTTTCCATCATTTTCAGAGGAGCAGTAGTAAATAAAATCTTATGCAGATCCATGATCCAACAAGTGTATAAAAGTGAAGCTAAGGTGCAAGGTTGTCCTCAGGTGTCTCCGTACAGCCCTAAGGGTCTGAGTGTGAAGGCCTGAGAACCAGGAGTACCAATGTCTGACGGCAGGAGGAGACGCATGTTCCTGCTGAAACGGAGAGCAAATTCACCATTCCTCCAACTCTTTGTTATTTGTAGGACCTCAACTGTTTGGATGGTGCCTATTCACATTTATCCTGTCTGCTGATCCAAATGCTAATCTCTTAAGAAATATGCCCACAGATAACACTCGGAAATAATGTTTTAACAGCTATCTAGGCATCCCTTAGCCCATCAGGTTAACACATAAAATTAACCATCACAGTGACATTTAAAAAGGCTTGAAAAAGTTGATGAAAGAAACCATGATTACAGCTAGAAAAAGAATGTTTCAGGCTGAGGAAACAAGTTCAAAAGCCCTGAGATAGAAGTGTTTGATGCTTTGGAAGAACAGGAAGGTGAGCATGGATAGGACAGAGTGAGTAGAGCATAGACTTATAGGAAGTAAGTTCAGAAAAGTAATAAGGGGTCACACCATTCACTGATACTTGGCCCAGTTGGAGCAGAAATAGATTCAAACAATTAGAACTCAGCAGTGGACATATCTAAGGCTATTTGCTTGGATCACTCATTAGAACATAGGAATGGATATTAGTTGATTAAAATAGTAAATAATAATTTAAAAAGAGATTTCTTTGCAAAAGCATTCATAAGCCAAGAAAACTTGATGGAGGGGGTATGTTTGAAATAGTTTATGACAACAGAAAATGATGGAGAACTTAGAAAATAAATGTGGGACTTTTGATTAGACCATCCTAGATAACCCCAGAGGTATCTCTATACAATAGAACTGAAATCTTGCTGTAAGGGTGTCTCAGGGAGTGTTCTATACTGTAAGTAACCAAAATGCAACTTATACTGGCTTAACTAATAATGGAGATGTACTGCCTTCCATAATTAAAGGGTTCAGAGTTGGTGAAGACCTCAGACTTGGTTTGATTCAGCCAACTCAGCCATGTCATCAAGGACCATCTTTCTGTCACTCTGCTCTGCCTTCCTAGGAATTGCTTTGGGGGTGAACACCTGTGGGAGGAAAGGAAGGGTAGGAGGTGGGTTAACAAAAGGAGGAGTGAAGCTGCTAAACAATCTCATCAGAAGCCACAACTCATCCCTTTGGAAAGCCCTGAGAATAGGCTACCCCTCATATGAGTTTCAGGTTGCAGTGAAGGTGCTGGGCTTTATATCCCAGTATTAATCAGTCATTGGATACAGGCCACCTTGGCAAGGGCGTGAGACTGTGGGTGAGGTGACCCTCAAAGGCATTCCCTGAAGGAGTCTGACATCAGAGGAGACTATCAACCACACTCTCAGTGATTGAGGTAATAAGTCCTTCATTCCTGAAGGGGAATCTGATGAACATGTGACAGTATTCACCACAAAGCTTCATGACAGATCCCAAAAGGGGACTGCCCAGCTGAGCCCAGTCAACCCACACATTCATGAGAGGCAACAATAAATGGTTGTTCTAAACAATCTAGGGTTGAGGGAGTTTGTTAAGCATTCATAGGTAACTAGATGAGAAATGGAATAAGGACTGGGTTTTGGAGCACCTCAACGCTAAGAGGACATGGAGAAAAGGAGGAGGCAATAGAAAGACAGGGAAGGAGTGCCCAGCACAGTTGGGGGGTAGAGCAAGTCCCTTGTGCCAGACTTGGTCCTGGAGACCCTGAAGTGATCCCTCAGCCTTCCCACACTCGGGTCTGGAGTACAGTAGGAAGTAGGATTGACCACTGCAGGCTGTTTTTCCAAGATCCTGACATTACTTGCTTTCCATTGGGATTACTTATGAAAAGCACTGATGGAAATTAGGAAGGAGGGAGAAAGAAAGAAACCAGGGACTTTCTCTCCTTTTCTCAGGGGGTGTCTCTGGTTGCAGCCATATCTCTTCCCTGGCTCTGGCTTTTGCCAGACAAATTCTCCTTAGTTCTAGCTTCACCTGGGAGCCCCCAGGCCCATGGGCATCCCCTTTCCTCCTTGTTCCCCCAGCCTAGGCTGGTACAGGGCTGCTGCTGTTGCCCATCTCTGGTTTCCTCACTCTCTCTTAATTTGCATTTTCATCTTTTTTGCCTCCTGTGTCATCAAGGCCCTGGATTAAATTCCCTCTAGTCAAACTATAAGAATAGTTTCTGTTTTCTTGATTAGATGCTGACTTGAGTTGGCCCTGAAAGCCAAGTGAAGAAAATGTAACCAGGAGGAAGGAGTAATTGACTGTGTTAAATGCTGCCCAGAGGTTAAGTAAGGTGAGGGCAGGGAATTGATTATTGGATTTAACAAAACTGAGGTCGTTGGTGACATGAGCAGAGCAGTTTCAATGGAGGGGCAGGCAAGTGAAAGGTCAATTAGGTTAAATCAGAGATGACCTCTGCAGCTGTGGTAGGGCCACTTCCTGCAAAGGATTAACATAGGGAAGACATAGGTAGTACAGATTTGGGGAAATAAGCACAGTATCCACTTGCACCAGGAGAAAGGTGGAAGACTGAGGTCACAGAGAGAACTTGTCTAGGTGGAAAGAGCCAGCGATCACAGCCAGAGCCTTCCAGTGAATTAACTCAAGGACTTAGGTTCATGGCAGAAATACACGCCAAAGAAGGAAGGTAACGTCATGTAAGGGAAATTGAGAAACTCTAGTTAAAGCACCAGAAAAACTCACCATCCCTTTAAGGAACAGTGACTTTCTGTTTTCCAGTTTGTTTTTGCAGTTGGACAAACCAATTAACAGTGTATTGTGGGTGAATTTATTGCAGGAATACATTTTTGAGTAGTGATTTCATTTGAGGGATGCTACCCCAAAGAGATAATCCCAAAATGAAAAATGTTTAGCCATAAAGATGAATCCTGATTTATTAATTATAATAGAGAAGGAGGAAACATCCTAGGTGTTTAGGGACATAGGAATATGTAGTTAAAACTATAGCATACCCACTCAGAAGACTAGTATGAAAACGATTAATCAGTCATTTACACAAAGAAAATACAGGCAAAGTAATGTTCAGGATTTAAAATGAAGGGTGCAGCATTTATATGCAGAATATAGTTACAACCAAGTCCTAGTGTGCCAACATTTAAGTAGCAGTGTGAGGAAGATGACACCCTAGGTAATCTTTCCATTTTTCTATGCTTTATTCATTGATTGTGTACAATTTTTTAATAGTAGAAAAATAAACTCTTTAAAAGGAAGACCATTCACATATAGGAAACAGAATTATTCCCTGTTGGAGAAATTCTCTCTTTAGTAACAGGCACAATAAAGATGGTTTCTCTTATTCTTAGGATAGACTATAGCATAGCTAATCAAACCTTAATCTAGGTTCCAATTTATTTGGTTGCTTGTGATTAACACAATATTTTAGTCTTGTGTCAAAGCTGCTTCCCTTGCAGTCTTTCTTATTCTGTTACTGAAGCATTTAATTCACATGTCATATCACAATGTTTCAGTGACAAAATTGCATACATACAGATGTCATGGCCAACTGTTGCAAGTTTCTGGGACCCTAATTATGTAGATGAAAGCTTGCATTACATACAAATGGATTGAAAACCTTCATGGAGAGAGGAATGGAAAAAATATGCTGTATTAAAAATATCTTTAACACAGTCCTTAGGAGAAAAAAAATGGGAGATAAAGTTTGAGATGACCTTATACCATTCAAATATATCACAAGTTCTTAGTCTCAGATTTGAAAGATCTGTCTACACATCTCCCTATCCAGAACCAACACCCTTTTCAAATGACTGCATTATTTCAAACCCTAAATGGATGCATAAATGTTATGCTTTCTTTATATTGTTGGGGAGTATATATATGCTAACAAAGATACGGGAGCTCTCACACACGAAGTTAAACCCAGAAGCATGTCAAATGTCAACCAGTATAGTGATTCCAATAGGCCACGACAACAAAGAAATATTTGGGATTCCATTGGAAATGAGGTGAATCCAACTCTCCTTAAGGTCAACCAAGAAGCACCAACCAACATTACCCTCTTGGCCTTGACCGTAACAACAAAACATTCCAGATATCCTTTTGCAGACAAGGAATTGAGGTTTAAACCTCAGTTTCTCTTACATTCCTCAGATTACTTTAAAAGATGAATAAACAGTGGGTATGTTGTCTTGGTAACCCAAGAGAGTTTTAATCAAGTATAGAAATGTTTTTTCCAAAATTTAGCATTCTTCCTTCCCTCAGGTCAGGCACTATATTTTTTTCTTACTCACAGTGGTTCAGATTTCTTTTCACTCATTTATAGATTAGTGATGAGCCTGATATATTCAAGTTTTAATAGCACCTTGGGTCAAAAACAGGGAATTCTATAGGGTAATGAATATGGCATGGTTTAAAAGCAGAAGCCTAGGGGTCAAAGTTCCTGGATTCAGGTCCAACTTTTACCACTTACAGGGTGACCTTAGGCAAGCCACAAACCTCTTTGACGCTCTCACCTTCATTAATAAAAGAAAGATAACAATAGTACCTCCCTGCAAGGAGTATCGTGCGACTAAATGAATTAATACGTGGGAGCCCGTAGAGAGCTGCCTGGTACCGTGTGTGTTAACACAGGGCTGGTTGCAGCTATTATCGGCAACCTTTGTGGCGGCTCCAGGAAATTCTTAGGAGATGATTATACCCACCCTTTTAGATAATATGGTGGGACTGATAATTAATCTCTCTGGTTCATTTAAGTGAACATCTGGTCAAGTTTTCATTCCAAACAATATCAGTTGGAATGACTCAGCCACACCATGACTAAATAAGGCAACCATTCTCTAATTCTACTGTATTGCTGACCAAAAAAATTTTTTACCCTTTGCTAAGAGCCAGGAACAATGTTAAGGCAGGGTGGAAATTCGTTTTGTTTTACAGACAAGGGAGGGTTTAAGCTAAATCCATAATTCCCACTATAAATATCTGGATAAAAAAATTTTTTAAAGCAGATACTTAGCACACCGTTCATATTCTCCAGGAATTTAGCCACCAGACCTTGGTTATTTGTGTGATCATTTCTCCCCCCTAGAGAGAATCTAACTAATTTACCAATGGTAGTCTTCCCCCAAGTTCCCTGCTGCTCTGCAAAATATAAACCTACTCGTCCACAAAACCTTGATACCCCATGGATTCTAAAAATAGCACAGTCCTCTTTACTCCGTAAGAATAATGGAGATAAAGATAACTTTGAGGGTGTCTCTTGTTCCACCACCACATTTTAGACAGGAGATAATCTAGGAGTGAAGCAGAAAAGTGACTTATTTAAGGTCATGGGATGAGTTTAGGGCAAAAGCGGGACCTAGTTTCTAAGATTAAGTCTTTTCACACTATTCCCATGCTTTCCCAAGCTCCACTGCCTGTAATTATGAAACAAACAAACAAACAAAAAAACCAAAAACATCAAACAAAACAAAACCAGGGTCTTGGCACGTTAACATCCAGAGAGATATCAGTGTCAATTTCCTTCTTCCATTGTCTATTTGCAAATTGAATCCAAAGTTATTTCCATCCTGACCATCTGGATACCATATGTAGCGTATTTGGCACTTTAACAGATAAACAAGTTGTGAGAGAGCCAAAAACATTTCAGTACGTGATCAACAATAAATTGTACGTAGGATGACTCTGTTGTGGAAGACTCGGGAAGAGCTGAATGTCCTGGGCTAATGTTTTATAGGCAATACTTCATTTACTGCTCACAAGAACCTTATGATGTAATGAATGATGATTCCACTCTTGAACAGATGAAAAAAATGGAGACTTCGCAAAGTTAACTCAATGGCCTAAAGTCCCAAAGGTGAAGAACATCAGAGTTGGGTCATTCATACACTTTGGTAATCTCACCCCCAAGCCTGTGTGTGAGCCTTTTCCTAACTGGGGGCCACCACAGCCATCCACAGATCGATCACTGTGTAGTTGTTCTGTGTCTGGCCTCCAGGTTCACATGAATGCATTCAAGGTCTGTTGACCTGATGCTGATTTTTCCAGTATCTTATTTTATTTACTTAACAAACACTTATATAATAGTTAGGTGCCAGACATTGTTCTACACAATCTATACATATATTGCGTATGTATTTATTTAAGCTTTACCACAACCCAGTGGGTTGGGTAAAATTAATATCCTCATTTCATAGATAAGGAACTCAGACATTTGTGTGACTTGCCCAAGGTCACACAGCTAGCAAATGACAGACTCTGCCATAAAAGTTACATCATTTATGATATTTATTTTTACTTCCTTCTTTTTTTAAAGAGCATATTTAAAAGAAAATTTAAAGAAGTATTTTTATAGAAGAAAGATAGGGTCATCTCAGATTTCTCATCTGTTTAAAGATTACAATTCAAGCCAATAAATTTGAAGATCTAATTGGCTTTATTAAGTGATTCATGAATCTGGTAGCATCCCATCTAGCACTTAGAAATACAAGCCAGTGAATTGTCCAAAATGGAAGATTCAAATAAGTAGGAAGAGGGTGGGACTAGGAAGTCAAAAGCGTGCATTAGTTCAGGCAATGACATCTCCCCTTAAGGGCAGGAAGGGGTTTTCTCAGGCAGATTGCCTCACTAGTGTCGGTCAGGACATTCCAGACTGGTTTAAAATTTCACTCCTGGGAGAGGCTGAAACTGCAGTTAGGTTAGATATTAAGTTTTGGCTGGAGATGTGGCTTAGCAAAAGTGACTCCATTTTTGCCTGTTTTTTTTTTTTTCTGTTTCTAACATCTCCCATACCATGGTAACCTTTGGAATGCTAACATTACAATCTGAAAATTACTGCTTTAGAATGTGCTTAAATAATTTTTTTCTTCCTCCGTTATTTCACATAATTGTTACCTGTTCTCAACCTGTAGGAATTGTGTTTCCACAAGCAATAACTTGCGGATGATGACTCAACCATTAAAAGCGGTTGTTATAAAGACTATGTAATAACATGGCAAGGCAGCTATACTGTCCTGAGCGGAAGAAAAAGGAACACCAAAATGTATGCATTGCATGACTATAGCTACATAAAAGTCTACATGCCTGTACTCTCTGAGTGACTGCATTGCAGAGGAGAATCATGGGTGATTATTTTTCTTTTTCAGATTTCATCTGAAGCTATCCTAGCATCTAAATTAAAAACACCCTAACAAAATACCAGAATAAAGAAATATTCCTGAGAAAGGAAAGGATGCATTCT
>CM052546.1:19972934-20006260 GCA_028533065.1 Trachops cirrhosus
GTAAGGAACAGAGCTGGAGAGAAACCCTCAGTGGAGGTACAGTTCCGTGGTTACTTTCTTCACCCCTCAGCATTTGGGGACTGTGCATGGGTGCCCACCATTCCTTTGCCCTAAATAAGCATTTCTGTTTCCCCGCTCCTTACCAAGCTCTTGTGATGAGCTGACAAACCACACCAAATCATACGCAGCTGTATCCTGGTCCTGTGTGACGCGAAGAGACGTGAAGCATCCAGTTAGTTAAGTTGTACCCCTCAGTTCTCTAACCTCTATCTAGAATTTTACCTTCCTCTCCTTAATTTAATTTTATTATTTTATTTTGTTTTATTTATTATTGAGGTATAACTGACATACACCTTATGTTTCAGCTGTACAACCTAATGATTCAATATTTGTATATATTGCGAATTGATCACCACAAGAAGTCTAGTAAACACCCATCACCATCCATAGCTATAGAATTGTTTCTTTTGATGAGAACTGTTAAGGTCTACAACCTTAGCAGCTTTCAAATTTGTAACACAGTATTATTAGCTATAGTTGCCGTGCTGTATATCACATCCCAGGACATATTTATTTTATGACTGGAAGTTTACACCCTTTGGCCCACTTCCCCCATTTCACCCACCCCCTACCCCTCCTTCTGGCAACCACCAGTCTGTTTTCTGTATGTATAGGCCTGTTTGTTTGTTTTGTAATTCCACCAATGAGTGAGATGCTCATTTCTGAATATTGCCGGGAAGCCCTTGCTTGGGGCCTGTGTAGTCTCCCAGCTTCTATTGTTAACATAAGAACAATAGTACTTTGTTACTGTGTTTACTGTCGATGGGAACAACACTATGAAAACAAGTCATTATCTCTAAGGACTTAAATTGTTGTTATTTAATTCCAAATTTCCCCTTTCAAGTCCTGTCTCTTCATTCAGTCAGCAGTGATGCAGCTCCACAGTAGCTGTAATATTGTCATAATTTCCATAGAAACCTTCTGTAAAGCTGCAAACACAGGATTACACCCTCCCTGCAGGCTGAGGCAGGAAGGCCAGATGGGCTCTGAAGGGGGAAAGGCCCTCAATGAGACATAAATCACTCGGTGCCGGGTGGAGGTGGGAGAATACAATGGGGGAGGGGGAGGGGAGGAAGCCACTTTAGGAGGAAGATTGGTTTGGCGCAGTCTTTGCCACAGGGTAAAATTCCCAGTTGCAACAGTCAGCAGTGCCGGCTCCTTTCCAAGGCCACTGTCTGGGCCGGTTACTTGCTTGGACCCTGGTGCTAATGAGGCTGGTTTGCTCACTGCATTGGTCATCAGCCACAGACAGACATAAGGTCCTGGTCAGCTGCCGAGTGTATGAAAATAGGGACAGAAAGTCACACGCAATGCCATCCCTGTGTGCCAGGCCGGACCCATGAGTACAGTAGTCCCCACCTCATCTGCAGTTTCAGTTGCCACAGTTGCAGTTCAGGTCGACCTTGGTCTGAAAGGATTAAGTGGGAAATTTCAGAAATCCACAGTTCCTCCTTTTTAGATTGTGCGCTATTCACAGTTGCATGATGAAACTCCCGCCATCTCGCTTCATCCTTCCTGGGAGGTGAATCACCCCTTGTCCCGTGTGTCCGCACTGAATGCACTACTCACTCCTTCGTCACTTGGTAGCAGTTTGGGTTATCAGATCAGTTATTAGGGAGAGTAAAAGACCATATTCACCTAACTTTTACTATGGTATATTGTTACAATTGTTCCATTTTATTTTTCGTTATTGTTTTTAATCTCTTACTGTGCCTATTATTTAAATTTTTTATCATTGACACTATTACAGATGTTCCCCACTGCCCCCACCCTTTGCCCACCTCCGCCCAGCCCCCACCCCTTCCCCTGGCCTTCACCACGCTATTGTCTGTGTCCGTGGGCTATGCGTATATGTTCTTTAGCTAATCCTTTCGCATTTTTTATCCAGTCTCCCTACCCCTTCCCTAATTTATAAATTAAACTTTATCATAGGTAAGTATATATAGGAGAAAAACATAGTATACCTAGGCTTCCACACTATCTATGTTTCAGGCATCCACTAGGGGACTTGGAATATAGTCCCGTGGATATGGGGGGACCTCTGTGTCTTCAGACCTTCACAGTGTCCCTGAGAGGAAGATACGACCATTCTCATTTTATAGAAGAGGTGCCTGGACTGGTGTCAGGCTTTGTCTGCCTCAGATCCCTGCTTCATCTTGAGAGTTCCCTGGGTTCTCAAAGTCAAGCGAGGTGCATCTTTCCGCTTTCTAGTACACCTCTGTTTGACATGTACCGCTCTGCAGTATAGATCCTTGTTTACCTCTTTCCCACTAGCCTGGGAGTCTTCTGAGGGCATTTCCCTTAGTACCTAACACAGTGGTTGACTTATAGTAGGTGTGCAATACATATTTTTGAATGAATAAAAGAATAAATAAGAAAGTTTTAGTAACTTATTCAAAATCAATCTTTTTCACAGTTGTATCCCTGGGTATTAGCATAGAATGGACCCTGAATGAATATTTGAGTGAAATAGTGAATGAATGAACATCGACTAGCTCATTACCCAGTGTATCAGGGAGTTGCGCCAAGCTTTTCTGACTTCAAGCACTGTGTTGCATTAGCTGATGGGAAAGATCATTGTCATGTCTAGCCAGCAATTCAAAGTGCATTGCTTCCTGATAGTGGCGTGGTGCTGTCTGCTTTGTGAAGTACATCTCATTATGTAACAGCGCCTGCACTTGTCTGAGGCTGCCCCCAGCCTGGTGGAAAGAACATTTGTCTGAAAGCCAGAACAAAAGTGAGAACTGGTTCTCTTACCCATTGTGTAAATTTGGTCACATCCCTTTATCTCGGCTTCTTCATCTTTAAAACAAAGATTTAGTTGAGTTGAATCTGAGGTATTGTAGGAGCATACCTTCTCTTTTAAAAAAAATCCAAAGTAGTCTTATGCATAACCCCAATAAAAGTGGAGTTGCTTTTATAGAGATCTTCCCCGCCTTTCCCTTCATGTGCCCCACTGCACCCTTGGTGGCCTCTGAGGAAGCTCAGTGGACAAGGTCCCTGGTAAACACAGTTTGGAATCCACTAGAATAGATTATATTTAGGGTCCCCTTGGTTCTAAAGTTCAAGAATCTAGAAATAAGGACATTGAGCCATGCAAATTATGCAGCCAGTCCTGGACTAATGGCATGTGCCACCTAGCCTTACAAGTGGGCGTCTCGATGGAGAGGAGTGCGCATGGCATTTGGGGTCATGATTTCTGATTTTGGAATCCAGAACCACCACTTTCCCAAAGGGTATTACCATTGAGCAAGCCAGTTCACTTCTCTGAGCCAGCTCCCTCACCTCTAATTTGGGGCAGGTATCCTTTTGCGATTGGGTTTTATGAGACTCCTAGTAACTATTATTTCCTAAGCCATTTGTTGGGAGACACAACGCACCCTGGGCTTTGAACATTCCTGCATGTTCTTGCTGGTTATTATCCCCAAATACAAGGCCATGACTCCTCTTTACCTGGATTATTTCTCATGGTTCTGTTTTCAGTGAGCAAGCTTGACAGACGAGGTAACATTTCTTGCAGATGGAGGGTCAGCTTACTTCAGCATACTTAGCATGGGGGGTAGAAATAGTGACCCCCCCTAAGCACCGTGTTCTCCTATAGCACAGCCCACTGTGTGCGCAGGCATCTCTGCTGGGCCCTTTGCCTCATCCCTGTGAGGCTTGGGAAGCGTGAGCAAGCAGTGGAAACAAACATGAAACTCTGGCTCCTGATTTTGTCTTGAGTAGTGAAGTCATTTGTCTCTGACCCAGGAGTCTCCTGTCTCCTGCCAGCATCTGTGAAATAGTAACAAGCTAACCTGTTAGGTTAGGAGTAGGATAAAATCTCAGACCCTACTCAGTTCTTGACATGATACATATTATATTACATTAAGTAAATGATCACAACAGCTACTTGAAGTAGGTATGTCTAGTAACCAGATTTCATAGATGACAAAACTAAGTTTCAACAAGGTTCAATAATGTGCCAGAGATCACACAGCTACTGTATGGGGGAACCAATTAAACTAATGTCTACCTTACACCAAAGGTTATACCCTTAACTATATTTCCTTTCTGAATCAAATGAAGTAATGGCTATGAAATCCCTTCCATATGTTATTATTAATGTAAATATAATTATATGTGATTCTTAAGAAATCGGTTCAGCACATGTGTATTGATTACCTGCTGTGGCCCTAGCCCCTGCCCCCACAGTGAATAAATTTGCCTATGTAAGCTTCAGTGGTAAACCTGGGTTTAGTCATTATCATGCTGCTTACTAGCTGGGTGACATTGGACACAATATTTAGCATCTTTGTATGAGTGCACATTCAGTCATAAAAACAGACACCATCCTAGGTACCCTATTTTGCCATGTATAATGCTCACTTTTTGCCCAAATTTTTTAGGGAAAAATAAGAACATGCATTGTACATGGGTATAATGATTACATACCATGGGTATAATAATGGGTGTGATAATCCAGTGTATAGTGAACATAAAAACGTGAGTATGCAGTATACATGGGAGCATGTTGTACATGGCAAAATACGGTACTTCAGGTAGAGGGTTTAATACAGAGAATTGAGTATACACCGAGAGAGCAAAATAAGGAACATAGAGGTAAATCTAGAGACATTAACGAGAGGAAGCAGCAACCGTCCAAGGCTGAGTGAACAGAGAGCGTGGTGCTAGAATGGAGGAGCCTAGAGGGGCTGCCCCGCAGGGTTGGTGCCCAGAGTTCTACCTGGCTGTTCCTGATGCTCTTGAGAAGGTGTGGCAAAACTGGGAGTGGAAGTGCCTGAAGAAGCTGGAGTCCAGAGACTACAGGAGGGATGCTGCAGGAACAGGGAAGCAGGAAGGAAGGTTCTCTCTTCTCCGTTTTCTGCCTTCTACTTGCAGATCTTAATAGGAAACTAGCCAGTTAAAGATACTGGGTCATGTAATTTGCAGAGTCCCGGCTGAGTAGAGGTTAGAGAGTGTAGAATGCAGAAGACGGGCTTGGAGCTGAAATAGTAGATAATAACAGGAACATTTGCTGTCCCCTGGTCCCATGCCTGTAATGTGGGGATGATGTCTATCTCATTATATTCTTTTGGAGAATTAAATGAAATAACCGCTCAGTTGCTTGACACTGATGGCAAGTTTCTAATAAATGGAAGCTTTTATTATTCTTATTATGCTAAGCTTGCTTTCTGTATAATCTGCTGCCTTTGCCTGTTTTCCAGTGGGACTTGGGTGTTAATGCTTGCTTCAGGGATTATCAGGCCATCTGGGAAGCTGGTTTTGCTAAACCCCATGTGGAGAACAGGCTTCAGAACTCTGCACTTGCCCTTGTGAGTCAAGCCGGGAACCCTCTCCTTAGAGATGTTTAATTAGCTGGCTGTCAGAATGATGCTGATAGATGAAATGCCTGTCTTAGATGGGGTCGGTGGTTGCTCTGATGTGGACTCTCAGTTTCTTTCATTTGTCATCCTGCTTCCTCTCTTTCCTCAAAGAAAGACCCCCTAGCCTTTCACTTTTCTCTCCTTTCATGTCCTCATCAGACAAGATAAAATGCCCTTCCCTGAGTCAGCAAGATTTGTGCTACCTAACAGCTGTTCAGTGCTCTGAAGCTTCACGCTGAAGCACCGGCTAAGAACATGCAGCCAACTGGAGTTTCAGCAGCACAGCCCACTAAGGATTTAGGTTGTGGAGCAGAAACAACCAGGGTTCAAATCCCCAATCAGTGTTTTAGAAGACCTTGGATAGGTAGCCTCTTTGAGCCTCAGTTTTCTCATTTATAAAATGAGCATAGTAATTGTATGTACATCGTAGGATTGTTGGAAAAGTAATAGAAGATAATCCCAGGAAAGCCCTAAATCCAGCATGCTTCACACTTCATAACCATGCAATATATAATAACTACTATTACTGCCTGTCAGCACTATGTTTTTTTTAATGAACTGAAAAACTCAGAGTTGAATTCATTTATTTATCCCACAAATGTTTATTGGTCACTCATTAGGTTCCAGATACTGTGCAAAGAATTGGCAAGCCAGAAATGAGCACAATGCAGACCTAACCCGGTGAAAATAGTATAGAGTTTCCACCGAGGTGCTAACAGTTTGGAAAGTGGGGGGTGGGGAGCTGGGGGTCGGCCACATTCACATACTCACAGTACAGTGTGATGGGTATTACAGTAGGATTACAAAGAGCCACAGGGGCTAAGAGGTAGATAAAGAGCTGAACCCAGACCTGAGGGACAGGAAGTCTTCCCAAGACCTCAGTGCACAGTTGAGCTGGGCTATCAGAATAGGTATGGTGACGAAAATGTGTGCTGCTGTGAGTGCGCACATGCGCAGTGGGGGGATTGGGTTTGTGGTGGCGATGGTGGCAGGTGGGTGCTTCCAGGCAGAGGATCTAAAACAGAAAGCATAGCGTGCCTAGGAACCTGAAGTCCTGTAGAGAATGAGGGCAAAAGTTGGGCGAAAGTCAAAGCTGGAGAGATCAGCCAGGGCCAGATTATGCAGAGCCTTGCAGAGCATTGCAGAGCCTTGCAGAGCCTTGCAGAGCCTTGTGGAGCCTTGCAGAGCATGTGCAGGCTCACCACCCCAGGAGCCCTCTTGCATTCTATTGGCTCTGTCTTTCTTTCCAAAGGTGCCATCTGCTCCTCAGACCCCAACTCTTAATGTATCATGAGATCTGTCTAACCGGTAATCAATTGTCTCCTTTTTCATGAAGACAAGCCTGATTGAGTTGAGGGTGGCGGTATGCCCAGACTGAAAATCTCCACTTTCCCACCTCCCTTACAGATAAAGTCTCGTGTGGCCGAGTGACCATGCTAACGGACACTGACGTATAAGGCCTGGAGGCACAACGAAAATAAAAATGCGGAGTGTGTGTCGAGATCTGTGAAGCCCCTCTAACAGACCGATAAATGTGAAGGGAATGTTAAAAGCTTTGGGAGATGTGTTACTTAGGCCGTGGATAACCCAGGATAAATCCTTTATTGAAAAACATTTTTATAAGAGCAACAATTAGAAAGAGCAAAAAAAATGGTAGGACACAGAGACGTGAATTCTGGTCCTAGCTCTCACACATCTAATTGTGATTCTGCGTGAACAATTAACTATCACATAATACAAGTCCCTGGGAAAATGGAAACAAAGCCTTTCATGCAGCGCTGTTATGAAGATGAAGTGAAATGTGGGATAATAGTCATGCTAGCTACTGTTCATTGGGTGTTTCCTGTATTCCAGGCACTGTTTTAAGCAACTTACATATATCTTTCCATGAAAACACAAACCATTGTTATAATCTATGGGTGCTGCCTTTTGATAAGTAAATGAAATGAGGAAGAGAGGTTAAATAACTTGCCCAAGGTCAGAAAGCCTCCGGTAGGAGGAGTCAGGGTTAGAATCCTTTTCAACTGACTCCAGAGCCAGAGTCTCATCCTGTGGTAGAGGTTTTGAAAAAACCGTGTTACACACAAAGGGAAGATTATTATCCTGTCCACACGTGCCTTGCATGGATGACTGAGAACTAGAATAAATAAAATATGCTAAACACTAACCCAGTATTGGGTGGTGTTTCATATTTCTATGAAGGCTCCTTCAAAATCTGATGTGGTTTCAGAATAAAGATTCCTTTGTAGGTAATCTTTTTTCCTTCTCTCTGCTTGCCTTTAACTTCTTTTTTAGCTGTCTTCTTTGAGTTCTGCAATTTCAGTAAAGATTTAGGCATATTTGTTTTTCCATTTCTGAATTCAACATACTTTTTGAATCTGGGGATTCACATCTTGCAACAATTCGGGGCGTGTCTTAGCCGTCATCACTGTGGTATTGCCTTTCTCCATCCCCTCTCCTTTCCTATCAGCAGTTCCCCTTAACTTAATGGTGAACCATCCGACTAATGTCCTGGTCTCTTCTCCTCTCTATTACATTTTCCATTTCTTTTATTCTTTGCCACAATTAGAGTTATTTGATCATATTTCCGCTCTAGTTCACAAATTCTCTCTTCATCAGTATTTAATCTGCTGTTTAACTGTGAAGTGTTTAATTTCATTGCCCATTTTTTCATTTCCAGAAGGTATATGCCCTTCCCCTTTTTTTAAATCTGCATTTTTCTGTTTTGATAGTGACTGTCTTATTCTGTTCTTATATTTAAACCTTACTTGTACTGCAAATTTTGTCAATTTAAACACACTGATTTTATTTTATCTCTGATTCTTTTATTATATGAAGTTTGGAGAGGACTTAGTATACTTATTGTGTCTGCTAAATCTTGCTCAGGAAAATTATTTTCTGATGTGTTTTGTAATGTCTAATTATGAGCTCATATTAGATAATGTGGTTTCTGAAAGACTCTAATGAGCCTGAGTCTAGAGTGTCTCTTGTGAGTGGTTTTACTTTTGCCAGCTACCCCAATGATATCTTTGATCATTTTTAATGTTGATATCTCACTTCAGGTGGTTTAAAATAAAATCGAAGACTATGTGGGGACCCTCCCATCACTAGAAACTCCGTGGAAACCCACCCTGCAATGCCCTATCAGGAGCATGGGCCAAGGCCAACGAGTTCCACACCATCACCCTTCAGTAAAAAGATTTTCTTACTTGATTTTCTTCACAGAAGGACCAACATTTATATGGGGGGGGTCTCTGTTTCATCCCTGCCTGCTTAGGGGGGACCACAGGGCCTCATTTGCTGTCCTCTCTGGAGATTTAAAACCCTAACCAAAATGAGCAAATTCCCATCACAGCCAAAGTTTCAGCTCTCCTGCTTGCTTCTGTTTTCAATGCCCTTGTTTTTCTCCCTAATTATGCATTTATCTATTTTGTGTTGGAAGAGCTAAGTTATCTAATCTACCATATTGCCCTGCTCATCACTCTGGATTATCAATTATTTTATAGTCATAAGTGGAGCCTGAATAACTAAAAGTTCAGGTTAATTTAAATAAAATCAGTTCTTTGTTGTTGTTGTTGTTGTTTTTGACTAGGTGATTAAAGGACTAATTGGCATTAGGGTTTAGTTTCCCATGCTAAAATTATAAATTAATTCATATTCTTTCTTTAATTTTAAGTTTCAAAATGAGGCTCATGACCATGTGTAGCTACAGGACTCAATTCCAGCTCTAGCTCTACAATTTACTTGCTATGTGAGCTTGGTCAAGAAACATGAAATCTTTGTGGCTCATTTCCCTTCCTGAATAAAGCACCACAGTAATAGTATCAACCTCGGCAGGTTGTTATGAGAATTAAATAATACACGCATAACTTTTGGAAAAGTTCCTGGGCAGATAGCACTTCACAATTTTACTCTTGTTTCTATTATTACTGTTATTATCTGCAGAAGCCTTATAATAATCACACATTCATTTCTGAGGGTGTGTTTATTGGCGCTACTTTGTATTCTTGCTCCTAACGCAAAAAATTAACTTCAGATTTTTTCACTATAGTTGCTCCCTCTAGTCTAAAACCTTGAAGAGTGTTTTCAAGCATTTGAGTCATCTTCCTCATTATGGTAACATGTTAAGACAATTCTTTACCTGGAGCTACTCCTATAGTTTCTAATTCCTTGGATCTTCCCCCCTTTTCTAAGGTATTTTTTACTCATTCTTTAACTTAACTTTATATTTATAAATAGCTTTGAGGCTATGCTTTTCTTGTTCTTTCAAGGCATTCTTTCCATTCTCTTGAATATTTTTCCATTTTGAGCAATTTGTTTTGTGATTTCAATCTTTCTGTCAAGTCTTTAGCAATGATAATTAAGTTGCGTCAATCTTAAGACAGGCCTTAAAAATCATGTACACACCAGCTTTTGTGTCTGGTATCCTCTTCAAAGCTCCTCTTGGCTTTCTTTTGAAATGGCATTATTTTCACTTTTTGTTTTGAGATGATTATAAGCTTATAGGAAGTTGCAAAAACAGTACATAGAGTTTTTTGAATGCTCGCTCAGCTTTCATTAATGGGCACATCTTATGTGACAATAGCACAATGTCAAAACCAGAAAGCTAACGCCGGTTTAACAATGTTCGCTAGATGGCAGGGCCTTACCCACCTTTCACCAATTTCTATATTCACTTGTGTGTGAGTGTGTGCGCGTATGTGTATTTCTATGAAATATCATCCCAGGCATGTATAACCACCATTACAACCCAAAAGCAGGCTTGTTTCCTCACGCTGAAGGAAGTCCCTCATGCTACCTTAGTCTTATCATTTTGAAATTACTGTACAAGTGGGATCATACAGTGTATTACTTTATGAAATTATTTTTGTTCATTAAACATAATCCCCTTAAGCTCCATCCTACTTTTCCATCTATCAATAGTTTGACCCTTCTTATTACTGAGCAATATTGCCTTGTGTACATGCACAAGACTAGTTATCCACTCACCTATTGAAGAACATTTAGGTAGTTTCCACCTGGACCTGTTACAAACGGAACTGCTATGAACACTCTTGTTTATGTTTTTTGTAGGAATGTGAGTTTTTATATCTTTGGGATAACTGCCCAAGAATGTAATTGCAACCTTGAACGGTTAGGGTGTGTCTAGTCTTACAGGAAACTGCCCGACTAATTCTTGGAGTGGCTCTACCAATTTAAATCCCAACCAGCAGTATATGAAGAAGTGGCATTTTTGATACAATTTCTCCTTTAAGAAACGTAAAATTTTAAAATTCAGATTTTAAAAAATAAAAGACTTTTCTGGTGATAAAAACATTCTGCACTTAGATGTGGTGATGTTTGTACAACTCGGTGAGTACACTAAACAACATTGAATTGGAATTTTATGGTATGTGGTTTCTATCTCAATGAAGACGGTAACCATAAATATAATAAGAAGGGATCTAATTTTATTACAAAAATCTTGGTTCTTCACTAAAAATTTCTAATATTTATTAGGAATTTAGATGGGGCAGGCATTACATATAATGCTTATCTTGATACATCTACTAATTAGCATGTCATTTAACCATTCTCAACTTCCTCATCCTTTTCCGTAAATGGGAATGTGTCGGAAAATTACCTTCCTTTGTGAGGATTGAATGGAATAATGCATATAAAGCATTTAGAATGATGCCTGCCCAGCATCATTATCCTTATTATTAAATTCATGAAAAGACATTTTCCTCTTAGTAGTTCAGAATTGCCTGGTAATAGTGTTACGAGAAAGTGAGCCACATGTATTATTAAAAGATGACAGACTTTGCCATTGTATTTATGGAGGACAAGAGAAGCAGCTGACATTGATCACCTGCTATGCACCAGACACTGTATTTATTATCCACCATTTTCCTCATGTAATCTAAAAAATTTTTCCATAACAGATATAGGGCCACTCCCATTATATGGAAGAAGAAACAAAATAAAAAAGGTTAAGAAAATTTCCCAGTTTCCTAAAGCAAGTATTTAATATAGCCAAGGATACAAAACCAGGTCTGTGTCCTAAGTTCTTGCTTTTGTACTTTCATGGATGAGAGGAATGGATACAAATTAAACTTTTCTTCAAGCACCGCAGCTAACCTAGGGCAGTGATTTCCAACTGGTGTGCTGCAAGAATTTTTTAAACATGCACTTCCTGACTATTTATTCAGGGGCACTGACCTCTTTTCCCTTAGGCTGTCAAATTTTTAAAAATGACAACAGCCAACACAACAATAGCTGTCCAATGTGAATGAGTCAAGATTATACCTATTTTTTGTCAGATTGGCAAAAAAATATTTTTTTGGTGTGCTGCAGAATTTTAGTAATTAGTTTATGTGTGCCATGAGATGAAAAACGTTCCAAATCACTGACTTAGGGTATCAAGATACTGCAACTTTTCTCTCTTCTTTATTCGGAAACTAAGATTTAGCATTTCTAAGGTTACCATATGTAAAATGTTTCAAAAATATTTTAAAAAGACATTGAAAGGTCCCTGTAGTAGTTCAGAAAGAGCCCCAAGGTTTACTCATCCTGAATTTCCAACTGTTTTAGAGCTTGAACTGCAAAGGCAGGGTTGCTAGTGGAAGTCCATTGCCAGACGTGTTCAGTAAGAAGCGAATGGATATATTCCAGAGATTAGAAGGCTGAATACCCCATGCTGAATTCAATTAAAAAACAAAACAAAAAGTAATTCCAAGCTAAGAAGAAAAGAAAATTGTTTGCGATAATGTGTCATCAAAACGATTTCTCAAGTTCATTCACCCGTGGATTAGTCTTTGTGCCCTTTTTCTTCTTCCAACCCCTTTCTTTTTGCAAACGGCCAAGTATAGTCATGGAAGCAAAGAAGCGACTCTGATGTCGGCCAAATTGTTGAGAAAAACAGGGGAAAGTTTTCTTTGTAGTGAGCCTCAAAGGTTATGCACCCTATTCCTCAGGTTTATGGAGGAACTTGGCTGCAGGTTTTTACTGGAAAGAAACACGAGGATTTGGAACTCCACTCGGAAAACGCAGGTCCTCCTGATTTCTGGATCCACACAGACAGAATCCCAGGGAGTGCCCTCACATTGATGTGAGGCAGGAGAAATTGGAAAGGAGCCCACGGATTGAGCCTCGTGTGTTGTCCCTTATTTTACTATGATCAGGAGAAACAAGGTCTGCTTCCCATATGACTAAAACCAAACCAAACCTAACAGTCTTGGTTGGGTTAGGAGGTTCTCTGAATCATGAGAAATGACCTCAAAACTGGGTAAAAAAAAAAAGAATGAAAAACAGCAGGCTGCAAGTCCCAGGAAGATGCTGCAGCGATCAGCTTCAGACACATTTCATTTCGCATTGTTATTAATGGCTAGGAAAGAGGCTATAAACCTATTATGGTAATTGCATCTGCAGATGAGGGTAAATAGGATGGTGCTATAGACTAGTGAGCAAGAGACATAGCACAGAGCAACCTTAGAGAGATTAGAAATACGGGCAGGAAATGAACAAATGAGATCAGCCTGGAAAAGTGGAAACGTGCATCTGGAGAAATACATGATTTGAAAAGCAGAGAGGTACTTAAAGGGGGGTCATGCTTGGAAACAGTGATGGCAAATAGGCCTTTGAGCGGGTATCAGTTCTGGAGATGTTTGTAACACGGTGGAAACAAACAGTACTAAGGCTTCATGTTCAAAGAGCGTTCTGACTGCATTTAATTTTTTTGTTTTTCAAACAGGGGCATTTCCACGATCTCATTTGATCATCAGCCCATGGAGAATACATAATTTGCAACAACTGGAAGCAAATAGTGTATTCTCCATTAAAGATGTGAGGAGAGATTAAGTAACTTAAGGTCAAACACACTGTTGACGATATAGACAAGGCTAAAACGTGGCTCTCTTGACTCTGTTCTTTTTCTCTTTTTGCAAAACCACCTTTGTAGAATGTCTTAGATCTCAGAATAATTAGTAATTGTTTCTGATTCAGCATTTACCCATCTCTTTCTGATATGGAACACAATTTTCTTTCATTTGAGACTTAGTATCACTGTAGGTTTGAGCAGGGCGGGAACCTACCTGTGCCTCTGCACCCACGCCCCTTACACCTGGGACAAAGTGAGGCAGCACGTCGTCGGGGCTGGTGGGTGGTCTCTGGCGTAGGAGTCAGAGCCCTACACTAACCCTGTCACTGTCTGCCAGGTCAGGGGTGGGAAACCCCAGGCCTTCTGTAATCTCACAAGCTTCAGCTGTGGTCTCATGGACTCGATCTGTTTGAAGATCTGAAAGAATAATGAAGCTAGAGCCAATAGACAATCAGAGATAGAAACCAAGACGGCTGAGCGAGGTGGAAGGACGGCGGGCGGGAGAGAGACAGGGATACCTGTAACACAGGGACTGAACAGCATTAGCATACGGCAAGCAGGCAGATTTACATTGTCAAGAATCACGCCTGCAAAATTTATATGAATCTCTCCTCTCCAGCAGTTGTTAGAAAGTTCCTACCTTAAACTTGACTTTTTTTTTCTTTTCCTGGGTAATGATGTAAAAGTGTCTGCACACCCTCATCGCCCCCTTTGTGTGGACAGCAGATAAAAATCAGGGCACCAGTCCTCTTTTTGGGTTCCGTCAAGATCATAATGGGCCCCTTTCTCTATGACCACCTGGGTGGGCTCCTGGCAGTCGTGTTTATACTGTGACTCCTCCATCTCTTCAACATAGGTGATTAGATTGTACGTTTCCAGTGGACCCCAGCAGAGCCAGTCACATTCTTTCCAACTGAGAACTGGAACCAAGAGACTCTCATTTTATTCTCTCTGTGATTAGAGCACAGAAATATGGAACAGCCAAATGTTTAGAGAAAAAATGTAGCCAATGTAAACAGAGTTGAGTGAATGACCTTGGGGCCTCAGATGGTAAAAGAGACCGGCTGACAGGTCCTGACTGCAGCCTGGCTGGATGCTTACACGTGAGCCTTTTCAATAAATACAGTCGCCCTTCTCCTCCTCCTCCTCTTCTTCTTCTCCTTCCTCCCCTTCTTCCTCTTCTCCTTCTTCTTCAGAATTGTTTTACTGAGCTTGTTATTTTTAACTTCTCAGAGAGGTGTTTTCACTAGTAGTCTCCCTAAATGATATCCTGTTAACATGCAAATGAGTCCCATCTGAACCTTTCTGCCACCGCGACCAACCCATTAGTGCTGCAGGATGCTGCTCTCCAGTAGGGTGTACATTTGGAGTTTGTTTATGAATGAAGGTGTGTGCATGCATGCAGGTCTGTAGGGTATATGTATGTTGATACGGATTCATCCAAGGCACTCAACACATCTCATGCCTGCCTTTGTTTATGTGCAGGGCGCCATGCCAGCACGGGGGAGACAGTAAGGAATAAACACAGTACCACCCCCAAGGACCCCGACGGCAATGGCCAGCCAAACATAATTATAACACAGTCTGTAAGTGCAGTGCTGGCAGTTGGCAGAGGCTCAAGGAAGCACAGGGCAGCTGGGGTGTGGTAAATAGGTGTCAGGGAAAGCGTTCTGGGGGAGATACTGCCTTGAGTTTCCCAGTTAAGTAGGGGAGTGATTGTTTAAGGTATGACATAGGCAAGCAGTGGGATGTGAGACAGGAACTCGTGGGTCTGAGGGTTACTGGACCAGAGGGTACAGTCAGGAGTGAGGGGAGATGAAGCCACAGACATGAGCAGAGGCCATGTATTGGGAGTTTGGTATCATATTAAGAATCTTAGGCCCTGGTTGTGTGGCTCAGTTGGTTGGAACGTCATCCCATATTCCAAGAGTTTGCGAGTTTGATTCTCGGTCAGGGCACATACCTCGCTGTGTGTTCGATCCCTGGGTGGGGTGTATATGGGAGGCAATAGATCAATGTTTCTCACACCAGTGTTTCTCTTTCTTTCCCTCTCTTCCTCTCACTCTAAAATCAGTAAATATATCTTTGGGTGAGGATTAAAAAAATAATCTTAGACTTTAGATTAGACTTTAGACTAGAGACCCAAATGAAAAGAAGGACCATTTTTCATTCCCTGGCTCCTTTGGGAATTTGCCTAGAGAAACTGTGACTAGACCCTCAGGCACACGTGTCTGCCATTCCTGCTTCCCCGAAAAGATAGAGAGCCAGAGGCTGAGGAGGCCCTGTGGCCCTGGAGCACTTGCTGCGGCTGAGTACAGGAAACAGAGGAAATAAAACAAAGGACATACAGCCAAAGTCCCTTCCTGGAGACGGATGGGAAACCTGGAAAATATAAACTGGGGTTGCAGCCTTGCACTGAAGGGTTGGCTTGCTATTTTGCGCCTCCATCCAAGAGTGAGCTGTTGTGCTCTGCAGTCTACAGGGAGAGATCTGAATCCAATCACACATGTTTCCATTCAGCCCAAGGGTGGAACGCACTGCACTTAACAGCAGATTCGGCAGCTCCAGTGCGTGTTCTCGAGCAGGCTTTCAACAGCTGGTTTGGGGGTGCCAGGATTCAATCTTGTAATTTAGGTCCTGTCGGGGGTGAAGTGGAGGGTGGGCTGGGGGGAGGTCGTTCCTTGGAGACAACTCACTGCTCTCTCAATTCTGAACAGGCACCAGACTGCTTCGGAAAAGAGCAACCCTCACCTTTGAGACACAGAGTCCCTATTCTTTAAGGCCTAAATAACTCAAGAGTCTCCAAATAGTCTGATGACATCAGATATTCAAATGAGGATAGCCAGGTAGGTGGCATCAGTACACAGAAGCCAACCCCGTGTAAAGGAGGCGAAAGCAGCAGGCATTATGTCTAATTGGAGAGACATGTTCTGTCCAAAAGGCAGCCAGTATTCATGTCCAGCTGATGGGCACCAATATGTGCCAGTGTGCCCAGAATTGCCAGGCTTCTAATTTTTAAAAGAATCTAAATTTGAGTACAAAATGTGTGCATTTCCAAATATTGGCTAAATAAAAATGTCACACCATGTAAATGTTCATTTAATATCAGCCTCACTGTTACAGGTTGGGTTTCCTGGAAGGCAGATTCTGAGAAGGAGAATCAGATGCAGGAAGTTTATTAGGGAGTGTCCCTGAAATCAACATTTGTGGAGGGGAGGGTGGGGATGGGGGAGGGCAGTGGAGGAGATGGAGAAGGGGAGGGGAGGGTTCAGCCCAGGGAGAAGCTGAGTTGCATTGTGGTCTTTAACAAAGGCACACGCTGACCTACAGCCCTAAAATTGGAATAACCCTTCTAGTTGTTGCTCTTCTGTGGCCAGGAGGCCAGGCCTTTATAAGCTCCTGTTACCAAATGACCAGACCAGGCTGCCCCTGCAGGGGTGGGTACCTTCGACAGGGCAGCTTCCTGAAAGGGCTGACCCCTGAGGGTTGAGAGCACCGGGGGGGGAATGAGTCCTTCAGTCTGGAACTGGCACTGGGAGGAGTTTTACATGTCCCCTGCCGACCCCTCCTTTCACTGCTCAGGTTAACTTTTTTTGTGTAAGTGCCCAGTGCAACAACCCCAGGATCTGGGGTCCCTCCTCTTTTGGGGGTTGAGGGCCTTTTTTCCCATCGCTGGTCTTAGGGCCACAGTAATCTTCACGATTGTCCTTTACTGACTATTCTAGATTCTCCTCATTCTTAGCTAACTCCTTTACTGATCCAGGTGATTTATTGGTGTTGGGACATGGGCCTGCCTCTCAGAGGGTTCAGAGCCCCTGTTCACCCTGCTCTTCTCAGGGTGCAGCTGATGTTCTTGTCGTTTACCAGCAACATAGGGTGAGGTTGCACCTAAAAAAAATTATGTGGATCTCAAGGGGGTCATACATACTTCTTCCTGCCCCTGTTGTGTAAGCAGCCCGGCCTCCCCCTGATCAGGGTTCTAAAAGGAGGCTGACTCACCTGGGCACAGAGGCCAAAGTGCCCCGTAGCACCGGAACTGATAGTTCAGTCGGACCCTTGCTGTGCCCCCTGGCAGAAGCACCCACTTTGGAGGAAAAGACTAAACAACCCAGAGTTGCAGTGATGTAAAGCACATACTTCCCAGTCATGTCCCTGGGAGTGAAGGCAAGAGGGGTCACACCTGCTGCTGCTTCTGCTTGGTTCTTGGGTCCATGTATTCTTCCTTTCTGGACACAGAACTAGATAGAGGACATGGGTATAAAGCTGATGCAGCCACCGACCAGCAGTGACCACGAATGCTGCAGATGCTCATGATATGTGAGAAATACACACGGACTACCGAGTCCTGTCGGGGAATAGGAACGGCATGGCCACTCTCTCTAGTGAAGAGTGCTCCGCCTTCCCACCCGAGCAGGCTTTTACTAGGTAGTATTGGGTAGGTGAACAGATACAGAATGTGGACTATCGTCTAGCAGGGAAGATGAAAACAGGTAGGTATTTTTCAAAGAGCTTAAAGGGGTCACACTGAGTTTTGGGGCTATTATCATCTAACAGATACAGGCCTAGTTTCATTTCCTGCCCGTGCCTACATATTCAAGAGCATCCTTAGCAAGCAAGTCTCACAGGATTTCGCATATTCTATGTCCCAGGTCTAATTTCCCCAGGGGTCCGCCGACTCTGGTCTGGACTGCACCGCCCCTGCTATTTCTGCAAGCCCGAGTCGGGCAGAGGAGACAAAGGCAGCCAGGAGACTTGGATTTCTCACATCCAGAACAAGGACTCAGGCTTTGTCAAAGCCGAGGGGGCAGGGGTGATGTCGATCACCCCTTCACTTCCACAGCCCCCTGAGTCTCTTCCCTGATGGCTTATTCCCACGTGATCGTGTCTGTCTTAGGTTCATTCTCTTCAGAGAATTGTTACCCATCATTGACTACCAACCAAGCAATGCGAGCCAAACATAGAGCAGGCAGCGCTCATGTTAGGGAAATAAGTTTTTTCTCCTTAGGCATCCTGGTTTTCAGAGGTTTCTCACTCAGCCTTAGCCATGGGGGGTTACGGCTCCTGAAACCAGGCAGGGCGGACCCCAACATAAAATGCCCAGTGCAGCTTGGAGGATGGTACTTTATTCTTGCAATGAATCGTCTTGGAATTCATGCTTCAGTTGTGGCTTCAGTAGGCCATTGTTCCACACTCGGGTGGCAGCTTCAGGGTGAGGTGGTCTTTGCTATAAGCAGTAGAGCCCAGTCACGTGGCCATTCCTGCATCCCATTCACTTTTAAACAGGCCTCCTGATCTGATTGGATGTTATGTGGGATCCCATTCCAGTGTATGTGCCCAGACTAGTGAATTTAATGGCAATAGAAAGGGGACTACCAGCCCTGATCCTTCAGGTTTTTAAGGGTGTCACTAATCTTTGCTATTTCTTTGGGATGCAGAATTTTTTTTAATTTACTATCTAGATTTAATATCTTTGGGTAGGAGTAGGGGGTCAGTTTTACGGCCTTCTACTTGGTCTTTCCTACTTGGTAACTGTTATTCCACAGGCTAAGAAACCAATGTGGAAGTTGTATTAATTGCCATATTTGTCTATTCTGATTAATCAATGAAAGTCTGTGAAAATGACCACTATGTGGATCTGTGAACCTATAAGGCCGAAAGTAAGCCAGATCTAGACCAGGGATCCATTTATCACCTGCTTCAACAGGCTTCCTCTCCACCCGAGGAGCTAGGAGGATGCTTCAAGTCTCTGAGTATGGGTGTCCACTGGGAACCTGTATCCACTGGTCCTCAAGACGTTTCATTAGTACCCTTTCCCAGTTGGTAGTGGCATTAGGATATGGCGCTAGGACCCCTTGAGGAAGGAGTAGAGGAATCATTATCATATACACTAGGCATAGCATTGCAGGCTCCTTCCTCCTGATGACCCAGCTTCCCCTTCAGTTAACTTTTGGCAAGCCTGAAACTAGGTCACATCCAGAAACCGGGCAAGGGGAATCAGCCTTCTGATCAGCAATCCTTGGTTCAGTCTGATTTCTACCATGTTTTAGTTTCTTATCACTGTTCTGACAAGTTACCCTACACCTACAGGCTTAAAATCATAGAGTTGTTCTCTCGCAGCTCTGGAAGTCAGAAGTCTGGAATGGGTTTTACAGGGCTAAAATCAAGGTGTCAGCGGGCCTACGATCCTCCTGGAAGCTCCGTGCCTTGCCTTTTTCATCTTCGAGAGGTGGGCCACGTTCCTAGGCTTGTGGCCACATCATTCTGATCTTTGCTTCCATCATCTCATCTCTTTCTCTCTCTGACCCTTTGCCTACCTCTTGCAAGGACCTTTGTGATTACACTGGGCCCACCTGGATAATCCTGCCTGTGGCTTTGAAATGAGTTGCCTTTAACACTTATGGAGAAGACCAGAGGCCATGAGAATCATTCTCTAGTACAGAAGCGAATTTGAAGCTCCATCTAGGGAGAAGGAGATTTGTGCGCCCTGATCACTCTAGTGTAAATTTGATTTTGGGGGTAGCCCATGGGAATACTACTTTGTGACTATCATCTTTTTTTTTGGCTTATGCATATCAAGGGTAGAATTGTTTGTCAGGGTATTTCTGTGTGTTTAATATGTAAATATCTAATAAAAAACCAGGTGAATCACCACTTTGATGTTCATTATGTGACACTGGAATTACATGACTAAGGTTTTCTTTGTTTGAATTGTAGATAAAATTATAGACCCAAATAACTGAATGGGCAGTTCTGAGATTGACTGTTCATTTATTCACACTAGAATTGCCTGTGTATTTCACAAAGGCCTGGTGTGTGGCTTTTGCCCCTTCAAATCTCTGATATTGGTTTGGGGACTGCTTTTTTCTCTACTTTCAAATCAGGACAAGGGGGAAGTGTTAACCCCCATATTAATATAGAAAAACAGAATTTGTTTAACAAATAGAAAATATTTTGAATAGTGAAGACTATGTATGTGGCTGTGCACTCATTTTAGGTATTTTGGTGATTCAAAGGGAGACAGAATATTCTTGACTTTCCCCTCTATTCAATTAAAGTTTCTACCCATTGATTCTACTCTATCCCAAGCATTATAGAAGAGGGAGGACTACAAAGACAAATAAGATATAGCCCCTATCATAAACTTCAGCAAATAATAGTCAGAACTTTAAAAATAATGGTAAGTCCTGAAACTAATATAAAATAATATTGAATGTCAAAATAAATAAATGTAAAATTTTATAAAAATATACAATGCAACAGTTTTATTAATCTTTTTTAAAAAAAGATTTTAGTTGTTTTTAGAGAGAGGGGGAGGGAGGGAGAAAGAGATGGTGAGATACATCAATGTGAGAGAGAAATATCACTCGGCTGCCTTTTGTATACACCCTGGCTGGGGACCAAACCTGCAACCCAGGCACGTGCTCTGACTGGGAATTGAACCTGCGGACTTTTGCTTTGCAGGATGATGCCCAACCAACTGAGCCACACTGGTCAGGGCAGTTTTATTAATCTTTTCAAATCACCAACCATAACTGGTATTTCACTTTGTATATCCTCTCTATTTCCTATTCATTTTTTCTTTAATTTGGTCTTATTTTATAAATAATAATAATAAATAGCATTAGTTTCCACTGAAAAAACTAACAGTCAGAATAGCTGCCACCTAATTAACTTACTTTGTGCTAAGCCCTTTGCATAAGTAATCTTATTTAATCTTCAACGCGTTCACTGTCCTTTACTCCCCATACACTGCACCCTCCCTTCTTTTCTGACCAGCTTAGATCCCATGCCTCATCCTCAATTCCCTTCTCAGCACTTATCCAGCAAAGCCCTTGTTAAACTGCACACACTCCCTACCCCATGTTCACACGTATGCAGCTCTGCGTGGCTGGAGGGATATGCACAGACTTGCCTGTGAGTCTTTCTTTAACGTCACGACCAGTAACTGAAGGGAATCCTTTGTGCGGCCAGATAATCACACCATGTTCTCCTAGTCCCTTTACTCTCCTGGAAAGTTATTTCATACCAACTCCTCTGCCCTCTAACCTCCAACACCTTCCCCCCCCAGACTGTCTTAGCTGATGACAGGGAAAACAGACACAATCGCAAGAGCACTTTCATGAATTCCCTCCATGAAGTTTGCCTAGCCTCTCGTCTCTGTGCCAATATCCTCTTCCCATGATTTACTGTGAAGGAACCATCCTCGCTCCTTGCTAAGGGGCAGGCCCTCTGTTTGAACACTAGATGTCACCTGTGTTGCCCATTCAAGAATGTTAGAGCATTTGTCCCCTGTCTCTCCTGAATCAGGACGTTTCCTCTGCTTACTGAATGAGCCCCTTTGGCATACAACCATGACATTATTTCTCCCCTATTAGATTCCACTTTGCTAGTTACTACTCCATTTCCCTGTCCCTGTTTACAGTACAATCCCTTGAAAGAGTTGCCTATCTTAGATGTCTCCAATTTTCACTTTGATTTTCATCCCTACAACTTCATTAAGACTGCTCTGGCCCACATACGCACATAGTAGGTACTCAGTAAATACCACTTGAATAGTTTCATATATGCTTACAAAAGAACACTGAGATATGGGTATTAAGATGCTCATTTTATAGGTGCTCTCATTCAGGTCCTCGGTGGCCTGGACAGTGTTTGCCTGCACTGATCAATTCTCAGTTCTCATCTTCCTTACCCTTTCAGCAACAATTAAGGAAGTGAACACATTCTCATCTTGGAAATAATTTTATTTCTGGATCTTCAGAACACAACACTTGCATGGTTCCCTCTCTCTCATTCACCACTCTCTCTCTCTGCTTCTGTTCCGGGTTGCTCATTTCCATTCGGGATGCTTCTCACCTCAGATTTCTTCTCTACCTACACTCATTTCCTTGGTCATCTCATCCAGTACTGTCACTTTAAATGCTGTCAACCCCCAAAGTTGTATTTCTCTCTCAGCTCTTCCCTGAGATTTCTTATCTCAAATATCTGCCTGCCTGCTTAACATTTCACTTGGATGTTAAATAGGAGTGCCCACAAATTCTGGACCTTCCTCCCCAATCCCATTCCTCCCTCAACTTTCCCTATCTCACCTTCATCTTTTGGCTGAGCCAGCAAATTGAGTATAATCCTTGATTCTTCCTTCTCTGATACCCCAGTGAAATTCTCAGCAAATACTGCTGGCTTTACCTTGAAATTTACCCAGTATCTAACCATATCTCACTGCTTCTACTGCTACCATTTGGTCTAAGCTGCCATCATCTCACCTTTCCTACTGTGACCCCTGTATACAGAATTCCAGCCTGTCCTCAAGACTCTGGAAAGACCTTCACTTTGCCATCTCTGCTTTATTTATCCCAAATGCACTTGCTATCATTTTAAAGACTATATATTTTAGTTTTTCACTCTTGATTTGTTCCTTCCCTAGAATGGAAGCCTCAAGAGGGTCGGGACTCTGTCAATTGTAATCAAATATTTGTATCGCTAATGCCTAGGTACCCATAGTATGTACTCAATAAATATTAGTTGAATGAATTCATACATCATCACAAAGCCCATATAAGGTAGGTAATAGATGCTCATTTTGAGATGATGAAACCCAGGCTCAGAAAGTCGTCTACTGAAGGTCATAGAAATAGGAAGTGTATGAATTGCAGGATGGACCAAGGTCCTTCTACTCCTAAGTCCAGGTCCTTAAACAGTATACCATTCTGGGTTCAAGTCCATAGTTTTCCCACTGAACTTATCAATTTTTAGTTTTAGAAATTCTTTCAATTACCACAAGGCTTTTGATTTTCTCATACATTTTGATGGCAGATCCTTTCAAAGCCATGGCTTAGAGTCAGTGCTCAAGTCCCAAACCTATTCCACCGAGCCATTCTTTGGCCCATGTGTCGCCTTGGAATCATGTGACAGTATCGTATTAGCAAAGTGATTCCTTACCATCTTGAATTTACCTGTTCTCAAATCTAGAATCAGGAAACTCTTAAGAGGCATAAGAGAAGCAAAACTATTCTTAAACAAGTATTCTAACCTTATATCCCTTAAATGCAGTTCTTAGTCTATTTATTTATTCTTTCTTCTGACAGAATTTAAAACATTCTTACATTCACTCACCCAAATAATTATTGAGCAATTTCTATGGGCAAGGCCCTATTTCATGCACTCAGGACATAGCAGTGAATAAAACAGACACATTCACTGCTCTCAAGGAGCTTACATTCAGTTAGTGATGGGAAGAACGACAGTATTCAATAATAAATTAATATGTCATGTGATGAAAAATACCACGAAGATAAATAAAACAGAAGGGGGCTAACAAGGGCATAAAGTCAACTCTGTGAGATCTGGGACATTATTATTATGATTCACCCTTGGAACACTAGTACCTAGAAAAATAATAGCATATTGTAAGCACAAGGTAAACACTGTGTGAAGTGGTGCAAATGAATGAAAAAATGATGGTGAAGAGGAGAGCCCACCTAGGAGGTTGCTGTAGCGGTCCCAGTAATAGCTGATGGCAACTAGGCACAGACAGCATCTTTGCAGATGGAAAGAAGAGGTTAGAGTCTGGATATATTTAAAAGGCAGAACCGATAGCGTTTCTTGACAGATTGGATAGGCAGTGCAAACTGGATTGGATTGAGGGAGAGAAGTCAAGTTTTGGATGATGCCAAAACTTTGGCCTGAGCCACTAGAATAACCTAGCCTTGACTGAATTGTGGAATTATAGGGGTGTGGTAGGCGTGGTGGCCAAATTAAGTTTCTCTGAGACTAAATTAAGTCTGTCTGTGTCTCCCTCCCTCTCTCATAGTTTCCTGAGATACCAAAAGCCAAGTACTGCTGTGTATCCAAGGCAAACCATTCAGAGTCATCCTTCTGTGGAAAACATCCATGCTGCTTCCACTCCCCCCTCTCTTGGCCAGACACAGAGGCATCTCGTGTTGATGGCGGCCTTTCTTTTCAGTCCTTGAATAAGACAGGCAAAGCCAAGGGAGGCCTTTTCCTTCAAACACACCTTAGACACTTGATTTTTATTTGAAAAAAGAGAAAGGTGATTGAAGTGGATGCAAGAGGGAAAAAAATTGTGTTTGTTTTACATTTCTGATGATGGCAACAGCTTGAATCGATTAGCTGGTTATTATGCATTCCTGTGCAAGGCTTGTCACAGCAGTTTGATCTGGAGAAACACATCTCAGGTCCTATTCTGCATGGCCTCTTGCAGGCAAACCTGACCTCAAAGAGTTTAACCAATCTTGTAATTTGAAACGACACACACACACACACACACACACACACACACACACACAAATCAAGTGACAAAAAATGTGGTATAAATCTCATTAGTAGAGTGTGTTCTGGGTTATAATGACTGTAACAGAGGACATACTTAGGATGCAGGACAGGCAAAGAAACCCAGGAAATAAAAATAAGAAAAGAAAAGAAAAGGTATTAGTATTTCTTTAGGATTGTAAATATCCCCTATATATTTTTTCTTTTTTTAAAGAATTTGCAAGATCCCCTCAAACAATTTAGGGGCAGTCAGATCTACGGGAAAGATTCAGAGAGACCTCTGCAGTGTCTCAAAATGTGTAGCTTAATTCTCTTTTACTCTGTTCTAAATATAATCCTGCTTATTTGCATGCCAATCCCCAGAATGCTTGTAATTTCACAACTCCTGGCTAGTGGTCTCACCACTTAAGCTTTAAGAACAAAGCAAAATGTTCAGGGCGTGCCTTTGGCTTCAGTCTTTTTCTACCGCACGCACCCCCTCCCCGTGCTTTGCAAAATTGCTCAGGGAGGTGACCTTTGTCTGGCATTCATCGCTCCAGTCAGAGTAACAGAAATGAAGTGGAAAGTGGTGTGGGCTTTTCCTGTGAAGACCGCATTCAGCCCAGTTACCCATGAATGAACCAGAGGCTTGGATTAACTTGACCAGGGAATGTTTCAGGGGGCCTTAGTCTCCCCCTTGATTTTGTGACCAGGCTAGTTCATTTCAGCTTTCTGGAAAGCCCAAGCTGAGTATTCTGTACTCTTTTGCCATAGATGCTTTTTATAGCATCTGCATTGCAAAGTAAGTCTTCAGTGTAATGAAAAGATGTCCTGAAATGTGCTTGGTGTTTTGCCTAACAGGACCATGAATTCACCATCTCCAACACAGACCTAGTTATGTTTGGTGACATCTAAAGAATTTCTATTCCGTAGGGCATTAGGATCCACAGTTGAAGAGTGGGGATAAGAGGAGACTTATCTTTAGAAGGTTTTATAATTTTTGCATAGCAAGCCGTTGTTGTTATTTAAATGGTATGATTGGTATTGTTTTTCAGGAGAGCTAGAAGCTCCCTAGCCAAGCACAGCCCTCAGCTCCCACTCACAGGGGCCCCTCCAAATTTGCCTCCTTTGGAAGTTTAATTTGAGCGGGCAGCTAAAGAACAATAAATTCCAGCACTGAAAGGGCATGTTTTTGCTTCTGATAGCATCTTGACTTTTGTTATCAGCCGTGTTGCCTAAAGTAAACTCGGGATGGTGAACAGCGCACATGGTTGACTCACGGAGCACACGGCTGCGCAGCAGTAACGTGCCGGGGCTCTGTGTTCCCCTACAGGTGTTTTCTACTTTTTACTCACCAAGCAACACCAACGCTCTTTCTTCGATCCTGAGAACCAGGCAGTGGAGTTCCGTTAAAGCATATTGCTTTGATAATATTTTTAAAATCCAGAATACGTTCGATGTTAGCTGACAAAGCCCCCCCCCCCGCCCCTTGCCCGCAGTCCTCCGAGAGTGGATGGCTTTACGCTTTTTGATGCCTAGCTCTTGGTCGCAGGATGACCGCAGGCCGGCCTGGCTGCACAGGGTCTGAGCAGTTTGTGGCTTTTTAAGGGTTTGCGCTAGCTGTGTACACACCCAGCGACCAGCAGAGGCGGTGCCCAGCCCTGGGCTGTAACAAAGGCGGAGGCTCCCCATCCAGCCTGAAACGGACAGCCGAGGAGGGAGGGTTCCGGGAGGGACATGTCACCTTTCTGAAATGAGCCTGGTATGGGAGAAACAGGAACAGGGGCTGGGGGTGGCCTTGGCGCTTTCCGGGGTTTGGCCCTCAAGGCCTGGGGGCGACTCCAGAGCTTCCCTTCCTGAACCGGGACTGCAGCATCCCCACCCGGAAAAGTCCCTCGCGCCCTCTGGTGGCCATGGAGCGGACTGGCTCCGCCGCACTCGCAAGTCACAAAAAAAAAAAAAAAAAAAAGCGGGTGGGGGGGCGGGAAGAAAAAGAAAAAGTGGGTGAGGCAGATGCAAAGAGGAAAATCAATAGGGATAAGAGCGAAGAGGGAGGAGTCGCAGACCAGCCATTCTTGTCTTACGGGGTCCCAGCTGGCACCGCAAAAGGGGGGAAAAAAAAAGCCCGGGCGTGAACGAGAGTGGAGGAGGGTGTGTGTGGCGGGGGGGTCGGGGGTGAAAGGGAGACCAGGGAGATTTACTATTGTCTCTGGCAGCCGCTGCGGGAGCCCGGGAGGGGGGCGGAGGCGAGGGGAGGCGGCGGCCAGCGCACCATTCGCTCCACCTGATCGGGCGCTGTGCGCTGAGGAAGGCGCGGGCAAGCCGGAGCCCAGAGAAGGAGGGAGGGACGCGGCTGCTCAGCCACCGCCGCCACCATGTCCTACCAAGGCAAGAAGAACATCCCGCGGATCACGGTGAGTGCGGGCGCCACCACCTCCCTCCCGCTCTTGCTGGGTCCCCATGCGCCGCGGGTGGGGCTGCTTGGATCCCTGGTCCGGTCCCCGGGGAGGCACAGGGACCCGAGTCTGAGGGGTGGAGAACGGCGGTCAGTCCAGCCGGCGCGGCGGGCGCCACTGAGACGCAGCGACCCTGGGGTTTGGGGAAAACAAAACAAAGAGAAAACCCAAACACTGGCGGGGAGACTTTAGCATTATTTAGTCTCCTTTCCTACCACCCGGTAGTTCCCGAAGAACCAGGCTCACGGCCCTCTCTAAACTGCCGCGCCTCCTGGGGTGTCGTTGTGTGCTGCCCCAGGCTAGGGATGCTTTTTGATTAAGCTTGCTTTTGGCGGGGCAGGGTGTGGAGAGATGACACCTTACCCTAGGGACACTTGGCAGCTCGACCGCGCCCCTCTCCCAGCTCCAGCTCCGTGGCTCTGTCCCCCTCGCGGCTAGGGTGATGGGGTGTCTGGACCTTCCGTCCTCACCCTGTCCCCTTCTTGCCTGCATTCACCTGATTCATATTTCAGTGCGTCATGTTTGGGACTGGACAGCTAATGTGGCTGTATCGGGAAAGACAACTTTTACGTTTTTTTGCCCTCGATGCATTTTACATTTTTCGTGTCTCGTCTCCTCCTCATCCCAAGAAAAGACTGAGCTTTTAGAGCAGATTTTAGTCTGCAGTTGCAGGCGCACGCTGTGTGCATGCCTTGTCCAAGTGCCATTGTGTGCGAGATGGAGCCGCTCAGGGCCTGCCGGTGTGAGATGCGCTGGACGAGTACCTCGGTGGGGTGGGGAGGGGACGTGCCTTTATCAGGTATGGAAGCCACCGGTTACACCAGCGCCCAGCAAGATGCTGTCGCAGCAGAATACAGCGCCCTGGGCTGAGATTTCTCCAGAATGTCCTGAAATGATGCCCCCAAATGGAAGGGACATACTACAGGCTGGAATGGACATTAAAAGAAAAAAAAGCAAAACAACAAAAAATACCCTGGCATTTGTTAGTTTAGCACCAAGCAGTTCAGTTGTGCTTTGTCTGCAGCGAAGGAGGTGTGTGTGCAGTGTGTGGTGTGTAGTAGGGGAATGGGTGGCTACTCCATCTTTGCCAGGCGAACAAAGGAAGTGATCCGCTGGCCCCTGGGAGGCTCTGCAGCTGCCCTAGGGCAGAACCGTACCTGCTACTGTGGTTATTTGCCCCCAATTCATTAGACTTGGCTGTGGGCATGAGTCTGTTTGCACTTGTTTGGCTATGCTTGCAACACCCTGTGCATTCGACACGCAGGACCTTCCCCTCTATAGGCAGGAGGAAGCTGTTCTCGCCTCTGGTGCACTTTGTCAAGTGCTTTCTTTTTGTCGCAGCACCCTACCTTTCTCTTGCACCTGAGCTTCATTCCACACACGGGTGCCCCACCCCCACCTGCTATTTTTCTGGTCCCAGGGAAGAAACACTTCCCCCTGGGGGGAAAGTTGGGATGGGTAGGGATCCTTCTGACAGGTAGAGGCCATAGGTTTAAACCCATTCTCCTTTACCAATCATTACCTGCTATCATGGACTTTCCATTATTAAAGAAACATTGTAGGTCTTTAACAAGGCACAGTTATTTGCCAATTGTCTCAGCAAAGAGCTGTGGAAGCTATCATAAGTGGGAAAAAAGCTGATTAGGATAAAGGCTCAATTTTTATACTCATCTCCCTAACTCGGAGAGGTGAACCCTGTCTCTCAGGCTATTACATGCAGGAGGTGGGCTGCATATATGCCACTTGTGTTACATCCAGGATGCCTTTGCCAATTCTCCCATTTGGGATAAGCAGAGAACAGATTATTTTTTCTTCCTAGTCTGAAGATTGCAATGGCTCTTCTAATGGGATTTAGCCTGTGACAGGGCGTTGAGGGCCACACCCATTCTTCTAGGTATCACTTAAGCCACCTTTAGGGAAAGATACAGAGATTTGGCTCTGATAACTTACTTGCCTTAAAAGGCACCATATATGTGGCTGTCCCCTAATACCAGAGCCATGTGTGCAAGAGGTTCCCTTTTGTTCCTGTTTGGATCCTCTTCCCTGGGGTGCATCCTTCATTTTCAGGGCGGCTTCCATTCTCTCTCTCTGCATGCGGGGCGTGGTGCTGCATAACAGCCTCTGCCTGAAGCTGGGGCTGCGTCTCCAGCAGCTGTGACAGGAATGTACAGTGGTTGTGAATTTCTTCAAGACAGGCTGCCTGATGTTCATTGTTGAAGGAGGGGTGAGGGAGAAGAAGGATAGGACTGGGTGGGGGAGGAATGCTGGTCTTCGGGAGCAAGAAATCCATTTGTAGTGGTTTTTTTTTTTTCATGCTTTGTGTTTGTATTTCCACAAACAAGGGTTCCGTTTCAGAATAAAATACTTTGGTACTTTTGTATGTCCAGAGATGCTCATGGTTATCCACATGCTGCAAGGGTTATGTTATCTTCCTAGATAACACAAACATATGGACATGGATAGAAATTGATTAAAAATTTAAGTGTTCTTAAAAATTTAAGAATACCCCCTACTGTCAATTCTAGTACAGTTTTCATGGTAAGATTGTAGAATTTGAATTAAGTTTACTATCCTCTCCCTATTTCTTCTGGTGAAGGCTGCCCCACCCAGGAGCTAAAATGTCGCTGTAGTCCAGGGACCCATGGGGGCAGCCTTTCTTGACCCTTGTACCCCTTACCTTTCCAGGCACCACCCTCTGCCACAGTTTGGGGGGCCACTGTAAGGTTTTGTTTGTTGTCTTTCCTTCCACCTATTTGTGCTGCCTTCCTGAGATTAAAGCCTTCTCACTACCCTGTGTGTATTGGTTTCTCTGGCTGGTAGAACTGGCTGAGGTTTTCCTTGTATCTCAGGCCTCAGATGTCACTGTGCCTTCTTAGGTCATCTACTTGCATGACCTGAACCGTCTACCTCAATACTAGTCCTTGCTTCTAAATGTCAGAGACTGGCACTTTGGAGGTGGTCCAGGAAATCAGAACAGGGACCTTGTATTGTCATTCACCTCTGTCTCCACTCCAGAGCACAGTGCCTAGTACCGAGATACCTAATGGTGCCCTTGTAAATTGATAAATGAATTTAAAAGTGTTCCTAATAAGAATAGCTCACACCCATTAAGTGTTTATTACATGCACGGTCTCATTGCATCCTTGAATCAACACTGAGATTATACTGTAATTATCCTAGTTTACAAACCAAAAACAAAAAAAAAAAATGAAAGTCAAATGCATTTGCCCCAGGTCAGAGCTATAATGTTAGAGGCAGGACACAAACCTACACACCCAGTGGAAACCAAAGTTCCTGTCTCCGACTCCGCCATCACCATGTCTTAGGGCTGGTTGGGCAGGTGGTTTAGGAGGAAGACTCAGTCTCTACTCCTGGTAGGACCTGGGAAGCCACTGTCAGCTAGTTCTGTAACGTGGTCCTTCTTACCTATTCCATTCAGTGAATATAAATACAAGTTTTAGGAATGGTGGCTACCACATCAATGCTACAGGTAGGAAGTTTGGATAATTACAGTCACTGTTTTCCTCTGATGGAAGCTACAACTTGAAGCTGACCACAGGAATGGGTAGGGACCTAACACTTAGGTTCCAGTGCTTTATTTGTGTTCTATTATTAGAGTCCTCATTCCGCATTTAAGGAAATTGAAGCACAGATAGGTGAAATCAGTTATCTCTTGCTACCCAGTGAGAATTTGGGGGTAATGCTGGAGACGAAACCCAGGTCTTGTCTGACTTCCCAGCCTCCACTGCGCTGGTACAGCCACTGCCTCCCAGAGGCGCGAGCAGAGGAGGTTTTGAAAGGTGTGGGTTAAGAGCTCCTGAATTCCCTCCAGGAGACCAATCACAGAGAACTGGCTTTTTGCAAATACTAATTAGTTTTCTGTAGATACTGCTTGACAGATAGCGCATTTCTGCTGCCTTGGAGGTTGTGCTATTTGTGTGGGATGTTTGGGAACTGCCGGAAGACATCCTCAGTCTGGATTAGGACCAGGAGAGTTTGGTCTGGGACATATAGACAGAGGGTGGGGTGTGATTGTGAGCGTTGTGAGCCACGGGGATTTTTTTTGGAGGGGAAGTGAGGGGGGCTTATGAACTCGGGGAACACCCAGACCTCTGCAACACTTGAGCAGGGGCAAGTGCAGCACCCCCACCCCTCGATCTCGCCATCCTCTTGCTTCGGCAGGTATCTCTTCGCATTGGGGAGGACGTGGAGGTCTAGAGCTTGGGAGACGTAGTAAGAGAAGTCACCCCAAGCCAGCTCTATCCATAAGGCATCTTGGAAGGGAAATTCCAGCGTAAAAGACAGAGAAAAACTATCAAAGACATAGGGATGGAAAGCATCTTAGATACCTGATCGTGGAAATCACAGCCCAGGCCCTGCCTGGGGTGCTTTTTTGTTACTTTATATTTTGGGCAGGTATATGTTGATTCTCAGCCAGGTTATCCCTCTTTCCCAAATGGCAGCAAAACACCTCAGGTGAATAAAGAGCTATTAGTAACTGATAGAGCCAGCTGGGTGCTTGGGGGGAATTCTGGAGAAATCGATTTCCTGAGGGAATTCAAGTCTCTGTGGTAGAACTGCCAGTTTATAAATAAAAATCTGTCCTGCTTATCTCCCTGGGCTGTTGAAAGGTTCACACGAGGGAGTGAGCCTGAAAGTGGTCTGTGAACCCCGGATGCATTCAAGAGAGTAAACAGTGATTTATTTATAAACTCTCAACCTCTTTGGAATGTGGACATTAATAAAAGAAGACTTGACAAAGGTCTGGAGTAGAAAGAGACCACTTAGGAAACATTTTTTAAATATGAGTTGCAGAAACAAATAAAAAGCACAATGTTATATAAAAACCATTATTTTCCTGCTTTAGTTATGTTGCAATGTTCCTCAGAATTATGCCTGTCAATCATTTGTGACAATCTAATAGGGGCCACTAGACGTAAACAAAGGACACTTTTCTTAGTTGAACCATATTGTTTTCGGTTCTAATCAGCTTGTGGCCCAGAGGGACTCAGGTTATAAACACCCTCTCTAGCTATTTCTTTACAACTCCCTGTTCGGTGGCTTTTGCTCTGCCCTTTCTCCTGAGATGGAAAAAGGAAAATAAAGTTGAATTTGTAAAAGAACAAAAAATCTCCTCAGACCCTACCAGGCCCTCTGTCCTCTATGCCATGACATATCTCATAGGACCGTTTATGTCTGCTATCACATTTGAAAAATCACAAAATGTTTGCAGTCATAGGGCAGTCTCGCTGGGATGTAAATGTGCGTCTCTTTGATTAAATCAGTGCTTCATTAAGGGACTGGACATTTGAATATGTCATCACCTCTGGAGATGGATGTTAATAGGAAGCCGGGACTGCTCCTGGTGGCTTCCCCCTCACAGCGATGCCCCACGGCCCCTTCCCTCCCACTTTCTGTGGGCTGGAGGGAAACAGATGAGAGAGAGCCTGCACAACCCAGACAAACAGGCTCCTCTGCTCTCAGACTCTTCTGCTGTGAAATCCCTCTCTCATCAAACTCAGTATGTGTCTATTTCAATATATGAAATAGACCAAAAAAGTGGTTTGGTGGAACAGCATGAGCCCCTCTACTCGACCTCTGCTTTTGGCCCTAGTCGAAGCTGTAGGGAACTCAGCGATTAGAAAGATGGGACTAAGAATAGTGGAGTTATTATTGATAGGTACCATTCATTTAGTGTGTTAGCACATAATAAGTGGATTATCTAATTTAACTCACAACAACTGCTGTAGCTACAATTATTAACCATCATGTTGTGGTCTGGATAGAGGCTCAGAGAAATTAAGTAACTTGACTCAAGACACAGCTGAAAAATTAAGATCTGGGGATCGATCCCTCCAGAGGTGAGTTAGTTTCACAGGCAGGAAAGCAGTAATTCCATATCACAGGTGACTCTCCCCACTTCCCATCACCTCCCACTGTCCACACCTGTTAGCTCACAAATGTGTTCACAGGATAGAAGGAACAGGGATGGTGTGGCCAAACCTATCACATCACCATTGGAACAACAACCGAGTGCACGTCTTCCTGACAGTGGTTCATGCATAGCTCTGCCAGCTGTCTGAGCTAGCTCCTGGCTTTTGCCCAGGAGCACGTACGAGTGGAAAAGGATGGAAAAGCAGATGCTGTTTTTCTGCCTTGCCTAACTGCAGATCTGGGCCCACGGCCCCTTTTCACTCTGTGTCCCTGTCGTCTTCCCGGACGTAGGAGGAGCCAGGCTCCATGTTTCCATTCAGCCAGGCAGAGAAACCCAGGACACACCCAGCACTCTACGCCAGATGCGGGGGCGGGGGGGGGGGG
>CM052546.1:20006360-20142450 GCA_028533065.1 Trachops cirrhosus
CACATTTCTTATGGCTTCATCAATCTTTTTCCCTCCATGGGAGCACTGGACAGTGATATTTGAAGGATAGGATGAGATTTTATTTTAAGAGAGGAGCCCTCTTTTTTTAACTCAGATTTCTCTTTTATTAAAATTTACTTATTGATTTTAGAGATAGAGGAAGAGAGAGGGGGAGAGAGACCGAGGGAAAGAAAAGAAAAGAAAAGAAAAGAAAAGAAAAGAAAAGAAAGAAAGAAAGAAAGAAAGAAAGAAAGAAAGAAAGAAAGAAAGAAAGAAAGAAAAGAAGGAAGGAAGGAAGGAAGGAAGGAAGGAAGGAAGGAAAGAAAGAGAAAGAAAGAAAGAAAGAAAGAAAGAAAGAAAGAAAGAAAGAAAGAAAGAAAGAAAGAAAGAAGAAAGAGGAAGGAAGGAAGGAAGGAAGGAAGGAAGGAAGGAAGGAAGGAAGGAAGGAAGGAAGGATTTGTTGTTCGACTTATTTATGCTTCATTGGTTTATTCTTGCATGTGCCCTGACTGGGGATTGAATCCTCAATCTTGGCATATTGGGGTGTTGCTCTAACCAACTGAGCCACCCGGCCAAGGCCAAGGAGCCCTCTTGTTTTAGGATGCAGGGGAAGAGAGAGAGCCCTGGATGGAGTGTCAGCACATTGTGGTTCAGGCCTGCCCTTGCCTCTAATTTATGTGTGACTTTGGGCAAACCCTTATTATCCTTCTCAGATTCTCCACCAGTCAAATGAGGGCACTGAACTGGATGATCCCTACAGTCCTTGCTAGTGCAAATGACCCCGTGAGCCTTTATTGTGTCTTCTATTTTCTCATGAGATCATGGTCAGCCCCTTGTCTCTTAGTTCCAGATTCACAGGGAGGAGGTCTAAGCCCTCCCCTGCCCCCCCACACCCCCATGAGGGAAGGGAGAGCAGTGAGAGAATGGATGAGAGCAACGGTTGTTGGCTTCGACTCAGCGGGACCAGCCAACATCTGTGTTGTATATAAGGGTCTTCAGTTGCTTTTTACCCTTAGAATCCCAGTCTTTTTCTCATTTAGACAGTGGACTTGGTTAATAGACTCTGTGCAGGAGAGAAATGGAATAATGATGATGGAGAGTGTTAGTGTTCATTTCCTTAGCAGAGTGTTAGTATTAATTTAAATAAGTATTATTATTATATTATTATTACTTTTAATTCTCACCTGAAGATATGTTTTACTGATTGTAGAGAGAGAGGAAGGGTGAGAGGGAGGAAGAGAGAGAGAAACATTGAACACACCCTGACCAGGGACAGAACACGCAACCTTTTGGTGTACGGGATGATGCTCCAACCATGTGAGCCACCAGGCCAGGGCTAAATGAGTGTTATGAAAGTGATACCATGATCCATTTGCTGGCACGTGCAGTCTCTCTTTTGGATAAGGCTACCATTGATAGAGCACAAAGGCGACAATTGCCCCAAATCTAGACCGGTCAAACAAATAGGCAGACAAACAGAAAGCATCTCCTAGTCTGCCTATACTCACCAAGCTCTATTCACTTGCTCTTGCCAATATTTTAAATGCGATGGCTGACATCTAATAGACATAACCCACCCCAAAGGTCAAGTAATGCCATGGATGCTCCATGAGGTAGGGATAGTTTTTGTTCTGTTACTGCTGAATCTCCAGTAGTCTTTGGCTGGCACCTATCAAGCCCTCTATAAGTATTTGTTGAATGAATGGACATAAAACACTTTGCAAAAATAATTTCATGGGAGAAGATGATTAGAACATGCATGTGCTTTTGCTTGTACACCATCCTCCCTTTTGCTGACAACTTTCTAGAATATTAGGTTTTAAAAGGTAAGGCCCAGCTCTAAGAAACTGCCAGAGGATCAGTGGGCCGAGAGGCACATGACAGCCCTTTAGCAGGAAAAGCAGAAAAACCAGGACCCGACCTGGGCAGATGTGCCGGGGAGGCCATCCATCATTGGTACTTGTTTCCTCTGGCCTCCAACCATGCCTGTCCTTCTTCCAATTCTGCATCTGGCCTCATTCTCAGCCTGTTTCAGGGGCCTACCTGGGTGCTTCTTGCTTGCAAGCAGAACCATCATTTCTCTTACTGAATTAATAGAGACCTTTATGTCTTCGTTCAAATGGAGAAAATTGTCACCATGACTGTTTGAACCAGGATCTGACATAGATCTTAACTGAGGCCTCTTTCTGCTTTTGCACAGAAGCCACAAGTCATTAGAGCTATTAGCTACAATTAGATAGGCCTGTCTGCATTTGCACAGCCAGCTGCGCCATTCAGGGAGCTTGGTCAAGGAGCAGCCCAGAGTTCTGTTAGGGTCAGCCCTTTCAATGGGATGTTTTTATGCTTGTGTGTTTGTTTTCTTAAAGGTTTTTTGTCCCTCACCCTGTGCATCTGTCAACTTTCTCTGGGCTTATATTTGGGGCTTTTCCTGTTATTGGCTTATATTCTAAAATTCGTTCTTTGGTTTGAGGTTTAGTTCACCTAAAATTGCACAAAACTGGTGGAACCAAAACTCAAACTGACTGAGAGTCCACATTCTTAACTGCACTCTGTGGTGCTACCTTAAATTCTACCTTTTCTTACCTTCTCCCACCTTCAGGGGGATGAGATGTTGGTGCAAATTGGAGTTCACATACTTAAAGTCCAGCGTTAAGTCCTTCTCTGTACCTATTTCCCCTGAGGGACAAGTGAGGATTCTGGTTCTGCAAGTCACAAAGAACAGCCAGGGGGTGTGCTCCTCTGTATGGGGTTGGACTCGGGAGCACTGCCTGGTTCTGGAAGCCATCCTGCCTTCCCATTAGGGGCTGCCTTGCTTCCAGGCAGCTGCACATTGTTGGACTTACCCAGTCAACTAGCCAGGGACATACCCACCAGTCTTAGCAAGAGAGGCTCTTCTGCACTGAATTAGCAAAATACCAATGAGGGATTCTTCTTAACATAGATAAGAGTACCACGTTCTCATCCCACACCCCACACTGTCCTCCCCAGCTTCTTAATAGACCCCAAGCAAGATTCTGCTGAGGTTTTGACTTAACCTGGCTCTGTGAAATTCATAGAGTCAAGAGCCTCCTTAGAGATGATTTTACTTCAGCCCTCCCTTACAGATGAGGAAACCGAGACCCAAGTGGGGTTGAATGAATTAAGGCTTTTTCTAGTATCTAGTTTGCTGTGGGGTACTGAGATTTTAAAACTGAGTTGAAAACATTTTTTTCAATTACAGAAAAAGCTTGGTGGTTATGGAAATATTTGCCAAAAAAACAAACAAAATGAGGACAATAAAAATAAGCTAACATGAAATTAATCAGAGACAGACATTTTAAACTTTATGAATATACCCATCTAGGATTTTTGTGTGACTGTATATGTCATTTATTAAAATGGTATGATATATTGTTCATGTTGTTTTATGTCCTGCTTTTCATTCCATAGTATGTTATGACATCTTCCCATGTTTTAAATAGTCTTCCATAACATAATTCTAAATACTTACATATTACCCCTGTGCTTGGGGATCTGATTAAATTAACATATTTTGTTTAGATTTTTTTGGTGGTTTCCAAGATCTTGGTATTAACAACAGAAATGAAATGATGGATTCATTTCCAGATGCTGTTTTTCAGTTGAAGTTAAATTAAAAACTACCCCAGAATGAGAGGTTGAATAATGCCCAAAGTTGCTCAGCTCATGGGTAGATTTGAATCCCAAGTTCTCAAAAAAAAATTTGTGTATCAATTATGGAGAGAGGAGAGAGTGAGAAACTCGATTTTTGTTCCAAGTATTTATTTATTCATTGTTTTTTTTTATCCTGCTCTTAGGACATGTTCATTGATTTTAGAGAGAGGGGAGTGGAGGAAGAGAGAAGGAGAGAAACATTGATGTGAGAGAGAAACATTGATCAGTTGCCTCTCATACATGCCCTGACCAGGACCAAACTTGCAACCCAGGCATGTGCCCTGACTGGGAATCGAACCTGCAGTGTTTCAGTTCATAGGGTGATGCTCCAATCAACTGAGCCATGCCAGCCAGGGGTATTGGTTGATTCTTTTATGTGCCCTGACTGAGGATCGAGCCCACAGCAATGCTCCAACCAAGCAACCCAGTCAGGGCTGAATTCCAATATCTTTAATCTTAGTCTTATGTTTTTATTGCTCCAGTTGCTTTAGTGGTTGTGCCGTTTTCCAAGGAAATCCGTTTCCCTCTCGAATGAGCACATTTGTTTTCTCACCATCACCCTTGCTTGCGGCCCTGTCTTGCTGAGGCTGTTGACATTTGTAGAGGTGCACAGTGTCTTAGCACCTGAAGCTACACAGCTGGAAAGGAAACATGCCCAGTCCTTCCCTTCCGCCCCCTCTTCACGGCTTAACCTATAGACTTGGGAGCTGGTTTTAATTTGACAGTTTCTGTGTACGTGTGTTTGTTTTAAAACTGCCCCCACCCCTTAATTCTTTCAAGGAGACCTTTGTTTGAAATCGTACACCCTTCCCCTCAAAGCCAATCTGTGCCCCAAATCTTGATGAAATTACTTTGTTTGGGGAAATTGATAAATTCAGAGTGGAGTTTCTGCTTTATCCAACTAAATTGGTTTAAATTATGGCCTTAGAGTACGGGCTTTACGCAACTTAGAGGGTTTGAAAGCAATTGAATGTGACCCTCTGCTTCTCAAGACTTCAACCTGGGTTTATTCCACAAAGAAGAAACATTTTTGTTTGTTTCAGTTCCTTCATTGCGTGCTGCATTTTGGCCCCTTTTTGCTGTGAGAAATTATGGAGAAAGCTTAGTTTTTTTCGGTTAAGGGCAGGGAGAGGAATAAGGAACCAGTTATTCTAAACCCTCTCATTTTATTGATTAAGAAAATATGGGCCAGAGAGGGAAAATAATTTGCCATAGGTCACACAGCAAAACAGGTATTTTAAATTTTTTTTCTTTTTTATTTTTATGAGGCTTAGGACTCATTTCTCTTGCTTTGGTTCAGCATTGTTCTTACACTTTTTTTGAGGCAGGGAATGTGAGGGGCTGTGAAGGACTGAATTTGTCCCCTCAAAATTCATGTGTTCAAGTCCTAATCCCTAGTACCTCAGAATGTGACTGTATTTGGAGACAGGATCTTGAAAGAGATAATTAAATGAAATGAGGTCATAAGGGTGGGCCCCGATCCAGTAGGACTGGTGTCCTCACGAGAAGAGAGTAGTATGCAGACACACACGGGGCAAGACCACGGGAAGATGCAGAAAGCAGAGGAGGGCTGTGTATAAGCCAAGGAGAAAGGCCTCGGAAGAAACTAACTCTGCCCACACCTTGATCTTGGTCTCCGAATCTCTAGAGTCCTGAGAAAATAGATTTCTGATGGTTAAGGCACCCAGCCTTTGATACTCTGTTATGGCAGTTCCAGCGAACTAATGCAGGGGCCAGTTAAGAACAAAGACATTTAAAAACTCAAAACTTCAAAGGTGGAAAGTTCTCAATGCTCATAAAAGGGAAGCCTAGGAAATTGATTTTTATAAGAAATTGTGTTCATGCTCACTGATTTTCAGTCATGATTTTCTATGTGGCATCTCATTCCATCCTGATAACTTGCCTGGATTAGAGATACTAGACCCCCTTTACAGATGCAGAAACTGAGGCTCCGAAAGTTGCCTTGTTAACTAACTGTGGAGCTAGCTCCACATTCACCCCACTGCCTAACTTTAAAACCCTCAGGTAGTCCTCTGTGCTACTTCCCAATGAGGGAGGTAATACAAGCTGTTTGGTAAACATTGCTATCAAGTTTTTAAAAGTTCGAAGGAAAAATGGACTCCACAGTCTCAGGCACTTGCAATCCACTTAATTGATTGGACAGGAAATTTTCAGTACCTGATTTTAGAATGAAAACAGATCAGGGACATTTAGAAAGATATTGAAGGTATTTGAATTTCATGACTAAGTCTTCCCAGTGGCTTACACCTTTGCTTGTTGAAATGGGCAGTTACACATAATGAAGAATTAATGTTCATAATGATAGGCCCCAGGACCCGAAGGAATTGAACCCATCAAAGGAGAATGTGACGCACTGGGCCACATTTGCTAAAGCAGGAAACCAGATCCATGTGGGGGAGCTTTTCCCACAGAGCCCCCCGCCCCCCCAGCCATGGATGAGAATAAGTGTACCAAGACAAGATCTGCTTGGGGAGGAAAGGTGGCCGATTTCTCAAAGGGGAAGGGCTGAACAGGTCCTCAATGGGCTTTTATTGGGTTTAATTTGCATAGGAGTACAGGGCGTATACCTAAAGCTCATCAATCATTGTCAGGCAGCAATGATTAAACAATAGATAACATTCAAAGAACTCTGAGGGCTTATTCTGACTCAGGGTCAGATAGTTAAAGGGCCATAAAACTTTGGGGAACAAACTCACTTAATGCTTAGACCCTTATCATTTAAATTGAGGGTATTAGCAAAGTAGGTTTCATAGGATTTTATGCATTCTTTCTTAGGCCTGATCGCCCCGGGAACCTGCCCTTTCCAGCACAGGGCCACACCCACCTCCGGCATTGTTTCAGGCTTAAGTCGGGTAGGGGAAGTAAGGCAGCAAAGAGATTAGGAGACTTCTTACAGACAGAATGAGGACTCAGGCTATGTCAAAACTGAGGGGTGAGGAAAAGGGGTCATCACCCCCTTTTTCTATAGCCTCCCAAGTCCTTCCCTGAGGGCCCCTTCATGACTGTGCCTGTCTTAGGTCATTCCTCCTTTGAGGAATCTTACCTGTCATTGGCTAACCCGCCATCCACCTGGGGCCAAGCAGAGTGAAGAGAAAGGGGGCAGAGGGTACAGGGAAGGTAAGCTTTGTGTCCTAAGTGGCTTATGGTCCCAAGGTCTTTCTACTCAGCCATAGCCACGAGGGGTTACAGTTTCTGAAACCAGGCAGGGCTGTTCCCAACAGATCCATACATCTGTAACGTGGGCAGATGTGGAAGCTTACTTAATAAGACTTGAGAAATATGCAGTCAACCAAAGGGAAAAAAATTCAAATTTACTTGAGCTGCTGGTAAGCCCAGTGGTTATGATAGGAGAAATATGAGCTGCTTGAATATCAAATATAGATTGTTCTCCTCCAGCTGCGTTCTCCCTGTTTCAAGGTTGTGTGGTCTACCAATGCTGAAATTTGTAGGTTTAAACCTACTTGAACTTCATTTGTAAGAAGACACAATCAAGTTAAGACTTCAGTGGGTTTTGTTTGTATACTGGGGTTAAGTGCCAGTGAAGTCAGTCATAGACGAGCTCTGTGGCTTTGTTGCCTCTATCTTTAGAACTGAATATTAATGCAACCCCTTCTCACCATTTTTTCATCACTGCACCCATCACCCAAGCTCAAGCCTCTGTCACCTGGCTGCAGGAACCCCTAACTGAATCACTACCACAAGGCTCTTTCCACACATAGCCAGGGTGATCCTTGAAAACCAAAAATCAGATCCCGTCACAGCTCGGCTAAAACATCTACTGCACTTGGAACGGCTCTCGAGGTTCCACGTGTCCCGGCCATGACTATCCATCTTTCCGGACCCCAATCCCGCCTCTCCCCGCTCAGGGCTTGGGCATCAGCCATCCTCCCCTCTTGCTGTCCCTTACACGTGCCATGTCCCCCTGCAGCTCAGAGCTCTGCGCTGGCTCCTCCTCTGAGCAGGAAGCAGTCTTTTCTAGGAGCAGTTTGTTACTTGACTTGCTCCCTCCAATCCCTCAGAGCCCTGTTCAGCAGACAGCTTCTGACATGCTTCTGAAACGCCTCTGAACTCTCATCAGAAGCAGACCATTCTCTCCTCCAAGCCTTACCCTCTTTCTGACTTTCACTTAGGACTCTGGAAATGACACTCATTTCCTGGCTTACTTGTTCTTTGCCCTTTCAACCCTACAGGTCGATGGCAGGGAATTTATGTTGTATTATTTTGTATTTATTTTGTATCCCTAGCCCTGTGAACAGGAGGCATTTTCAATTGTTGAATGAAGGAATGAAAGGATAACTAAATAAAGGAATGAAAAGGCACACTGCTCCTTTAATGTGAACTAATGGGCTTACTTTGGATTAAGTGGTTTGGGGAGAAGGGTGTCAAGAAAACAGTGTTATCAGAACGCGATGAGACTGTCTGCTCCCGGGCGATAGGGACGATGTGTAGGTTGTTCTCTGCTGTATTGACAAAGGCCTCACTCAGTCTAGCCTTGACTGGGTGGACTGATGAAAAGACTTGGGATAACAGGGACATCAGTGATAAAAAACACGGATGAAAACTGCTGCGTCTGAGGTGACTTGAAGAGACTTGCAGGGTTGTGACTCGTTTGCACAATTTAATACATGTCACAACTTGCTTTGTATGCATGGGACAACTGCCTCTGTAAACTTCAGCAGTCACACCACTTTTGTTTTAATCCTCACCCGAGGGTATATTACTGATTTTAGAGAGAGAGAAGGAGAGAATGAGCGGGGGGCGGAGAGAAACATTGACACGAGCGAAAGATATCGATTGGTACGCGCAACTTTATGTCTTTGCAGGAAGGGATAAAGGTGGCAGGACTTCGAGTGCAAGGGAATATATTCCTGTAATGTCAGTGTGGTGTTTGCAAGTAAAAGCAGTCTTCTAAAGAATTTTTCTTTAATCCTTGCCCAAGGACATTCTTGTTTCGTTGCTTTTAGAGAGAGGAAGGGAGAGAGGGAAACATAGATACAAGAGAGAAGCATTGATTTGTTGCCTTTTGTGCATGCCCAGACCCAGGAATCAGACCCACAACCTTTCGGTTGCGAGATAACACTCCAACCAACTGAGCCGCACTGGCCAGGGCAAAGCAGCCTTGAGTACATCCCAAGAGGTGCCTGTTGTGTACAGTCTTAGATCTTTGTTGAAGGTGAAGAAACATTTCATTATGGGATTAACTGCCCACTAGTCTCATTTTTGAGTTCTGATCATTTTTAAGTGAGCCTCAATTGCATCTATTTCAAGGGTTCATTTCCTTCAAAGTCAGCCTGACTTCTTAAAGTCCTTGTTCTCAAACCATCTGTAGTTTTCTCTGTCAATGTAACTTGGAGAAGTCTGGGACCCAAGAGTCAAAAATGGCCACTGCTTTGATAACTACCCGTCTAGCAAATGGAAGCAGAGCTGCGGGCGTGCAGCTTTCTAGGCAGATAGATGGCTGTGACCAAGAAAATCAGTCCTCACCGTCGTCTGCTTCTGTGTGAAGAAAGAGCCAGACAAAAGCGTGATATTTTCTCTCCCCTCTGCCCCCCATACTCCATTTTAGGAAGTGTGTTTTGGCTCTTGAAAAAGGTATTTAAAGATAAAGAAATGAAAAGTCAAGCTGCTTTTTAGGGATAGAGGAAAGGGTGAGGAGGCATCCAGGTGAAAGGAAGTAAGCTGAGAAGATGTGGATCCAGCTTTTTGGGGGGAGGGGACATATGAAAACGTATTACTGTGTTTTTGCCATCATAACTTCGGATCTTGGTCTTCCCTTCTTGCCTTTGCATAAGGCTACTTTGACAACCTTAAAGCAGACTGCAGGAATGTCACCAATGGCATGACCTTTGCAACCAGATTTAGCAACCGGAACTTCATCATTTTCTTCAATAAAATTCAAGCAACCGTCACTGGGTGCAAAGGCTGTGACTTTGTTTTCTTAGACATTCTTGACAAGCTGGACCCTGGCACACGCCCTGATGGCAGACTTTGGCTGTTTGGCTTCAACCCCTCCTTCTGCCCCTTGCACGGGAAGTGCCTCCAAAAGGGTTGGCCTTCAGGGCTGTGCCCAGATGGGCTTTTTTTGTACTGTTTATTATGCCACTTCTGTTTATTGTCAGTGGCCCTGGAGCTTCCTGGCAGTACGAAGGCTGTGACATTTTCCCATCCTGCCAGCACCACGGGCCTGACTGACCAGGAGAGCATGTGCATCCAACTTTTAAAGAAATGTGCATTTATTAAACGACCAGCATGCATCCGAATCTAGGCTTTATACTCATGTCAGTCCTTTGGGGCAGATGAAAGTTCTCTCATTGTACAGCCAGGACTGTGGCTCCAGAGTCCCCTCTTTTTCACCGTTTCGTCAGGCTGTCTGGCACAGTCAGTTCTTTGGCCACAGAGTGAGTGATGAGGCCTGGACAGACTGGACCGTGTCCTGCACTATCCCAGTCTCTTGTGCCTGGACTCCAGAGCAGAGCAAACTGGGGAACATCTCTGGTCTTTGAAACAGTCCCTTCCTCCCACGCTGTCTCTCCAAGGGCCCTTTCCACGGCAGCGTGGTGTGAGTTACAACATTGCAGCTGTATGTTCTCTTAAATGCATCCACCACGGGCCAGTTTTAGGAAGTTGCATAAGCCAGTGGTTTGTGTGCTTTACAACCACAATCCCCAGGCAGCCCCCACCAATTTTAAAAGTATAAGGTCAGACTTGGAGAAGAATCCCTGTGGCCACCGCAAATAGATGGGGAATAATTGCCTGTCATTTGAAGGTGCCGCTCACACATTCCAAGCCCAGAGCCTGCATTCCTCCTCTGAGAATTGCATTTTGGCTGGCTTTCAGATTTAGTGAAAGAGTTTCTTGTTTCTTAGAAGCAATCGGGTGGGAATTCACTAGGCTCCCCTGTCATTCTAAAGGCTCAGTCAAAGCCAGCTGCCAGTCAGGGGTGATCAAAGAGGAGACGCACTTCTGAAAGAGGGCAGCGGGTACTGCACATTGGCCAGCAGCCCAGAAGGGCTAAGTGCCTCGCTCGGGGTCACAGAGTTAGGACCAGAATCCAAGGCTCTCGACTCCCATTGCAGGGGCTCCTCTCGGATCCTCCGTTGCCTTTCAGTTGGTGTAGTGATTTTCAGTGTGACATGAACTCAAGTTAATCCGTGAATACCTGACTGTCCTTCTAAATCCCAGGCTCCCACTTCTAGCTATCCTCTGCATGGCTGTGTGGTTGACCAATACATCTCAATTATTATTCTCACACTCTTGTGCCTCAACTTTGTGCCTCTCCTTTCTGTTCTCCATTTTTATTATTGGGTCCTTCCTGGTATCCTGCCTCGAAATTTCAGTCAATTTTGACACATCACTTTCCATCATTCCCTTTTTTAAAAAAAATTGAGAGAGAGAGAGAGAAACATCAATTCATTGTTTCATTTATTTATGCATTCATTAGTTGTTTCTTGTATGTGCCCTGACCGGTGATCGAACCTGCAACGTTGGTGTATTGGGACGACGCTCTAACCAGCTGAGCTACCTGGCCAGGGCCTCCATTCCCTTTCAGTTGCTGAGTTGGTTCCAGCCTTCTCTGCAGCACACATACATTTTCTGATCCATATTCTCGCTGTCACACTAGATTACAGCAATCACCTTATTCTTTTTCCTTTTTATAAATCTCTTCATTAAATCTCTTTGAAAAATAATCAGATGGCCTATGCATTGTGCAACTGGTGAAATGATGTAAGTGAATGGAGGAGAAAGAGGAAGAAAATTAAGTTCCTCATGCCTCCTCCCCCTGCTTCCCTTCCTCCTGCCATGCCCAGTATTAATAATTTGGTGGACATCCTTCCCGGTCTTTCTCTTCCTCACAAAAAAAATAATAAACATTTATATAGAGTATTTTTGTTTGTCTTTGCAAGAATCAAAACATATTTCGCACTTATTTTAGATCTTCAGTTCAAGATGCCAATTTAACCTGTTTACAAAATAGCTGCATAATAATATATAGTGTGGCTACTTTGCATTTTATGAAATCATGTCCCGTGGTTGTATATTCAGGGTCTAGGCTGAATATTTCCTGCTTGCCTCTCCAGATACCCTCTGTGCCTTTCTCCACCCTGCTCCCTGCCCTGAACCTGCCTGGTCGGCATCTGTAGGTCCTTTGTCTTGGGCCCCTGGTGGGACTGGAGACTAGAGAAAGGGTGAACATCAAGTCAGGGCATTTTCCCTGACTGCCTCTTGCCGGGTGCCTGTGGAGAGGCTGCATGTCTTCACTGAAGGTCACAGCTTCTGTCACAAAGACCTCTCTAGTCCTGGCTGGTCTGACTCAGTGGATTGCGCACCATAACGAGAAGCAAAATGTCTCTGGTTCAATTCCCAATGAGAGCACATGCCTGGGTTGTGGGCCAGGTCCCCAGTAGGTGGCGCAAGAGGTAGCCACACATTGGTTTCCCTCCCTCTCTTTCTCTCTCCTTTCTCCTCTCTCTAAAAATAAATAAATAGATAAAGTCTTAAAAAAAACAAAGACCTCTTCATGCAGCTGCCCTCTTTGCTGCCCCTAACCAGGCCTTTGCCCTTGTCTCCTTCAGGCCTGGGGATGGTAATGACTCTCAACTGTTGGTCCCTGGATGCTGCACATCCACTTAATTTTCCTAAACCCGGCCCACACTCTGCTAGATAATCCCTTTGCCAAACTCTCTCCAGTAATCCAGTTTGAGCATCCCGTATGTTTCCTGGCGATATAAGTAATAAAGGTTGCTTCTTTTTTTTCTGCCATTTGCTGTTACTTTCTGACCAGTTCCTTCCTTAATCTCCAGCATGGCCATTCTGTCATCTTAATTTTTCTTTTTACTCTGAAATTGTATTTAACTCATTTTCTTAAAGTCCTTTCAGAGCTCCCAGGATTCAGAATAAAGGTTGGACCCCCTGGTCGAACATCTCCTGCAACATCCCCCCATTCCAGGACCCTAAGTACGAAGGACCCTGCACGACTCCACAATCCCCTCTGGTGTGAATTTCTTGCATTGGTACAGTTCATTCTCCCAGTGCCTGGTTATGTGATACTGGACCATCAGCTGAACTCCCTGACTTTCCACGTCTTCATGAATTCAGTGGGGGTAATAACAACACAGAAGTTAAAGCATTTAATTGAGGGGTAATTAAACAACATGTACATAAGGCTTTTTAAGAGTTTCTGGCACATAAGAAGTTTTCAGTGAGTGCTAGTTGGGAATTACTGTTCCCTTTCTCTGATTAGAATTGCCTTTGGCTGGCTGACCTGCATGTCCAGAGCAGCTGTTTTCCCAAGATGCATCCCTTCTCTGTTATCCACCCAACAGAGGATCCCTCTCTCTCTTTCCCTCTCTCTCTCTCCAGTTTGCTTTTCAGACCATTTTTAGGTTTACAGAAATGTTGAGTAGAAAGTACAGAGAGCTCCCACGCACCCTGCCTTACTCTCCCCACCCCAGACGTTCCCCTGTTATTAACGTACTGCATTGGTGTGGAACATTCGTTACACACCAGTTATGAACCATTATCCATATATTATCAACAACAGTTCACAGTTCTGTATTAAGGTTCACTCTTTTTGTTGCAGAGTTCTGTGGGTTTTGACACATCCATACCATCCTGTATCCACCATAAAGTGTCTTAGGGAATAGTTCACCTATCCAGAGAATCCTCAGTGCTCCATCTGGTCCGTTGCCACCCCTCCCACCTCGCTCCCCACTTCCCAAACCGCTGATCTTTTTACTGTGTCTACTCTTTCACCCTTTCTTCTTTTCTACTGGCTTATTTTATCTTGTTTTTAAAATATATTGTATCAATTATGCTATTAGAGTTGTCCCCGTTTTTCCCTTCCCCACCCCCACCCTGTACTCCACATTCCCTCCAGCAATTCCCTCCTTTAGTTCACGTCCATGGGTCATGCATATAAGTACTTTGGCTCCTCCATTTCCTATACTGCTCTTAACATCCCCCTGTCTATTCTGAACCTACCAATTTGTACTTCTGAATCCCTGCACCTCTTCCCCCATTCTCCCCCTTCCCCCTCCCAGCTGATAACCCTCCAAATGATCTCCATATCTATGATTCTGTTTCTGTCTGCTTGTTTGCCTAGTTTGTTTTTTATACTTAATTGTTGATAGTTGTAAATATACTGCAATTTTAATGTTCATAGTTTTGATCTTTTTCTTCAATAAGTCTCTTTAAAATTTCATATGATAATGGCTTGGTGATGAAGAACGCCTTTAGCTTTAGCTTGTCTGGGAAGCACTTTATCTTCCCCTCCATTCTAAATGATAGCTTTGCTGGGTAGAGTAATCTAGTTCCCTGTCTTTCTTTATTTCACATTATATTATTTGTGTTCATGGCTTACTTTTCTTATGATCTCATCTTCCCTTCTCCACAAACCTAACATACAACTGCACGGCCAGTAGCCACACAGGTGTTTGTTTCAGGAATGAATTATTAAACCTGCTTATCCCTGGAATCGAGGCCTGGGCTGAAATTCCAGGTCCTGCTGCCTGATGACGCAGACATGTGGCTTTTGCACGGGCCCTGGGACTCAGACACAGGATCCTGCTGGGACGAGGTGGGAGCCCAATTTCCTAGTCCGAGTTTACTCAGGGAGTTTGCACCCATTGCGTGTGGACGGGTGGCTGAAAAGGAGCAGTGCAAAACAAAACACGAAAATAATAAAACACAAAACTATCACGTAAAGCCAGACCAGACATGGCCACGAATGAGTTCTTGGAAGCACTGACTTTTCTTTAGTCCGTGTTCTACTCTGCACTTGGGTCCTGAGCCACACATTTCTCAGGCAGTGTAGTTATAACAGTGATAGCTAACTTCTGTTTGCACTGCGTTTTGGATTTGCCTTCACCTGCGCATCTCTATAAGAGAGCAATCGAGTAGAGATGGCAGCATAGCAGTGGTGGTGGTGGTAGTAGTAGCAGTAGTAGTAGCAGTAGTAGTAGTAGTAGTGGTGATATTTATAATGCTTACAAGTTACGGAGCCTTTTCTAAGTGTCCGACCCTGCAGCATGGCATTTGATTCTCACAGTAACCCCTTGGGGTTGGCCTGGTGATCTGTACCTTACAGCTACATAAACAGGCCTCTCTAGAGAGCTGCACCTTCACTCGGCAGAGGAAACTGAGGCCCAGAGACACTTCAAGTCACTTGCCTAAAATCATACAAGTCAGTGGCAGAGACACAAACGTAGCTCCAGCGTCCGGTGCCCCCGGGCTGCTCACTGAATTCTGGGTGGCTCTGCAGACTGCTCTCACGGCCAGTTTCCACCCCAGGCAGCATCCTGTCCACTTCCCCTCCCCGAGCCCAGCTGAAAACGTGCCACCGTTCTTCTTTCACCCACATCTGCTCCATCCTATTTTCTGATTAGACATGTTTGCTTCCACACTCAACCTCGCCCACCCTGCCTTCCCTCAGCCCCCCAAGCACTGACCCAGGGATCCTTCATGATCGCCACAGCCTCCTCCATCTGCCATGTGCCCAGGACCTAGCAGGTCCCTGTGGTTCTGCTTTGGACCCTGCTTTTGCTTCTGATGGGCCCATGTCAACCCATGCTGGCCCATGTCACTTCATGTTCCGGGAACAGGGGTGGTGTCTCTGCTGTCCTGTTAGATCATTTTCAGTGATTCTGGAAGAGGATATTCAATCACATTGACTCACATGGGAAATTTTGTCCCCTTGCTAATTCTTTTACAGCCCTTTTGAGTAGCTCAAGGAAAAGGTCTCAGTGTAGTGACAGTGTGTCTTAAATACCTCCCGACACTGGGTACGCTTCCTCTTTAACAAAGGTGGCAGATCTGAGCTCAGCTGTTAGAACCCTTTTGAAGGTGGCAAGAATATAGCCAAAACTTTGCGGCGTTTTTATTCTTAGATTTAATGTCTATTTTTGGTAAGTGATACTGGCTTAGAATTTATGTGAGATAAAGAGTGTTGTCTTTTAAAAGACATTTATTTCAGCATGATCCTAAGGCGATTATAGTACAATTTGTACCAGGATATGTCAAATATCACGAAAATAGTGTGCAAGTGACTGAGGTGTGGGCCCCACCGGCCCAGCCACCCTTCCTGCTGAAGAGTGGGAAGGCTTTGTGGCTCCTCCAGTGCTGCTGCGCTGGGTTGTCTCTCCCCTTCCCACCCTCCCAGGTCCTGGCCTGGTTATCCACTTGTGCTTATCCCAGCCTGGAGCCCTGCGAAGGGTGGAGAGACTCTTATCAGGGACTGGGATTAAGGAGCCTTCACAGTTCATCCCCCCCACTGCACTCTGGCTGAGGACAGGCTACATAACTTCGCTGGCCCTTTGATAACCGCATGTCTAGCAGGGTGAACCTGAAGTTCTGGGGAGGGAAGAATGTGCCTAGCAAACGTGGATGTTCTGGTGCAGAAGACTGAGCAGCACCCCTGTTCTGGTTCATATTGCCCTCAGCTACTGCTTCCTCGGCCTTCTACTTCTCCTACCCTGCCCTCTGCCCCTGCAGGGCCAGACCAGACATGATGGAGTGACAAGGGCTTCTCGTTTGGGGATATATTCTGCTTAGGGGCCTATGTTTTGAAGAGAGTGCCCCAGGTTAACCTCCACCCAGCACAGTGCATTGGTTGTAGTATGTTGGATGATTGGAGAAAGGAAGAGTGCTCCTGAGATTCGTCTGTAGCAGTTGAGAGTTTGGAATAGCCAACCAAGCCCGAAAACTGTGCTCCGTTTCGATTCGGACTCAGAGCCAGGAAACCGCATTACTCTGCCGTATGTGTATTGTCTCCAGACCTTTCTCTGTGTGTGTGTGTGTGTGTGTGTCAATGGCATGTTTGTCGTCACAGGTTCTAGAAACAGATCCATGCCTTGTGCAGGGAGTATGGGCTTGGGGGCAGGTGTGAGACCTCTCCACCCACTCTACATTCTGGGCCCAGAAGAGAGCAAGTAGATTGTTATCTCCTCTTGGAGGCTCCTTTCCAGTGGAGGAATGACCTGGAGGGGCCCTGGGAACTTGCAGGGATTGAGATGGGTGGGGGAGTGAAAAGGAGGAGTCTTGGCGGACCTTGGCTGCTGGTGGCAGGAACTGAGAACAGTTGCCGAGGGGTTGGCTGGGGAGTGGCGTCTCTGGAATTCCCTTTATGGCAAGGTCTCTAGATTTTGATGAACAAAATGTTAGTTCAGTTCTGAGTATTTGTGAGAAGGGAGATTACAGTGGCCACGTATAATGATAAGGAATAATAATAATGAGGGTAGCTCACATGTGTTAAGCATTTCTAGCACGCCAAGCATAGTTCAGCCCTTTACATAAAGTACCCCCTTAATCCATCCTAATCAGCACCCTAAGAGAGTGATATCATTGTCCCCATTTCACAGATGGTGTGACTGAAGCCCTGAGAGGTAACATCACTTGTGCAAACACAGGTAGCATTAGTGTTAGAGTTCCGTGAGAATTTAAACTCGTGTCCGTGTGTCTCATCCAAGGTGCATATGAACAGCAGAACCAGGATGAGATCTCTGGTGCCCTAGGGGGCTCTTCGGTACCTTGTTCTGAGTATCATTTTGAGTCCACTGGACTATCTTAGAAAACCTGTTCTCTCTCTTCTTTAAATGAAGCTGCTTTGGGGAAGCAAAACACGATTTCATCCATGTAGCCTGTCCATCCTGCTGTATTTTTAGGAGCGGAAGTGTCTTCAGGGAGTCAGATCTAATCCCAGGAGGGCCTTTATTTTACATAGCCATCAGCACCTTCCTCTGGAATTTAAAAGGATCTTGAGTTCCCACTGAGGGGCGGAGTCAGTATCCTGTGATCTGAGCACAAGTAACAAAACACTGGATTTTGGAAGAGTCACTCTCCATTTTACACCCTCCTTTTTTCCTTCCCAGGATTCTAGTTTTTGCTCCAGGCTGCTGGAATGTCTGCAGAGAGTGGGACCGAGAAGCCTTACGTACCATTCTCAGGCTGACTTGATTGACAGGGGAAAATCCACAGAGGGCTCTGGTTCTGAGGGGGCGTGTTCTCACCGCCTCAGACAGATGGAGGTGAAAATTTCAGTTCTTTAAATTGAAGACTAGATGAGGAAAGTGAAAATGGGAACCAACATTTCCCTTAGGCTTGAGTTCAAGATTCTGTTCTTTCGTTTTCTATTCTCCTTTGAATCACAGCCATTCCTAACAACCTCCCTTGTTAACGTAGAGTTTATTTCCTCCTACCTTCCCTCCCCTCCATTCTCCCTCTGCCCCTGTCTCCTTTGTTCTCTCTCTCCCCCCACGCCCCCTGTTTTTCACAAACTTCTAATTTTTTTAGATTGGCTTGTCTTAATTATTAGTAGACCCTAGGGAAGGAAAAAAGTTGGACTTCATCACTTCATCAGACTTCAAGGACCTGTGCTGCCCGGGATTGTAAATCAGGTCCTTTATGAGCTGCACTGACACGTTCAGGCCACAAGGGCCGGGTCTACCGCCCTGGTTTTATAAGCAACAGAGGAAACGTTACAGGATTCCTCGTTACCCACCGCAGAGCACCAGTCAGCAGCTTCAGCGCTGGAACAGTCAGATGCAGTGTTAAACAGAGAAGGGAGTCCTGTCCAAAAGGGCCACTTAACAGCACTGGCGGGTGACTTAGTTGGAGCGTTGTTTCTTACACCACAAGGGTGCGGGTTCCATTCCCAGACAGGACACATTCCGAAGTTGCGGGTTTGATCCCTGGTCGGGGGTCAAGGCACACATAGGAGGCAACTGATCAGTGTTTCTCTCTCACATCAACCTTTCTCTCTCTCTCACTCCCTCATTTCTTCCCCTCTTTCTCTCTCTCTCTGAAATCAATTCTCTCTCTCTGAAATCAATTTAAAAAAATCCTTGGGTAAGGATTAAAGATAACTTTAAAAAAAGAGAAAAGAAAGGGCCATTTGTCATAGGTTTAAGGACAATTGGTACAGTGGCTTTGGATGGAAATAGGTGTAGTCTCATAAGGTAGGAGACCTGGATTTGCTTCCAGCTGAAACCAATCGACTCTGTCACTCGGAGAGTCATTAATCTCTTTCTGTTTCTCTGCCCCTTTGGAAATTGGGAACAATCAACCCTTTTCAACATACTTCTTAAGGCTTTTTAAAAAAATTTGGGGTAATTTAAATGATATGAATGGGCTAAATATAACTGATATTTAGAGGTGTTTCCTTGTGTGCTTGATATTTTATATATGTATATACAGTCAGACAGACACACACGCACACTTTTCCCATCACTTATACCTGGAAGGCCCCCTGTGTGATGAGCTAGCTACTATTTTCCACTTCTAGCTAATAAAAACCCTGAGGTTCTGAGAGGTTATGTCCTAACTCAAGATCACATGCCTTGTTAAATGGTCTGCCTGATTTTCCCAGTAGTGGGTGAACCCAACTATATCCACACTTATCCGCTGGTATGCCGGGTACTCCTATGGGCTGTAAGACCTTGCCACACTCAGCCCTAAGTGACAATGCAGGGCCTAAGGCAGGTGGAGTTCCTGGCTGATTGCTTCAGGCTCTGAGTAGCTTCATTTTGCGTTCCTGGTACCCTCCAGATTATCCCAGTGTGCTCTAGCAGTACCGCCATCGTCTGTGTCTCTCATTACATGAGAAACATCGGTAGGCATCAAACTAGACCCTTTACCTCTTCGGGCATCAGCTCATGGATGCTTGACAACTTTAGGTGCTAGGAACAGAAAGTAAAGAGTCCACAAAGCCACATTCACCTGTCCTTCCTAACATCATCCAGGATACCTTTTAATCTTAGATGTCAGATTTGTTCGTCTTGCTGGGTTTGGAGCTCAGCATGTGTTCCTCTATGAAGCTGGTCCAGGAATTCACAGACAAGCATGCCCTGTCACAGGTGAGGTTTGGTTTTAGATGGCTTGGAAGTAGTCAGTAGTTCTGTCATTCTTCAATGACAAGCCCAAGACTTGCTTTTCAGACTCTTTGGGTCTGATGGCAGTTTGCCTGGGCTGCCCTTTGCCCATCCCACATGCATGGAAAGAGTTAACATTTTAATATAGCAGTTTTGTTAACCCCTTTAATAAAAGGTTTAGGGAGACAAGCTGAGGATCCCAGGGACAGCCTCTCTTGGCGTTCTGTGAGTTGAGGTTTTGGTATCACTGTTTCGATTCCTGATGACTGAGCCAAAGAAGGTTTATTTAATTATCATCTGAAGAGTTTCCAATGACTCCCATCTCAATGGTGTTAATTCCACTTAGATCAGCTCTTACTGATTCCCTGTGCACGCTGGGCCTGAGAGAGCTTTTGCCCCTGGCTGACATCTGATACTCCTTGAAGGAAGCAATGGTCATTCCAGTGGCTCAGGGCTGGATGTCCCTAGGCAAAAGATGGTCACATTTCAGAGCTGGTCTCTGTTAAGGCAGTCACTGGCTCCTTTCCAAACACCAGCTTACTTCAGCTCTTTACTGGAAAGATAAAAAGAGCATCAGAAAAGCACTGAGCTATGAGAGGGAGCTCATAGTGGTTGGCCAAAAAGTTCATTTGGTTTTTCTGTATGATGGCTCTAGTAGCACTTAGTTGTCTTGAATTTCATTTGAAACAATTTTGTTAGATTGTATTGTGACAGCTGTCATATCGATGTGCATTAAAAAATTCAAAATTGGTGAATTTTTGTGTAGCCATTTTAATATCAAAGATGGAAGAAAATAAGCAACATTTTGAGCATAGTATGCTTTATTATTTCAAGAAAGGTAAAAATGCAACTACAATGCAAAAAGGATTTGTGCAGTGTATGGAGAAGGTGATGATACTGATCAAATGTGTCAAAAATGGTTTGTGAAGTTTTTTGCTGGAGATTTCTTGCTGAGCCATGCTCCATGGATAGACCAGTTGTAGTTGATAGTGATCGAATAGAAACATTAATTGAGGACAATCAACATTTTACCATGTGGGAGATAGCCAACATACTCACAGTACCCAAATCAGTAAAGTTACCGGGGCATATGAAAAATGTCTTTTATTTTATGGAAAAACTAAATAGACTTTTGGGCCACCCACCCGATATTATTAGGAAGCTCCTGCTGGAGGCTCTTCTGTCATCTTGTGTCTTCCCCGACCCACAGACCTGTGCCTGGGACAGTGGTTTCTGCTACTGGTCTGTGACTGGGTCCTGAGCTGGCTGATGGCTACGTAAGAGCCGTGCCTGGAGTTTATAAAGTACAAGTGGCCAGAGCCGGGCACGGGAGTCCTTTTTCCCCCGCCTAGGAAGCACAGCTCCAGGACGGCCTCCTAGAGATTTTCAAATACTTTTAAAATGGTAGATTATAATCGACCTCAAGCTTTTTTCTTAATTTTTCTTGAAGTCCAGTTTTTTGGCCACTTCACATAATTTTTAACTCAGATGGTCTTCCCGTCACACCAATATAATAGAATTTCCTGTGTCCCAACCTTCACTCATTCATTTGACCACCACTTAACAGCTATCAAGGATGGGCTGCACGAAGCAATAAAAAAATCAAAAGGCACATGGTTTCAAAACTAAAAGAGTATTTGGTCAAGTCAGAAAACAACTGAACAATAAACCAGCTCTTATAGAACAATATAATTGCTTGAACTAAATTGCAATGGCAGCAGGTAGAATTTGCTAGAAAGTCAGGTAATGTGTCCTGGAGGAGAAACCCTTTGACTGGAGGTTGGATTACAGGGAGGACGGTTGTCCGATGAGCAAGCAGAGAGAACATCTTTGCAAAGGCTCAGTGGCCCGAGAATCTAATATGTCTCAAGAACAACACGTTTCTTAGCTTTGCCACTGTATAAAATACGAGGCAATCGTGATAGGAAGAAGGGCGGCCATATTGACTGAGGCTAGATCATGAGGGTCTCGTAGGTCACGCATGCCGGGAATTTGTATGTGACCTCATTAGTGCATCTCCTTGCCACACACGTAGGCTCTTTCTAAGTGCCTCATCGATCTGCATCTTTTTAAAATCTTCTCCCCTGACAATACGGCATGATGAAATTTCTTGTTCTCGTGCAATACTTTGGAAGCAGGAGAAACTAAGTGGTAATTTGCTTTATCCTTCATGGATTCCTAGTTTTAATTCTCATTTTCTGCCCCTGTTCACTTTTATTTCTGAGACCGTAAGTCAGCTTGTGTGGGGGGCTTCCTTCCCCATAAAACCTATGTCCTCTTTGAAAGAAAGCCAGTGCCTGCCTCGCCAATGTCATTTCATGCCACTTCCCGACTTGATCTTTTTCAGGTTTTCAAAGATACAAAACTTACTCCTTCCTCGGGGCTTCTGCGCATTCCGTTCCATCTGCCTGTGGTTCTCTATCTCCACACCCGTCCAAATTGATCTTCCTCAAAAGGCCTTTTCCAGCCTCTATTTACACAAGCTTCACTCCCTATATTTTGGGACGCTTAATATACTTTTATATTTTTCTTGCTGACTTTCCTTTTTCTTTATTGCCAGACTTACCTTTCAAGATCCATGAAAGCTATGACCTGGCATGACTCATTCACAACTTGTACCCTCCCCACCTATTTAGTAATAAATATTAAATAATTTTCTGCTAAATAAGTAGATGGATGAATAATGGATGGATGGGGTCCTTAAGATGAAATCTTAACAAAATCCAACCTACTATTCCTTTTTTCTTGCTCTAGTCCACTCAGTCACCCTCCTAAGAATTCTCTCCTCCGCCTGGAACCTAACAAAGCTTCGTCTGTCCCCCAGGGCACAGTCTAAGCTCCATTCATGTAAAGAAATCTCTGAAAGCTGCTGCTGATTTGTCTCTCCTGACTTATATGTAAAGTATATGCCTGTATTTTGTTAATAACCTTGGAATCTATGTCCATTGTTTCCAGTTGGTTTACTTAATCCAAACCGCATCTAAATTGTAATTTTTAGTGACTTTTCTTATAAGAAAAAGCAATGTTAATAATAAAAGCAATAAAGAGATTACATTTCAGAAGATGTGAGAAATACTGAGTATAATGAAGCAAATATGAATTCTGCATAATTTTCACCCTGAGCTAAATACTATAGATATTTTGCCCTTTTCCCCCATTGAGTGGTTTTCTTGTACATTCCACAACTTGATGTGCAGGTGTGCATACATGTATAAGTATCCTGAATTTTAAATATAACATGACTGCCATGTCATTTTAAAGATTTTTAAAGGCTCTTTCAAGGTATGCCTGGTCTAAGTTCTGATTGTGAGAGTCACTGTGGCGTGCCAACAGAACACCAGGCTGGGTGCTGGGCACCGAGATATAGAGCGCTCACCGAAGCAGGACAGATAATAAAAAGAGTAGCTGTACTTCTGAGTGGCTATGACAGTTTGCTAAGCAAGAGATGAAATGCTGGAAAAAATCTGAATTAGAGGAAAACGAGAAAGCTGGATCCCCAAGAAATACAGCCCGTTCAAATACTGAGTGCATAGATGTGTTCAGTAAATGTCTTCTGACCGGCCTTCAGGAGCCATGAACTCGGAAAGCCTTGGCGGACCGTTCTTCCAGGAAAGCTGAGTGTGAGAATGACTCATGTTCTCTTTTTCTTCTAGAGTGACCGTCTTCTTATCAAGGGAGGCAGAATCGTCAACGATGATCAGTCCTTTTACGCTGATATCTACATGGAAGATGGCTTAATAAAGTATGTATATGGAACCCTCCTCTCCTTAAGGATGCTGAAAAATGTGTACAAATTGTAGCATCCTAAAATAGGTGCCGAAGGAGTTCAAGTGAGGATAAGTAATTTGGAAGTGTCCGGAGGAAGGCTTCGGGGTGGAGAGGCCACGTAAACTGAACCTTCACTTCGACAAGACGTGAATGGGCAGAGCACAGGCCGGGCATGTATTTCAGGCAAGAATTCCAGCTAGAGACTTCAGGAACGCGTGATTACTGTACAAAATGGTTTGCTGGTGGATGCCCATAAGCAGCATAGCCAGGTGACATTTCTGTGCAGGTTCCTTACCTAGTGCCTTTGAAGAACGGATTTTATATACACGTAGCCTTTCATTATGTACAGCACGGTACATCCCTGCAGTGATAAGGTGTTGTGTAAAACTGGAGTGTTCAGCGCATCCTATTAGCCATCCCTGAACTCGTTCAGTTTTAAATTTATATTTTTCAATTTCATCGGTTAGTTTAAGATTCTGGTTACAGGAGACCTCTTACTTATGTCTGAAAACTTGGCTTAGTTATGACTTTTTGTAGGGACATTCCTTACCAGCCCCCAAATCTCAGTTAGCTTCCCCTTCTGTGAGCTTTCAGAGCACCTTGTGCTTTTATCAACTGCAGCAATTCCGACCCTGTCAGGCCCCCTTGAGAACAAGGACCTCGACGCGTTCCTCCCCATACCCCTGCGCTTAACCCAGCACTTAGCACAGACAGCCCCGGGCACTGTGGGAAGAGCCACCTTTTGCTGAGTACGTAGCACGTGTCAGGCACTGTGAAATGTTTTTATTCCTTATCTCATGTAATCTGCCAGCAGTCCTATCAAGTAACTACCATTATTACCCTCTTCTCAGATGAGGAGGAAGAAGAACAGGGAAAATAAATAACTTCCTAAAGATCAGCATATCAATCAGATACATTAAATGGATGAAGGAACAAGTGTAAGATAATTGGTGTTTAACTGCCTTGCCAATTTCCATAAATACCTTTTCATATTAGAAGTAGGAAAATGGAAATACTGGGCAAGCTAACCAACGTAAAACAATAATTTTATCAGAATATGTCATGATTGATTTTATATTTTTTATTATTAAAAATTATTGTATGTAGTTGGCTCTCTTTGGAGGTAGTGGATTCCCTTATTTAGAGATTCAGAGATGGAAAAAATTTAGTGCCTAACATTTCTTCCTTAGCTGATGCTCATGACGGGAATCACTAATTGATCACAGAACTTATTGCAGTTAAGTCTCAAATACAGGCTCAGTCCATCTTCACACACTGATTCCGGCATCTACTACCGGAGTGGAATATGCAAAATGAATTCTGTTTGCCATCTCTGTTAGATCCGACTAGGGGCCACTTGCCAAGGATGTTACAGATACAGAGGTGGCAAACACAAGGCCTGCGGGCCAAATCCCAGCCCTCCGCTTTGTTTTATCCAGCCCGGCACCTTGTTTCTACCTGGTGGCAGCACCAAGCTCTTGCTTAACTGTTAAGGAGTAGTTACATTTACACAGTCCTAAAATTACATTCGACCCTTTGAAGGCAACCATGAGGCTGATGTGGCCCCCAGTGAAAATGAGTTTGACACCTCTGTAAGGAATTTAACCATCAGATGTGTGAGTTGGTGGTGGAGACAAGGTTGGATAAACGTGATCTTCATCCCTTCCCGAAATTATCTCTGTCTCTAATAACATTCTTAACAGAGCATCAAATCAGAAATACAGATAGTCCTTGACTTAGGGTGGTTTGACATAGGATATTTTTACCTTACAGTGGTGTGAAATTGATACACCTTCAGTAGAAGCCATACTTGACATTTTGAATTTTGATCTTTCCCTGGGCCAGTGATAGAAGGTATAATATTCTCCTGTGATGCTAGGCAGCAGCAGCAAGATGATTTTGCCCAACTCGGGACTAATCTGAGCATTCTCAGTATGTTTAAGGAAGACTAGATTAAGCTATGATGTTTGGTATGTTCGTGTCTTAAATGCATTTTCACCTTATGATATTTTCAATGTATGATGGTTTTGTTGGGACTTAAAACCCCATCATAAGTTTGAGAACATCTGTCATTTCTGCCAGCTGCTACATAGTTGTTTGCCTGTGAATATTTGTGGGGTGCCTGCTATGTGCAGGGCAGTTGCCTGAGTCACTGGACACATGCTACGGGAGATGCCACTGGGACCCAAGTCATCATGCCATCATGCCATCATGCCCTCTCTCCCTAGGGACCTTGCTGATTTTTAGAGGAACTGAATAATCTATGTATGTGTGTATCTGTATGCAAAGAACAGATGTAGCATTACCAGATATTATCAAAATAAAATATTAAATTAGTAGAATGATGAGATTCAGAAAGAGAGGGCTATATGGGAGTAGTGTGGTTATTAATTATAATAGCTGAGAGTTATTGACTTCTTATCTACCTAATAGTGCTCTTTGGCTTAACACAGTAACATTTACTCTCCACAACAACCCTATGGAGTAGGCATTTTTATTATACTTTACAGATGAAGGAGTTGAGACCTGGTAAGATTAAGTATGGCCTTATGGTTATAGCCACGGTCATAAAGCTCGTAACTAGCAAAGCCAAGTTTGTGCACCTAGACACCTCACATGCAGAGCTGATCCACAACTTTTATTAGACCGTGCTGTCAGTAGAAACGTGACTAAGGAGGGAGATGGAAGCCAAGCCTTCAAGGATCATTGTGACCTTGATTAGTTGGGTGGGGGGAGAGGGAAGGCATTTCTGTTTCTGACTTGGTGCTGTACTTGGTGCAGTCGTCAAAATGGTGGAAACACACACACACACACACACAGAGGCCAGGCAGCTCTTCATGCCCTTGGTTCTCAGCTTCCCTCAGAGGACAGTTGGTGAAGGAGAAACAACAGAAACACAGCAGACCAGTATGTGGACTAGACGAGGCTTACAACCAGAGCCTGCAATTTTTTCCGTAGTGTGTTTTGAATTGTGGTGGCTCTGGAATGGCCCGGTGGTGATGTGGTGAAGTGGAACTCTTAGGAGATGTCAGAAATACTTCAGTGGCAGAACTAAGATTTTGGTGGGCCAGTGGTGGACTTCTAGTGCCCCAAGGGACTTTCTTGCTTGGCTGGCTAGGAGCAAAGAGGAAGCATTCGTGCTACTGGCATCGGGGCTCATGTGTCCCCAAGATGGGAGACACTTAATGACAGCGTAGGGGCTTATGAATCATAGTTCACCTGGAATCCATATTGGACAGACTTCACTGGCCATTTAAGTCAAGGGCGTGGAATCACATACAATTTGAGCAACATGAATTGGTCTATGAGGTGACATTGTTCCAGGAGTAGTTGTGCTTGTCCCTTGCCATGTGTTGTGTACCATTGGCATACTCATCAGCTTCCATCCCACCCAAGTCCCCCTCTCTTCCTCCCTGGGACACTGAAGCTTCCTGGATGAAGGTGTGTTGAGTGAAGGTTGTCAGGTTGTCATCACCATCCTTCTTGGCTTGAAGCTTCTCCTGAAATTCTGACCCCACAAAAGTAGCTGCACCTGGGCATCTGCACCTGGAACTTCCTCCCTCTGAATCTGTCTTCACACGTGATTGCTGGATACATGGTCAGGGAGGGGAGGAACTGGGGGTGGGAACTGAGGTGCAGACAGAGTCCTCTTTTGTTAGTAGCCCAGATGAATCCACTTAGAGGACAGCTAAGTTCACATACCTGTCCTTCAAATGATTCATTACCTCTTGTAGTCTCTCCCAATGGTTCCTTATTCTATACTCTTTCAATTCCCTTTCAAATGTCATTCCTCATCCTTAACTAAAGTAACAAAATGAAAGGGCTAAAAAAACAGTATATTTTCAAACATTTATTTCACATCCTGTATCCCAGACACTCCCAAACCCCTGGGGTTACTGCACTACACGTGCCCCCCAGGTAGCCTGTTGGGCTGTCTTGTGTCTATAAACACTGTGTTGTGTATCTATACCGGTCTTCATTTGTTTCTACATTGCTAAGCTTGTGAATCACTTGCAGAGACTATTTTGATAAAGAGGTACAACACTTAAAACCCTTAAAATACTGTTTGTCTTTGAAGCTACTCTTTTAAATTACCAGGTGTTTCACTGTCTTCCCAGGCAAATTGGAGACAATCTGATTGTCCCTGGAGGTGTGAAGACCATCGAGGCCAATGGGAAGATGGTGATCCCCGGAGGCATCGATGTCCACACTCACTTCCAGATGCCCTACAAGGGGATGACCACCGTGGATGACTTCTTCCAAGGGACAAAGGCTGCCTTGGCTGGAGGCACCACCATGATCAGTAGGTGCCCCAGGGACCCATTCCTGGCCCCAAGTGTTAGGAATGGGCTAACCACCAAGCTTGCTGACAGTGACTTGTACCCCTCCCTTGAGACTGTGTAGACCTGCCGCCCGATGGGCCATGGTTAAAGCAGGTTGGAGTGAGGACGCTGGTGGCTCCCCGTAGCTGCAGAGAGGAGATGCACGAGGCTCAGGGTCATGCAGGCAGCTGTCTCTCCTGTCTGCCTTAGTGCTGGGGGGCCGGCGTGCAGGTGACTGATTCTCTGTGCAGGAGAATCGGAAAGGATCACCTCCGGGCCCGTCGCTGGGGAAAGTGGACCGAACAAGTTGTGGATAGTAGGCAAAACATTATTTTTAGAACTTCCAATTTGGGTCTCAGGCAGGAGTGGGCAGAGAGTATGGCGGAGCATGTGAGTGGTGCTAAGAAGCGTCCCCGAGAGAATGACAAAGGAGACTTGAAGTTCTGGAGAAATGAATGGGCTTTGGTGGCAATTAGTGTTATCTGGTCTGTGCTGTATTTTGACCACTTTGTATCTTGAAAATTAGGCAAGCTGTGTCTGTGGTTTCTTTTTTTTTTTTTTCCTTTTTCTGGTAACTGTTGCAATTCCAAAGAAACCTAGGGAGTTGTGTGCCACTGCATTACTGAAAGGAAAGTATCCCAGGCAGTCCTTCTTGTCCCAAGGGAATCCCGATGAATTGGGTCCCCTCCCAGCCCCCACCCAACTTGGTCAGCAAGAGCACTGTTTATTTTAACATCGAATATATCCACCCGAGAAAAGGGAACAGCCAAAGCCATAGAATTACTCACTTTATTTTCTTTTTGATGGGAGCTCTAGCAGGCTTTAGCTTCAGCTAGTGCAGGGTGGAAGCCCAGGAAAATTGCATCGAGGCCATAAAAGGTGCAATTTAGGGAGACCGAAGCTCTTTCCAGCCAAAGGGAGGAAGCCAGCTGACTTCTCAGCAGCCGCCTGCCCACGAAGGCCCTGGTGTGGGTCCAAACAGCAGTAACATAGCTCCGTGCGTTTGCTTTCCGATAAGTGCACTTAGGCAGCTGCGATAGAGGACTGAGGAAATGAGCGATCTTGGCTTGGCTTCCTGCCACCTGGGCATGGAGTTGAACTTGTCAGCATTCTGGAGACGTGTAGGTTGCTAAGTCTTCTGCATTAGGGAAAGAGCAGGAGGAAAGTCAAGAGTTCCGGGTGACAAGGAAGAAAAGTATGTGAAGAACTACACACATGTGCATGTCCTTCGTAGATTATTTTAAAACCCTAGGTATGCAAAAGAAAAAGAAAACTCACAAATCCCATATCGCTATTTCAGTTTGCCTATATTTTTTCCTGTTTAGCAAAAGAAGGATCATAATAGATACAGTGTGCTTTAGCCCCCCATTTTCTCAAAGTGACGTGTCATAGATGTCTTTCCCTTCATTCATTTTTATTCTACCCCAACACATATTATGCATGCTGGATCACCTGTTAATGAAGGCATCACAGTTTATGCATTCAACCAAACTACCCTACTGTTAAATATTTTGATAGTCTCTAGTTTTCCCTTATGCATACATGTAATAACGTAGACCGACGAAGATCTTTAGAGCCCAGATTTTGCACACAGCATCATTTATTTCCTTCAGAATAATTCTTAGGCACAGGAATTATCAGTGAGTCCAGGTATGAAAAAATGTCAAGGTTTTTGATATCTATTTTTATTATTGCTTTTAAGAAAGTTGTACCGATTCTCACTTTTGCTCCACTGCCCACATGAAATATGAGTGTCACTTTTGCCTTATCCTCACTATCTGTAAATGTTACTATTTTAAAAAATTTTATTAATGGTTGCAGGTACTGTATGAGTAGATTTGGGCCTCAGAGATACCAGATGCTTGACAAAGAATTTACATAGACATGAGGTCTGTGGGCCCAGTGTCAAGTTCATTTAACTGACACTGGCTCTCTGCAATGGCAGTAAGCATGAAGATGTCACTCTGACGTAACGTTAAAACCCCTTCTCCACCCTCACAAGGGAGTTGGACTTTGATCTCTTCTAGTAACTCCCTACAGTACTGGTAATAATGGCACATAGCATGGCCACATTAATGTTAATTGAGCACTTACTATGTGCCAGCCATCAAGTGAAGCACTTTAGTGCATTTTCCCATTTCACTGTGTAACGACCTTAGAAGGAAGGCACTGTGACATTCTGTCTCCCACCCAATTTGGGACTCATTTTAAGGATGAGGAAATTAAGGTATAGGGAGGCTAGTATTTGGCCCAGTGCCACAAGTTACATGACAATATCATCAGCAACTCTTTCCAAGGTTAATCCCATGCTCAGGAAATAGAGGTTTTGCAGTCACGGCTAAGCAAGCAGGAGCAGGCCCATGCGAGGGGGAGTGTGGCTGTGTCAGTGAGTCACCCATCTGGGGTCTCCGTCATTCAGTTGACCATGTGGTGCCTGAGCCCGAGTCCAGCCTGACAGAGGCCTATGAGAAGTGGCGGGAGTGGGCGGATGGGAAGAGCTGCTGTGACTACGCCTTGCACGTGGACATCACCCGCTGGAACGACAGCGTCAAACAGGAGGTGCAGAGCCTCATCAAGGACAAAGGTGAGCCTGCACGTGCCTTCCTCCCTCCCCCTTCATCCAGACACCCGTCCTTCCCTCACCGTCCACTCATCTGAGTCCCTTCTCCTTGGCTGGACCCTGGGACCTCAAGCATGCATGCTGGGTGATAGAGGGACCACTATACTCCAGGCACTTTATTTATTCCATCACAGTTACTCCTTACCGGGTCTCCACAAGATGGGGGTCATTGTCCTCACTTGGCAGATGGGGACCCTGAGGCTCAGAGTACATAGCCCAGGACCACAGAGCCAGTAAGCAGGAGATCTACCCACAGCCTGCCCTTCACCTCCATACAGTGCTGCCCATTTGGCAGAGGAAGACACCGAGGTCAGGAGAGGTTAACATCATACATACGGTCACACAGCTACTCGATCAGAGATTAGGAATTTTAAAACTCCATCGTTTTTACTCCAAAGATCAAACCCATGACTATGAGATATCAACAGCATCCTCAGGAAAGCTAAGACATTTCTGGGAGCAAAGGTTGTTTGAACTCAGGTTAGGAGCTTAGGCATGAACGCATGTCCGTGTGTGGGCACACACACTCTCAGTGAGTGCGTGATTTAGGTTCCCACTGTCTTCTTAGCCTCCTCTCTACTTTCTCCTACGTTTTGATCGCCAGCTACTTCACACACAAGCACCACTCCCCCATGCAGACATGCAGTGTGCTCTGAGCCTTAGGGAGGCATAAGAAATGGCCTCATCCAGGGGAGAAGGGGACAGGCCAGTGAAGAGCAACAGGGTCAAGGCCACCAGATGCAGGACGGTTATCGGACAAGCAGTCTTGGTGCCCAGGCCGGGCGTGCCATGGAAGAGAGTGTGCTGTGGGTCGGAGGGGACAGGATAAGCTCCCGGAGGACGAGTTTTCCTTTCCCTTCCTCTCCGCACCCCACAAGCTCTGCCCCAGTCCTTCCTGACTCAGAATGAGGGGTTACCCCTTCCCTCCTTTCTGGTGTCTCCTTTCACACTGGGCATCTGAACTGGGGTAGAAAATTGAATGGCTTTAATGCCCTCTTCCCTTCCAAAGGGCCTGGGTCATTCCATGGACGGCACAGAGGCTGGGGCAGGGCAGCATTGGAAAAACTGCCTTTAGTTGAACCACGCAGGAGGGGGAAGCTCTCAAATTACAACCCCCTGTCATCCTGGAACGCCGTGGGCTGAGGTGGCCCTGATGGTTGGAGACCAAAATCACCCTTTTTTCTTCAGAATGACTCTCCGTTCCCCAGTCCTACCTATTTCTGTGCATTACAATATTAATGGTTTATTTGGGGTAAAAAATGGCTCTTTTTTAAAATAGCACTTATGATTTGGATATTTAAGCGCAAGGTGACACTTGACTTCTGCCCAGGAGCCCTGTTAGTTCTCCAAGGACAGGGCCCTTTCAGATTCAACCCTGCACAGGTTGTGTGTAGGGCAGGCACTCATTAAATGGTGAAATAAACCAACCTCAGGAGGTCCATTAAAGGACCAAATGTGTGCCAGGGCTGGTGCTGAGAGCTTGGTGTGTATCTCATTTAATGCTCCCAACAATCTGACAAAGCAGGGTGCTGTTGCTTTTCCATTTTGCGAGGAGGACCCCGAGGATAAGAGGTCAGGTGTTCCAAGCTCCCTGCACTTGTGTGTGGGGCAACCCCAGTGTGTGAACACAACCAGGTGCCGCAGTGATTCTCGATGATTCATGCACTGCTTGAAGCAGTCGCGAAGCCTACTGACCCTGTGGACTGGGGAGTGCTGGGCAGGGCGGCAAGAAAGAGGTGCAGAAGAAAAGGCCATTCTCTATGACATTGCATCAGAATTGTTGCTTTTAAGAGTGGGAAGGGAATAGGAAAATGCTTTTGGAGAATGGAAGCATCCGCTTCACATTGGACGGGAGCCTGCAATGTACTCAGGCCCCATGAACTGTCGGTGTGGGGATAAAGGATGGAGAATGGTCATGGTAACGCTGTCTTCTTCCTGCCCCCCGCCCCTTCTCTCTCTTGCAGGGGTTAACTCCTTCATGGTTTACATGGCCTATAAGGATTTGTATCAAGTGTCCAACACAGAGGTAATGACCCATTGCTGTATGGCTTGGGGTATCGCATGGGTTTCCCATTGTTTGCTGATGACCTTGGCTTCTTGAACTTGACTCACTGTAGGCACTGTGGGAGACCGTGGGGCCAGATTGCTACCTGCAGCCCCTGCTGTCCATGCTACATTTTAAATTAGGAAACGGGCAGGGAACCCACAGCAAGGCAGCCAGGGAGCTAGGATTTCCACTGCAGAAGCTTTCTGAGAAGGACAGGAGGAAGGGCATACCTAAATCTCCATCTCCCAGACAACTCCAGACCCCCTATGAACTCATGGCACCCCTAGGAACGGGAGGCACCCGGCCACACAGGACTACGGGGGGCCTTCTGCTGTCTGGGTGATTGCCCCAGCCTGCCTCGGACTCTCTCCTTAAGAAATTCATGCAATGTGTTTGTCTGAGACAAATCTAAAGTTTTCAGAGGAAATACAAGAATTGAATCCCCATACTTCCTGGTGAGAAGGTCGAGGGTGGTCTTTCTGGAGAAGTTGAGAGCCAGGGGGTCAGCTCTCACGTTAGCTTCTGGCCAGGCTGCTGTCGCTTTTGGGAGCACTTGTTGAGAAGAATTCTGGAGCTCTGTCTCAGCTCAATGGGAAATAATCCCGTACAGAAGTGTGCATGAGGGGGCACGGTGGGATTGGTAGCAGTTTGTTACATGTTCGCCCTGTCCGCTTAGGTGACATCGTAGGTTCTGTCTACGGGCAGTTTTCTGGAGTTCTACGGACTCGCACTGCTCTTGAGTCGTGCATGTTTCAGTCTGTATTTCTGCCCTGGTTACTTATTTCCTCTGCTTTATCCTGTCCTGGCTTCATAATCGGTCTTTGTGTGAAGTCGCTGAAAGCATCAGTGGCTTGTGAAGGGACAAAGGCTTGTTTCTGTTCCAGCTCTACGAGATCTTCACCTGCCTGGGAGAGCTGGGAGCCATCGCTCAGGTTCATGCCGAGAACGGGGATATCATCGCACAGGTAATGGCGGGCGGCTCCTGGAATGGGCTTTCTGCACGGGCTTCGTTCTGCGTCCCATCCAGTCCCATCCGGTTCCTCAACGCTTCATGGTGCTTCAGCTCCCCCTGTGTACAAGGCGCCTACCTAACTGCTCCGTAAAAACCTGCCCTAAAGGGCCTCCCTGTCGAGGAGGAGGAAAGAAAATGGAGACAAGTGAGGGAGAAAGTGAAAGCTGTTGGAAAACAGGGAGAGATCTGGCCATTCTAGAGGAGCAGAAAAGGCTTCCTGGAGGAGGCAGTTTTCAAATCGGCCTGTTTATCGGGGCAGCACTGCTGATTATTTTCAAAATTAGTCCAAACTCCGTGGTACTTCGTGGTACTCTCTGTCCTGAAGAGAAACCCTAAGGCAGCACTTCTTGGAAGCCAGAAATCAGATCCCGGATGGTGGCACTCACTGCCTTCGGTAATAAAGAATTGAGGCCTTGTGGGGATCAGACGTCCCATTGGTTTCCTAGAAATCACACTGAGAAACCCAAGCCAAGCGATGAAAGTGAGGGTCCCCAGGCCCAAATTGATTATTTGTGCGTCCTGCCCCATCTCCAGGGCTGCTTAATGGGCTAGATGCACAGATGTGTCTTAGCTGGGTTCTGTTTACCCCAGGCTGGCCTCCGCGAGGTGGGGGCTGCCAGAAGAGAGTGTAAGCTGTCTCTCAGTCCATCCCGTAGCACTAATAGCAGGAGACCATTATTCATCCTTTCAAAGAGTATTTCCTGAGCGCTTTGTGCCAAGCATTAGGCTGAGTAGAAGTGAGCCAAAACAGATGTCTTCCATAGCTCAGAAGTGCTCAGGCTGTGCCTTTATTCTAGAGGTTGTCTGGGACTGGGTGAGTGTGATTGGCAGGGTGTGGGAACAGTGTTGAGGCTGGACTTACTAACTTCCAATAGTAGGGACCATTTTGTGAGCGTTTACTACCGTGTGCCAGGCTCTGATGGGGGCTCTAGTATGTTCTCATTTACTCTTCACCTGACCCTTTCAAGATGACTGCCATCTTCCCCATCATATGAGAACATGGAAGCACAGAAGGATTGCGTCACTGGCCCAACGATCACAGCTGGTAACTGGGAGAATAAAATCTCAGTCCCCGAGGGGATGTGCCTCAGTGGACATCTCACCCAGAGATGGTGCATCCAGGGCCCTTGGCCCACCCAGCTGGCTGCTGGCCTCCTGGGGAGGCAGCCCCACAGCTGTGTAGGACTCCAGCTGTTGGGGTGTTATCTCACTAGTGCAGGAGGTGAGCTAAGTGTGCAGTTTCCCTTTGCTTGTGACTGAGGAGGTTAATTAGTCAGGCCCCTGACAGCCTTCTCCTACACCCCCACACACCCAGAGATAATGAAATCATTTTCCAAAGAGGGTCCAAATGCCTTGCTCCCAGGGGAGGTGTCTGGTGGTATGAGAGCTGTTGCTACTCCCCCTTCTCCAGGTTTTCAGTGCAGCTGCCAGCGGTCCCAGCCCTCCCTCCAGATGCCTGAGAAACCAAACTCCCTGATTCTTCAGTCTAGAGCCTGCGAGGAAAACAGGCTCCAACTCAAAGCCCCCCTTCCCCAGCTTCCTCTGTGACTCCTTAGCACAGAAATACCTCTGGTCTCCTCCCCCCTTTCCCTACGTTGGGAAGATCTGGTCTCAGTCAGGAAAAGAATAAGGGCATTTTTCCATTTGGATGAGTTTTCTGGTGTGTGTTTATTAAATTCAGCTTAAGCTGAAAGATTCGATCACATTATCTAACTGAGGCAGCTGCTGTCCTCAGAGTCTTTGGCTGTACTTGATGCCAAAGTGATTAAAGAGGCAGAAATCTTTTCCTATGGGTCCCAGCAAGGAATATCGTCAGAAGGAAAATCTGAGAGCACAGCATCCTTAGCCTCTCATCCAACAAATATTTACTGAGCATCTACTATAAGTAAAACATTAGAGAGGGGAGATGAAAAAGACAGGGTCCCTTTCCTCATGGAGCAAGCTGAAATTGTGCCATGACCCAAAATGTGTACTTACCTCAGTGATCACTCCCTGCACCAATGGCCCTTTACATGTCATTCTTTTAAAAAAAAAATTTTTAATGATTGGTTTTAGAGAGAGAAGAAGGGGGAGAGAGACAGACAGACAGATAAACATCAGTTCGTTGTTCTACTTATTTATGCATTCATTGGTTGGTTCTTGTATGTGCCCTGACCAGGGATTGAACTCCCAGCCTCCGTATATTGGGACAATACTCTAACTACTGAAACACCCGCCCAGGGCTTACATGCCATTCTTCCAGCTGTAGCGGCACCCTGACTTTAGGGACAGGTCTTTCCAGCATGAACAGTGCATTACAATCCCCTGTGGGACTTTAAGACCAACTCCTAGGATTCTCCCAGTCCTGGAGATTCTGATTGAGGTCAGGAGCAGAGTTCAGACAAGTGTATTTTGAAGGAGTTCCCCTGGTGAGCTTCTTCTGCCTGGTGTTCCAGAACTCTTGAACAAGATAAAGGTGAGAGTGGCCTATCAGACAGAAGATGCTTTTGTCGGAGACCCTAACCCTTGTGTGAGTGAGTTCAGGATGCAATTCAAAGTGAAAACTCACCAGAATTTGGAAGAAATTTTATTCAGTCCAAGTTTCAATACATGAAGCAATAAGAATGAAAAGTGGAGGTACATTGCTAGTAAAATCAGCCTCTGACCTTTTTTCAAATTCTGTAGAGCTGGGGATGATGACCATTTTACTTCTCACAGCTGCTTATAGTATTATCTTCCTTTCTACTCCTCTTTAAAAAAAAAATCATTAAAAACAAACAGACCACAAAACAGTCCTTTTCCAGGTAGGACTCCGTACTTCCCCAAACATCTCATGGTTTCAGAGTGAGACAGGCATAGTTCAGCCCTCTCCCCTCTCTCTCTCACATCGCCAGGGCAGAGGTTCAGAGGAACTGGCCTTCAGACTTCGAGAGTGAAGGCCAGCAGAACTGCAGCGATGGTGGCTTGGGATCTGTGCCAGTTCCAGTTAGCCCATGTGTGTGTTCACGGCCCAGCCACCTGCTTCTTCCAAAAAGCTGGCCAGAAGCCTGAGGAAGTTAGCCATCAGCCATGAGGGGTAGGCAGTTCTGCCTCATCCCAGACCTAATTCATTACAAACTGACCAAAAGATGAACTCAGGGAATGCTGGGTAGAGGCACTATTTTGTCTGATTAGATTCTAATCCATTCGTTTAAGTCATAAAAGTGAAGCCTTAAAAAGCCTGACGGGCTTACTAAAATGCAAATTGCTAGAATTTAGGCTCAAATATTCTGATCTGCTAGACCTGGACAGGGCCAGACCTCTGCATTCCCGCAAACACAACCCACTTCATTTCTGAGGTAGGTGGTGGGTTGACCAGATTTGGGAAACATTGGACTATACTAAGTCCCATCAAGTTAGGAGCCTCGTTGCTTTAATTCAAGTACCTCACCTAGAGCCTAGCATGAAACAGGTACTCAGTAATTGTGTTGAATGAATGTGTTTCACTGTTGTACATAAGGAAGCTGAAATCAGAGCAGCTAAAGCACCGTCCCATTGCATCTGAAGGATGGAAAGTTGTTTGCACAGTACAGTTGTTTGCACAGGGTGATCCGCGCTGTTAATGACACTTTTCTCAAATGAATGAATGAATTAAAAGCAAGGGAGTGCACTCTCAGAGGTCTACATCTGAAAGAAATAAAGTATAAGCGATTGTGTGACTTTTGATATGTAATGTAGAAAACAACTGGTACTGTTTAACAGACTTTCTTTTAATAAAATCAGGCCACCCTTAAATGCTTTTTCTCCTTTTAATTAAGACTCTGCCTTATTTTGCAATTCCACAGAGTTAATGAATTATTCAAAATACACATTTTATTATTTTTTTCCCTTGAGCTCATCTTCAGTGTGTTTCCAAATCCTAGTTGAGCTGTCCTAAGAAATAGAGGACAGTTTTTATTAGTTAAGAGTTAGTTAATAGCATCTTATATTTTTTTAAGTTTTAGTTTAAGTATTGGTGTACTGTAAGAAATTGCCATAGTGCCTTTTTTTGATTGGTCTGGATGATTTCAGGCTTTGAAATCAATCTTGACTAAGTAATATCATAAGTTTTTAAAAAAAATAAAAACTGTCCTCTTTTTTTTTCTCATTCTAGGAGCAATCCCGGATGTTGGAAATGGGGATAACTGGCCCAGAAGGCCATGTACTGAGCAGACCAGAGGAGGTGAGTTGCAGGAGAGTGGTGGGTGAGGTAGAGGGAGGGACAGAGAGAAGCAGTAGCACTGGGTGCTTTCCTTTTTAGCTGATGTAGCACCTTCCGAGAGTCTTCCATGGTCACAGTGCCAATTCCAGCAGCTTTCCTGATGGCCTGTCCATCATTTCACATTCGCAGTGTTAGTGTTCGGCCTCGCTTCCCAAGGCACATGCACACACGGTGCAGGGACGAACACGGTGAAAGGTGGTGAGGCTCTAGGAATACCCGACAGCATGATTGGACCATTTCTTCCCAAGACCACTGTAAATGACTCAACTCATGGGGCCCTGAGGAAATTAGAAAGCAGTGCTTACTCCTGACCCCAGTCTCTCCAAAGCCTACATCCATTGGAGGGTACTCTACAGTTATTCAGTAGGAGAGGTAAATACGTAAACCCTTTCTAAATCGATGTAAATTTTGGAGGCATTTCTACTTATTCCCCACTCTATTTGAGTCCTGCAAATATTGGCCATATGGATAGGAAACTGAATGGGTCTTTAAGGGGCAATATGCCTACCCAGTTGTATTAGGAGATGTAGACATGGAAGTTCCTCATGTGTAAAATGCATACTGACTAGCGACTATGTTTAGCAGCTGAAGAGCAAATGAAAAGGAAGTAGGGGCTGCTTCCATGTCTCTGGGATGTCAGCAGCCTCAGCTGCAGGCACAGGGCACAGCTGGGACTTGGCTGTCCACATGGCTGAGAGCACATTGGCTTTGGAGGACTAGCCTGGGTCTGGTACCTGGAGCCAGTTCAAGGTCTTCCATGTCAACGAAGTGAACCGTGTTCCTGCTTTGCTGTTTCAAGCCCTGCACTCTACAGCAGGTAGAAGAAGGAGTCAGAGCCAGAAATGATTGCATTCCTGTTGCCCATCTCTTTTAGAATCTTTTAAAAATTTAAATTGTACCACACATAGAGAAAAGTGTACCTGTCATAAAGGCTAGGTGAATTTTCACAAACTGAATATACTTATGAAAGTCGTCCCCAGTTGGAGAAGCAGAAGAATGTCATCTGCTCCCCAGAAACTCCTTTGTCTGGTGCTCTCTGTTACCAGCTGAAATAATTTTGACTGTTGGGAATGTAGATTGGTACACCCACAATGGACAACAGTATGGAGGTTCCTCAAAAAATTAAAAATTGAACTATCAGCAATTCCTCTTCTGGGTATTTATCTGAAGAAAATGAAAAACTAATTCCCAAAGGTATCTGTACTCCCATGTACACACAGCATTATGTATAATAGCCAAGATATGGCCACAACCTAAACAGTCTATCAGTGGATGAAATGAAGAAAATGTGGCACGTGCACACACACACACACACACACACACACACACACAAAATGGAATATTTTTCAGCCATAACAAAGAATGAAATTCTGCCAATTGTAGTAACATGGATGGATCTTGAGGGCATTATGCTACATGAAATAAGTCAGATAGAGAAGGATAAGTACCATAGGATCTCTCTTCTGTGTGGAATCTAAGAAACAAAACAACAATCATCCCCTCCCCACAAAAAGGACCCGAGCTCATAGATACAAAGACCAGATTAGTGGTTGCCAGAGGTAAGGGGTAGGGAAATAGGGGGAAGATGGTTAAAAGATGAACAATCTTCCAGATATAAAATAAACAAATCAGGAGGATGTAATGTACAGCATGGTGCTTGTAGTTAATAATACTGTATTGCATCTTTGAGAGTTGTTAAGAAAGTGGATCTTGAAAGTTCTCATTACAAGAAAAAATTTTGTAATTGTGTGGGATGGATGTTCACAAGACTTTTATTGTGATTATTTTGCAAAGGTACAAATATTAAATTATTATGTAGTACACCTGTACTAATACAGTGTTTTATGTTAATTACTCCTCACTTTAAAAAAATCTGTGTTGGGGTTACAGTCACAGCATCCCAGTAAGAGTCTGTGTCCTTAATGCCATGTGGCGTTATGGAACGCTTCTATGGAACTCTTGTTTATTCCCCGGTCCATGCTAACTGTGTTGTCGCAATTATCCTCGCTGCTGCTCTGGGTGGCTGGTGCTATTGTGCATAATGAAGCTGAAGATCAGGGCAGTTAAGAAACCCACCCATCGTGTCTGAAGGACTGGAAAGTTGTTTGCACGGTGCAAGCAGACCAGGGTGATCAGCACTGTTTGTGACACTTTTCTTAAATGCTGGTCACCGTTGAGATGTGCTGGCAAGATAGATCCTTCAGCAGCAGCCAGGGGATTTCTGAGCAAAGTCTATTTTTGTTCTTTGGTTTGTTTGTTCAACTCCCCCCCGCCATACTCCCCTCCTCCCTGTTTCCGTCTCCTTTTTAGTAGAAAGCCTCCGGCTGCAGATACCAACAACCCTGGAAGCCCTTTTGGGTGAAGCTGGAGAGTGATGTAACCTTCCAAAGATAGTCATGTTGTCAAGGTGCTGAAAATCCTGCAGTGCTGTGAGGGAAGGAGATCAAAGGGGCCTGGGCAGAGGTCATGAGGCAGCTGGAGAGGTCAGCATAGGTGCAGAGAGGGAGGACCAGGCATAGGGGAAGCCAGCGTCTTTTCAGTTCAAAGCACAGCCAGATACCATCTTGAGTGAAGCTGTTCAGAGAGCAGAGTCCAAGGCCCAGAGATGCCACTCCAAGAGTCTGGGTACTTCCAGAAGGTGGCCACAATTTCCCGTGGTCAGGGGCCTCCAGGGTCTGGTCCACGTGGAACAAAGTGCAGCTTAGGGGGCGCCGGCTGGACCAGCCAAGTTCCTAGAGCCTGCCTGCCGAGCCACACTCACCATGGGCAGGAACTGGTTCGCCTCGGGCTTCTGCAAGCTATTTTTGGTCTTTTTTTGAAGGGTTGGGCTGCATAGACTAACCAGAATGTCATATCCATCCAAAAAGGGACTTTGGCCGATTGAAGGGAAAAATGCCAGTGTCCCTGCTTGGGGCTGCACTGAACTAACTTGGGTAGTAACTTTGGATCACAACATAGGCTCTCGCACATACATGGTCAGGAGCTGCCACCAGCAAGAAGACCAACAGTTGCCCTTCAAGGAACACTGGCCTCATCCCAGGAGAGAGCTGATTGCTTTATGGGGATGAACTTACTTAGTCCTCAAAACAGCCGTATGTGTCAGGTCCTATTATCCCCGCATTCCGGACCTGAGGCTTTAGGAGGTCATGTGAGGTACCTGAGGTCACTCAGCTTCTAAGTGGCAAAACCAGAAGCCAGACCCACACTGTTGGAGAAAGCCTGAGCTCTCCGACCCTTCTTTGTTAGTAAAATAAGAGAAAACTCGATATTTCTTACTTAATGCATTCAGCTGAGCTGGTTAGCATCTCCAAAAACATGAATTCTACATTAGGATGGAGGAAGTTGATGACAAAAGAGGTCTTTGTGTGGACAAGTCTGGGAATTATTAGGATAAGACGGGCCTGCTGGAACGAACCCATCCCTGACCACCTGTTGCTGCAGGCAAGGGTTTGAAGAAGCATGACGCCTCATTTGCTTGACTGGTTATTTCCTCCATACGGGGGTTGGGACTGTGTTTTGCCAGAGGATCTGCCCTGGGAAGACTGGGGAGCAAAGGCTTCCACCACATGCAGCCTCTGTGATCGTCAGAGGGAGGGGAGAGAGCAGGCCCAGGAGGAACTCAAGCTGCGCTGACGCAGTATTTGCTCTGTGCCAGGCCCTGATGTCACTCAGCAACCCTGTGCTGTCCTCTCCGATCTCCATGCACTTCCCAGGTGAGGGGCGGAGGCGATGAGATGCCAGGAGCATGAGCCAGCCAGGCAGTGCTGTACCTGAGACTTAGATCCAGTGCGTCCAGCTCCGGATCCTCTGGGCTTTGAACGCCTGGGCTGCGTTTGTGTGTGGAGGCAGGGAGCGGTGGCTTTGAGAGCCTCTGGTTCCTATTGACTCCTGGGAACTTTGGTTTTTATGTTGGGTTTTTTTTTTTTTGGTAGCTGGAAGCAGAGGCTGTGTTCCGTGCCATCACCATTGCCAGCCAAACCAACTGCCCTCTCTACATCACGAAGGTCATGAGCAAGAGTGCGGCCGACCTCATCTCACAAGCCAGGAAAAAAGGTGATGTGTGCTCCCAAGATCTCAGGGCTCTGAGGCACGATGCCTCCTTTCCTCCCTGGACACCCTGTATAAATGGTGCTTAGTTCACGCCTTGCCTGTTCTCTGGGAAGCCCCTCATCCATGGTAGCCCATTTGATCCTTTCCATATCCTGGTGGAGAACAGGATCCTGGGAGTGATCCCACTTGGAAGATGGGTAAACTGAGGCCCAGGAAGGGTTAGTAGTTTTCCAAAGATAACAGCTTGAATCAGTTCTTTGGAGACTTGGGTCATCTTCCTTCCTCCCTTTGATCTTTTATTGTCAGTTCACTTTATCTGAGCTTTATAAACGGGCATGTTAGTCAAGATTATATTGGGTATAGTAAGTCAAAGATCCAATTCAAATGGACTTAAGCAAACAAAAGTAAAATTTCTGGTTGAAGGTGTTTCAGGTGTTTCTGGCCAGACCGAGGGGCCGAAACAGTGGGATTAGGGTTCTGTCACTCTCGTTCCTGTCTTGGGGCTGCTGGCCTGTCTGGTGGCCTTCTGTTCAGTACGAACAGTGACAGTAAATGCCAAGTGGCACCTTTTGTCCTCCACTCTTGGTGGGGGGCATTATGAGGAAGAAGAGTGCATCTTTTTCAACAGCTCAAGCCCAAGTCCCCAGGAGGACTGTGACAACCTCGGCTTGGGTCACGGGCTCACCCCTGAACCAACATCTATCTGCTCTGGGAAGAGCGTAATTGACTGGCCAGGGCTGAGGGCAGGGGCAGGGTCCTAGCTGCTGAGCCACAGGTTAACACAAGTTATTTTAGAAGAGGGGTTGAATGGATCTCCAAAGCATGTCCAGTGGCATTGGCCTTCATGACCTGGGCTCTGTCCCCACTGCCTTGGCTGTGTTCCCCCATTGCTGTTAGTTTGGGCTTCGATTGCTCATCCTGTGCTAAACTAAAGTTTGCTCTCACTTCAAAGCTTTCTTTTCTGCTTTTTGTTCTCATCCCTAATGGAAGACTAATGGACTCACTTGTGAGCAATGTGGCTGAGAAACTGGAGGTGTGGGCTGTGTGTTTGGTTGTGCGATTATGACCACTGTGTGTCCATGGCCGTTTTGATAGAGGAAGGGCCCACAGTGAATGATTCATCGACCACACTCAGAACTGGTCTGTGAGACTCCAGATGTGTATGACTGGGGTGGCTAAAAATAGTCCCAGCTGCCTTTGATGGCTGAGTTTCAGCTGCCTGGCCTTCTGGCAGCAAGGACCCTTTACTTACAGGAAGGGCATCGTCCTAATTGTCTGGACAGTCTCCTCGCTGGCAAATCCAGGGGCACCTTGTGCTTTATGCCGCTCCCAGTGAGCCTGCTGTTTTCTCTCTCAGCTTTCAGCCTCTCAACAAGATATGGGGTAGCTGCTCTGCTGGGTATGAGTCTCCGGCAAGAACCAGGAAAGCAGCCCTGATCCTTACCTGTTCTTGGAGAAAGGCAGAAAAGAGAGAGAAAAAGAAAGAAAAGAGCAAAGGGACACCCCACACCTCTCTCCACGACCACCTGCCATAGTCATCCTCTGGCACCTTCCGCCCATGGCTGCATCCTGCCGGGGCCCATTCTCAGGGCCACCTGGGGCCCAGCGCCGTGTTTCAAGATGCGTGGGGTCTTACTTTAAACTTCACGTGGAAAAATTCCTCAGCCTTAGCCTTCCAGCTCAGGGTTTGACGGCAAGGATGAGCACAGCTGTGTCAGGGTGGCATTGCTGCAGTGACAAAAATCGGCTGCTGAGACAGCAGCCAGCGAACCCCTCATGAACCGCCGTTCTCTGGGAAGGAATCAAGGGCACTCAGTGGGGAAGACAGTGCAGCGGGGTTCCCTCCTCCCTCTGCGCAGGTGACTCTGCAAGTCCCCGCGTGTGGGATCACCTAGTGCTCTTCGGCAGCTCGGCATTGCTGCTCAGAGTGAAAAGAGGAATGTACGGCTCGAGGAAGACCAGCTGTATATCCTGCACTGGGATAAATGCAGGCATATTGGAGACACTGCGGATTTGGTTCCAGACCCCACAATAACGCAAATATCTCAGTAAAGCGAGTGAAACATGGATTTTTCAGTCTCTCAGTTACGTTTACACTATGCTGTAGTCTATGAAGTGTGAAATAGCACTATGTCTAAAATAACGATGTACTTATCTTAATTAAAAAATGCTTTGTTGCTAAAAAATGCTAACCATCCTCTGAGACTTCAAGTCATAATTTTTTTTTGCTAGTGCAGGGTCTCGCCTTCAATTTGTAAAAAACAATAACAATATGTGCAGAGTGCAGTTAAGTGAGGTATGCTTGCACTTTTAATTTATTATTATGTAGAATTCTCCTGGAACCCTGCAAAATAGGCATTGGTATCCCTGATTTCAAATGAGGACATTGCAGCACGCCCTGCCCAGATCCCTCCCAGCTTGGAGAGCTAATATTCAAACCCAGTACAATGACGACCTTTGCTTATTCTGCTCTCCCATCTGAAGGTGGTGCAAAGAGAGGGAACTCTTCCACTTTTAAAGTTGTAATTTCTCTTAATGGGACTTGGGTGCTTGCCTTGGCTTTCATTTCTTCACTTCTCTGTGGCCCTCTCTGCTTTAGTTTGGTAATATTTTTGAAGAACCCTCGACATTCTCATCAGTCAGGCGCGGGTCCTTTTTCACTGTCTTTCCCCAGAGCGGGGCTGTGCTGTTCGAGCCATTGCTGTTGCTTCCTTCCTTCTCCCGTGGCAGACATCACAAACCAATCACGAGTCTTTTCTAGTGGAGCCAGAAGCATAATATAACCAAAGTCACTGAAACAGAGAACAGGCTGACAGTGACCGGAGGGGAGTGGGGAGGGAATTTCAGGGGAGAAGGGGGAGGGTTTGCAGGAACAAGTATAAAGGACACATGGACAAAAACAAAGGCAGGGGGTGGAAATGGGAGGGAGGTGGAGAGGGCTGGGGGCGGTGGGCTGGGATGGGAGTAAAAGGCAGAAAACTGTACTTAAACAACAATTAAAATTAAAAGGTAAAATAAGTTAAAAAAAGAATTCTTCTCTATGCAAAATTTCAGGCAAAGAAAATAATTGATAGCAGTTGGAGCAAGGTGAAACCTATTTATAATCCTGGTGGTAGAGCCTTCCTAAACTTCGACCTTGGGGGGAATGTCACTGTGGAAGATCGAGGACTGAAGCTAAAGAAGCTCAGTGCAGTTCAGGCTATCTCTAGCCCAGGATTCTGGCACGGAGGATCTTGGTACCAAACCCACCTTCTACGAGATGACTTTTGCCTTCTGAATCACTGTCCCTTCTTCTTTAAGATGACTGACAAAAGCTTGGATCAGTGTATTTCCCAGTATCTTTCTTCTCCTTGATTTGGGCATTTAAGTCTCTAATGCCAGACTACATGGGGTCCAAGAAGCAGCCTCGTCTTTGATGTGCCCCAGGTTATCGGGTGTCCTGAAGGAATAACAAACATGGGGGAAAAGAACGTGAGAGCCTTTCATCCACGGGAGTGGGTTTGACTCTGTGGAACCAGAGTGCGTCCTTGCAACAGCAGGACCTGGCCATTCCCAGTGCGTGGGCACGTCCGGGGCGTTGGAGCCCACCAGTGGGAAGGGGGAGAAGCTATTAAGAAGTCAGATTTCCTGGGCATCTCCATGTGCCACTTTGTACGTGCTACGTCTTTTCATTTTCTCGGGCCTGGTTTGTTTCGGGACAAATCTATTCCACATTTTAACATCTCTGAGATGAGGGTGCATCTTAGAATCAATGTATATACTCTTTTCTTTTGCCGCAAATCTGAATTTGGCTCAAAATTTGAGAATTAATACTGTATCTTGCAAGCACTGGCTTCTTGTAATCTGAAGAATACAACTTTCTTTTTTCATTTAGCAGCTAGAAAAGCAAAAGCTTGGAAAAGGTGGGAACAGGGGCTTGAACCCAGGCCTGCCTGACTCCAGAGCCACAGCCTTGCGTAGGCTGAGGGGCTGTGATTACCTAGGCTGGGCCCAGGGCAGCAGTACTTTATGCAGACTCTTGCCTGTTTCCTACCCCTTGCAGGAAACGTGGTCTTTGGTGAGCCCATCACCGCCAGCCTCGGCACAGATGGAACCCATTACTGGAGCAAGAACTGGGCCAAGGCGGCTGCCTTCGTGACATCCCCACCTCTGAGTCCCGACCCGACCACTCCTGACTACATCAACTCCTTGCTGGCCAGGTCGGTGCAGGGTGACAAGCGGCGGGCGCTGTGTGGAAACACCCTGGGTCCCCCGGGTCGAGGAGTCACAAAGCCCATCCGTCAGCTAGACTCGGGTCTGCCGTGAGGGGAAGACACTGGGAAGTGCTCTGCAGTCTGGAGCACAGACACCAGTAACTGATATGAACACCGCAGGGATCCTATTAACCCTGGGAACAGCAGTGAATGTGTCTCGTGTGCCAAGCGCTAGGGAGACACTGCACACGTGATCTCGTTGTTCCTCATAGCAACTTGATGAGTGAGGGACTTTCATAACCATTTTACAGGTTAAGCAGCTGAGGCCCACAGAGACTGCAGTACAGGGTCGGCACAAATAACACCCGTTTCATTACAAAATCTTTTTTTACAAAATCATAAGCATGTAATTCTGTAACATAACAATATCACACTCCAGCACACCATGTGATATTTTAGGTAAAATGTTCAAATTAAAACCGTAAATTATGACACCCATATTATTACCCTACCAACCACACTCACACAGGCCTTACTTCTGCCGGACCCTATATTTCACAAATTTCGAACAGATGGCCATGATGACCACTTAACCAAAATGAAGGAGGACGTGTTTGCTGCTGCCCTCTGGGATCAGTCCCATCCCTCATTTGGGTCCTTTCTGCTGTGTTGCACAAGAGATCATCTAATCCCACGCCCTCATTTTCCAAATGGGGTAACCAAGCCCCAGAGAGGGGAAGAAAGTCCCACGTTTGCATAGTTGGCAGAGGGGGAGGAGAGGTTCCAAACTCACGTCGTGGCACTCCAGATGCTGACAGGAGACACTCGAGTCTGGGCCCCCGAGGTGCCTCGAGCCGCCCCTCCCACTCACGTGGGGCTTTCCTCCTTGCCAGCGGGGACCTGCAGCTCTCTGGCAGTGCCCACTGCACCTTCAGCACCGCCCAGAAAGCGATCGGGAAGGATAACTTCACAGCCATTCCTGAGGGTACCAATGGGGTGGAGGAGCGCATGTCTGTCATCTGGGACAAGGCCGTGGTAAGGATCAAGGTCAGGGGAGGGGAGGGTGGCCCGGCTGTTAAAGGGATTGTCTATCAGTGTCTTCTGGCACGGGACCTGGTTTTATTTTCCTTGTTAAAATCACAGAAGCTGTCAAAATACATACATACACATATATCATGCAAATGAAGGTTCTCCCAAAGATTTCAGTAAAATAAGTGATTAACTTATTAAGTTGATCATGTCCCTCTGCTTTATTTTAAGAACACTAGAGACACTCATTTTAGAGCCAACTAGAATTTTTTTATCTAATACCTTATTTAGCTACACAGTGTAATCCACAGTTTTCCTTTTCTTCTTGGCTGCCAGGAAACTCAAAGCTAGATTTTAAACTAAATTGTTCTTTCCTTACCTGGGCTTTTTTTTTTGAGAGGAGAGAAATGATAAATAATTTTTTCTCTTTTGTTACATATTTAGATTTTTGTCTTTTTTTTACACTGTTATGTATTTATGAATGCATGTGTGTGTTTATCTTGACACTGTCTGGAATTGTTTAAAAAATTTATTTTTTATTACCAACATGGTACAGTCTCAATAAAGAACACTTGGAAAGTACCAAAAAACACACATTTGAAAGAAAACAGAAATTACTCATAAATTCCCCACCCCAGGGATAAGCATTGTTATCATCTTGGTGAGGTTCTTCCATATTTGTCTCTGTCCATGCAAATACAAACGCATATTTAATTTATTTTTTTAAATATTTTATTTATTTTTAGAGAAGGGGGGAAGGAGAGAGGAAAAGAAAGAAACATCAATGTGTGGTTGCCTCTCAAGCGCCCCGTACTGGGGCAACACCAGCCAGGGCAACAAGCACATATTTTAAAAGCGAGTAAAATCTTTAAAAAAAAAAAAAAAAAGCCCCAGCTGGTGTGGCTCAGTGAATTGAGCACTGGCCTGCAAATCAAAGGGTTGTCAGTTCGATTCCCAGTTCGGTACACATGCCTGGGTTGTGGGCCAGGTCCCCAGGAAGGGGGATGTAAGAGGCAACCACACATTGATATTTCTCTCCCTCTCTTTCACCCTCCCTTCCCCTGTCTCTGAAAATAAAGTAAATAAAATCTTTAAAAAAATGGGTTCATCACCACATTTGTTTTTCTTGCGAACTCTCTGTAGTCCTTTTGGGAGTTAGAGGAGTAAAAGTGAGTACATGTATGCATTTCACCAGAAAAAAATGCACATATTTCAGGAGCAGGGGCTTCCCTCCTCAGCCTTGTGTTCCATCACTTCAGCCGATTCTGAAGCTCGCGGGGTGGGGCTCTGAGCCCGCAGCCTCAGAGGGGCCTGTGTGGTCACCCTGCTCTGAGCTAAGAAGCCCTGCACTGACTATTAAAAAACATTTGTTTAATATTTCCACAGGCCACAGGGAAGATGGATGAAAACCAGTTTGTGGCTGTGACAAGCACAAATGCTGCAAAGATCTTCAACCTGTATCCCCGCAAGGGGAGAATATCCGTGGGCTCTGACAGCGACCTGGTGATCTGGGATCCGGACGCCGTGAAGATTGTCTCTGCCAAGAACCACCAGTCGGTGAGGCTGGAGCCGGTGGGCGGGGTCGGGGTAGGGGAGGCTCGAGCCGGTGGGCGGGGTCGGGGTAGGGAAGGTGTGCCAGGAGCTCGGGCTGTAGAGAGGAGTGTGCGTGGTGCCCCTGGGCAGTTAGACGGGGGTGGGTCCCAGTAACAAACCATCCCAACTTGTCTCTGACTCCAAACCTCAGCAGTTGCTTTCTCACTCCCGCTTTCCAAACGGGTGAACAGAAGGGGTGAACTGCCTGTCACAGTCACTCAGAGTGGAGGCGGATAGCGACGTCATCTCTACCCATGTGTCCGTGATTGTGAGCCCAGGGGCCAGGACATGGTGAAGGGTGGACTGTCTCTCAACAATCTCCCAGATGTTACTCCCTGTCATGCAGCATTGGCCAAAGCTAGTCCTGTGGCCACAGCTTGCTCTGGGAGGGATGGAGTGCAGTGGTACCTTGTGCCTGGGAGGGCAAAGAAGGGGAAACAGGTGGCCGGCACTGATGACCTCCTCGTGCAGAGTTTCAGGTGGAAGATAACGAAAGCCCAGCAGACAAGCCCCTAACAGACAGGGGCTTAATGCTTGTTAATAAAAACAGTTCATATTGTTTAAGCAATTATGTTCCAGGTACCGCGCTTGTAATTCATTCAGTCTCCACAACAGTCTTCCATAGGTCGGCACTATCATTATCCCCACTTTATAGATAAGCAAATGGAGGTACAGAGGGGTTCAATAATTTAGGCAGCAAGGGAATGAAGCTGGAATTCAGGCCCAGGCACCCTGACTCCAGGCTCATCTCCTTCACCACTTTGCAGGGACGCCTTGCAGTTGTTGAGTAAAACAGAGGAGGTGGGGAGCAGTCCCATTTTTGGTGGGAGTGGCCTTTGCTCAAACACTGTGTCATATCACATTATTTAATTTCAAGCTAGGAATCTATGGGTCATGTCACCCACCTACCCACCCTCCCAATACCAGACTGCCAAATACAGCATCCCTGAGAGTTACCAGCTTCTCCTTGGACACCGACAGTGGCAGAATTTACTTCCCTGTGGGCACCTTAATAAAGACTGGGTGCTTCTCTTTGCTAGGAATTCCAGGGCCTCTGCCCTCTGGAACCTGGTAAATGCGTTGTAAGCTTTTCCTGGCTTACCTGGCGAGTCGCTTCGGGTGATGCTGAAGGCAGGATCCCAAACACGTGGGAAGCGCATGCCTCTTTCTCCCCTTCCCATGCCCATACCCGTGGCTTTGCCCCACCCCCACCTCCAGGCTGCAGAGTATAACATCTTTGAAGGGATGGAGCTGCGCGGGGCACCTCTGGTGGTCATCTGCCAGGGCAAGATCATGCTGGAAGACGGCAACCTGCACGTGACCCAGGGGGCTGGCCGCTTCATCCCCTGCAGCCCCTTCTCTGACTACGTGTACAAGCGCATTAAAGCCCGGAGGAAGGTGAGAATGCCTGGACCCTGGGGAGGGGGACCCGGACAGGGCTCGTGTCTCATTCAGTCATGGTGACCCTGAAGTGGGGGTTGGGGACAGGAATCTGAGTGCACATTGCAGTGTCCATCAAAGAGGGGCTCACAGAAACTCAACACCTAAGTGTCCCTCCCACTCCTAGGCCCCACGTGGTCCTAATAATGGGCCATCCGGCCTCTGTGTGCAACACAGGGAGGCTCCCCATCTTACAGGGCAGCTGACCGCCTCCGCCTGTGACAGTGAACTTCCTTCTGCTGGGCTGAAATTGACCTCCCTAAAGCCAGCCAGCCAGTTCAGTTCTGCTCCCCATACCTGCATAGGGAACACTAAGCCCATCTCTCAGAGCATCTGTGTGTTTGCAAAGTCGTCTGTCCTTTGAATATCCCTGTAGCCATCCACTATTTATTTTATGACAATGTTTTAAATCCCTTCACCATTCTTATCTCTTTATGAGTGATCATTTTCAAGTTAAGTATTTTGGAATAAAATTCCACACTCCAGTGCTGGCCTAACAGAAGAGAATGCAACTCAAACTTCCCATACATCAGCTCTTAATGTGACTTAGATTCTGGACCTAAAGAAATGCTGAGGATCTGGAGTCTCGGTCAAGGACTCTTGGGGAGTACAGAGTCATCATCCCGCCTGGGGCATTTATCTGCAAATTTGATGAGCGAGGCCTCTGTGCCCGCACCTGAGTCACTGACAGAGGAGGACAGCTCTGTGACAGAGAGCCTGGGAGTCTTCTGATGGCCCAGCCAGAACTGTCAGCCTCCTGGCAGCATGTCCTCGCTGAAACGGGTGGAGGGTGTGTGCCCCAGGCCTGCTGCCATGGGTGGTCTTGCAGTGTCTGTTTAATAGACTGTGAGCCCCACTGGGGGACACGCCATGTTTCACGGGTCCGCAGGCCCCAGTGTCTGGCACCAGGCCTAGCACAGAACATCACTTGGGTGACATTGCTGACTGGCTCCACTGTCCCAGGGCAAGTTCACAGACACAGCCAGAGGTCAGTGGGTCAGACCACAGGGTGCGAATTTCCAGGCCCGCCAACTCTGATCTGTGCTGAGGAGCCTGGGGGTGGAGCCCCCGTAGAATCTGGACTCTGCCAGCACTTAGACCTCATCTCACACGGCTGTCCCTTCCTACCCGCTCTGCTCCAGTCACATGGGTGGTTCTTCATTTGTTTCCACCGTCAGTCTCCCCTGCTGGGAACGCTGCTGTCCACACCTGTCCTCTGCGTCCTCCAGCCTCCTCTTCCCTCCACCCCCGAGGGTGGACGTACAAGCTCCTCAGGTCCTTAAGATCAAAGCTTGCCTTTTAGAGACACCTTTACCTACCTCCTTCATCAGCACTCTATCCCCCTTTATTTTACACTCCTCCGTTCCTTAAAGTAACATTACTATTTTCTGGCTCCCACTACATACACTTAACGCACTGATATGTTTGTGTTACCGACAGCAGACCCTAAATTGTTAAAGAGCTAAACAGAGTGACACGCTTTCTCTGCCGCAGATGGCGGACCTGCACGCGGTCCCGAGAGGCATGTACGACGGGCCGGTGTTTGACCTGACTACCACGCCCAAGGGGGGCACCCCCGCGGGCTCCACCCGGGGCTCTCCCACTCGGCCGAACCCGCCCGTGAGGAACCTCCATCAGTCGGGGTTTAGCCTGTCGGGTGAGTCGGACAAACTGACGGCCACCGGCAGTGAGAAAGTGGGGAAGGGGGGGAGGGGGTTCAGTGCTCCAAGCTAATGGTGATCCTGGGAGCTCCCCCAGACCGCCCTTTAGGACCCCCTTACTGGGCAAGAAGGATGGTTTGCTGAACAAAAAGAAGCCCTCTGAGAAAGCAGGGTAAGGCTCAGTGAGGTTAAAGGTCAGGCTTCCGTGTCCACCTGTTCTGCTCAGAGCCCACACCTGGCGGGGGAGGGGCCAGACGGCTGCCATTATGGTGATGTTCCGCCTTAGATGGCGAGAGCTGTGCGCGGCGCTGTGGTTTGTTCGTTTGCCCAGGTGAAAAGAGCGCTCAGGTTATTTGTGTGCTCAGATCGCTACCCAGGATTTCATCATGTTCTCCCAAGCTAACAACAGCTGCTGGCGATTGAACATTTACCTTGGGGTGGCCATATTGTGAAGCTTACCTGTTCTTTAAGAGCTACCTGATATAAATGGGAAACAACTAGCCAGTTGCTCCATAACCAGTAGCTTTAAATTGGGGGGGAAATAAATGTAGATTTGCATCTCTCTGATGAACGATTTAAATGCAAGAGAAGCAAGTAACATGAAAGGAGAGGGAGGTGCACAGAGAAACTGGGGGCAGGTGGAGGGGTGAGGAATAGGAGAGGCAGGACAATGGGGAGGAAGAGAGGTAGGGGGACAGAGATGGGGGCGGAAGACAAAAGAAAAGGGCTACAAGTTTTGAGGTGACATGGCCAGAGGTCACAGTATGTTCTTTGCAGAAATTTTTGTCAGTGTTTTGCCATTTTCCATCGCTGTCTGATTCCCATAATCCCTAAGCTTTGTGGGGCTGCTCCTGAATGGACAGAGGGGCCCACTGATGTTTTCTTTTGGGCTGTGGCTGCAGGGGCCCTGCCATCCCCTCTCCCAGCTGTGACCTTGGGCACAATGCCTAGCCCCTCACAGCCTCGGTTTCCCCCTCTTTTAATGGGAACATAACAACCTCCCTGAAAGGATAGTGGGGAGGGTTGGCGGAGATAGGCTGAGGAACGCTTTAAACATTGCTTGTCCCAACGAATGGAAGCAGCTATTTTTATAACACTCCCCTTGTTTTTTATTATCATTGTTATGACGTGGAGGGTCTGATGAAATCTAGATACGAACCTGGCTTTCCCTGGCAGGGGGTGATTTTCAGGAGGGTGGGTATGAAAAGTCTGGAATACCTGGCAAACTGCAATGGAAATTTCTTGGGAGATGAAGCCAGGAAGGCACGAAATATCTTCCACCCTTAAAATTAACCCAGTTTCTCTTTTGTCCCTTTTTTTTCCCCCTGGAAATTTATTGTAGGCACCCAAGTGGATGAAGGGGTCCGCTCGGCCAGCAAACGCATCGTGGCGCCCCCTGGAGGCCGCTCTAACATCACATCCCTGAGTTAAGCAACTCCTCCCCAAAGAGAGGGGGCAGAAGCAAGAAGAGATTTTTGGGAAGCCAAAATGGTACACCAATATTTAAGAAGGAAAGCGAATCCAAACAGTTACGATCTAAAGAATCAATAAGCCTCAAGCCTTATGTTTCTCCAATGTTACGCTCGCTTGCCTAGCTTTACGAAGATTGCTTTGTTTTCTGTTTATGCCTAGCCTCCCCCATTTCCATGCATGCAATCAGACAGGCCACTAAGGTAAAGAGTCTGCTATATAGTGTTGAGAGCGTGTGTAGTGCTGCATCTTAAGACAAGGGGACACACAAAGCTGGATGTCAAGGAAAATGAGCAGAAGGGACACAGTTATTTGGGGTGAGTGGGTGGTGGGAGCCCAGAGCAAGGCAGAGGGCTCAGAGGTTCGGGTAGGTTGTGTACGGGGGTGGGGGCGGGTGGGTGAGCATAAGGGGTCTTGTGTATTGTGTTAATGAAGTACATTTATTTCCATGGACAGTGGCCCCGGGGGGCAGCTGTCACTTCATCACGGTCCCCTGGGGTTGCGCAGAAGGCAGGCAGGGGGCTTCAGGTTCCAGACTTTGTCATGTCCTCCCTTAGCAGATTTTATTTCTTTGAGCATTTTATTAAAACACCAAAACCCAACCCTTGCTTCCACTTGGTCATGCCCGTATTTGGTGGGCCTTTTGCTCAGCATTGCTGTCAAATTCTTCTCTTTTCCTGGTTTGAAAGGAGGAGAGGAGAGAGCAAAGACACTTCTCTCATCTTGCCCTGGGTGCTGTTTAGAGGCAATAGCTGGGAGCACAGCACAGCCCTCAGGCCCTCGGGGTGGGGCAGCCAGGCTTGAAAAGCACCTCCCTCTAGACACAGCTGGAGGTCACCTTCCTCTCCAGTCTTTGCAAAGAAACTGAGAAGGGCAGCCGGCCTCTGGCATCGGGCTTGTCTTGCCAGTGCTGAGTGTTAGATTCTCTTGATCTCCTGAGATCCAGGCACAGCCATGACTGAATATGCTTTTTGTTGTTGTTGTTGTTGTTGAAAATTGATTTTTTTAGGCGTTCCTTAACTTTTACTACTAATAGGGCATCTCAGCTTCCATGGGAGTCAAGCAGGGTTTTGGAAAAGCCAGTCTGAAGCAGAGAGATTACGTTCTGTAGCCATGGTTCTAGTTTTCAGTCCTAAGCCATCTGTACCCTTTCCATCAGCACATCCTTTGGGGGAGCTTCTGTTTTGGCACCGACGTCTCCCAAGGTGGGTGACAGTAGCGTGCAGTCTTCCTGACAGGCACATAAAACGAGGTTGGCGAGGACCATTGGTGCCCACCTACCTTGTCTGTCAGAGCTGAATGTCCATTCCCTGTCCTACCCCATCTAAAACTCAATTTTGGAACAAGTTCCACAGGCCAGACAAGGATCTGTAGAACTAAAAGGCCCATATGCAGGGGGGAAAAATGTATTTAATCTGGGATCAGACCTCTGCACTGGGGGATCTAGCTGATAGAACTTGTAACGCTATGTGCTAAGTACTTTGAAGGGAAGGCCTCCAACACCTTTCAGGTGCTTAGGAGAAACCATTATCTCTAACTGCAGGCTTTAACTTGAAGGCCAGAGGAAAGAGAATATGGGGCTGGAGAGGCATTTGGAAATAGCCAAGGAAGAGGATTTTCCCTAGCAGAGCTAACTCCTGTTCCAATCACGAACAAAGATGATTTCCTGTCCAAAGAAGGAATCTTGCTACTCTTAAGGCTTTTTCATGGTGCCTTTATTTTAAAGGAAACTGACGTGAAGGTGGGGATGTATCTCTTGGCTTATAACTCAAAGATGTGGGAGTCTGTTCCAAACTCGGAGTGACAGTTTTGCAGGCAGGGAACTTGTCTTAGCAGAAGCATGTTCTATATACCTCATGGGCTGGACTGGGATTTAGGATATGTTGCAGTACCAGCCACAACCACCAGGTGGAGGAAAAGACACGTAGATAACTCTGGTACCTTCTGCTGCTGTTACCAGCTCCTGAGTCCCGCCCATCTCTTATGACCTCATGGCCAAATTGGTTGCACTTGGAACTTCTGAATGCAACATTCAACCAGAACTTTATATTATTCTACACCAGTTTCCGTGCAGTAGGAACAGCCCCTTCATAACTTGCTGCTGGGCCACATGATCTGAGGATGGCCTTACTTTCTTCACTATTAGTAACTTTCCAGGCATAGAAATTCCTGAGGATTCCAAGAACTCTCCCACTATTTTATTAACTCTGATTTCTGGTTCCTTGTTACTTAAGTTAAAATTTATATTCAAATTTGCCCTGTTCTGTAACACACATCAAAAAGCTCTACATGCAGGGTTCAGGGAGAGATCATGGCAGTGAGTCGACCCTCTCCGAGTTCTCCAGCACCTCGCCCAGCTGTGGGATGGGGGAGTCAGGGGGGCTTGCTGGATTTCTGTCTTCCTCCCGAGCTTTCTTCTGCCTCATGTCTTGGCCTGACCCCTCTCTAAGGACACCGCACCCCCTCTGCTACCCCCAACCTGTTCACGGTATCCTTAAACCCAGAGGGCAGTCAACTAGGGTTCTGTCTGGGAGGCCTCCAATTTGGGCAGTTGAGAAGGTATTTGTGGAACTGTTAAAGCATCACCCCAACAGAAATACTTCTAAGTTTTCTAAAAGTGGCAGTGTTGTAGCCATCCCAGAAATGGGTTTCCTTCAAAGTCCAGCCCATCATCCTGTGGCCCTTTCCTTTGTGACTCCACCCAGAGAGTCACACTCTGCTCTGAAGGCCTCGATTCTAACCCTGGACCTTCACTCATTCAGAAGCCCGCCCAGGCAGGCTGACAAACCCTGCCCACTCCCAGGTCTCCTCCCCCGGAAGAGTCCAGCTGCAGCCCCAGATGCACAGGCGCGCTGCCCCAGGCAGCCAGCCTTCCTGTGAGTTCCCTCCTCGGAAAACGGTGTGTGGGTGTTCCGTTCCGTGTCTGGTGACTATGGACAGACAGTGACTTTCCTGTGATCTGTGGTAGCTGTGAGGCAGCTCTGGAATGTGACGAGCTGTTTGCTTTGAACCGTGAAGAAAACTGTGTTTTGAGTTTAGCTGAGATTTAAAAAAAAAAAGGAAAAAAAAGTTCATCACGTGACTGTTAATGTAAACCTGGTTATTAAAATAACTATAAAATCACAGACGTCGTGCAGTCTTTTTCTGTGTGTGACATGCTGTTTTACCAGATGTATTAAAATTGGACAATAAAAGGTTAGGAAGAGGTGCAGATCTGATGAAAACAGGTATCTGGACAAAATTTGGGGGAGTTCCTATCTTCTCACTTGAGGTTGAGATTGTGTTCAGCTACAGTTTGAGGACCTGCATTGAAACTTTGGGGAATGACTAAAGTGTGTTTTGTTTTTCCCTATAGATCATCAAGTTCAGTGTTAGTGTAAAAGGCATTGCCTTTTGGGGTAAATCTGAGTCCAGAACAGATCCTGAAAGGTTTGGTTTGTTTGGTTTTTGTTTTCTGCCTCCCTTTAAAGCTTTGCTTCTTCAAAAACCTGGACTTGGAGAAAATGCAAACTGAGCGTGTTTCAAAGAATTGTATATTCTTTAGCAAACTGGTCCCAAGGCATCTCATGCGTGTTAGAAAGGATTATCTGCTATGTCTTCTCCGAGAGATTTAACGTGCATGTCATCAAAGCTCTGAGAATTCCCGTCTTTCAAAATTTGTCCAACCCGAGGTTCTCAAACGATTTTTATCACTACTTATCATCTTGTAACATTCCACCAAACTCGTTATACTAAACCCTTTTGGGGGAACACTTCTGGGTCTAATTACAATGTATGCAGGACACTTTGCATGGCAAATGTTAAGCTAGTGTATGTGGGAAAAAATTTTTTTAAAGGATAACCGAAAACTTCAGGGGCTGAATCGGGCAAAGCTGTATTAGAATGCCATTCCTATTTTAAACTAGGGATCGCTGTGTGAATTTGCGTGCCATCCTCGCACTGGGCTCTGCTAACCTTCTCTGTGTGGTTCCGGCCGTGGCATGCGTGCTGCCAGAGCAAGCACGAGTGTGGTTTCTTTTCCTGTCTTCACCCTGCTTGCCTTCAGCAGGTACTCCATTCTTACGGAGGCGCTTTGCGTGTGGGAGCGCCACTGCCCATCAGCATCTCTTGGTTTGCATTTTACCTGCTTAGTAATTTCAGGGGAAGGAGAGAGACTCCCTCAATAGTTCCAGCCAAAGAGACTGACTCTGATTGGTCTGGTTTAGGTCATGTGTTTTCACCAGTGAACTAGTCGCTGTGGCTGGGAGACTACAAGACTGATTGACCACCCCTGGTCACAGGCCCAGCCCCTGAGCCACCTGAACCATGCGGACTCTCACTAACTCGCAGAAAATTAATTTGTGACACAGGAAGAAGAGGGAATGGCTGCCGGGCAGGTGAAAACAGCAGGTGGCCCCACCGCTGGTCTCAGGCCTGCAGGGCACAAATGCTTTGCTCAGCAAAGTGTCTGTGTTTAGGCTGGAGCAGGTGGAGGAGGGATGACGTGGTCATTTCTTCTTTTCCTTTTTTTTAAGATTTTTTTAGAGAGAGGGGAAGGGAAGGAGAAAGAGGGGGAGAGAAATAATTGATCTATTGCCTCTTTTACCTGCCCCTACTGGGGACTAAACCTGCAACCTAGGCATGTGCTCTGACTGAGAATCGAACTGGCAACCTTCACTTTGTGGGATGATGCCCAACGGAGTCACACTGGTCAGGGCTGGGAGGTAATTTCTGATGAATTGCTTTTGTGTGTGATGAAGCCCGCTTGGTTCGGTAGACTGATGCCGTCAGCACAGGAGCACAGGGCAATGATGCCTTTTAGCACAGAAGCTCAGAAACCATATTATAAGTGAACTCTACTTATAAAGAATTATTTCAGCTTGAGGTTCAAGGTCTGATGACTAACGAGCTTTGGCCCATAGTCCCATTTTCTGGCTCAAACTCAGAACTGGAGAAATGCCTCTCCCCGTTCATGACCAAGGTAGCAACTGAGCTCTGTTTAGGATGATCATGGGTTTAAAGGTCATGGTCAATGCCTAACATGAACTCAGGTTGCAGAGCTCTAAACGGAATGGAGCAGTCTTTAAAAAAATGTTACTGAAATTTGCACACAGACTAACTTTCACATGTCTGTGGGCTGGAGGTCTTCTGGGCTGAGTCACATTGACCCAGGTGGGGAGTGAGAACACTGGATAGGAATAACAGGATTCCTCTGGTTTCAAAGAACTTTCTGGAATCAGCTCTGCTGCCATCAAGCCATCCCAAAGGGGATACTAATCATGAAGAGGAAGTGGGGGGTGACAAGGCCAAAGCAACCTGCAGAATTGACATCTCTTAGGCTGGCACTCTAGACTCGGAAGAGGTCGGGGTGATGCCTGTGCTCCAGTCAGGTGACTTCACACGCCCTGGACAACAGGGCGCCTGGCACACAGGACTTCAGAGCCCACAAGACCTACAGGAGCCTCTGTTTCCGGACAAGCCCAAGGCACCAGCCAGCCTGGTGGCTGAGCTATCATGGACCTGAAGTCCCCTTTATTCCCTCCTAAGGCCCAAGCTGCTTTGAGCTGCAGGTGTTCAATGCTGCAGTCTCCTTCCTGTCCCAGAGGATGGGCCTTGGAACACCCACCTGCTGCTGTGGCGGATGGGATGCAGCAGGGGTAGGAAGGCAGAGTGCTGGGGAAAGTTGTACGGGTGGTCCGTGGACTCACGGTCATGGTGAAAAGCAAAACCTGGAATCCTGGGTTGTGTACCATAAGGTGCGGATGCTACAGGGGTCAGGTGTTTAGTTTTTATACATGGGGATTAGTTCAATTGTGTCGCATCCAGTAGTTTATAGAATACCACCTCTGTCGCCACCTCGTGTGGTAATGGACATTCCTCATAGCAGGAAGTGTAAGTACGAACAGCGTAAGTGACTTGGGGCACTGCAGCCCTTTAGAAAAAACCATCACACACACACACACACACACATACACCCCTGACAAAGAAGGGTCAGTGTCTTACTGTGTGCAGACGACATTTTAATACACAGGCACACTGACACTGGGGATGCCACAGCCAAACTGACCGTGAGCTTCCCATCCAACGGCCGCCTGTTCACAACAGCACAGAAAACAGGTTTGGAGGGTTGACATCAGTATTTACTGTCAGACACACTGAGCTCGTCAGAAGCAGTAATCACAGGTAGACAGAGTAGGAAACAGGACTTTGGGTAGACATAATGCAAGGACAGCTGGGCACTGAAACAAACCCGCTGAGCTTTTCATGCCTTTTTGTTCAGCTTTGGAAGAATTGAAGCCCTAGCGTTTCTGCGTCAGCCCCAAGCGGCCACACTGCCCCCTGCTGGCTGTGTTACCGTTCGTTCTCCAGTTATTTATTCATCCTTTCAATCAAGACAACCTATGATGATCTAAGTCTAGTCATTTCTGGTTAAAATTTTCCCATCAGAGGAAGACTAACCACTAAATTAACTTAATGTAGCAAGGCTCTGGGCTGCTTGCCATTCACTCCTGCCATAGCAGTGGCCTCACTCAAGCCAGTGCTTCTATCCAGGGTGTGTTTGCGGTTAGCAGAGCATTTTCTTCCAGAGTTAGGGCTGTGGCCAGTGTCGCCAGGCAACACTGCCCCACCCATCCACTAGAGGGCACGGTGAATGCAACCAGGAGGCTTCTGGTGTTGAAAACCTGCTCAGACTTTTTCAATGCTCCACATGGATAAGGGAGGAAGCTGCTTGGAGGAGAGGATTCCAGGAACACCAGACAGGAAAATGCAGCAGTCGCCCTGTTTTCTAAAATTCTTAGCCCTGAGCCCCGTTTGTCTGAATCTAGATGAGACATGTTTCACATGGCAGGATAGTAACTTTTAGCCAAAGTTATGGGGGGGAAAAAGATGATCTGTTTTCAATAAGTAGCAATTATGGTAAGGATTTAGGCATCCTTTCAGTTTTGGGAAAACTCGTTTGTCCAAATGTTTAAAACGTACAGGTGGTGGGAGGTGTGTATAATCAGTTGGTCTCCACTGGCGGACACAGAACTTGTTTTCTTTCCCTAACTGAACAGGCACCGTGGGTGTGGGACCTGCGGAGGTCGGGAAAGCCCTGTCACCTCTCTGAGGCCGTGTTGTCCAGTCGGTACATCCGTCCGCAGCTCCTGAACGCCCACGGGGTGCTTCAGGTACGGACACAGTCACTGGAAATAAAAACTAGGGATTCAAACCACAGGGATTGCCTTGGGTTCCTGTCCCACTAGAAACTGTGACGTGAAAGGGCATGAATGATTAGCTCCCACCCCATGCGCAGTGCATCAGGGCTTGAGTCCGACAAAGTGAAGATGAAGTTGGCGAACACCACGTGGCCCTGACACCCTGGAGCAGAGTCTGGTCATCTCGTCACCCCATCTCCCTCTTTGTGAAATTGAGTCCGGCAAGCACTTAGAATTTATAATGCTTGGAGAAATGACAAAATAGCATAGACAATGTGTGGAAAACGTAGAGAAAAGGAATAAAAACAGAACAAAGGAGCTGGCTTTAATCCTGGACAAAAGTGTGTTTGCTCCCGAAGCCGGTAGGCACCTCCACAGCTCTGCCGGAAATCCTGAGCCTGCCAGCCCAGTGAGGAGACTGCCGTGCATGCTGAGTTAACACTCCGCACGGCCTCTACCCACGCTGAGGTGGCCTCCTGCAAACGTCCTCCTGGCCAAGTCCGGTGCAGCTCTGCCTGCGCCCGTCTGTCTGGCTTCCCAGGTGGGCCAGTCTGGGCTCCCCTGTGGCCAGCTTTCCGCCATCTTGCTGAGGCCCACACTCTCCATGGAGAAGGTCAAGGTTTAGGTGATCTGAGTGGCTGGGGGGTTAAACCAGCCCCCCACCAAGACTATTCACTTCTTGACTCTACCCGGTGGCCCCCAAATAGTCCCTCTGCCTGCACAGATCTTCAGGATAGTGGAGATGCGTTACATGCACATCTCCCCTAGGTGAATTAAACTTGGTGTTTCCCAAATAAATAAACTATAAAGAAAAATGGTGAGACGTCCATCATACTTTAAGTAATATGTGATTCTGCCTGGCCATCAAGCACAAGGCAGGGAGCCAAGGCAGCACTGTCCCCTGAGCTCCGTGACTCCAACCCCTTAGATGCGTGGATTCTGCTCTATAAAGGCATGTGTGAGTTGTCCATCCAATATCAGCCAAAAATAAAAGTAAAAAAATCAAAGTGAACCAAGAACAGTGACTTGTGTCATCGGTGAGACGGGTGGCTCACTGTCCCGGGCTTCACCACGACAAGATGCCCACCGGACGTTATGGGCAATTGCAGGGAATTCTCAAGGGTCAATTTCACGCACATACAAGTTCACCTCGTACTCTAACTTAGCCTGTAACTCCTGTGTGAGACACATTGATGTACAACAAGGTGGATATGCTTTCAATGTGACAGAAGTCTTTCCTGATTCCACATGCCGGTCTCTGATCATCTTAAAAGATCAATTAGCTCTCAAGGAACATGATTGTTAGAAGAAAGCAAGTGGTGTGCTAACAGATATTTAACAACTGGCTTCTGGGTGGGGGTGGGGGTGGAAAGCTCTGCTTTGTAGCATTGGTGTAAATGCCCCATCGTCACCGATCTCCACTTCCCAACTTCACATCACTGCACGGGGCACTGGGGCAGATGTGCACAGCAGGCTGCTGCCAGCTGGGACAAGCTGATGTGGTGTGTGGCTGGAAGGCCTGGGTGAATCTGTGTCACTTTAATCTGCTCCCATTCATGTCCTTCTTGACTAAATTTCTTAATCCTATTCAGTCGGGCTTGGGGGCTGTGACCTCCTTATGAAGTTCCCTATCTCTGAAGAGCAGCCCTCTGTCACGCCCCAAACGCCTCCCTCAGTCCCCCACCCATGTCTGTTTGTCCACTAGCACATCCAGCAGAATGGAAAAATAAATCTACATCCAAATATCCATCTGCAATAAAAAGAAATGCAGTTTAGGATAGAGTGGTGGCGATAAAAAGGCAGAGCAGAGCTCATCTAGTATAACCTCTCGTTTCTGAAGAAGAAACCGAAGCAGAGAAAGTGGTTGAGTGACTTGCTTGAGGCTGGTTCACGAGTGGTGTGACTAGTTCCCGGGAGCCCAGGGGAGTCCTCTCCGCATCCTGTGCTGCCTCCTCCCAAAGGCAGGCGCTCACAGTTTCCAAGGTGAGTGAGGTGCACGGAGGGGAGCCTGCCCGTCCCGCTGTGGAAGTCAGAACCTGCGGCCCCAGGTGCCGGGAAATGTCCCAAGAAGAAGACGCTGACAACTTCACAGGCTGCTATTCTGGCTGTTCTCTTCTTGGGAGTCTTTGGTTTGTTCCAAGGCTAGATTTGCTTGTCTTTTACTAAAGTCCCTTTTTACTCTTAAAAAGGAAAAAAAAAGAGGATCAATTCACTGAAAAGAGATTTGAGCTTTTGAAGTGATAGCATTATGTCCCACAATTTATAAGGCAGAGAAAACTTAAAACCATCCTCAGTTTTACATGTGTAAGTCCCCACTTCTCTGCCCTCCCATCACCAGAAACTTGGAGCTCACTTTCCTAGTACAACCTTTGAAATCTCTGACAAGAAAAAGAGGTTTCTGAAATGTTCAAATGCTCTACCATGGACAGGCATCACTTTTGTAATTAGGATAAGAAAACGTTAAAAATATATTAAGCCTTTGCAATTAAAGTCTAGCAGAAACACCATCATTTGCGGGGCAGCTGTGCTTCCGGGAGCTACTTACTTTTCTCTGTTGAAAACGAGGAACTCCTTTTGCACAGATTCAAGGTGCTCTCGAAGAAGGCATGTCTTTCAGGGGCACATGGGGAAACAAGCAGAGTTAGAGTGAGCAGATCAGTCAGGATCCTCAGGAGTCAGTAACCCATTGGATGTCTGAACACTGGATGGCCCAAATCGAAGAATACATCTTCGAAATAGATGCTATCTTAGAGTTTTGGGCAGGAACGAGACACCAGTCAGAAAAGGGGAGCGAACAGGGAAGAAATAGCAAGAGGATATGAGACATCAGCACTCTGCTCCCCACTAGGGAGACTTGGGTTATGGTTTATGAGCCCCTCAGCCTGAGAAGAAACCACGGCTTCCAGGCGGGTGGGGACAGGGGTTTATTGAGCTAGTTACTTAAGTCTCATCTGCCGACCATCATGTGAAAGGTTTGGAGTTCTATGTGACTATAACAGAGCCCCGAAACATCTCTTCGCACTGAGCTCTTACGGAACATTCCCTCCACCACTGTGCTGGGGTTAGTGAACTAGACTTCAGGGGTCGGGAACAGAGCTGCCTTTATTTGTGACTTTCTCACAGACGTGCGCGTCATTTGCTCTGATGTTTCACTGTCTGGCTTTCCATACCTATCAATGACTGCCATCATGAGAAAACTTAACCTCAAAAAAAGGATGCTCATGCCCAGGACCGTGCCCACCCCAGATCCAAGGCTTTAGAAGTCTGCAACGAAGTACTTCCAAATCACTCCAGATGAAAAACTTTCTCCTCTAAGGAAAAATATCATTCATTCATTTTTCTAAATCTAGGAACTAGAAAATACTCTGTCCACGAATACTGGAGAGTTTTCTTTCTTCCCTGAGTGCAAATTTCAGAGCAGGAGGGAGGCAGGCAAAGCAGAGATGCCATGGAAGATGTCCCATGATGGAACTTGACCTTGGAACCCTAAGAACAGCAATGCCCAGGTTCCCCTTCCAGTTATAAAGTTTCCTTTCCTTCTTTTAATGTATTAAACCACTTATTGAGATTGGGGTGCCTTGAACATGAAGACCGAGCTGGTCTTCACCCAGAAGAAGCCTTCACTTTAGTGGGATAGAAGAAAAACACACAAACATACACATGAAATATTGATAAATTATGTTCACATCATGAAGGAATTAAAAATAGGGGCTAAGCAGGGGATGGTGATGGGAATTCATCTTCGACAAGGTGGCATTAGGGCGGAAAGGATGAGATGAAAACTCTTAGGTGAAGATCCAAGAGAACATTCAGGAAAAAGGAAGAGTGAGGGTCCTGAAGAAAAACAAAAGCTCTAGTGCCTGAGGGCCAGACCCTCGCAGGGCCTATGTGGTTGGAGGGCGAGGAAGGCAGAGTGCAGGGATGGGGTGGGAAGGGAGATCATGGAGAGCCCGAGATCACGGTAAACTGATCTGCAAGTTGTTGCTGTCTCTGAAACGTTAGAGGATGTGTAATAAACACGATATTTTGGTTTTTGCTACATTTGGGGGCTTCTATCCAGTTTGAGTCACGCTGTGTAGGGACATAGAGGGGGTAAGTCTGAAGAAGCCAGCTGGTGAGGATATGAGGAAGAACAGATCGTGAGGGGGGAGACGGACGAAGTGAAAGGGAACAAGCAAGATGGTTGGTGGTGCAGCGAGGTGCTCTCCGCGGGGCCTCGGAGAACAGTTAAGGCTGGCGATCTGGTGAGAGGTCAGCCTGTGCACAAACAGGACGTGGAGTTCGGTTGACCATCAAAGGGTATAGTGGTTCCTGAGGACTAGAGAAATGAAGGACATGGTGCGTTCTTCTTTGCAGAGTTACCTTCACCACAAGACTAGACGATATTTGAGAACAGGAATGGCATTGAATGCAGAAATGATATCCATAACTATCTCTGGCATTTAACATAGGACCTGGCAGTTAATAGGGTCTCACTAAAAGTAGCCTAAATAAATGGATGGATGGAGGGATGCATGACCCTAGTTGAATGGATGAATGATTGATAAATGGATGGATGGATGAGTGGTTATTAGAGGCACAGTGAATGCTTATAATACCTAGAATTTCATGTATGAAATCCTATTGAGTCCCTATAAGTTACTGTATTGAGATCTGAGCTTGAACAAAATAATATTGTTACAAAATTAACTCAGGCTAAAACCCCAAATCCAAAATTAGTGTTTGATCATATAAGAATTCCATCACTTCTGCTCTCTACTGCTAGCCCTGGAATCATGAAATTTTGCTTGTGGCAAAGAACAGACACCATTTCTAGGGCGGGCTGCTCCCGGTGAGAGTGAGGCCCCAAGCAGCTCAGTGTGCACAGGCGGACCTCGAAGATACTGTGGGCTCAGATCCAGATTGCCTCGGTACAGCGAGCGCCACAGTAAGGCCAGTACTGCAATAAATTGAGTTGTGATTTTTTTTTTTCTGGTGGAGGGTCTTGCCTTCAATTTGTAAAAAGTACAACATCAAAGCAAAGGGCCGTAAAACGAGGTACGCCTGTAGTTGGAGACAGGCCTACTGAGCAAGGGTTCTGGAGTAGGCACGCGGCCTAGGCTTGGCCAATTAGAGTCTGTCCCAGGAAACTGACACTTCTGAATTGAGAGCTGGGAGAAGGTAATAATGGAATCCAGTTCACGACAGAGCTAGAAAGCCCACCGTGAAATGTTGCCGCTAGGATGCCCCGGGCCGGGGAGGAGTTCGGCTCCTCTGCGCGCTCACGCGGTAGCGAGGCCCGGCGCTGAGACGGCCTCCTCGCACCCGCTGCCGAAGGAATCACAGCCGCACCTGCTCACCTGAGAGGACTCACATTTCCGCATCTCCTTCTCCTTCTTGGCCAGCCGCTTCTTTTTCTTGTGAAGAGGCTTGGACTCCAAAATCATTTCTTCTAGTTCAAAAGTGGGGTCGCAATTCAGCCTGCCTTTCTGCAAGGAGGACAGGCCGGGTCACTGCTCAGTGCCTAAGGGGGCCGCAGCCCAAGGACAGCAAGCGGGGTCCTCACTCTGGGATCCGGGGGAGGTGCCCGCACTGTTTCCCACGTTCTGGACTTTTAGACTTTATTTTTCTCAACTCCCCATGAGCCTTCCATGAGTTGAAGGAAATCAAATGACAATTATTTTTCTAAAGTTTGAGTTTTGGGGTTCTGTGTCTCAGATTGTGTTCTAACGGTCACGAGGTTTGTTAGAATCACTTGGGTTGTTTGCTCAGCTGCCCAGTTCCCCAACCAGGTTTCCCGAATTGGTGACTCTGAGCACGAGGCCCAGGGAGCTGCACGTGGGGCACGTGATTCTCCCCAGGTGCCTCTGCTCCAAGCCGAGCTCCAGCGTCCCTCGGAGCAGCACCGGGGGATGGGGGAGGGGGATGGGGTGTGGAGGCAGCCGGAAGCACTAGCTCTCCCCAGTGCCACGCGTCAACCTGGAGCAAACTGTACCGGCTGTACCGTGCGGAGCAGCCGGGCAAGTCCTGGACGCCCCCTGCCGGTCGCTCCCTACAGTAGGGCTTCTCCACCCCAGAATTCCAGCGCACTGCCGTCTCACGGTGCACTCTGACCCGGATGCCGGCTTTTTCCAGCGATCTGCAGGAGGCCACGGCTGTCCCCTGGCCAGGGGCTCATCCACTGGGAATTACCTCCGTTGGGGTCTCAGTCATGGCGAAGGTAAGAGGAATGAGTGGTAAAAAGAAGTACCTCGTCCCCACCACAAGTTTTCAGTAGTTTGGCTCCTAGAACACCAAGTGATACAAATTCCTACATCTCTGAGCTCAGAGAAAGCATTGCTCTTTCAAAAACTGGCAGATTCCCAGGTGGGACAACTGTAGGTCCTTGAGGTTTCGTTTTATGATAATGTTGAGGAGATGTGTAGGAACTTAGTTCTTATTTACATCTCTCAGCCAGGGGTAAAATTGGTTTCATTCTATGTCGTTTCTCTTAAAGTCACAGAAACTACTGACAGAGTTAGGTGAAAACTATGTAATAGGAGGATTAGGGCTTCTTTCTTTTAAAAAAGTATGCTACAAAAAAATGGTTAGGCCCTGCCTGGGTGGCTCAGTTGGTTGGAGCATCCTCTCTTATACCAAAAGGTTGAGGGTTCGATTCCTGGTCAGAACACACACCTAGGTTATGGGCTCGATCGCTGGTGGGGGTGTGTATGGGAGGCAACTGATCAATGTTTCTCTCTCACATAGATGTTTCTCTCTCTGTCTCTCTGGTCAATGAACATATCCTCGGGTGAGGATTTTTTAAAAACGGCTAGAAGCGAGAACTCTAGACACAGATAGGCCTGGATTAGAATTCTAACTCAGCTGCTTGCTAGCCATGTGACCCCCTGGTGGCCAAGTTACCTGCGTGAGCCTCAGTTTCCTCATCTGTAAAAGAGGAGCGTGGCTGTCTTACAACACCGGTGTGGTTAGCTAACGAGACCAGGTGTGCACCTGGCACGCAGGGTCACATGCACAGAATGGGAGTCGTTACGGGCTTGTTGGGACTGACTTACACTGGGGACGAAACCCGGAACGAGCCTTTTCTGCAGAACCGCGTCCCAGTTCACGTCGCTCATGTACGGGAAGTTTTGAACATCAGAGAGGCGGGAAAACCGTTGGTCCGGATTGGGTTCCAGCAGCTGCCCATGGAACAGAAACATTAAGATCACAAGGAAGGTCAAAGCGAGGCAAAGAAAATCATCAAATTCCCTCTATTTTCAAGTGTAGGATTGAAGGGAATACGGCCATGTTCCCCTCCCTGACCCCGTAAGTGATAATACAGGTAATGCCCAGTTAGAATGAATTGTAAGTTGGTTTTGCAAGGTGGGGCGGGAAACCAGCTGTCCCATTGAGTCAACAGTATCTTTGATGGCTGATTCCTAACTCCTTGCTAACTATGGGCATGTTTGTTCTCTACATCTCAGATTACCCACCTGTAAAAAGGGGATAATGACCTAATTCATGAGGCTACAGCTAGGAGTAAAAATGAGGCCATATAAATAAAGTGCTTAAAAGAAGGGCTGTTCTTATTAGGTGCCGAGTGTGCACGCACTTTCACGCACAAATGAAATTCATTTCCCACTTAAAATTTGAGCCGTTTTTACAACTAACCAAAATATGCTGGGGCTGACACCCAGAAGCCATCACTAAGGTCACTATTATAGTTCTGGGTTATATGAACAGGGATTAAAGATTTTTCCACTCCTAACCCCTCCAAGCCAAAATCATCACATCAAATGGGAAATGGCTCAAATGGGAAATGTCACTTCCACTGGAGAACTGTCCTGGAGGTGAACCCGGGGGCCACTAGGGTGGAATTTGGGGGTGAAGAGGGCTGCCTGGGAACTGAGGAAAATTCACTCATGAAAGTGACCACCCTGTTAATCTTAGGCATTCCCAGTGGCAATGTTCCTATTCTAAACCAAGGAACTTGACCCCCAAGACAAGAGACACAGGTTTGCACTTGAGAAGAATGTCTAGTCTGCTGCTTTGGAATAGAATGTTCTATAAATGTCCATTAAATACATCTGATCTAGTGGGTCGCTGAAGGTCACTCTTTCCTTATTGTTTTTTGTCTGGGCGACCATCCATGGATGACAGTGGGGTGCTGAAGTCCCACCAGGACACAGACAACAGTGTGGGGAGGGCCAGAGGGAAGCGGGGGCAGGGCTGTGTGGAAGTGGGCAAAGGGGGCAGATACAATCCGTGATAATAATAATAAAAATCAATTGAAAAAAGACACAGGTTTGAATCCTTGACCCCAGAAGCTCTTTTCCCTGAGCAGCCACCACCTGTGCAATTTTCTCTCTTGAAAAAAGACACACCCATCCCCTTGGGATCCAGATTCTTCCTTTCCCGTAATCCCTCCACGCACACTATTGAGCTCCTGCTACAGTAGTTCCTAATCATTTTAGTGAACGTGGACCCTTTGAAAATCTGATGAAAACAACGGACCCTGTTAATCCAAATACCAAATTTTACCACCTGTCAGGCTCTGTGCTAGATGCTGAGGATACGCTGGTGGCCGAGTCAGATGTGGCCCCTTGTGCAGCTCAGAAGGCAACGCTCCTTAACCCAACGCGTAATGGGGGAAATGCTGTGAAGGACAGGTGGTGCTGTGTGAGCTGACCACAGAGGGGGCCTCCCGAGGACGTGCTGCCTGAGCTGAGACCTAACGCTGCCCTTCTTAAACCTCGTGGAAGGGCCAGCTGGCGGTTCATTCGTTTAATTTCCCACCCACCAAAACCAACCTGTAGTGTTCGTGTGCACAGCTCCCCCCACTGCATGGAGTTTGACCTGATTTGAACACAACATCACCAAAGAGGCCCTTGCCCTGTTCAATGAAATGAGTCCATTGACCGTGTGCTTAGAGACATTAGCAATATCACATTGCTAAACATTTTCCTAAATGTTTCTCTCAATTTCTGTACTTCTAATGACTTTGGAAGAAACAATTCATGGGCTTGAACCAATCAGTGAATCACTGAGCAGTACTGGTCTGAAGGAGGGGCTGGAAGAGTTGAGGGGGTACAGTGTTGTAGGCAGAGGGAGAAGCGTATGCAAAGGGCCTGTGGTGAGAGACTGATGTGTGAGGATGAGGAGGGGGAGGGGGAACAAAAGAGAGAAAGACTGAAGCAGCTTATGTGTAATCAAAAGGCGGACAAAGGTCCAACCTTGAGAAGCAGTCAGAACCTTTATATCCTACAAATTATTTTGATTTTTACACTAAGAAGCATGGGAGGACAGCAAAGTTGGCTTTGAACAGATCGCCGTGGGGCAGAATGGAGACCAGGATGCAGTGTGTAGAGTGCACAGCGGCAAACCTGTCATAAGACCTATGGCAGCAGCAAGGGGGAGACAGCAGTGGCGGTGGAGAGAAGGGACAGACTCAAGGGATATTTAAAAGGTCAAACTGCAGAACCTGGTGATGGATTGGATATGGGCATGATGAGTGGTTTCTGGTTTCTGGCTTGCGTAAGTGAACGGATGGAGAGTCCAGTCCCTGAGACAGGGGAGCTCAGAGAAAGTCTAGGCAACACAGAGAGAGCAAGAGCTCCATGGCGGGCACACACAGCTGGGTCGGCTTTGGGACGCGCAAGAGGTCGCGGGCATTGCCTTAAAGAAGCCACGCATTTGAAAGCTGGGCGCTGCAAAGCTCTCATGACTGCCTCCAGTGTTGCATCCCAGCCTCTAACCCAAGGGCATGCTTCCTTTGTCACACAATCCTCCTCCTTACCTTTTTAAGAAGTGACACCATTTCCTGTGACCAGGCAGAAGGGTAAGTCACAATAGCCGTCTCAAACATGTGAGCGATTTCCTTGCTGGAAGTGCTGGAGCGAATGTGATAGGGTCTCTTAAGGGAGAGAGGAAGGAAGAGGCTTCATGTTTATAGCGTAAAAGAGAGAGAACGTTGCTTCGCAAATGCTTCCAAGTTAAATTCTCAGCCCATAAAATCTCAGCGTCACTTTCTCGTCCCTTCTATAGGCATAAATGGTCCAGTGTTGCCAGATGTCCTGCTTTATACAGAAAGCCACCAGAAAAATCTAGAGTTTCTTTTAAAATCTCAAGAGTTTTTAAAAGTTGGTGATTTCCCTAGGCCAAACAGAACATTTCTGGGGGCTAAACCCCCCTCTGAGAGCTAATTTGGAACTGTTTTGTAAGGTAATTTATAGCCATATTTCCACAAACTATGGACACATGTCAGTAAGTTGAAGTTTTAAACAAGTGTTACTTAGTTTGATTCTAAAGAGATCTGGAGTTTTACTACACACCTTTTCACTTGTTTGAATCACCATGAATACATTCAGGGTGGAAAGTTACCCAGAAGACTTCAACCCTGTCCTGAATGTTATGAGTCCCTGGTTCTCTGAAGTGGGGTGGCAAGTTTTATGATGAGGCAAAAGTACTTTCACTTCTGCGAGAACCAGGTTCTTTTATAGTTTTGCTTTGCAGGGAGAAGTGGGGGTCTTTAGTACAGTTTTCATAAATGTCCGCTAGAGGGCAGCCTTTACCCATAGTAATTCTGTTATCAGACATCAACTGGGTTTTATCTCTTTTATGTGAACTGGAGCTAACTAGTTAAAAAAAAAAAAAAAAACAGGATTATACCATACTCACATTCTGCCAATGGCACCTAGTACCTAGTAGGTGCTCATCACCTGTTTGTAGAATGAACAAAATTCCTGTATTGGATTAACCAGCAACAGGGCCGTTAATACGGATGTGGACTTGTATCGAGCAAGTGCCGGCCCTTTGCAGATACTTGGTAAATGATGGCAGACTGACGAAAGAATTGGAGGAAATGGAGGAGTTTACTTTTTCCTCTGGTGTATAACCGTACTAAATGGCAATATAATTAAGTGTTCGAGGTCTGAGGGCAAAAGCACTGGAGGGCCAAACGGGGTCCCTCGACTTGAGTTCCAGGTCCTTCTTCTGTAAGATGAACTGCCTCAGGAGACCGCTGGGAAAATCGACCCGCGCACGCAGAGCTCACAGTAGCATGGTTCATGCACGGTAGCCACACTACAGGAGAGAGACTCCTACCGTTACTAACAAGGGTGGAAAAGGTGGATGGGAAGGTGAACAGTGAACAGCAAGACGAATCGGCCGACAGGGGAAGAAAAGCTTAACGCTCCACGTGGCACATCAATGTCAGTGACTCAGGGAACCAAGAGATGCTAGGAGTCAACCCCCTAAAAATAAACTGGCCAAACTTAATCTTTTTAATGCCAGGTATACAATCACCTGGCATGTATTTTCCTCCCTCAAGACTGAATAAAGGACCACCACTAATTCTGGTCTCTGACCCTGTACTGCAAACAACCCGCGTAGCTCACTGTCAGAAAAGCACAGCGAGGTACCTGGTCGCTGTTACCAGTGTCTGCTGACTGTGCACCAGCAAGGGCACTGCGGGGCACTGCACGAGACTCGTCCAGAGGATTCCGGTAAGAGCCGGGTCGGGCTGGGTGTTCTGAGTGTCCAGGGTTACCAGCGTGCGCATGGACATTTTTTTTCTAATTCCCCTCTTTGACTCACTGCTGCTATTTAACTGACTGTTTCTTAATCATCTAAAAACACAAAATGATCTGATAAATGAATAATTAAGTAATGAACACCACAGGCAACTGGCTTAAGAGTGTTTTCATTTACTTAAAAGGTCATATGACTGACTTTTAATCTTTTTTAAAAAATCCTCATGGCCTATGAACTTATTAAAAATAGTCAAACTGCCTTTGTCTTATACAATGACTTATTTCTCCCGTATTAATTCATCAGCTACTAGAATTATGTATTTACTCACCAAATATTTAATAGATGCCTACATGTCCCAGCACCTCTACTGGGCACTGGGGGTGGAGAACAGCAAAGAACAAGCAGACCTGAGTTCTGTGCTGGTGACGCGCACAGTCCCCTCAGGGGAACCACGCGCAGTTACAAAGACTGCACACCCACGCTCCAGTGACTGGGGTCCACGCCCCACAGAAAAATTAGAGCGAACAGGACAGGATACAGAAAACAATTCTGTTAAGAGTGAACATATAAGGCATGAACAAAGTGGAAAGGGTAAAATGTACATGGGAGGCAGTGATGTTTTGTGATTATATCATCTTTCAGGAGCCAAAAGCAAGAACTGCAGCTAGGAATGTATCCTTAGCGCAAACCTCCCTGAGTCCCTGTGACAAGCTAACACTTATGGGTAATACAAAACCAGAGAAGCCCTGGGCCTTGCCTTTACAATGGCTACGGCAGCTGGGAGAAGGACAGATGACAAAGCAGGCCCATGGCTACGGGACCCACTCGTCAAGCTGTGATCGAGGTCGGAAACCACGGGGACGCTCCAAGCCCGTTTGTGAATGTGCAGAAATCATCCTCGCACCTGCATTCTCTGTGGTGCGGGCGTGTCGATGGTCGCCGTTAAATGCTGTGTCTCATTCTTCAGATTAGCTCTGTTTTGTAGCATAATTACATACGGCCTGCTTGGTGGCTCTTCCCTGGCATATGTCAGAATTGGTGTGCAGTGACCTATGCCTCCATTCATTCAACAACAGATATATGCACCTAGTTAAAGTTAAATACCGTGGCTGTTGTTAAAGTATGTAAGGTACAGGCTTCACCTTTAATGAACTCGATTTCATCATATAGAAGGGATAAAAACATTAAAAAGGATATACCTGGAAAAATTTACAATGGGTAATATATTTACAAACTGGATTTAATCCTAAAAAATTAAAACAGATTTTGGTGTTCTGATGTAGAATGTGCTACATCTTAAGTGAAAAAAAAAACTCAACAGAAAGATAAAGCATGTTTTTTGCTAAAACAACAGCAGTAATGTGTGTGTGTGTGAGAAAATGGATTATCCTTATAAGAACAGAAAAGGTTTGGAATTGAGTATGGCCAGCTGTTAATTTTAAAAGGCAAGATTGGAAGGTCAAAGGAGGATTTAGTTTTTTAGCTGGGAGTATTCTTTGTCTATAGTTGATTTTACCTTCATTTTTTATGCTTCTCTGTATTTTCCAATAATTTTAAATTGAGAAGAGTCGTAAGAGAAAAAAAGTGCATAAATATTTGGAAGAGATACAGATCACTTGCACTTGAAATCAGAGAAAGTTTCCTCCGAGAAGGGGTAGGATCTGAGGAGGAGGCCTGGGGAAGGGCCTTCCCCACGAGGAAATCCGGGGATGTCTAAGGGCTTGTCTTTTGTCCAAAACGACCCGTGTACATTGGATAGAAAGATTCTGAAAGGTCCTCAGTTAAGGCACATCCTTAACTTGGTTCAAACTCAGTTTAGCAATTACCAAACCAATTTGGCAGTGATTTTTAAAGAAGATCAGGGTTTACTTTGGGAAATATCTTTAGAGGCAAAGGAACACAAGGTTTTTAAAAAAGCCCAAAATGCCTCGAGAGAAGAAACCCAAAGAGGCCAAAGTGGCTTAGGAGTCTGGGTCATTCAAGCTGAAGCAAAATCAGAAAAGTTACCCTGGTTCTAAAGCACAGAGAATGCCAAGCAAGGACATTAGAAGATTGTCTGTGTTTTGGGCGGATGGGGAGAGTCATGTGAAGGGTGTGTGTGTGTGTGTGTGTGTGTGTGAGTGTGAGTGTGAATAGGGGAAGCATTGGGAGCAGCAGCATTTGTGTGAGTGTGTGGAAGTTCACATCTGTGCTTCAGAAGAATGAACTGCACCTCCAGGTTCATTGCAGCGTATTCACAAAGGCCAAGACATGGAAACAAGCCAAGGGTCTCAGCCGATGAATGGGTGGAGAAGATGCGATACAGATGCATAAAAACATATGCTGTTTGCAACAACATGGATGGACCTTGCAGGCATTATGCTAAGTAAAATCAGTCAGAGAAAGACAAATACAGTACGATCTCACTTATATGTGGAATCTAAAAAAAACAAAACAATCAAACTCATAAAAACATAAGGAAAGAGGTTGCCAGGGGTTGGGGGTTAGGAAAATAGGGAGAGGTTGGAAAAGGGGTACAAACTTTCAGCTATAAGATTAGTAAGGTTGGAGGAGGATCCAATGTAAAACACGATGACTGAAGTTGGTAACACTGTATTGTATCATTGAAATTTGCTGAGAGTAGAACTTGAATCTCTCTGCCCTATACGTATTTCAGCAGCCTGTCCAAACCTCCACCCCTAGAGGAATCTGGCCACATTGACACATCAGCTAGATAACAGGGAGCTACTATAGACGTAAATGAATGTGTGTGCATCTATATATACATACAGGTACACATATGCATGTATAGATACACACACATATACATAGGAAGCAGAAAAAAAATATTTTCTCAGGAAAATTCTTCCCAGGCATTATCCTAGTTTAAGAAATGTTTCTCTTTAAAGGAAATGACTGCAATTTGCCACTGACCCCAGACCCAGGAGCGAGATGACAGGTAGGGCTCCAAGACGGGGCATGAATTATGTCGTATTAATAATTCACACTCGCCGTGGGAAAGTGGGGCTGAGTGAGAGCCCTGGACTGCGACTGCAAACTGCTTTCTTCAAACAAACAAATATATTTATACAAGCCATTTCGTGAGGTGCATTTATCTCCCCGCCCTGGGAGTTTCTAATCTCCACATTCCTCATTGAATTTTGTCTGCATAATTTAACATGAACTCGCATGCTCGGCCCCACAGCTAGGAAGCGGTAATCCCAGGGGCTCTAAAGGCATCCCGTGCTACGGTCGCTTTCACCTCTCAAACAGAACGCTTGGTTTTTAGCAAGAAAAGTCATCCATCCCTTCATTCTGAGGGTGGAACTCGCAGGAAGAGCAGGCAAAGAGAAACGCAGTGCTACTGTACCCGGCCTCGCAGAAGCTCGTACGCCGTCACCCCCAGCGACCACCAGTCCACGGCGAAGGAGTAGCCTGCTTCTCTCCTGGAGCTGAACATCTCTGGTGCTGGAAACACAGGAGAGTTAGGCCTCTTTCGCTCCCCGAGACGATAACAAATCTGTCTTCCCGACGTGGCCCCCCTAAGGCGAAACCCCGGGGTAAAGGGGAGAACACTGGCATGGATGTTTGTCATCCATTACGACGTTGCTCGAGCAGGCAGCAGTTCTGATTTTCTAGTCTCTCTCAGGAGCCTCAGTCATCAGCCGACACGACAGGCAGGCACAGGCTTTGGTGGGCACGTTCTTCTCTTCTCTAGAACACGCGTCTATGAAAAATGAGACCCTATCTGGCCTCAGACGTGTGGCTGGCCCTGAAGCCAAGCAGGCCGAGAAGATGTTATGTGCTGTCTGTCTTGCTTTGGCAGGTTTGGGCAAAGCGCTGAAGCCTGTACTCCAGCTGCAGACAATGCTCAGAAGTTGGTGCAATGGGCATTGGGTTGGCCCTCCACCTCAGTCGTCCTGAAGAAACACGGGCCACATTTCAGCCCTGCTGTTGGGGTCGAGGGAAGAGGGAGTGGGCACTCTGAGTGAGGTTTAGGGGTGATATCAGCTGCGGGGCACTCACACTTTGTTAGAGTTCTTTGAAGGGACTCCAGTGGAAGGCAGGGCTACCGTCGGTTTTAAGGCCAATGGAACCCTCCCCACCCCCCGCCCCATTGGGCGTTCTCTAACTACTCTGACACAGTGAACTTCTATTGTACGTTCTACATGCTCTTTCAAGAATATCCCTAACACCCAGGGGTGGAGGAGGAAGAAGGAAACACGAAGCAAGGGCAAGTATCTTGTCTGCTTGCTCACCACTACATTCCTACTGTCCAGCATTGAACCCGGCATTCAGAGTCACTCAGGAGATGTTCACTGAATGAGTGAATGATGCTCAATCCATTAATCTAGCAACAAGTGCAACTGGAGCTGGAGCCGCACTGTCTGAGTTCGAAACTTGCCTTCATCGCTTATTGTAACCTTGAACAAGTCCGTTGGCTTAGCTTGAGAACCCTCACCAGCAAAATCAGAATAATAAGATGCTCATCTTTCTAGAGGTGAGAAATTGAATGAGATAGTACATGCCAAAATCTCAGCACAGTGCTTGGCACCTGAAAAGCGCTCCCAAATTAGGCACTCTTCCAGAGAGGCACGCATCTATCATAACAGGAATTTTCCATAGTGAAGAGCTGTGTACACTTGACCCGTCCTCTGGTACCGAGGCACTAGCTCTGGACCAGAAATATTGCTGGATCACAGGGCCTGAATACACAGGCTTGCCCTGCCCAGGGCACTCAGTTCTAAGTACAGTCCTATGGACAGCATCCGGTCAGAGGTGGGATGCCGACGTCCCAATGCCCAGGACTGAGCCTGACGGAAAGAGCCTGCTGTAGCAGGACCAAGCAGACCTCACTCTCTGCTGGATTCACCTTTCGTGCATCACTGCACGCTTTCTGTAAGTCACAGGTCCCTGAGCAACTGGAGAGATAGTGGCCCTGATCCCTGGCACCCCACGGACTGGATGGAATTGACTGAACCCTGCTTCCCCTTCTCAGTATCTCACAGCGAGTCATCTCAGAGGGGTCCCCAGGGCGACGGACGGCTCACTCAGAGAAGCTGCGGAGCACTCTGAGGAGTAAACAGACCATCCTGCTAAGGAAATGCCTATAAAATAAACATCACTCCGTCAAAGCTGTGAATTCTGTCGTCTTGGATTGTCCTTGGCGTTTACAGAAGCATCTTTTTTGTTTCTTTCTACTTAACTGTTTTCCAGCATGAAGGCATCTGAATTTGAGTTCATTCATTCAACAAATATTCATCACGTGCTAGGCACTGAGGAATTTTGGTAAAACGTGGAGAAAAAACATCGCACCAACATCCTAAAGCACAACACATGAGTGACTTTCTGAGCTCTCGCAGAGCTGAAAACCAGAGCAGAGAGGCCTCCCGTCAGCTCAAGAGGCGCCCCTGCCTGAGAGGGCCCAGAGGGGGGCAGACAGGGACTAGCTGCCTTCGAAAGGCCATCGGGTGTCTCGTTTGGTTTGTAAAGTGTTTCAGCCTACGTTCAGAAAAGGAGATACACCATGAAAGAACAATTCAGCAAGTCACTATGCGCAAATGGCCAGGGGACCATGACAGAGGCCACACGATAGACCCTGGACCCCAACATTGTCCCTGCCGTGTTCACAAACCGGGAAGTGACCACTGTCTCCAGCTTACGTGAGCAGTTTGTTCCCTTTCCACGTAGATTTACCACCTACATGTGCCTTCCTAAGCAGTTCTCCAGCTTTGCCTGTATGTTATATACATGTGCATGCATACCTATGGGGTGGGTAAAAGTAGGTTTACATTGTCAGTATATGAAACACAGTTTATTCTTGTATTTCTGTTATTATGACTAATTATTGTATTATTTGTATTATAACTGTAAGCCGACTTTTGTCCACCCTTGCATATTTAACATGTTTATGTATGTGTGTGTAATGTGTGTGTATATGTAACGTGTGTGTGTATCTCATATATAGAAAATCCTGCCCCTGGTTTTCTTTGCTGTCTTGCCTTCGTTGCTCAAGATTACAGGTCAGATTCATCCAAACCGCCGCCATGGTTTCAGTTTGCTCACATCCAGGGCCTGAACATCCTGGAATGTACCTGCCTACCTTGCTGTCAGTAGCTGTCCGGACTGTTTTCCATTTGGGGGTCCTGTGAACAGCCCTGTGTGAATGAACAGCCCTCTGCGACCACCCTGGGCGTCCACAAAAGGGGACCTGCTGGGTACGGAACGTGCACCCTCACACCCACTAGACCACGCCAAACTGTTTTCCACAGGGGCTGTGCTCATGAACCTGAGGCCCAGCAACGTATCCGACTTCCTTTAGCTCGACCTCCTTATCCACACTCGGTATTAACTAGCTTTTGGTTTTTGTCAGTCTTGAGAGGGTGTAATTGTCTTTCGTTGAAGTTGAAACGGACATTCCCCTGATTACTACTATACTACTAAACTTGGCCATGTTTTCATGTGTTTATTAAATATTCAGATTTCCCTCATAGAGTTTTCAGATTTTAAAACAAGTGGAGCATACATTCCAGTCAGGATGTAAAGAAAGGGCTCCAAAGATAATCTATAACTTTAATGCAAAAAAAAATGTATGGAATTTACAAAAATGATTCTAAATTTCATCTACAAAAAAAGTGTGAGTGATGGTTTTCTGAAAAACCATCAAGAGACTTGGATCCCATGTAGTAAACTGTAGCATAAAGCCACAGCACATACATACGAGTGCACAGATTACTTAGTTGATGATGACTACACGTCAAATAAGCATGGAAAAGTTCTTAATTAATAAGTGACATTAACATAATTATTTAATAGTCTAACAAAAAATAAAGGTGGATCCTCACCTCATATTGTCAGTCAAAATAACATATAGCTGGATTAAATAAAATAAACTATAACAATAATAAAAATATTAGGTAACCATATTGAAAATCTGGAGATAAGAAGATATTGCTAAGAACAGCATAAAAGACAGAAACTATAAAGTAAAAAAAGGAATGATTTGATGTTAGAAAAATAGTTTGTCAAAATGTCATAAGAACAATAGGAACTGAAAAGTAGGAATTGTTTATAATACATATGATACACTAGAATTTAATATTCCTAATATAAAAAGGGCAAGAATTCTCTATACAATCATTAAAGAAATCAGAATAGGTAAAAAAGGATTAAAATCCTAATAGAAAATGGGCAAAGAACATAAATAGGTAATTTATAAAAGAAGTCAAAGAAATGTGATCTTAATATCATAAGAAGGTACCATTTTCACTGATCTTTTTGAGAAGATTAAGGTATTGATAGCGCAACCTGAAATGGATGTGATTTTTCAGGAGGGAATGCAGTAATATACATACCCTCTGACGAGGAGGAATTCTTTAGGAGTTTATTACAAGGAAATACTTAAGTTGCAGGGCGTATTTCTGCTAGCAGGGTTTTTATCATGAATTTATATTTCAAAATGGGAAACAACCTCATGTCCATTGAAGGAACTGGGTAAACAGATTTTGAAGCAGCCCTCTGTTCTGCAGCACGTGGCCATAAAAACAACAGTTCTGTATACGGGTGTGGGAAATTCAGGAGTGTTAGCTGCCTAGACCATCACTGCAGTCAGAGGGGTGGGTTCAGTTCTGGCCGGGCCGCCCTGACGGACTCCGCCGGGAGGCAGTCTGGCGGAGTGCGAAGTCAGGGTGTTGATGTCGGACCCTGAGGGCTGTGCCCATAGCTCCTCCTGGGCAGAGTTTCACTTCTCGGTCTGTAGTCTCAAGTGGGAATAACAATACTACCTGCCAATAGAATTGTTTTTATTTTAAATGATATAATATGCTTATGTACTTAGAACGATGTTGGGCACAGAAGAAGAGCTCAGTAAATTTGAGCCATTATACACCCCCATCACTGTCACCGCTCGAGACATTGTCAGACTTGAGTTTAACCAGCCTTGGGCTCTCCACCAGTCACTTGCTGGGTGATTAGGACCATGTCAGTTTCTCTCTAGGCTTGATTGTTTTGTTCTGTTTTTTTCCTTTTTTGTAGATCTGTGAAATCAGAATAATAATGAAACCTACTGCATAGGGTTGCTTTGGGAATTTCATGATGCAATAAGTCCTAAAAACCTTGCAAAGTGCTTGGGCCATAATACATGCTCACTGTGTGATGCCTGTTGTTAATTGTGACTGTTTTATAAAGTGAAAATTCTAGGTTACAGAATTTGGTATGATCCACCTTGAAAAAAGGATGTGTTTGTGTGTGCAGAGACTAAAGATCTGGAAGGAAACCATAAATATCTGTAAGTGGAGGACTTAACTTAATGTCCTCTTTGCTTATCTGCGTAGTATACACTTTCCATAGTGAATCTGTTTGTTTGTTTGTTTGTTTGTTTTGGGAAGAGGAAACATGTTTTAATTGGTGAAGCTCTAAGTGGTCTGGAGTGGAGTCGCCCAGACCGAGGAGTGGGGAGAAGGAAGGATTGGAGTGATGGGAGGAAGCATGTAATTAGAAGATTATGAATGGAAGTTGGTTAAGAATTGGCAGACTGTTCATCTGCTCATTTCCAGAGCCAGGGAACTGCTTCATAATACGTTCGTCTCATATTAATAGCTATTGTATATTCCTGTAATCTTCATTCAGTATTGAATCCAAATTTTCTTTCTTTTCAGAATTTTTTTTCTTTCTGGTTAATTGTTGATTCGTACCCTATAGGAGTGTTATGAGTGCTGGTGGAGTGTCAGTTAGGTGAATTTTGCCAAATTACTGGGAATGTAATTTTTCAAAAAGATGATTTCCACCCATTGTTCCTCTTAGACATACTCCCATCCAAAAATCAAAGCCAAGGGCAACTTCAGAATAAAATGATAAGTGATGATAGTCAGATATTCATTTTTTAATAAACAAACATTTCTAATAGTTTGCCCTACTTAAATTGGCTTACAACCATTGAAGAACCACAAATAGCATTTAAAAAAAATTCTCTCTTTCAGGAACAAGCTTGATTTTCTAAAGTCAGAGCTTGATTTATATCTAGGCTATTTTCAATTACTAGCCATGGGATCTTGGCCAAATTACTTAGCTTCTTATTTTCCTCATTGTAAACGAGTGATAATTATAGCCTGCCATATAGGGTTGTTGAGGAAAAAAAAGTGACTGAATAAATGAATGCAAAACATTTAACACATTTTCTGGTCCACAGAAGTCTTTCAATAAATATTAGTAATTGCTAATTATACGTGTGAAGATGGAGAGGCATAGAGAACTTTGACCAGATTCCAATTTCCAAGCTCTGTGTTGTGAAAAGTCAAGAAATGCCAATTTCGGGGTGAATTAAATTATATAGATCTTGTATTTGAAATTACTGGGGAGAGAAAATAAAGGTGGCCTCCCTTTCCTCCTCTCACCATGGAAACCAGACCTGGCAAACCCAGAGGCACATTTTCTAGTTTGGCTCCAAGAAAATAGTCCTTGATATGGAAGCCCAGGAAACCTGCAGAATTAAACTCATCAGGCCAGCAGGCTCGGATGGTCCTTTATATCATTTGAGTACCGTGGGTTTAAGGCAGAAAATAGGCTGATTTTTATGGGTCCCTTATTTTAGAAGTGACAAAAGAGATTTGTTCCACCACTGATCATTGGAAGCTGGACATTTTGCGGTTGTTCAAATACCATATAAAATAAGGCTCATTTTCTGCCATAGGTTTCTTTCCCTTAGAAAGCAAAGTAGCCCTGCATGTGGGAGTTCTCTTTTCTTTTCTCTCTTCACTTGCACGAAGAAAAGAATGAAATATTAAAAGAAAGTGGCATTGTCCTTGCCCTGGAGTTCAAGTACAAATAGTTTGCCTGTGTATTACTCTGACCACATCTAGCCAGTACAATTCACTGCTCCCCAACTTAATTTAACATCCCACCAGTTTAACCATCCACTTTCAGCACCACAACTGATCAGGGTTGAAGCATGTCAGTTTTATTCTTTCCTCACCCATTCACAACTGTGCAATGCCTAGCCTTCCTCTTTTGCTGAGCGTGGGCTCCCTTGGTACAGGCTCAGTCTGTTCCCTAACAGATTGAATCCCTTTTGCTTATTAAAACATTTACCTGAGATACTCTGAAACTCAGTCCTGCGAATTTTAAAACCAATCTCATGACTGATTCAAAGCTCCCTGACACCACCAGGCTGGATTCAGCCACCTTGGTGTGGACGAGCGCTCTGGCTGTCGCATACCTTCTTTGCTCTTTTCCGAGCAAGGGCCATTTGTTTTAGAATGCGGACAAGGTGCAGAGGCACAGGAATCCAACACAAATGCCCCGCACTGCCCCGGGGTGACCTCTCTCCAGCTGCTCTGATAGCTAACAGCTCAGGGGCTGCAGCAGAGGTTCTCAACTCTAAGTGCATGTTATAAGGGCTTTCACAACTCTGTGCTCGGGTGTCACCTCCAGAGATTGACATAGTTGGGCTCTGTTGGGACTGTTCGTGCTTCCAGTAAGCCATGCTGACAGGAGCTTCCCTGCCTTGCAGGCCGCACCCTGTGGGCCCTGGAGGGGCCCTTGTGAAGCTGATTCACCCCACCCACTAGCTAATCCTCCTGCACACGCCCCCCACCACACACACACACACACACACACATACACTCTCGTACACTGCTGCCTGTCTCTGTCTCCTACTGCAGTGGTTCCCAGAAAGACTGGACTCCAAACTCATCGACATGCCATGGCCAGCTCATCTCTGTGAGCACAGGGACCGGTCAGAAAGTTCAGTGATTAAACAGTCATCAAACACGAGTGGAATGCCAGGCACCTTGTCTCATACTCAGGCACCAATTTTACAGATAACTCTCTTGAGACCTGACTCATCTGCCTAAGGAACAGCAGGCAGAGTAGAGAAATACGTCCCTCTTCCTGAATACTGTATGCCCCCAAAGGGCAACAGACATTCCTTTATGTTTCTGGGGTGCACACGGTTAGGACTACTTATGTTGGGATGGTACCTGCAGAGAGATGGCTGCTCCCAACAACAGAATGCAAAATATGTGTTAACTTGTGACTGTTAGCACAATTAAATGGGAAATCTAAGTGACAAATTTGGTGCTGCTCCCCACCTTTTAGACACCCTCTGCATAAATTTTAAATCTTAAGGCAAAATCCAGTTCCTTATCTTTATAAAAAGAGTGAAAACTAAAATTATAACTCTAAGGCACTCTGTAAACTTTACAGCCTCTGCATATAACACAGTAGTATGTAAGCAATGGTTGTAATAACACTTGTCACTTATTAGCATCCTATTATTCCTGTGTCTGTCTTCTCTGTTTGATTCTACTTTCAAACAACTCTTGCTAGAAAGGAAGCCCCCTGGTGGGAGACCTTGTCCGTGTTGCTCACTACAGGTTCACCAGCACCTGACATAGTGCCAAGCACCCAGAGGCAATTAGTAGACATTTCTTGAATTAATATTCTTTGTTAGGGAATGGGTAGATGCTGTCCTAAATGAGTCTATAAGATGGTGTTTCCAAAATGTGATCAATGACCCTCATAAATCAACATCAGATGGGGTGCTCCCTAAATGGAGAATCCTGAGGCTCACCTGAGATGCATGAAATCAGAAGCTCTCCAGGTAAAGTCAGAGAGGGGATTGTCCTTTCTAGTTCTAAGTCCCTATAGATGACTGGAACCCGGTGTAAATGGTGTCTATGGCAATGAAAGACAAAAGCCTTCTTCTTAGTCAAGACAGCCACCCCAAAGCCCGTACCCATATAAGGCTTGGTGCCGGCCACGGTGGTGATCCGAGCCTCCCTGGGCAGCATGGCGGCGATGTTGAAGTCTGTGATGTGCACGTGTCCTGGCGGGAGAGAAGCACCACGGAGAACGTTAAGTCCGGTCCACCCAGGGGCACAGCCATGCTTCTATACCAAGCTCAGTCTGTAAACTCTTCTCTGCTTTGGGTACTAGCAGTAAAAGCTCAATTATTCTGTCCTCGAGACCACTGCGTTCTGCCCTGGCCAGGCAGCTCAGTTGGTTGGAGGATCATCCCGGTGTGCCAGGGGTGCAGATTTGATCCCTGGTTAAGGCGCATACGAGAACCAACCCATGAACGCATAAATAGGTGGCGCAACAAATGGATGTCTCCCTCCCTCCCTCTTTTTCCCTCTCTCTCTCTCTCTAAAAATCAATGAAGAAAAAAGTAAAAACATACCAATACGTTCTTCAACCAGCTAATCCTCCAGCACTCGGAACATAATATGCAAAGATCAGTGTCTGATTACAAGTCTGCAGGTCAACCTCAGGAAGTGTTAACTGGGGGGGGGTTAAGAGCTCCTGCTCTTTAATTCTACTTAAGCAATTTCTGTTCACATTTTAAGTTGGTAACCTGTGAATATGAACAGGGACCCAAGAGCTATTCAAAATATCAAGTTGCCAATGGTTGCTTATGGGATTTTTTTAAAGAAGCTAACACTGTTACTATAAAGCAGACATGAATGTGGATACAGCAGGTCTTGGAATAGTGTTGTTCAAGGTTGTTTTGTTCTAATGTTGATGGGAATAATCAAACCCCAGAAGCCACTGTTTGTGTGGAATTTGCATGTTCTCTCTCTGTCTGCACCCCAAAGATGTGCATGTGAGGTGAACTGGCATGTCTACATTGTCCCAGCGCGCGCGCGCGCGCGTGTGTGTGTGTGGCCCTGTGATGGAGGGGAGTCCTGTCCAGGGCTGGTTCCCACCTCCGCCAGAACTGCCGGGACAAGCTCTGGCCACCCAGAACCCTGAAGTGGAATAAGTGGGCTGGAAAATCATTCTCTCACTTATTTTTATTAATCTTTCTTAAATGTATGTGTAGCTCACACCTTACTTCAATGTTTAATATTAGAAGTGCTTTTTTTAGGTGACTTTAAGGGACTTTATTTTGAAGTTTGGTGATGTTTTTGTGACCAGAAATATGCCGTAGGAACTTCACTTTTGTTTATAACAATTAGCCTATGGTAAAAGTTGGTTTTGCTATAATATGCCATTTTGCTTAAAAGTCAGTTTCCAAGAACCCATTGAGGACATTCAGAACTTGCAAAATCTATTTCCTTTTACCAGGAAAGAGTCCTTGCTTTATCCTTGTTTTTCTGAAATAACATCAGTAGATTTGCTTGTTAAGTCAGCTGTCCCCTAATGATTCCTGACAAAATAACTCACCAAGGAAAGCAGGGGGGAAAGTCAAGTTTTGCTTATAAAGAGATTGTATAATGTGCCCTAGACTGAGAGCCAGGAGACCCGAGTCCTGCCCTGAACTCTGCCCCTAACACATTGCAGGCTTTCCTCCCATTTCTGTGTTGAACCTAAGCTCCCCTTCATATCAAAAAGGACCGAGTGGACCACGTGACGCCTCGGGCCTCGCTCAGCTCTCACGCCCAGGGCACTCCTGTGTGGGCCTCACCACTTAGCTGCAGCGGGGAGCAGGAGCCTGCACAGCGCATTAGGGCAGCTGCATTGAAGCAGGAAGGAAGAAAAGGGGCCGCTCCAGGAGCTCAGGCAGACCTGCTCCTTGTGGTAGCTGCTGGCACAAGAGGCACGTGCTCTCGGAGGATGCATTTCCTCCGAAATTTCCTTGCTCTGTGGTTGTGAGGAGCTATGGTTAATAATTGGAGGTGGTGTCTGTCATCTGATTGTTCTTCCCAGTCCCGCTGCCCACGCTCCCCTGAACAAACTTTACTACCATCTCTACCGGCATCCAGCCTGCGGCTAAAGATAAATCCCACTGCCTTTACCGCCAGAGTTAGTTTTGTGCCCAAAGTGTTTGTGTTAGACTGTATTAAAATGTCAGTCAATGGTTTTAATACAATCAAAGGTTTTCTTGCTTGAATGGTACCTATGGGTGATTCCCATAACTCATCCTACCATAGCATAGGTGGTCTCAGCTTTTTCTTTCTCTCTTTTCCCCCGTGAGTCTTCCTCAAAGCACTGGGTTGCTGGCTCACAAGGTTTGGGCTGAATTAGGTGAGCCAGGAGATACTGCGGTTAAGAGCCTGTTCTCTGAGGTCAGACTATTTGTCCTCAGGTCCAGGTTCTATTGCTGACTGGCTGTGCCACCTTAAAAAGGTAGTTTATCTCTCTGCAAAGCTGGGAGAAGGATAAAAGTCTTCTCATTAGATTGTTGGGAAGATCAAAGGAAACAATGATTGTGGGAGACAGCTCAGCCTTTGGCAGGAAGTAAGGGCTCAATTGCTGCTATTTGTCATGATCAGAAACTCACAGAGTTACTGAAGGTACAGTGTGAGTGTGTGAGTGTGTGTGTGTGGGTATTTGAACATGATGCCCACCTGATTTTTAGGCACATCTCGGGGCTCTGCAAGGGAGGAACTGTTACGATAGAAAGCTTAGACCTTCTTCATACCCCCAGACCAAGTTTTTGCCTTTCCCTGCTCCCTGTAACTAGGGATGATATTAGGAAACCTGAATTATAGATGTTACCATAACTGTCATTTTGTTAGATATAGCGGGCAGACAGTGTTGTTCCTCTGGATACAGCATTTATTTCCTGAATAACTTAGAAAAGACACAAGAATTTCAGACACTACGGAATCGATAGAATTGGGTGGGCTACTTAAATGGGTAGGATATGAAAACATGCATCAGAACAACTGGTATCGTGCCCTCCGAGATCGCATGCCTTCTTGGGCTCTGATGTAGTGAGACATTTCAGAACAGTAGCAGGTGTGCTCTACATTAAAAAGCATTTTTTAAGTCAAATTCTGATGTACAAAGGAAGTTTATTCACACCATGGAAAGGTTATCCATTTTATGAAAGGATTTAGCTTTTTTAAATTTTAGTCCTCTCTGGTGAACATGAACCCATGTGAATCAGGAGGCACAAGACAAAGTTTCTGCCCGTCGCCAAATGGTGCTAAATGAAACATGTAAACAATGCGGTATCACACACAGCTCACTTAGCGGAATGGCTGTAGCAGGCAGATCAGTAACAGGCAATTACCCTTCACAGTTGCTAGGCATCCCCAGGTAAGAGGTGCATGTGATGGCCCATCAGGGGTGAAATATTATAAATGTCCATGGAGAGGACAAACAGGGGTCTCAAATAGAGAACATGGGCCATCACACCTGAAGGCCCAAAGGCAGGCATTGATTTGCAGTTCAGTTAATTCTCCCAAGAGCAACTCTATGTAATGAGCCCAGGGTAGAGGTTACCGGGAATTGATTCAGTGAAAAGTGGTTAATTATGGTCCCTGGGCAATGCCTGAAAGTCTTAGTTTTTCAGAATGTGAATAAACAGAAAGTGAATAACCTCAAAAATTGTTTTCCCCAGAAAGGGATCTCGGGACAATGTTTAGAGAAGAGCTCTCAATCTTTTTGTTTGCTTGCTTGCTTTTATTCCATCCACACATCCAGTCCTTCCCGAGGTAATGTTTCTCTTACTGAGTGATTCTCAACTGGAGTTCAGTGGGGGAACATACTACAGGAAAGCCCCATGTTAGTCCATTGTCCAGACCCGAACACTCACGAGAGAAAAGGGGTCGTTGTATTCAGTACACTAGACAACAGGTGTAGCTGGGACGGCTCCCCGGGCTGACTGGGACAGCTATTCACAGTCCCTAAGCAACGGGGCCCCAGCCCTGCCAAAAACAAAATGCCCTGAAAAGTGGGTTTAAAAGCAGAATGGTCCATCCACAATGTAGTTACCTGAGAATTAGGGTTCAACAAAACTGTTTAAACACAAGACCTAACAGACACACAGAGTCTTTGGGATCAAAATGAGTACCCAGCATTTACTATCTGACACAGAGGCATAGCAACATAAACCAAGATGAAGTAGTCTGAGTTCCTTTCTCTAGGGAAGAAAGCCCCTACTAACTCATGGAATCATACTAATATCTAATTTTTATTGAGGGATTTCCTTCTGGCAGATATTGCAATCAAGTACTTTATAAGTAGTGCTTTATAAGTAGTATGTCAGTTCATTTTTACAATGAGCTTAAGAAATAAATATTCTTTTGATCCTTGGAGAAACTAAGGCAGTAGAGAAAGTTTAGGCAACTTGTTGATATTCTCAGAGCTAGTGAGTGGACAAATTGTTCTTTTTAATTTTATGAAATCTAGTGGGGTAACAATGGTTAATAAAATTATATAGGTTTCAAGTTTACAGTGCTGTGATACATCAGCCGTATATTGCATTTTGTGTTCACCACCCAAAGTCTCCTTCCATCACCATTTCTCCCCCTTTATCCTTTTCCACCTCCCCCTCCCCCTTTCCCTCCAGTAATCACCATAACGTTGTCTGTGTCTATGAGTTTTTGTGTATTTTTTGCCTGGTTTGTTCATTTGTTGCTTTTAGTTTTATATCCCAGATATGAGTGAAATCATATGGTTCTAGACTTTTTCCATCTGACTTATTTCGCTTAGCGTGATATTCTCGAGATCAATCCATATTGGCACAAATGACATTATTTCATCTTTTTTTATGGCTGAGTGGTATTCAATTGTACACATGTATCGCATGTTCTTTGGTTTTGAGCTCAGGCAATCTGGCTCCAGAATCCATGCTCTTAACTCTAATACTACACAGTTAATCTTCCACAAGGACAGTCTCTAAGAATGGTCAAACTTGCAGATAAACTTATTCCTGGACCATTCTCCCAATCTACAACCACCCAGTGGGCAAGAGCATGAGGAGGTGAAAGAAGGTGCAGGAGAGAGGTCAGAGGTAGTAAATGGAAGAACTGGCCATGCTGTCCTCATGGGGAAATTAGGATAAAACCACGTTTGAGATCTAAGACTAAAACACTGTTTTCTGAAATGGAAGGTAAATCTTGAACAGGTTTTGGTTGACAGGACCTACATGTTTCCATTCAGGGCCTCAGTGAATGGCAGAGCAGTATGAGGTAAACACTGGCAACCGGACCAGGGGCAGCAGAAACCCAGCCTGGGTTCTGCTTGACCAGCCAGCCACGCACCTTCGTGAGACTGTGGTGGGCAGACGGAGCACCTTTTTCTGAGTTGTGCACAGCTGGCCACTGTAGGGGAGGGGAGGCCCAACCCACAGTGGTGGAGCTCTATAGAGTTTGTATGCACCAGGTTTTCCTCAACCTGGATCCTGCTTCCTGTTTAAGGCAGGGCAGACTGGTGTGTTAATGAAAGTCACCTTCATGCTAAATCTCACCATTACTCACATTTCTGAAATTCAGAGAATCTGTGCCCAAATGTCAGAAGCAGTAAAGGGGAGGAAGAAAGAAGGCATTGAAAGAGAGTGGGAAAAAAACCTTTTTAGACAGTCTGTAAATAAATAACGACCCTGAGCTTTTAAGTTAGAGGTCATACACGAAAGTGTTTCTTAGCCATCTGAGCACAGGAGGGATCTGGTAAATCACATTTCAAATGCAACTGAGTAAATAAATCATGTGCAATGGGTGGTCCTTGGAGTTTCAGTCCCACTTGCAAATCCCTTCTGTTGAAGTCAAATGAGTAAGGAGCTTTGTGCATTTACGACTCACCTAGCAGCTTTGTGAGAAGAATGCGGGTCTTATTGCCCCTGTAACAGTTGTAACGTGCAGGGTGTGTGTGCTGCAGGTCTACCCTGGCAGACTAATAAATCCAAATGTACGTTCAAAGAAATGTTAGAGATGAGACACATGTAATCATTGTGGCAAAAGCCTGTCCCGCAGGATATCTTTAATCAGTGTTTCTCCAACTGCAGGCATTCACTGTTCCCCTGCATGGTTCTCCCCATATTCCCGTATCGCGTTCCTATCTGAGTTCACGTATATTGTCAACTACTTTATACTCTTCTTCACACTGACCGGTCTTTTTAGTCCTCACCCAAGGATATTTAATGGTTTTAGAGGGAAAGGAGGGAAGAAAGAGAAACACTGATCGGTTGCTTCCTGAATGCATCCCAACCAGGGATTGAACCTGCAACCTAGGTATGTGCCTTGACAGGGAATCGAACCCACAACCTTTTGGTGTATGGGATGATGCTGCAACCAACTGAGCTACCCAGCCAGGACATAAACTGGCTGATTTTTTTAAACTAAAAGATCTTTGAAGAGAAAACTCACTATCTCCTCTGCAAATGTAAACCCCACTTGCCCTTCCAAGAAGGAAAGCGTAAAAGGAGACACAATGCCAGCAAAACAGTGTCCCTAAGATCTAGGGAGACACCATTGCTTGCCAAATGCTCCAAGCTTGAGGCCTGTTCTATCTTTATGAAAAAAAGGAGATGACAGTTATAAAGATATTAAGGCAAACCAGCACCAAAAAGCTGAGATGGTTTTCCTGGAGAAATCAGTAGGGATGGAAGGACATTGGAAAGAGAACGACTTTCTCATTAGGTAAATTCAATGTTACGTTTAAGGGTGTGCTGGTGTACTCCGCCCCTGCTGTACCTACTGACATTTCCCCCGATTGCCTCTCCCACTTATAAAATGGATTTTGCACATATAACTCAAGTCAGTCAAGCAAGACACCTTCTCTATGTGTGATGCTCCTTTGCTGGGGATCATTTTTGTCCCATATGCAAGTCCTGTGGGTTGCAAACAAATGTTCACTCACCATGTTCATCAAGCAAGATGTTGTCAGGCTTCATATCCCTAGGGGAATAAAAAGAAAAGAGAAAGTTGCTCATGACAAAACAAACGAACAAACAGCCAAAGCGGAAAATGCTCGAGAATGCTAAGTAGGGTTGAAGCATGTACTGGCCCCTCATCACTCACAATCTCAGTCAGTTTTCACAGTGAATCTAAGGGATGATTACCATGAACACCCCTCTTTCTAGATCAGAAAACTGAGGCTTAAAGGAGTTGAGTGACTTAGCCCAAGGTCAAAGGTGGCAGATGAAAGAACTGGGCTCTGAACCCGAGTCTCTCTCATTCAAAAGCTCAGACTCTCAATCTCTATTACGTATAATATCTAAGCATATAAGTATTGCTCCACAGGGTCACATGGGGCATGCCAATTGTCATAAGGTGGGAGTACTAATTATCATTGTTTTCATCTGTGTAAATCTGGAATGAACATGAAGACTATAAAAACAGGTTTATAACAGGATTTTATTTTAAACTTGCAGAGATTAGAGTCCTCTGTAGCACGATGTTATAATTTTCTAGTTACTTCATAAATATTATTCCTGGGATGGTTAATTACGATTTGGACCAGTCGTCTATGCTTTGTTGAGATCCTTACATTTATATGTGGGGAAAGAGACCCACCCGCTTCCAGTCAAAAGAGTAGTTTCATGATAAATACTTAGAGATAAGGTCTATGGCATTTTCAAAATTCTCCTGAAGCAAATATTGTGAACAGGGCTCCCCAATCAGAGAACAGCGCTGCCGGTCCTAACAGCCCTCATCCTCCACTCTCAGGTTTTCCTGCCCTTCCCTAACGTGCAGTTAAAGCCCTTCAACCTAAATTCACAAAAGCCATTAGGGAAGAAATTCTGAAATAGGTTTTGGGAACACACATTCAGCCTCATCAAGTGGCTTTTATGTTGCTTGAATAAGGTGACCTTGGTCTTTGACAGACCGAGATTGTCAGGGTCCTCTGCGAAAATATTAATGAATAGCAAGCCCTGACCTACAAAGAGAACCAAGTTCATGCCACCCCCAATGTGCAGTCTCATGAATGTCGAATATCTTCTCATTTGGTTTGTTAGGGACTTAAAGTTAATTCTGGACTCCTAAGTGATGCTCTGTAGCTGTGGCATTTTTCTTCTGTGGCGCAGGGGACAATTTGCTAAAAATGTAGAGTATGGGGAGGGGTTTCAACTGCATAGTTCTATTCTTTCTCTCTCTCTCTCTCTCAGTATTGCAGATTCCAAACCAAACCCTTTGACGGATCCTGTTATTTTAAGCATTATCAAGTTCAAACTTGCTCATATGGAGTAAAGGCCCATTTATCACCTGGCTCCTGTCCTCCAGCCACATGCAGGCACATGGAGTCCCCATGATGCTCCCTGCATCTGCCCACCTTCTTCTGTTCCTTCACCAGAATCAGAGGCCCCCTCCTCACTACACCCAGACAACGCAGATTCATCCCTCACCGCATAGCTCAGATGCCGCTTCCTGCAGGAAGCTCTCCTGATTTTCTGGCTCTGAGTCAATGGTCTCTTCTATGTGCTCTGCAGAGCATGCTTTTCCCATTGTAACATTTATCATTTGTATTTACTTTATTTCCCAACTGGATTATGAGCTCCTTGATGTCAGGGGTGACAGTCATACCCCATCACATAAGCCCAGAGAGGCTGGTGGGCAGTAAATGCATGACTCAGTGGTACCAGGAGAAGGCCTAGTGCATCAAGGTTGGTTGATCCTAATAGTATCTATCAGAGTGCTCTGGGGCACCACCAAACACTCTATGGTTGAAATCTTGAGGTAGTCCAGGTGTGAGGATCCCACCGCCTCCTTCAGTCCTGTACACAGTGAGCATCTGTTAGCCTTTGCCAAGTGGGAAGGAGGCCCAAGCAGCCCTGCCAGGAAGAAAGGGACCTGGGTGTAGCAAGGTCAGCACATGGATTCTGTGGCCTGAATGTATGACAGCCTCCTGGAGAAAATGGCGTTTGACACCCGATGAGCTTCTATAAATCCCTCAGCATCACTTTTATTATTTATTAAAGCTACATATCATTCTACTTACTACTTCCCCCAGAAACTAATGATAATGCTTAAAGAATAACACAGAGATCAGAGGACTAACAATTGGTTTAATGTGACACTTTAACGTCTATCATACTCATTTATTCATCAAATATTTATCTACTTTGATAAGTCACTATGCTAGGGCTTCAGAGATATAAAGACAACTGAGATATAGTTCCTTCAGGGATGGAGAGGATACAAAAGATTCATAAGGAGCCATGCCAAAAAGGCTTGGAGTGGTGAAAAGGTGTGTTTACTACTAAATTCAGAGGAAGAACATGAGGAAAATCTAAGAAAGTTATAAAAGAAAAAGTGGACTTTCACATAAAAATAGAGTATGTAAGCATAGATTCTAAGTATATCGTTTTCCTAAAATGTTGATGAGGTAACTTCTCAGTCACTGCAGGGTGAGCTGCAGGACGATAGCATTGTTTATTCATATACCAGGGGAAAGAACATGAAAATAAGCCCAATGTGCTACATAAAAATTCCTGCCAGAGCAAACCGAGATTTTTCTAGTTGTGAAATTTAGCACCGCTTTCTTACCTTTTCAAATAAATCCTAAATATGAAATAACTTTTGCTAAAATGTTTCTCCCTGTAAGGCAGTCTGTAATATGGCTTCATGTAAAGCCATCTACAATATGATTTGACTCTGTGGTTACCGAACCTCGATACGTTAAGCATCACCAGGCGGGCTTTCAAAATCACAGACTCTGTGACCTGCCTCGCTCAGTCCTGTGATAATTAGACTATCTGTCCAAACACAGCCTCTTCTAAAAATGTCTTATGCACAGTCAGGTTCAGAAATATCATCCAAGCGTGGCTCAAATCCAAAAATATTAATCTGATTTTCAAATGTGGACCTTTACATCCTGGACAAATTCTTTGGTCAAAATATACATGCAGGTATACAGCTCAGGAGTTCCTTCTCAGTTATTTATCATTTTCGGTGATGGCAATGTCTGTCGGACATTCAATCTACTACCTTAACCTCTCACTTCCCTGGCTTTCCTCCAGTAATCTTTTCACCTCTCCCACCCAGCTGTTCCCTCATCCCCATTTCCTTCATCACTCCTTTGTCATTACCCCAGCCTACCAGCTGGCCAGCATGACTCTCTATCCAATACGATTCCCACACTGGCGTGTCTAACACACTGAGACCATCAGGTTCTCAGGAAAAGGACGCCTTTTCTGTAGTGTTCAGTGCTGTAGCTCCCAGGCTCCTCAAAGTGTCCAGAACAAAGGAAGCACTCAAGTAAACATTTGTCATAAAAATGAGTGAATCTGGTTCCTTGGTTCTCACACTTCTGAAATAATAAGCCACGTGTTCTTTTCCCCTAAAGATAAGAAAAAACAAAAAACAAAGAACAACATCCCCCCCCAAAAAAAAACCATAAACCACTCTATCTACTCCAGGTGCACTGTATTTAGCGTTGGCTAACTACAATATCAATCATTTTAGTAAGTGGATGAGTGTATGTCAGAGGAAGAGTGATAAAGAAGTGATTTCTGCAGTCTGAGCCCACAGCTTCAGAGGGCAGGCTGTCGAATTCGGGGGGCAGTGACGCACAGAGCTAGGGGCACGCTGGCCGTGGAGACGGAGAAGGCCACGTCCTGTTGAGTCCGCAGATTCCCGCAGTGGGAACTAGACACAGTGTGGAAACGCAGGGCTCCTGCAGCGCAGTCCGAGGCGGAACCGGAACCGGAACCGATACATCCCTGTTCTCGCTTGAACGACTTCGCAGCACATTAGCAGCACTTAACAGGCTAATTACATCCCTTGGCTGGGCCTGCCCTGGGATCAAGTTGCTAGCCCCGCAATCTGATACGGGGTGTTGTGAGAACAGGGAACAAGAAAATCGGTGTATCCGAACCAAAACCCGCTCCATTGGTGTCCCACGGCTTTCTGACAGGGCCACAGTTCAGGTTCAACTCTGTGTCATGTACTGTTCTCCTAGGTTGGGTACTCTGCAAGTTCTTGAGAGGAGAAAAGATATCATGCATATAATTCTATAGTACGTTATTTAGGGTGCCACACAAAGGCCATTGGTCACGTAAACAGCTCTATGGTAAGAAACGAGTTGGGTGGGGTGGGAGATTGTGAGTGGGGAACTGTAAGCAAACCCACATGGTTTGGTATAGGAGGTAGAAGGATAAGCTGCCAGGATTGGGTTATTACCTCCTGGGTCTCCTCTTCCACCTCTTTCTTATCCAGTGGATGCTTTTTTTGTTTTAATTGGTTTAAATTGGTCTGTTAAATTTTCTTTTTCATAGTTTCTATTTTGCATATTTGAAACTAATGTAGATTTTGCACCCTATTCTATAATATCTGCATGTCTTTTAACATAAAAGTTCACAACCCCTGGCTGTGGAGTAGATCTGTTGCCCTAGGAAAGTGAAGCATGCACGTCCATCAGGACAGCAGCACAGAAACTGTGGCTTGAGAAGCAGATTGCAGACCATGACCTGTAACCTGAGATTGCTAACCATCCTGCAATCTCTGGAAGCAGAATATTTGGATGACAAGGCTTCCTGCTTTACAGTGTAGGGATAGTCGATGTCCACTTATTCCCATTGTTTCCTTTCATCTGGACTCACACAGATCGAATCCCCGGTCACAGGTATGCATTCTGTCACCAGGCAGGCGAGGACACAGAGAATGGGGACCTGAACATCACTCAGCTACAAAGACCAGCCACAACGCAGGCCTCCTGGGTCTCTCCCTCCACCCCACAAGGCTTTAAGTAAAGAAATGAACCAGTGAGAGGAAGGCAAAGGGTCTACAAGGTAAGGGGAACCGAAAAGGAGCAAGATCAGTGTGGATGTCGGTGGTAACCGACAACACTGTCATGAGGGGCGTTTGCTTTTTAAAATTAAGCAAAGGAGAGGGCCATTCAATTGGAGGTGAAAAGTAATTTGCTCCATTTCAACTGCAGGACTGATAGTATCTTCTCTAGCAGTGGGAAAAATAAACTTGTCACTTAAAAATGAAACAAATGAACTCTCCTAAGCACCAAGAGAATTAAAAAAAAAAAAAGAACATCTGAGTCTTTCCAGAGCCATGAACCCACTGGCGTCTGGAAGGTATCAGGCACTGCGCTTGGCCAAAATATGTCACAGAAGGGAACCAGCTGGTGCATACACTAAGATGTGTGGCTTTAATACCTTACAAGGTGTAAAAAATTATAATAAAGTACCAACCCTAATGTATCATATACCAGAAACCATGAAAATAATTTTGATTCATTCATAGCAGATGGCTATTATTGTGTTGGCTGTTGCCATTTTTTAAAAATTTGACAGTCTAAGGGAAAAGAAGTCAGTGCCCCTGACTAAATAGTCAGGTATTGCATGTTTTAAAAATTCTTGTGACACACTAGTTGAAAATTGCTGTTCTAGAAAGATCTGGTGACTTTCTAAGTCACCAGATTTAGTGACTCAGTCTTAGTGACAAAGCCTAAGTCACATATGTAGCTCCTGACTGTTGGCCCCAGGACTTGAGCACAGGCTGTATGAATGCAGACCCCAGCTCTGAGCCAGAGAAGGAGGCACAGCAATGGGACCACAGGTGGATAAGTATGTGGCCATAAAGTCTAAAGCAAACAGGCAAAGGGGAGCAGAAGTGGGAGACCTTAGGTCAAGGCCAATAACCCTGTTGAAAAAAATAGAAGCTAGGCATGGGGCAAAGCTATTAAAATCAGCATAAGTTTCTCAGCAGATGCTGTGGCCAAAGAGGGCTTGGGAAGGAATGTGTATCTGTCTGTCTGTCTGTCTATCTATCTATCCATTTTTTTGAGAGAGGGAGAGAGGAAGAGAGAGTGAGAGACAGAGGCACTGATTTGCTGTTCCACTTATTGATGCTTTCATTGGTTGATCCTTGTACGATGCTCTAACCAACTGAGGTAGCCGGCCAGGGCCAGGCATGTGCTACTATAAATTGCTTAAATGAGCAAAACTACAGCATGGGGATGATTAGTTGGCATTGATATTAATTAGTGCACTGATTAGAAATGGGTCTTGTTACCAGTGACGGAAAACCTGACTCCCATTGGCTTAAGCAGAGAGTATGTGAATGCATAAGCAGCCTCTGTCAGCTGTCACCTGGGAGCTGCTGTATTGCAAAGATCTGGGCTTTGCTGACCACCAGCACTGGACAAGGTCACTCTGTGATCATGACTGCGAGGACAAAACAACCAGTGATCATGGAATCATGTCTAAGCACAAAAGCAAGAGCATTGTGCAAAGTATAAAACTGACCGTACACTCCTCCCTCCCACCCCCGACCTGCCCAACAGGAGTGATGCTGTGTCTTAACCAGTGACTGCGCTGGCCTGCTCCATCCCTCCTGCCTCCCAGATAAAAATTATTAAGATGCTCAGTTATAGAATCACCCCTCTCTCTGACAGCACCCAAACCTGAGGAAAATTATGATGCCTCAAACCTTCCCTGAATCACCTAACAGATCCCCAGTCCTGTCGAAGTCCTTCCTAACATGCTCTTCAGAGACGCCCCACTGTTCGTCATGTGTGCAGTCTTTCTTTGGGAACAAACACCAGCAAACTCAACTTTTCTGAATGACAGGTGTGTTCCTGGTGGTCTCTGCCACGTGGACATCAACGAGCGGTGCTTTTCCTATGAGCAGTCTGGGAGAACGAGGCAGTCCAGGTCCGTGCTGTGGTTCCAACTACCATCAAAAACCCAGACCCTTTCTGTCTTTCCACTCAGCCACCTTGACAATTTGGCTTGTTGCCTCATGGCCTCAGAGTGGTTGCTCCAGCTCTAGACATCACATAGGCCTTTAGGGCAGGAAAAAGCTAAAATGAGCAGCATCAGCTGGGTTTGTAATCTTTTATCCAGGAAGGAAATGTTCCTCCAAAGGCCCTTACAGTTCCCCATAGGTCCCACTGGCCAAACTGGCTCATACCCCACATTAAAGGAGGCCTTGATGGGGGTGGGGGAACAGGACATCCATGACTGATGAAGCCAATCATCCCCCAACCTGGGACTGGGCACCTTGCTGCCAAATTGGGGTTTGGTTACCAAGGAAGAAGGCAAGGTCAATTTCAGTATCTCCCATAGCTTGATAGTCAGGGAGCATAAGTAAAGAGCAGAGATGCCGGCACCAGATGACATAGCAATGAACTCCATCCTGGCCATATTTGACCTTGGCTAGTTTGTAAGAGGGGGTTGATTTTATTGGCACTTACCTCATGGGGTTGCTGTGAGAATTAAGTATGGGTCACTTGTAAAGTACTTAGAACAGTGACTAGTGTACACTAACACGTCAGTGAGTGATAGTTCTTACTAGTAAGAGTAAACTATACATATGATACATACACTACATTTTAAGTATTGTGGGCATTATAATATATATATATATTTTCAGTCAGTCAGGGGTGATGTTCATTTAACAGCCAGGACACCACAGCCATTGACCAATTAGAATGCACAATGGTAGAGGCATAGAAGCAGTCCTTGAGGGACCCCTTCTGGGCCAGGAGGTAACACTTTAGCTGCTGCGCCAAGAGAGGTAGGGATGAGATGGGAGAGGAGAAGACAGGCGATGAGGGAGGCAAGAAAGGGACTGGGGAAGCAGCTGGGCTCAGGCAGCAGCTCTTTATTAATCAATGCAATGAAATACAAGTATTTCAGTATTTTTGCAACTGGTATGGCCTCACCAGCATATGGACCAAACATGAGCCTTATATATGCTATACTGTATTATACTATGTAGTGTGTGTATGCCTATGTGTACATATACACACACCATGTACATGTATATATACATATATAATGAATTTTAGGTTATATGAATATATTAGTACATAAAATAATGTTGGTAATAGTCTCAACCACAAATGGTCCTATCTAACCCCAGGAGTTACTAGACTTATTTGGGAAGCAGTAGATCCTAAATGTTAAGTATGAGGGCTTTCGAGTCAGATGACCCAGGTTCAAATCTCAGCTCAGCACTTATTAGTTCTGTGATGTTGAGCAAGTTACAACGTTGTACAATGTGCATTGAGATTGCCTTCCAAATATAGTTCATTCCCTTAATAATCATTCCAATTTTCATTTAGGTCTCTAACCTTCTCTCTCTCTCTTATACACACCACAGTCCATGTGCTTTGGGGAAGCCTACTCCACACCTGACTTTAGGGGAAGGTTCTGTGACTTAGACCTAAGCTACAAAAAATTGTCCCATCCCACCGTCCTAGTTATCAGTTCAGGGATGGGCCAAAGACCCAAATTAAGCCACTGATTAAGAAAAAGAGTTATGCTGTGGGCTTCTGAGAAAGAAGTTTCTTTGTTGTCCTGGGCAAAGCTTCCAGAAGAAATGTGTACCTTGCATATCAATACGTGACCAATACTATGTTCATTGCAGCATTATTATAATAGCCAAAAGGGAAGCAAACTATGTGCCCATCTACAGACAACTGGATGCAGAAGATGTGGTATATACATACAGTGGACTACAATTCAGCCATAAAAAAGGGGGAAATCTTACCATTTTCAACAGCATGGATGGACTAGAGGGTATTATGCTAAGTGAAATAAATCAGACAAAGAAAGACAAACTCCATGTATTTTTACTTATATATGGACATTTAAAGAATAAACAAACAAAACAAACAAACTTACGACAACATTTTCATTGTTTCAGATGGTAGGAGGATTGGAGGGATGGGTGCAAAAGGGGAAGGGATCAAGATATGCAAATTGGTGGGTAGAAAATAGTCAGGGGGATGTAAAGTACAGCATAGGAAATATAGTCAATAATGTTGTAATAACTATATATGGTGCCAGCTGGGTAATAGACTTATTGGGGGGAATACCTTGTAAAGCATTCAAAAGTCTAACCACTCTACTGTACACTTGAAACTAATATAATATTGAATGTCAACTGTAATTGAAAAAAATATGTGTTAAATGACTAAACCTGAAAGAGTGACATTTAAGCTTTGTACTAAGATGTGTGCTAGGAATAGTGAAGTTTAATTTGAACCGAGTCACAGGTTGCATATTAATGAAACCCTTAACCTTATAGAAATTGTCGAAAGCTCAGCGCGGGCTAGTTAAATGGAAACCTAGAAACTAGCAGTTCTTTGCCTTTTTCATCTGGGTTTTTACAAATGGATGGCCTTGTGTGAAAAGCACAGTTCCAAATGGCCTGATGCATAATACAAAGAAGGCAGAGTCTCCTGTTTTCACAATGTGTAATTCATGCTCATTCATTATTCGGCAGCTTGGGAGCAGGTGCTGAATGGAACCTGTCAACCTAATACCCTCATTACCACGGAGCCGTTTTGTTTTTGAGGCTCAGCTGCCCTTCTGCTAAGGGAGTTAGGAACAGGGAACATGTGCAAGGGCTTGGGAGCTACCGAGGAGGAGATTTATCAAACCAAAGGGAAGGGGCATTTTCTTAAACACTCCATGGAAGAGAGTAGCCTAAGGCCAAAATCCACTACCCCACTGCAGTAAACAGAGAACATTATCAATATACTGCAGGGAAGAGAGCCAGCACCAAGTGACACGTGCGTGATATAAGTAATCAGATAATCTAGAACTGTTTTGGACTTTTAATTTTCTTCTACTGGATTTACAGCTTTGATCATTTAGAAAAAGATTTAAAGTCCCTTCTAGATATTTAAGAGCAAAACAAAACACCATGGACCAAAGAAACTTTTTTTAAAAAAAGCAACAAATAACTGAAATACCTCACCAAATCTGAAATACAAAATTAAGCAAAGGCAGTCTCTGGACAGCATAAAATACGTTACCATATGCTAAAGCTAATGAACTGGACTACCATGATTTTACAAACAATTCTAAGAGGTTCTGTTACCTGGTCTCCCATCCCATAATATATCTGAAGACAGAGCTGATCTGAGTAGCACCCTCTAAAGAAGCAAAGATTGAAATTGTAGCAGCTAAGAAAACTATTAAAACATACTGTATTAGTTTGCTGCGGCTGCTATAACAAGGTACCACAAGCTGAGAGGCTTTAAAACTGAACCGGAAATACATTGTCTCCTGGTTCTGGAGGCTAGAAGTTCAAAATCAGGGTGTCAGCAGGACTCTGCCGCACCTCCCTCTCCACTGCCCCCAGAACTTATAGCAGAGGATCCTCCCTTGCTTCTTCCTAGCTTCTGTTAGTTTTTGGGCAATCTGTGGCTTTCCTCCCAACCCTCCATTTTCACATAGAGTTTTTCCTGTGTCTCTACATATCACCTCCTCCCTGAGAATGCCTATCTCTGTGTCTGAATTCCCTGCTTTGATAAGGATACCAGTTACATTGGGCTAGGGCTCACCCTAATTAACTAATTTTTACTTGATAACCTCTGTGAAGATCCTATTTCCTAATAAGGCCACATTCTGAGATACTAGGGATTAGGATGACAACACATCTTTTTTTGGGGGGAGCACAATATCACCTGCAACACTAACCAACTGAAAATATGTATCTAAACTAATATCTGTTGCTATTGGGTAAATAGCACTAAAGAGCTTATCTGCCCTTGAGGATGCCTATTATTTCATAAGAGTAAAACTAAAGGAGCCTGATATGAAGAGCGGGGTCTTTGAATCAGCGAATCCTACCCTTGAATCTGGCCATAGTGTACTAACTGTATGGTACAGGGCAGGTTACGTAATCCCTTTGTGTTGACTCTCAAAACAGGCAGTGTGTGCAAAACGCTTACTAGCTCAGTGCCGAGTTCCTGGTATGTGCTTAGTAAATTAATTATAGCTCTCCTTAAGTCATTAAGAAAATGATATTATGTACTTTGTGGTATAAATGAAATAGTTAAAATGTTGGTGAGCAGAAAGGATAAATGCCTTCAGGAATTAGCAAAACGTCTCTCCAAATGACTCATTCCCATGTGCTTCAAACGCTGTGCTGTCCCTGTGTTGGCAACTTCCTCTTTCAGGGGCTCATCTGCCATTTAACGGTCATTGACAAAAATGATTAGTTGCAGAAAGATCTTATTTTTTTCCCTCTGAATTATCTCAGGAAAATAAAATGCGACTTCCAAGATACAGTGTGTATGAGTCAGACAAAAAGGTGAAACTAAGCCTAGAAGATCTTTGCCTGTAACAAAGACCTTGGTTCAAGCAAAAATTTCGGTTCACAACTGAATTGTCAATGAGACCTTGCTTAGTCAATGTGCTAAAAGCTATCACACCTCACTGTCACATGCTCTATTGACAGTTCATTTCCGTCATGCAGTCTTTTGGGGGAAAATGGATACACGGTAGAGAGCAGAGGAAAAATGAGATCACACTTTGAAGAACATCTTACCAGGACTGAGAAGAAATTGTTACCATCAGTATTTCACTAGAAAGTTAGAACAGAGTCTTAGATATTGAGCTTGATAAACTGGGGAGTTTAAGCCTGTTTGCTTCACCAGGAAGCTACAGCTTTTCACAGTCCAGGGGATCACAGAACTGTGCTCCACCAAGAGATTGACACTACTCCTTTCCCCCTTCTGGTACCAGATTGTTGGGGGCATAAGGAGGGTGCTGGACCATAGAAGCCTGTCAGTCTAACTAGGGGGTATAAACCTATCCAAAGCCTGTGAAAGTTTGGGAAGTTGGTTCTTTTGCAAAAGCACCTGGTCTAGCCTAAGCCCAAGCTAATATAATCCCAAGGGAACAAAGAAGCATGTGGTCTGTCTCTCTCTCTCTCTCCCCCCCACCCACCCCATCAATGACCCACACTCGCACAGAGCACGCACCTATTTTCTCCATTGCCGTGGGGACTCCACACGCAGGCTCCAGGAGGGAGCCTGATACTGCAGCACAGCAGCGGACTGCAGCTGGAAACACGTGCTAAGCTAGCCAGATGCTGGACTGGACTCTCCTTTCATGTGGAGCAGAAACTCTGGAGACTGCCTTTTGTCCTGGCCCTGCTGAGGACAAGGTTGGACCTTTTCCATGGCAGGACAAACAGAGATGGGACATTAGGAAGTCAAGAGGGGAACCCTCTTCATTTTACATCATCAGGAAAGCTCACCATGGACCCTTCCATATAAGTCTCAGAAAACCCTTTTCCTTGCAATACCAAAAAAACTCATTTTCCACCAATAACAACGTCACCCTTGTCTCTTAGGTATGAAAAAAATTTTTGATCATTTGACCTTTTTCTTAATAGGCAAGTGCAAAGCAATGTTTAAGGTCACAGAGAAAACTGGTGTCCCAGTCTGGTGTACTTCTTTAGAGGAAGTATGGTGGACAGACTTCCTGGTGACCCCAAGACCCCCACCCCTGGGTGTTCATGTCTTGTATAATCTCCAGCCCCTGAGTGTGGACTGGTTGCATGGCTTCTAACCAACGTTATATGGCAAAGGTTGATAAGAGGTCACTGTCATGATTGTGGTATATTACATAATGTTATTCAATGACACGTACTCTGTCTTGCTAGCTGACTCACTTGGAGTTTTGCTCTCCTCACTGAATTCAGAAAAAAAAAAAGTTGAATCCTATAGCCACAGGGAAATGAATTCTGCCAACATCCTGAATGAACACAGAAGTGAACTCTTGTCCAGCCCAGCCTCCAGAAGAGAACCCAGTTCTGGCCAATACCTTGATTGCAGCTTTGCAAATAACCCAACTAAGATGTGCCCAGACTCCCGAAGCAAAGAAACTACTATGACATAATCAATGTGCATTATATCATTACATTTGCGGTCACTTGTTACACAGCATAAAATCCTACATAGCATGGAGAAAAGCCCCACACACCATCGATGTGCCACAGGAACATTGGGAATACGTGGAAAATTTCAGAAACAGCCTTTTGCACCGCAGCCTTTACCATCTACGTTCATCCAAGGATTACTTGTATATAAGGCCCTCATTCATTCATTCAGTCATGGATTTATTCAGCATCCACTCTGGACTACAGTATGTGCTGGGGATTAGAATGTGAGTGAGGTGTCGTCTGCACTATAAGGGCTTAAGTTTAGGAAGGAGAGACAGCTTTTTATTTAAAAAAATTGTCATCCAGGGGCTGCAGATAGAAGTATGACCATGACCCTTGTGAAGAAGCAACCGAATGTGAGAGACATGTGTGTGTGCAGTTCACGGCATACGCACAGCTGCTTGTTTTCGTTATGGCACATGCCACCGAATGCTGTGCCTTTCTGAGGCCAGTGGTGAGGTGTTTTCTCGACTCCCTTCCACACTAATATCATCAGTCTGGGCGACAGGGTGTTGCCTGCCCTTTCACCGCTGCGAGTCAGCGCTGAGAATATTGTGTGGCAAAGGAGCTCAAGAATCAGTTTTTGAATGGATATTTATGAAAGAAGCATTATTCCTGAATTTTTTCTTTCACTGTCAAGATGATGATTTTTAGAAAAATGATAGGAACGTAAGTAGCTACTGCAGATCCAGAGGGGATGTGCAAAGGCTGATTCCTACATGTCTCTTTCAGAAGCTCTGAGAGGAACCTGGGTGTTGTTTGCTGGTTCCTGTGATTACAGCAAAGCCGATGAAGGTGACGAGTAAAAGTTCCAGCTGTCTGGTTTTCCACAATCACAAATCTTCTTATTCCTACTTCAACATGTCTGCAATCTACTGGAAGTAAAATTGTTGCAACTCTCTCTCTGCTATGCTGTGATTATTTATACACGTTTCCCAATTAGATTTTTGTCCCGTTCCTATGGGAATTTAGAAAGCAGTGAATTATAAATCCATGAGAGTGGTGGTAATTTTTGGAAAGGGGGAGACAATCACACATCCATTCAACTGGTATTTTGATCCAAGGTGACTTACTATTTAACTGTTCCGTACAATTCCTCTCATTGGCTTAAATTCATGATTGGGCCTTCTTGGACACTGAACAAGGGAGTGAATACAAATGGATCTTTGGACTATAATAATTACTTTCCATCTCATAATTCACTGGAGAGCTGTGGTAACCAACAAATCAAATAGTACTATCTATTAGGAAGGACTGTAATGAGTTTTATTTTCTTTAATTTTATAACAAAAGCAAATAATCACTTTGTCCATATTTTAAAATCTTCATTCACTGATTTAATGTAGGTAAAAGAATACCGAATTAGAAACTGGCCAAAATTTAGAAACTAAAGCTGATTTTTGAAAGCTGTCCTCATAGACAAATGTTTGCCATTTTGACTAAAAACTGTCTAATTGTACAATTGCAGTTTAATGTTTATTATGTCATGCTGTGTCTTTCACAAGTATAGAAAGGAAAAATTCTAAAATTGAGGGAAATTAGCTAAATATTCTCCATACTTGGGAAAGTAAATGAAAATTTCAAGTCTGTGCAGTTTTAAAAACTCCACTAACAAAATAAAATCCCATTCATGTCTCACTTGGAATCTATGGCAGCAACAGGACCTACGGTGTTTCAGAAATGGCTAGACACTGCTGGCAGGAAAGTCAACGCGGACAAAACATTAAAATAGCCCACCCGAGGCTACCGTAGAGAAACAAATGAGTACTTTCACTCATTTAGCTCCCCTTACAAGACTAGATGTTTCTTCCTGCTTTGGCTATTAAAATCCTTTTTAAACCCTCTGAGCTCTCAAGAAACTTTGTTTTGTTACCGCAAACCATTTTCTTCTCTAAAGTATTTTGGTCTTTTGTACAATTTAGCTTCTAGCTGGAGACCATTCTGTCATCTGTTGGTTCCATATGTAACACCTTCATGGTACAGCCAGACCATGGGAGCCTGAGGCCAGTGGTCCTGCCTTACAAACCACATCCTTGACTCTGTGCTCAGCATCTAGAGGGTGGATAGTGGCTAGGACCTCTCCACTCCCACCAAGTGATGCTTTACCGACTTGTTAGCTAAGTTAGTTCCTGAGCCAGAGTTTCATCAACTGTAAAATAGGGACAATAACACCATCAACCTCCTGGGTTGTGGGCAGGTTGAGTGAAATGATTCACAGTCACTTAGTGGAGTGCCTGGTGCCCAGGAAGCTCCCAGAAAACGGCAGCCTTCTGCTGCACACGTATTGGCTGACTGCTATGGGTAGTTGTTCCAAATCTTCCACCACGTCCAGAGACAAAATGTTTCCAATCTAAATTTAGGAAGTCACACACTTGGCAGCTGCAGGTTTACATAGATGGTCTTTCCCTGTCTGGGGAATCTACTGTATTTCGTAGATTCTTTATTTTTCACTCATACTTTAGTATCTTGGAACTCAGGAGGTGTCTTACAATCCAGTCTTTCAAGTGGCTGAGAGAAGTTTTGTTATTTTAGAGCCAATCAAATCTAGCATGAACTGGTTGATTCTTTTTTATTGTTTTTTTTTAATTTCCATTACCATTTATCCCCCTTACACTGTCTTCCACCTCTCCCTCCAAACGCCCTCCTCCTGCAATCACCACGCTGTTGTCTGTGCCCCCAAGTTCTTTTTTTTTTTTTTTTGCTTGATTCCTCCGCCCCACAACCCCTAACCCCACCCCAAGCTTCCTGGTTGATTCCTTTGAAGAAAATGATTTTAGAAAGAGAATTACATCCTCAGAAGCCTCTCTCTCTTTGCTGTTGTTCTTCATGCTTTTAACTGCTCCACCCTCAGAGTGCCACCATCATTACCCTTTAAGTGTCACAGACAAAGAAGCACTGCTGTTACCATGTACATAGTTTTTCTTTAAGCTATCTGATACCATTTCAAACTGATAGCACCTCACACTGATACCCATTACACTGAGGGCAGAAAGTTATGGTTGGTAGAGCTCTCTCACAATTAAAATGCCTATGTGGTCACTACTAGCTTGGAAAGCCTTACTGATATTGACATATGTCCAGATTTTCCCAGACCATTTTTGAGGTTTGCCTGTTGTCCCAGCATAATTAATAATAGCAACTCTTTTCGTCCTCAGGAGTACTCTGGTTTGGACGATGGATGATATGATTACCCAATGTGAAGACCAAGGTAGGTCTAAAAATGTTTGGTTTTCGTGTCCTGTATTTTCATTTTGTGTTTGTTATTTGTAACTTTGGTCATCTGTGTGGTTCAGGCAGAGTCAATTCCCTCATAATTCTTGCTGCACGTTGATTATACAATGAAAAGCAAAACACACGTGGCCCTAACTCATGGAGTGTACAGCTTGGAAGAGCAAACGGGCACTACTTCATGGCACACCATAAATGTCACAGCTCCTCAGGAGAGGCACAAGGTGCTCTGATCGCTCTGCACCTGAGGAGGTAGGGGAGCCTTGCAGGCACGAGAAAGTCACCTGAATTGTTTTGTGATCCCAGAAGGATATCACTCATTTAACACAGTGTTCAAAATGTCATTGCGTTTGCCTTCCACTCATTTGCCATGGTAAGGAGACATTTCAGTTCTGAAGACAGGCACAGAGTAATAACTCTGGGTAAGTGAAGGGCAAGGAACAGAAAGTTAATCCTTAGTTTCTTATTAAAGTGGCAAAATTATGATGGGAGAAATAAACAGGAAGAGAAGATAAGAGCAATGATATTTGGGATTAGTAAACTCCTTAAGAATACCAATCACATCCATTTTTCTGTTTTGTTTTGGTTTGGGTTTTTCCCCCTGGAATTCCTTTAGGAACACAGTTCTAAGCATACAGCGGAAACGCTCAGGGCATCTTGACTTGTGATGACAGGGAAAGTGAACCCCAGAGAAAGAAGACACAGGACTCAGATTCAAACAGAGAAAGGAGAAGGTTAAAGGCTTGGTTTCCCACAGTTCCTGTCCCCTTTCTGAGATCTGTAATGTCAGCAACCAAAGCAGACTGTGGGGTGGTGGTCTGGGGTAGGAGGTGTGAGCATGGAGGCTCTGGGCGGGACTCCACAGGACAGAAACATGAAATGGTCTCAGAAAGCACTGGGCGAGACCAGGAACCAGCACGGGAGCTGGGCTGAGAGAGAGAGGGGGCTGGTGAACAGGACTCCAGTTATTGACAAAACGACAGGTGAGTAAATTTACTTCTGAGAGCCTACACCGTGATTCGCTGGTCTGCTTTCCATTTACCTGTTTTTCCAAAGAGCACGTTTCCAATACAAATAGGCCCTTCTAAAGACAGGAAATTAAATAATAACTGTGTAAGCGTACAGAGCCAAGGCAAAAAAAAAATTGACCCATGGTGCCCGTGCAGAAAACCTATCAGTGGTTATGTTACCTCTTCATCCACAGGCTCTGCATTAATGCAGGTAAACTCCACATAAATGTTAACTCCTGTTGGGCAAAATTTTTACCTAGTCAAATTTTTACTAAATGAGACATAATTGTATTGATACTTTAAATCTCAGCAAATTCTTCAAGGATTAGAGATGACAGTGGCAGTCACACGTGGTGGTTTTTCATTTAATGATGTATAGTTAATTGACGCACACAGTTCACGTGTGCCATTAATGCGAGTGGGGCTGCAGACAGAGCTCTGACTCTAGGACCAGGAAGCACTGAGTTTAAATCCCAGCAGTGCCATTTGCCAGAGGTTCGTCCTTGGCAAAGCTTTGAGCCACAGTGTTCTCCTCTGTGTAGTGGGGATGCTGTCACGACGTGCGGAATCCCCCTTTGATTTTGAGAATTTAATAAGGGAACATATGAAAGCACTTAGCAGTGCCTGGCATGTCATCAGGAAACAGTCCCTGCTTTGATGGTGATTAGGTTCAAACTTATCAGTAACCTGGATGATAACTTAAGGTCCCCCAATTGTGGTTTTCTTGCATTTAGTACTGATCTAACTGTGGGTTCTAAACACATCATGAGAGATCAAGTGAGATGTACAGGAAATCATCATTAAAATTGCCAATTGCTTTAAAATGTAAAGTGTTATTATCTTTCCCCCCATTTGGGTTTATGGCTGCTTTGTTACAGTTGCCCCTTAGACAGCATGGGTTTGAATTGTACAAGTCCACTTCCACGTGGATTTTTTCCAACAAATACTCAGTCGGCCATTCTTATACCCACAGTCTGGCACCTGTGGATTCAACCAACCGTGGAGCAAATACTGTATTTTCTGTCCATGGTCAGGAGTTCTCGGATACAGTGAGCAGACTGTATGCATTGCACTGCCCCATTTTATTTCAGGGACCTGAGCATCTGTGAATTTTGGTACCCACGGTGGGTCTGGGGAGGTGGGCTAGAGACAATCCTCACCCTCTCATGCCAGAAACTGAGGATACTGAAGGATGACTTACATTTTGGGGGAGTCAAAGTTATATGCAAATTTTCAATATAAAGGGGGTCGGCTCCCTTAAACCACCTCCATTGTTCAAGGCTCAACTGTATTTGTTTGCCTTTATTCAACACAAATGTCCCCAGTGGATGAGACACATCCCCCCTGCTGATGTCTTTGCAAGACACACAGTAGGGACTCAACATAGCCTGGAGGACAGGCATATGTTAGGGCTCTGATTTTCTTCCCAGAGAATTTTCTTACTTCCCTTGAATTTCCTTCATTTCTGTGTCAATTCATGCATTTAATATTTGCTAAGTTCCTGTATGTCACCTCTCTCCTCTTTGTCTAAGCTTAGTTATAAGACAGCACCAATATTCATTGATTCTGGTCTTGGACACAATGTGCTTAGCTGTTTTGTTTTTTTAATCTGTGAAATAAGGACCAAAACCTACCTCCAGGGGCTGTTGTAAGAATTAGGTGAGGGTTAAATGTCATGTTCAACAAGTATCTTGTGAATTCTCTCCTGTGCACTCAGCCCAAGGCCGTGTGTCCCCTTGACTTGACTGACCTGTGAATGATGCGCTGGCTCTGCAGGTAGTCCAGGGCCATGGCCAGCTCACAGATGAAGAGCTTCACAGTGTCTTCCTGGAAACGGACATTCTGCTGCAGGTGATAACGTAGGTCCCCGCCCAGCAGGAGGTCCACGACCATGAACATGTCTTCCTCATCTTGGAAGGAGTACCTGGAATAGAATTAGAAATGAAAATGTATATAATACATAGCTGCCTGCTGAAGAGCCCCAGGGGCAAACAACCCCCTCCAGATCAGAGCAGAGTGCTGTCGAGCTAAGAGGTCAGGTTTTGGGAGTAGATGATCCCTCACTCACTCTGTTACCTTAGGCCCTTGGTTTCCACATGCTTAAGATCGGACTCATAAAAATATCTAGCACATTTGATCATAGTAAAGAATAAAGTATAACATCTAAGTCATACCTGGCATATAGTATGTACTCATTAACAGTTATCCAACAAGCTATTAAGCCAAGGCAATAAAGAAAATCCACTTATTCACTTGTCATTAACAAGCATATCCTAACCAGGCTGTTGCCGGAGGTCCATAAAATGTGGATTATGAGGCCTCCTTGAAGCATTCTCATGCCCATTTTCCAGGCTAACAACTTCATTGCCCAGCAACATTATGAGAAATCATGTACCCACACTAATGATAAGAAAACGATATAAAGGGGGCAATAAAGAAGAAAGTGCACAGCACAAGGAAGTAATTCACCCAGCCTTTTGGATGGGGAGGTAAGGGAAAGCTTCTCAGCAGAGGTAAAACCTGAGCTAAATCCTGAAGGACAGTGACAATAGTCACAACTAAAAAATAAAGCTAATGTCACTGATACTTCTACCAAGTGGCTTCCCTGCGGCAGGCTCAGAAGCACTCAACATTGTTATCCCATCGGTCCCACAAGGCTGCTCTCATGCTCCCATCTTACAAATGCGGAAATCAAGGCTCCCTGAAGGTTAAAGTAACTTGCCCAAGGTCAAGCACCCAATAGATGGTTAAGCTGAAGTGTTCTCCAGGTCCAAAAGTCAGATTTGAAAGAGAAAAGTTGCACATAATGAGCACAGACACGGGAAATAGCAGAGTGTGAGTGAGGAAAGGAAACAGTTTGAGTTTTCTGGAATAACAGGTATGATGGGGGAGCTTGAGCCCAGAGAAGGAGGGCAGAGGGCGGGTCCCAGGAAAGGTGTTCATTCAGAGTCTACAGGTGTCCTGGAGACACCAAAGGGCTTTATGCAGGATGTACGATCAGACATGGGCTTCACGCTTAAAGGAGCACAGTCAGGGAGGAGGGATCGGAAGAGGAAATGAGCCACAGGGGAGCAGATCTGGCCTCTGCTGTTTGCAAAGAACCTCCTGTAAAAATGCATTCCTGCTGCTTTGATTCATTTTACTTCCCTCAAAGCAGAGCCATGAGTGCTCATCACAATAGAGCTCTCAGTAGCAACACTGTTTTGACATGTTTCTTTTAACATCATATCACACTTTCAAGTTTTTCTTGAACTGGGAATTCAGTGCCTGCCAGCAGAGTCCAGAGATGCAAACCAATTCCTAGTGACAGATTCTTTGCTTGGGAAACAAATGTAGAACATCAGCGATGGGAGAACAGTACTTAGTACTTTTCTTCTTTATAATGATCATCGTGCTGAAGGATAAGGAAGGGACTTCACTGAAAACAAATGAAAAAAGAGAAGTTCTATGAAGTGTTAAGCCGAGGCGGTACCATTCTAGTGAGGAATAACTGCCTTGATGTTTACTTGTTCAATAGATAAAATCGTGATTCCCACAGAAGACTGAGTCACACAGATGTCAGAAAGTAAGCCCTTGGGAGCAGTTTAGACAGAAACACAGGAAGGGCTATGTAAAAATCTGAGAAACACATCTTTGGCGTTGCCTTTTAGGGAATGATATTCTTCACCTCGATGCCATGACTGGCTGGTCATCTCTGCCTTTGGTTTAACGGGCACCGGGAAAGGTGCCTGGGCTGTGTGGTTCAGTCTTTCAAGCTGCACCAGTAAATATTATATTGGTTGTGTTTTACAGGTCTTTCAGTAAGCAACAAGGTGCTAATTAATGCGTAATCATGTGTGGGACCTGTTGTACCTTAGGATCTACTTGGCTAATATAATAGAAACCGAGATTGCTCATGGGCTGTGTGAGCAGTGTTTGGGGATGGCCAGTGAATGGGGTAGGGGTGGTGAGGTGGATGAGGACTAGGCACTCTTCCTTCTTTTGGTACCAACTACGAACGTATCTGGATGCCCATGGAGACAGCCTATGCACACAGGGTTGGGATTCAGAGCAGCTGTGGCTGCCTTCAGCTCCCCACTGGAGGCAAGTGGAGGGCAGAGACCAGGTGACAAACCAGAGGACTCTCTCCCATGATGCCATTTAACTCAAAGGGGGAACAATGGTTTTATCAAACTCAATGAACAAACTTTTTGGGGGGACTTCTGTTAAGCTATTTTTACTCAAGGAACAGACTAAAAGAGATGACCATTGTGGCAGGATAACAACAATGTTCAATCATGCCGGGAATTATGAATTAAAGGAAAAAGAAGCCAAGGCAAGAGGCAACAAGCTTCCCTTGCCCGGTGTGAATATAAATTTATTTAATCAGGGTTTGACCATTAAAGTCATCTTTCTCCTTCAGCACATCACATCTCAAACTCTCCATCTCAGATCTGAAACTCTCAGAGGGAGGAAAGATAAGCATTTTATTTTCCAGAACTGTCCCTGGTAAAATATGTGGGTCAAAGATACAGTGATAACTAGAATATGCAAGTTCATATCATACTCTGATTTTTTTAATGAAAAAAGAAAGAGAATTTTTTGTATCTCTACCATTCATCACATAGACTCACTGTTGTGTTTCCATAACTTTTTTTCTTTTTGGTATGCTATATCGTGGCTTATTTATTTCTTAGTTGCCAGCTCCAAACTGAACAACTCTGGTCCTGATACACGTGAAAGGGATCGCAAACTGTGCTCAGTGAGACAAAGGAAGTAACAAAAGCCCGCCCCCTCCCACACCCTCCTCCACCTCGTCTGACCCACCGCTGCAATAGGCTCTTCCTGGCTCTCCCCAATCCGCTCTACACACCAGTTACACGTTTAAATGCGAGTCTCATGTCATTCGGCCTCGTCAAACCCTTCCATCTCCTTCCATGGTCTGCAGGACCCTGTATGGTCTGGCCCTATTTACTTTTCCAGACTTACTTTTGAGGTCTTTTCCTTTCATTTATCGATTACTGGTTCACGCCTTCCTCTAGCCTTAGAAGCTTGTGATGTGGTGTGACCCAATGCTGTCTACCACCTAGTTATTTTCTACCGATCTTTCAGTTTCCGCCCAAGGGTCACTTCCCACAGAGACATTTCTCACCATCCACATTAAATCCTGGCTCACAGGCGATGCCATAGTCTTGCTCACAGGACTTACCGTAATTTAAATTTTTTTCTTTTTTTTTTATTGTTGAAGTATGGTTGTCTCCATTTCCTCCCCCCGCCACCATCCTCAACAAAATACTGGCAAACTATACATTAAAAAGATCATACACCATGACCAAGAGGGATTCATCCCAGTAATGCAAGGATGGTACAATATTTGCAAATCAATAAACGTAATACATCACATAAACAAAAGGAAAAATCACATGATAATACCAAAGATGCAGGAAAAGCATTTGATAAGGTACAGCACCCATTTATAATAAAAATGCTCAGCAAAGTGGGAATAGAGGGAGCATTCCTCAACATAATAAAGGCCATATATGAGAAACCTACAGCCAACATTATACTCAATGGGCAAAAACGAAAAGCTTTCCCACTAAGATCAGGAATAAGACAATGGTGTCTGCTTTCACCACTTGTATTCAATGTCATTTAAAAATATTTATCTGTGTGCTTTTGGATGAACTGCTTGCCTTCCTCCCCTCCGTGATATGAGAATGCATGCCTGCTTTTACTCATCCTTGAGTCCCCAGTATGTGTACAAGGTCTGAAGTGTATACTCTACAAATAGTTGTAGAAAAAAAAATAAATGAACTAAAGGGAAAGAGAAAAGCAAGGTTAACACACAAGTTTTAAAATGTTTATAAAAATATGTGTATTGATTTTAGAGAGAGTAACATTGATGTGGGAGAGAAATATCAGTGGGTTGACTCCCGTACACGCCCCCACCAGGGATTGAACCCGCGCAACTTAGGCAAGTACTCTGACCGGGAATCAAACTCCCAACCTTTTGGTTCATGGGTCAGTGCTCCAACCAGCTGAGCTATGCATACAAGTTTTGGGTGGGTCTGTGATACAAAACATTCCCTAGCTTCTATTTTTAAAAATTAGCATGTTTACCCAATTAAGTTAAAAGAAATCACATGCCTGAAGCTGTCTCATAGGCGCCATCTTGAGATTAACCTGAATCTGAATATTGAAAGAGACTGAGAATGTTATTCAATTGTTTTTCAAATTGTGAATCATCATCCATTAATGGGCTGTAAAATCAGTTTGGCTGTTCATTGAAGAAATAAAATAGATTGAATAACATAGAATACATGTTATTAACATGTAAGGCTAAATTTTATGAAACTTTGCTCTTGTGAATACAATGTGTGTCTCTGTGAGTATAGCTACAGGGTTGTGGTGGAAAATATCTTACTTCCTATGGGTTGCAGTAAAAAAAAAACCCATGACCCAAGGGAAGCTACTGCCTATTGCAGAACTATTGTGCTAAATCCTAACAAACTCTGCCTAAGCAAGGGTTGGTTCTTATATCTCCATCGAACAAAGCAAGGGGAACACATGACTGATACTAGTTATTGCTTCTCAAAGCTATTGGATATTGGAGAAGAAGAAACTGATGATTTCAAAAATAGAATCAGTTTAAAAACACACCGAAGGAAAACACAAATGGAAAATGCCCAGGCTTCAGGCAGCCTTGCGATAAATAGTCCTACAATCTACGAGAGGATGCCAAACACCTAGAATGGCCAAAATTTTAAAGAAGAAAAAAATTGGAAGACTTTCACCTCCCAATTTCTAAATGCCTTATACTGTCTTGATAACTGTCTTGAACGAATAGTGAACATTCTACCACTCGTGGAGCACTGTTCAGCACCCAGAAGAAAGAAAGTACTGACATGCACTGCAACATTGATGAATCCCAGCAGCACTGGGATGAAAGCGAAAGAAGCCAGACATGAAAAATCACGTGTCTGTAATTCCATTTATATGAAATTGCCAGAAAAGGCAGATTTATAGATACAGAACATTGGTCGCCTGGGGTTCATGGTGGGAATAGGAATTAACTCCAAAGGGGAATGAGGGATTGTAGTGAAAGGAAGAAAAGGCTCTGAAATTGATCTATAGTGATGGCTGCACCACTCAGGAAATTACTAAAGATCATTGGGAATGGGTAAACTGCACGATGTCCAAAAATACCTCAATAAAACTTTCATTAAAAAAAAGGATATTGAGTAGAGAAACAACACTCTAGTGTAGAGAGAGGTTAAATATGTATTTGCTCTAGAATCACAAGTTAGGAAATTGTGGAGGCGGGATTGTGTCTAACCCCATAGTTTACAAACATACTGTGTGCACAAAGCCCAGCCAAGTTCATGAGAGAAAAAACATTCGGGGCCTATAATAAAATCCTGCCAGGATAATTACTTAAATGCTCTTCAGGTCAACTCTCAAAATTCAATTTTAGGCTTCCTGGATAGTCTCATTCCAATGCTGGGGCATTTCTATCTTCAGCCAGGAACCTTTATGGAAGTTTTAAGAACTGATGTTGTCCTGTGCGCCAAAGCGATACAACAATTATCTGTGATTTTCGGACTCTGAACAGCGGTGCTCACGGCCGGTTTTTCCATTTAGGAAAGGCATTAGCCCTTGGGAGAAAAATCCCCTGAAGAATGGACAAAGAGGAGGTCAGGGTACAGCATCCCATTCATTCAGTACAAATTTGGATTTTAAAACCATCCTTTGGCACAACTGCCCATCCTACGTCTCCTTTTGTGGCTCTGGAGTAATTTTCCAAAGCATTCCTGGTGTGAAATTCATAAAGAAGTAAAGCCAAACCAGTATTATTTCCCCCACCTAATTTACCATGACAACATGTAAAAACCAAGGTTTGTAAAAGTTTGATTTCAACAGTTTATCAAACTATACCCAATTGTGTGTGTGTGTGTGTGTGTGTGTGTGTAGCTGATGTGCCCCAGTCTGCATGACAAGCTGAGGGAAAAGGAGGATAACTGGCTTGAATGACACTGGAACCGAGCTGAGACAGCAGCTCTTTGCTCCTGTGAATTTAGAGGGAGGGATCTTACATCTAAATGAGTATGTCCCGACTTCTCCACATTTAAGTACCAGAGTGGAGCATTTCCACTGGGGCTTGTCGAGAGCTGCTGTGGGTGACGACATGAGAAACAGGAGCTCTCCTGTGCTGTGGACGGAGGTTAACTTGGAGAAACCTCTGATGAAGACAAGTTGGAAATCCCTCCGGAAAAAACACAGGGTTTCTGAGCCTGTAATTTCACTGAGCCTGAACTTTCACTATGGATACACTTGAAAAATTATAGTAAGATGTACTTATAAGGATACTCATTACATTATATAAAATTAAATACGATGTTCATGTCCATCAGTAGGGGGACATGCAGATAAACTATGGTAAATTCATGTTACAGATTACACAGCATTTTTAAAAATGAGGCAGATATGTATTCTGATATGAAAAGATTTTTAAGATATGAAGAAAAAGTGAGGGAAAAACAGTGTTTATACTATAATATGCATTACAGTATGTAATATGCATTATAGTATATAGATGCAATGTTTATACCATAACATGCATTGCAGTAGATGCTTAGAATGTATTTTAAAAGAATATACACAGAAGCATAAAAGAAAAAGAAAAATATTACATACATATGCCAATATATGCATAAAATATTTCTGAAAATAGATAACCAGTTATCTAAATGGTAAGATTATAAGTAATTTTTATTTATACTTTTATATTTTAAAAGCTTTACAAACATAACAAAAATATTTCTTTCGACTCTGATATATCTATGTTGTCTTTGTCATGAACAGTAAACAGTTTAGTGAAGATAGACAACATTGCGTTATAATCATCAAACTCGCTAAGAGACTAGGGCTGAAGGATTCTAAGCACTAAAAAGAAAAGACGATTATGTAACATGATAGAGGTGCTCACCGTCACTACAATGGAACCATCTTACTGTGTGTGTGCATCAAGTTAACATATTGTACACCTTACATTTGCACAATATTATGTGTCAAATGTATTTTAATAAAAAAGGAATAAGAATAACATATGTTGCCTCATCAGGAAAGGAACTAACACAGATAAATTAGCTTCTAATCTATATAAATTATCTAGTACTTTTCATCAAATACAAAATGTTTACATTTCCCTGATTATTCTTTAAATCTTCCTTTAAAAAATTTATAGGATATTTGGGTCATCTAAATGAATTCAAATAAGATTCATATATTACCTTTAGTTTATGTGCCCTAAAAATCTTTTTTAAAAAAATTCTGTAGCTTACCTGACCAACTCTTCTTTCATTCCTAGTAATTTTTTATTGAAGAAACCAAATCACTTTTTTCTGTAGCATTTCTACAATCTGAATTTCACTGGTTGCATTCATGCCATGTCTTTCTGTGGGTTCCACAACTCCATATTTAATGAAAATTAGATCTTGAGACTTGTTCAGATTCAGGTTTGATATTTTGGTAGAAAGACTACTTCATAGATGTATACATAGTGTGTGTTCTCTGATCAGGAGGCATAGAATTAACAAGGGTATCTTTTCATGGTATTATCAGCCATTAACCATTTGAATGCCTAGATGCAAAAATTCCTTAAGGGTTGTGATATTTCAATTCTATCATTTCTCCTTTGTATTTATAAAGAAAAATTGGGCCTGGCTGGTGTAGCTCAGTGGATTGAGCGCTGGTCTGTGAACCAAAGGATCACTGGTTCAATTCCCAGTCAGGGTACATGCCTGGGTTGCAGGCCAGGTCCCCAATAGGGGATGCATGAGAGGCAACCACACATTGATGTTTCTCTCCCTCTCTTTCTCCTTCCCTTCTCCTCTCTCTAAAAATAAATAAATAATTTAAAAATTAAAAAAAATTTAAAAATTGGCTTTCATTAATCATTCAGTTACTCCCAGGTACAGTTCCTATTAGGAAAGGTAAAACAATTTTAAGTCTTTATTTGCCACTTTCAAAATGATGTGTTGGTTTCCTAGAGTCCTCCAAAAAAAATCAAGTTTTTTTCAAATAATGAAATCATGGGTTTGATATTATTACCCTTACTGATATTCAGTTCATATCTGTTCTTTGACCAATAGAAACTAGTTAAGTTGGACCATATGTTACTTTGAAATGACCGTAGGAGGTTTTGATAACTATGACTTCTGATGTGAAAAGACAATCCTGCCTATCTTGTATACATCCTCTACTAGACTATCTGGGAGGTTGGCGTGTTTGCTGCAATCTGGTTCTTATTCTTACTAGGATTTTTCAGTGAACAGATAGAAATAAATAAAGATATTTGTCGTAGTTAAAGGTCAGCTAAGAGAAACACATGCGAGGTTCATAACGATGCTCAACCTGTTTCCCACTGAAGGATGTTCGGGTTGTTTCTAGTCTTTTGCTATTACTGGTGGTATAACAGTGAAAACCTTGAAGCAAATGCCTTTTTGTGTTCTGACCAGGATAACTTTGGTGTAGATTCCTAGAAGTGCATTTACTAGGATAAAGATTTGTTAAAACAAAAGGTAAAGCCACATCCAATTCTTGCTCAGTATTGTCCAATTAATCTCCATAGAGGGTGTATCATTTTGGATTCTCAACAGCAATATACAAGAGCTCCCAGTTCCCCACATCCTCTCTCTAGAGTATGTTGCCCAATTTCCAGAAGGTTTTAACTTCAGAAAAACCAGTAGTAGAGCAAGAATATTTGAAACTTACATAGCACTTTGTCTCACAAGTAGCCCTATGAAGCCCTCCAAGGAAAAAGCATACCTTCAATGCCACCGTGAAAACCCACAGATGACCTCCTTCACTCTTGCACATCATGAGTGTATGTATAGGTTAAATGCTCATATACCTAAAATCCATGAAAATGGATAATTTAGAGTTTATGTAGATCATTTTGACAGTGAGTAGAATGGATGAAGGAACTGCCACATACCAGTTATGAGAAATTGTTCATTAACACTTCCTGTATAAGCAGAAGAAAATTCTGCATAAATTTTAAACAAAAGAAATTTTTTGTACATTAATACCACTGGTCTGAGTTCATCTTTCCTGTATTTCAGTCATTCCTGACCTAGTCTTTTAATTTATTAATTTTTTAAAGAGACATGAAAGGCGAGCAAGTGAGGCAGAAACATCAGTTTGCTGTTCTACTTATTTCTGCATTCATGGCTGATTCCTGTACGTGCCCTGACTGGGGATCAAACCCGCAACCGTGTTGTATCCACTCTAACCCACTGACCTACCAGGCCAGGGCTTTCCTGACCTATCCTCGTCAAGCACAAATTACATGTTACCCCTCTGTGTTTCTCTCTCTGCACTTCCGCAGCACCAGCCGTTTCTCTGTTCCCGAACACTCCAGAAACCTAGCTATATAGATGGCTACATTATGTTATATCGCATCGTGACCATTAATATTTTTGCCTGAATTCCTCATTTGATGAACAATGTGAGGAATTTGTGTTTTGCTCATCTCTGTATCCATCAGCAACCCCCACCCTTGTGGGTGGTCCACGATGAGCACTTGTTTATTCAATGACCATTTGTCAAATATTTATTATATATTTGTTTACTTGTACATGGTGCTGGAGTAAAGGAGTAAACCAAGGAGTGTGGGTCCCCTCTTCCTGAAACTAATAATCTATAACCGATAAAACACATATTTACATAAGCAAATATTTATGCAAATAGTTATAACACATGCTAAGAGCTGTAAGAGAGAGGTGCAAGAGCCCATGATAAAGACTCACAGAAGAACCTATTTTTTTTATTTTTGCCCATTTTTAATTTTTGTACTTTCAGAAAGACCTAATTTTGATTGTAGGGGGTCATGAAAGCCTCAGAGAAAGTATTACACATACTACCTGATTCGGACCATAAACTATAGCCTCAAATAAAATGAATAAAAATCCTTGATTTACACAATGAAAAAGTCTGTGGGTGATTTTTTTTAAAAAAACACATATAACAGATTACCAATTATTTTTCTGACATTCTGATGTAGTCACTAGTTTTCCTTCGGCCCTGACCTTCCTCTGGCCAGAGCGCTGAAGGATATTTTGCGACCTGTCAGCTCCTCTGTACTGGCTCTGGACATGTTAGCACATGCCTGGGTTGCGGGCCAGGTCCCCAGCGCACGGCGTGTGAGAGGCAACCTATCCATGTATCTCTCACTCATCGATGTTTTTCTACCTCTCTTTCTCCCTCCGTTCCCCTCTCTCATTTATGCAGCCTCTCAGGGGAAAATTTGGCTGTGATTATTTTCTGCACAATCTCTTGAGACCGTTACCTCAGAGAATAGAAAAGCCAGTTAACAGGCCAAGGGGAATGAAAGATATCAATACCCATATGAAAGGAAACGCCAAGACTCCATCAAGCTCAAATGATAATGAGGAACAATGAAATCATACTCTGACCCACAGTGCTTACCAGGAGTTCGGAAAAGTCCATTTTAGAAATTGGCACTTTTTGTGCTTCATAAGACTCAGGCTGATTGCGGAGAGACAGTCCATGTGGGGAGAGTTCGGGTTGTTGATGGGATGATGAACGGCCACTGCGGTTCTGAGAGTGTCTGGGTGGCACCACCTAGGCTGAGAGAGGTCGCGTCTGTGCTGAGTCACACATTTTGACTGGCCACGACTCCAGAGTGGATGAAGAGGAAGGGCGAGATGTTCATCCGGCCCCAGCTGTGGGCCTTCTGCCTCTGTAGGCAGAGGCAGGTTACTCACTGACCAAGTTGCCCCCCAGCCTCGGAATTTCAGGGCAGAGAGAGGATTTCCCAGCACTGCTACCAATTACAGAAATTCTTAATTTGTCCTTCATGTCCTCCTCCTTACTCTTCATTTTTAATGCACCCCACTTCCCTTCACCTGATTAGTGTTTATAGCCAAACTAGACCGATTGCCTCTTCAGAAAGGTTTTGATCATTCCCTCCTCTGCTCTCACCTCATGCGGTTCTTCCGTCCATCTCTGTTCCTGATATCCAGTGGATAGAACGCTCCCAGCGAGGCAGGAAGAGGCGGAATGATTTTGCTCAAACTGGAGTATATTAAGTGATAAGCGGCGATTTTGTTTCACTAAAGCATTATCACGTGTCAGCCATTTATTTTTAAATAGCTCTTAAAAATTTTTAATTGATTTTGCACTTGAATTTAATTTTTAAAAGTTTGGTTTTAGAGATTTGAAAGTAAGGATTCCTATGTAAGTTAATAAAATACCAGTTAACACTGAGGATCTTAGAGAATTTGGAGGGTGGGATTTGGAATCCAGATTTGCTATCACTTTCTGGTTTTGTGATTTGGTTAAGGAATAAAACCTCTCATCTTTAGCTACTCATCTTTGTAAGGGGACATATGATATCTGCAGATACATGAGATAAATATTAATATATGGAGATATATGAGGCAAGTATATGAAGACATATAAGATAATGCAGGTAATATCAGCATAGTACCTCAAAAATATGAGCTGTCTTAAAGAGTGACTACATATGTGTGATTTCCTTAAGTTTCCAGCAACAATCTACTTCTTTAGCCTGCTTCCTAAAAATGTACTTTTCAACTCATTAAACTTTGTCATAGTGAGGATTCCTTTCCCAATTAATCCCCACTTGTGATTAAACCCACCTATATTTTTTAAAATGCAACAAAAATAGCATCTATTAATGCACTTAAAGGAGAAAAACACAAGACAGTGCTTATTGGATTCACTTAAAATTCATAACCACAAGTCTCAAGTAGATACTTAGATAATCCCATTCTAATTCTCTATTAACGTCACGCTTTCAATCACCTACCACTTCTCTCCTTAAAATTTCACATACTGCGCACACTCCTCATTCTCAGCTGATGAACTCATGTCACAGAGGCAATGGCGTGAGAACTACTTCACTTGCCCACCAACAAATCTACCAACTCACAAATACATGCCTCCTCTGTCTTCCTTCCTAGTGCCGTGAAAGCAGCGCCCCCACGTCCACTGAAGGCAGCTTGTGTACCTGTGCTCTGAGTCACGTCCTTCTCATCAGCTTCAGGACCCCACTCCGGCCAACTCCTTTCTGCCCTACATTCCCAATTCCATCCTCTCAACTGGGCTCATACCCTCTGCACTCAACCTAGTGTATGCACCTGTTAAATGATATAATAAATACTTATAAATAAAATAATATATAAATAAAAAGATAAATATATATATTATAGTATTCAGTGATATATATATATACACAAAAGGATAACAGAACATAACCAACTAGAATTTATTTTAATAGATCATGATCAGCTAGAGTTTAAGAAACCAAGGTTGTTTTAAGACTTGCAAATTGATGAATCTACTACTTCATACAATAGAAATGATATCAATATAAAAAAATGCATTTGATAAAATTTAATGCCACTTCCAAATTTAAAAAAAGAAAGTCTAGCAAACTAGGACTTAAAGGGAACTTCCTTACTGTGATAAAGGATGCCTACAAAGAGCCTACAGCAGGCCTGGCTGGTGTGGCTCTGTGGACTGAGTGCCAGCCTATGAACCAAAAGGTTGCCAGTTCGATTCCCAGTCAGGGCACATGCCTAGGTTGCAGGCCAGGTCCCTAGTGGGGGGTGCACGAGAGGTAACCACACATTGATGTTTCTCTCCCTCCTTTTCCCTTTTCTCTAAAAATAAATAAAATCTTTAATAAATAAACTTTTCTTAAAAAGAGCCTACAGAAAATATCAGATGAAATCTTGAAATTCTGGAAAACTCCCCTGTAAAATACAGACCAGGATATCCACTATACATTTATTCAACGTTGTTCTCAATGCAAGTACAATAGACGTGAAAATAAAAAATAAGACGATTGGAAAGGAAGAACTAAAACTGGCATAAATAGTTAATGACATAACTGTAAATATTGAAAATCCAAAAGAATCTACAGCCTGCTAGCAGAATTAAGAAGAGAATTTGAGCAAGGTCGCTGGACACAAAGGCAGTGCAGGCAGGGTGGGGGGTAAAAGCAGGCTTGCAGTTGTTCGTGAGGCAAGCCATACAATAATTAATAAACAATACAAGAATAAACTCTGCTTTACATACAACTGTGAATTTACTTTTGCCCCACCACGTATTAAAAATCAATTGCATTTTGGTATATAAGCAACAAACTACTAGAGATAAAATTTTGATAAATAATTACTATTTGTAATCATATCAAAAGCACTAAATACAATGAATAAATCTAAGGAAAGATACGTTACATTTCCAAACTAAGGACTGAAACCAAAGAAACTAAAGAATGTCTAAATATACAAGGAGATAGCTATCTATATATAATTTATAAATTGGAAGAAATAATTTTTAAAAATAAAATAATTATCCTTGAATGAATGTATATTTTCAATATAACCCAATGTAAATACCAGCAGCTTTAAAATATATATTAACAAGTTGACTGTGAAATTTATATGGAATTACAAAGGGCCAATTACAGTTCACTCAGAAGGAAGATAGGTGTGTGACTGAATTCTTTACCAGGATAAAGTGACAGTAGTTAAATGTGGGTGATAAACATAAAGTAGATCCAGGGAACAACATCTAGAAACCCACACATTTATCATGATTTGACTAATAACAAGTGCAATATTGGGTGCAGTAAGAAAAGGACAAATTCTTCAATGAATGTTTTTGGGTTAATTAGATAAATGGGGAAAAATGAATCTTAACCCTGAATTATAGATCCAAGTGTGTAAGTTAAAACAGCAAACAATAGAATAATTCCACATCGGTATAGGCAAAAATTTCCTAAACAGGAACACAGAAAGCACCACCCATGAAGGAAAAGTTGGTAAGTTATACCGCATTTGAATACAAGCTATTTGATTGGTTTTTTAAAAGTGCTATTATGGATTAAAAAGGAAAGTCACAGATGGAACAAATAATTTATATCCAAAAAAGGGCTGCACGTAGAATACAGTGTAAAGAACTCTTACATGTCAACGAGAATAAAAGGCAACTAATAGGAAGATGGACAAAAGTCTCAGGCACTTCTCAAAGGAGTGTTCTAAATGGCCAATAAACATATAAAAATGTGCCCAAACTCACAAGTCACCGGAAATACAAACTAAAGCCACGATGAGAAACTATTACACGTTTGTTGGAATGCCTATCTGTGAAGAAATTGACAGTACCAAATGTTGGTGAGATTTTAGAGCAATTTGAATTCTCATACATTGCTGATGTATGTGTAAAATAGTACAGTTCGTTTGGAAACTAATTTGCCCACTAACCCTAGGATCCAGTGATTTATTCCTAGGTTTACACCCCAAAATATGTGGACTTTTGTTCACCAAGAGACACAAACAAGAACGCCAATAGGAAAACTATTTGCAAAAGTCTCAAACTAGAAACACCCTAATTACAAAGAGTGAAATGTGTGTCAACAGAAGAACATCCAGTCTAAGAAATAAAGCCTTGTGAGAGTTTATTTCAGCCAAACTGATGAAAATTGCTGGGAAGCAAAGTCTCAATGGACTGAGGAAATGCTCTGGAAAATGGCAGTTTTACAGATTACTTTATACATTAGGGTCAAAGCAGGAGATGTGAGGAGGGTCACATGGAGTCCATGAGTGGGAGATTAGGGAGGCAGGACAGAGCAAAGTGGGACATCTCTGAGACTGGAAACGAAGCACTAAGCGGTGAAGCAGGTCTTTCTGACCTCAGGGCCTGCAAAGATCTTGGAGTGGGAGTGACTAAATGAAGGGACATTTGTGAGTGTGCACCAGGTGACAGTGGCATGGTGGGGAAAGAGCAAAACCACGAGCCAGAAGCCTGGTCCCACCACTAACTCATTCCATTCATTCATTCATTCATTCATTCAGTCAGTCAGTCATTCATTCAGCAGATATATAGTGAGCACTTACTCACCACTATAGGAGCTAGGGAATGAGGCAGTGAACAAAGCACACCCATACCTGCCTCATGGATTTTGTATTCCTGTGGTGTGAAAGACAATAAATTTGCTTTCTTCCCACAAGATTTTGGAAAGGAGTCTCACAAGACGTCTGTAGAGGATGGTATAGTATAGTCAGAAGAGCAGAGGCTTTGACGTCAGAATTCCTGAGTCTAAGTCCTGGCTCTGCCAATTCCTAGCTGTGTGACTCTGCAAAAATTAATCAACCTCTCTGAGCTTCTGTTTCTTCAAGTATAAAGTAGGAACAATAATACCTATCAACCAAGACTGTTAGAATGAATACACTATCGTTATCACTGATGCTGTGCTTCTGAATCTACCCTGAGTTCTCCTAGCCTGTGATTCCCAGCAGAAACCCTGGTTTCTGAGTCACAGCTGATGGAGGCATCTGCCAGGAAGCCCACTTAGTCAGCTGTGTTCAGCCATCAGGCAGGAACCCCTTTCACACTCCCAGTAGAGGTGGTCCTTTCCTCTGAAAACCAGCCATGTCATCTCCTAATTCCCTGAAACGACACGTGGACCCTTTCTGTTCACAGGAACAAGAGAAGCAGGTGAAGAGAGAGCTGGGCTCAGAAGAAAGCAGAGCCCCAAGGAGCTGTGCGCAGCTGCAGGCTTAATCTCAATTAACAAAGGCCACCTGGGGAACCTGCTGTGCTGGGCATGGCTGGGGCCCATTTGTTTGCAGGCTGTGGGCTGCCAGGGCTTTGTTAGCAGCCCCCAGTGAGGCTCCTGCAGGAAGATTTTATTTGCTTTCCCTGGATGCCAGCCCTGACAGGCAGCCTTCACTTTATAACCTGGCCTACATTGAGGGGGTCAGGTTCAGAGAGGCTGGGAGGTTGCGTTTTAATCAGAATGTTCTTTCACCCTGAACACTGTCGCTCCCAGACTAATGGATGGATTTCCTTCCCTGAAACCCCTTAAAACACACACAGTCCTCTGGATGCTCATTCCCTTCATGCGCTTCTCACAGTTCATATATTCACGTGCCATCTGACTAAGTCAACCTCTCGTGGGTAAGGGAAATGTAAGGCAGATCAGGAGCTCCGTTTTCCCCTGCTGACCACTGCCTCCCCACTGTGCGGGCCTCTGTGAAAATCTGGTTGCCAGATGCAGCAAATAAAAACACAAGATGCCCACTTAAATTAGAAAGTCAAACAACGAGTGATTTTCAGTTAAAATATGTCCTGTGTGATGCTTGGGACATATACTAAAAATTATTGCTTATTTATCTGAAGTTCAGATGGAATTGTGCATCCTGTATTTTACCGGACAGCCCTAATTACAACTTGTCTGTGATGCTCAGTAAATACATACATGAATGAAGAAATGAGCAAGGCTAATGCATGATGGAAAACAGAAAGCCAAATGCAGATATTTTACTGGGAAGTGCACACCAACATCTTAGGGGTGATAATTTCAATTTTCTATGCAGTTTTCGATGTTTTTCAGTTTGCTGTAATGACCAGAAAATTTTTCAAATATCATGCAGGCATGTATTTATACCTATATATATAAACACACCAACTTAAAAAAAAAACCTGCTTCAAAGAGAAACAATTTGAGTTTTCCCTCAACCTGAAACCCAGAGTTTTCTGAACACAGCCCCCGTGGTAAGGGACACTTTGAGCATCCATGGGAAGATTATTAAAAGCAATATTGCGAAGCCTACATGGGATACCAGTAAACTAAAGTACACAGAGGGCTACAAAGAAATTCAAAAACATTGCTGCTGTTGTATTTATAACTTAAGAAACTTGGCTCCTGATGCTTTGGGAATTAAAGATAAATCTAGTAAACCCGAGACACAAATATTGATTAAGTCACACATAATATACTAGGGATTATTTGATCTTTTTTCTTTGATTTTCAGAATAAGGGTGGAAAATGAAACAAGACAAAACATGAGCTTTTATTGAAAATGACTTGAAGACCTCCCCCTGCCCCACCACACAACTTCCCATCATGCCATGGGGCCGAGCGCCATTCAAATCTGTCTTTTGGGTGTTCAGTGATGGGCACACACATTAACCCTATCTTAGAACAATGTGACTTAACAATGATAAAGATTGCTTATAAACACACGTCCATAAGTACTGCAAGATGCTTAATAGTTGTGGGAAGAGTCACTTACATGTACTGTGCTGTACTTACTAAGGCAGAAAGCATTTATCAGAAGGAATTAATGTGCAATCTGAAGATCTTTAGCTCAGGGTTTGAAAGACAGAAGGGTTTTCTCCTGCACTTTTAGGAACTGTACATCTCCCCGTGTTCAGTTTTGAATGTGGTGCTGGAATCATGGGGTGAGAGGTGGAGTGTTTCTTCTCTCTCCTCTGTCAATATTAATGGTGCCCAGTGTTCCACTGTGAAATGCAGTATGAGAAGATGGGAAGGACGGGACAAACGTCGTATGGTCACCAAGTCGGCAGACATGGAGGACAAAATGTCATCTGGAATGACACCATGTAGCAAACAGCAAAGTCTGCAAACTTGGGTCAGCTTAAAGTCTCATAAGACCCATGTTGTAGGGGGAAAATGGGACTAGAATGAAGTCACTCTTACCTACTCAGCGATGAGAGACAGGCAGAAAGGGTAAAAGGCTAAATCTGTCTTTATGAATGGTTCCTGATCTTAGAGAAAATGAGCTGGTTGAACTTTTCAAGAAGGAAAATGTGACTTTGAACAAAAAGCCTGTACAGTGAGAGCACTTCCTCATTTGCAGGGTGGAGAGAGAGGGTAGAAAAGGCAATCTCATGATTGCTAAGAATAGGGAAGAAAGAGCTGCCTCTGTTTCATTCTTTACATGGCCGCATTTTGAATAGGCCACTCTAAAATGCTGATTAAATCCACTGAGCCTGAGCCAAAATTAGACTCTACCATGTCTCAGTAGTACATAACTGTAACAGACCTGTTTCCAAGTCACACAGAGCCATCTTCTTTTCAACAGTGGCATCGTGTTTGAGCAAATTGTCTATTAAGTGAAGTGTGTTAATTAAAAATGGAGGGAGACAAGTTTAATGCACTGGTTCCTCCAGAGGAATGTCCCTAAACACACAGTGACATTTCAATTATTCTTCCATTAGTATTCTCTGAATAAAGACCTTTTTTCTTGCCTTGGCTAGTAAGCACTGCTTGGTATGCATATTTAAATAACAGTCATACTGAATTGGCTTTAAGAATCAGCTCTTAACACAATGGCTACATTAAAATGGAGAGCAAAATGAGACAGAAAGACCTCTACACAGAACAAAAGAATAGGAAGTAATAGACAATGTAAATTTCATCTTCTAAGCCTTGGATTATGATCATGGCCTTGAGAGCAGATCACACAGTTAGCTCCAGCTCTGTTAAAACTTGTCTGGTGCCCTGGCTGGTGTGGCTCAGTGGATTGAGCACTGGCCTGAGAACCAAGAAGTTGCCCTGGCTGGTGTAGCTTAGTGGATTAAGCGCGGGCCTGTGAACCAAGAACCAAGAAGTCACCAGTTTGATTCCCACTCGGGGCACATGCCTGGGTTGTGGGCTGGGTTCTCACCTGGAGGCTGTGCAAGAGACAACTGATTCGTGTGTCTCTTGCACACTGATGTTTCTCTCCCTCCCTTTCCCTCTCTCTAAAAGTAAATAAATATAATCTTTAAAAAGCCATTTGGTGAGAAAGACAGCACCTGTCTTTTTCCAACCCTCAGGAAGATCGCTGGCTGCTTAAGAAGCTTGCTACAAGAAAACCCATTTTGGTGTCAGTCATTTAAAGGAGAAAGAGCTTTGTGCAAATTCTGAAGATCAACATCATGTTAACCAGTGACACCATTCTTTTTCCTCAAAGTCTCTGCCCCACAGTTAATGGGGAAAAGGTATCTAATGAGTAAGAAGACATCTGAACTCATTCCTTCAACCAATGTAAGTACAATGCTTTACAAAATAAAAATTGGCTCTGACCAGGGTGGCTCAATTGATTGAGCCTCATCTTTCCAAGGAAGAAGTCGCCAGTTGGATTCCCAGTCAGAGCACATGCCGAAGTTGTGGGTTCGATCCCTGGTTGAGGTGCATACAAGAGGCAACTGATCAATGTTTCTCACATTGATGTCTCTCTCCTTCCCTTCCTCTCTCTCTCTAAAAAATAAATAAATATTTTAAAAAATGAAATAAAATAAAATTTGACCTCAAGGGCAAGAGAAACTGTGACAAGCAGACCAAGCAGTAGTTATTGGTGACAACAGAACAACTGTAAAGACACTAAGGAGAACAAAAGTCCTTGAGGATGATCCTAATAAGTAGTGTGCAAATGCACACCTAGAAATGAAGACAGGTTGTTTATGTCCCAGTATTGGGGGTAGAGCGGGGAGTGTCTCCATTCAGAGAAGCAATAAATCTACCTACCACAAATTAACCAGGAAAGGATGCTCCAGACCCTGCATGATCTGGAGTTCCTTGAAGACGTTTCTCACTTCATTGCGCTCGACACACTTCTGTTTGTTCATGTACTTCATCGCATACATCTTCTTGGTATCATTCTTCTGAACGATGCAGACCTAACGGGGCAAATTTGAGGGAGAAAGTGGTTAGGGAGAGGACAGATCGTAGTAATGAGCGACAGCGCAAGACTCGTTCTTCAGCGGGGCTTGGAGGCCTTATCTCTTGCAAATTCTCTGATGCTAAAGTTAGTTCTAATTTCTGACTGCAAAACTTCATTTCCTTCTGCTGCACCAGGTCAATTCCTAAATCTCTGCTTTCTCAAACAAGTTTGCCTGGTTTTGCTTTGAGGATTTTATTTTTTAAACAGCATTTTAGAGAAAATAGCTGCTTCTTTGTCAGGAATCTTCCCCTAGCAAATGACATCTTTATTCTGCTTTGAGTGACTTAAATGAATGGACTAAACTGTCAAGCTGAATGACATTGTGCAAAGAATTCTTGTTTACAACCGTAAGTGATGTTACTAACTAGCACTGGGATAACATGAAACAAAATGTCCATATTTCTGAAAATTGTTTAGAGGTTTATATAATGTCTGATAGTGTGGACAGAAAATAATTTTAAAACACAAACTCATTCTTCTCACAAAATATGAAATACTAAATATTCTCAAGATACATCTCCACTAAGAAACTAATAATCAGGATTTGAATTTAGAAGTTTTTTATGAAAAGTTAAAGTGGACATGTACCTTTTTCATGATAAGTGTTTTTTAAATAAAAACATGATCCAACCTGGGAAAAACAGAAATCAGGTGACATCTTTCCCGCATGAAAAGATTTAATGCTTACATGTGCCAGATACCTGTTACTGAGTGTACTGGTAACAATTTGAACATGACTCTGAAATCTTACTCTCTCCATTAGAGTAGAGAAGAAGTCTTAAATTCCAGTGAGAATAAACAGACTTGACTATGAGGTAGTTCTGAGATGTTCATTATGTACCATATTTTTTGTGTATAATGCGCACCCACATTTCTGGCCCAAACTTTGAGGAAAAAGCTTTTGTTCTAATTTTTTAATTCACTTATTTTATTTATTTATATTTAAATATTTGTTTCTGTATTATAAAGGAATTTTAGCATTTTTAACATATTATGGTACAAGAAATTTTATATAACAAATAATTACAAAACACAGGAACAGATACAAGGTATTTCCGGTATTACCCATGTATAATGCTCATCCTTACGTTTCCCTCAAAAATGTGGGTAAAAATAGTGTATATTGTACATGGCAAAATATGGTAGCTGCCTGTCTCATGTCTTCCTCACATTGTGGTGATGATTTTATAAAAATCCATAATAAAAACATCCCTGAATTATCATTCCTCGTGGGCCAAGTAACTCAGTAACCCAAACACAGGAGTCTGTTCCCTAAGCTACCTAACCCTGCTGGTGGTTTATCATTTGAATTCTCACCTTCCCAAAACTGCCTTTCCCGATGGCTCGCAGAATTTCAAAGTGGTCAAAGTTGACTGTAAGACAAACAGAAGAATGTTGTGAGTGATTATCTGTTGTCCTTTAGCAGCTAATAAACAGTAAAGATTGGATTAAACCAAAGGCCCAGGTTTAAAACAATATTCCAGATTACCGTAAAACACCCATTCATTCATCCAACAAATGCTTCTTGAACCTGATATTATATTGTGGCTTAATCACAGTGCTTAGCACTGGAGGGTGTAGTAATAATAGAGTAGGAATCTCATCTCTGCCTGTATGGAGCCTGTAGTCTAGGGAGCGCTCCATCTGGAAAGAAACCAGTAAAGATTAAACAGTTACAAAAGTGAGTGGACAATTAAAACTCCTGATGAATATTAAGGATAAAGTTGTGAGGCTCTAAGAGCATGTAAGGGGATTTCACATAGGTGGCAAGGTCAGGGGCAGTGTGTGGATCTGGCTGTACTAAGTATAAGCACTTCAAATGTCTTCTCCCTACACCCACTCTTTTGTATCTTAATAATTCAATTTTCCCAAGCAAGACACTATGACACTTGTAAGTTCATAGAATGAGCTGATCCCCGAGGTCCTGTCTAAGAGATTGGCAGGAACGTGTGTGCAGAGGTCTCCTGAAGGGTGTATGGGGTCAGCATGGTCTTTCCCATCTGCCATTTGAACACCTCAGCTGCGAGGAGGCAGAAGCAGCAGGTGTCTGCAGGTGGCCTGGGTCAGTGGTCATGAAGTGCTTGGTTAGGAGAAGTGCGAAATGCAGATCCTCTTAGGGGACAGTCTTCAGTTTCTCGCCTCAGTGATTTTGAGAAAATCTTCCATTTGTTTCCTGGTTTTTGAAATAAGGATTTAGACAAGTAAAACTCCAAATGAGTGCTTATAAGAGTTTATTCAGAAAAGGTTGGGAAACACTGAATGGTACCACTCTTCTCTTTGAAAGGTATATTTTGTGTCTCTCTTTTAAAAAAAGAATAATTAGATTAACTCTTCCTGAAGAAAAGAGAAATGAGTAAAGCGACCTCTAAGGTTTTTCCAAGCTTTCTGAGGGTCAAAGTATTTTTGTAATATGACTTGTGAATGAAAAGAGGGCCACATCCTAAACCTGACGAGCTCAGGGGAGGCCTGTGTGGCGGCCGTACAGACTCAGAGACCTAACATAACCACGTAGGCCGGTCTGAAATCAAAACCATCGAACTCAAAGTGAGTCACGTCCTCGGCTAGAATGGCTAGAATCTTCCCTGACAAAGGTCAGTCTTTACCTTCACTGAGCCTGTCCATGGTGTTTTTGCGTCATGACAACATAGCTTTGGAATGCCAGTCATCCCCTCTTCCAGACCCCGCGGGCACAGTCACTGCACCGGCACACAGAGCCCCTCATTGTCATCTTCTTCCCCCACATGCCATCTCTTGGGCTGTACATATTAATTGTTAACTATCCTCTACCCACTTCATAAAAGAAGATTTTGTCTCTCCATTTCAATCTCACAGATTTCCCCGCTTTGCTTTCTCCCGCCTCCCCTAATTAGTCACCAGTGGATTTCATGTAACCCCCTTATGTCTTCTCCTTTGATTGTAATGTATAAAATGTGTGGTAAAACTGCCATTTTTCTGGAGCATTCTCTCAATCCATTGAGATTTTGCTTCCTGGCAACTGTCGTCAGTTTGGCTCAAAAAAACTCATAAAAATTCTCTACAGGTTTGGACATTTCTTACATTGACAGACTTAGTCATCACTTCCTTCTCGGAACTCCCAAATCATTGTGGGTCTAGCACAAATGCCATTTAATCATGCGAGGCAGTAGGTATATTACAAACAATCCTGGATTTAGACTCAAAATAATGCTGTGACTTGCGGTAATGACAGACTCTCTCAGTCTCCATTTTCTCATCAGTAAAAATGAGAATGATCCTCCTAGATAAAACACTTTTGCTCAGAAAGTGCTAATAAAGTTGTTTTCTTATTTAACATAGTCAAGTGAATGACTTATCTTCCAAACTCCTTGCGTTCTGAGTTTCTTTCATCAGCTAGAGCCTAAGTTCTATGAGGGCAGAAATAACATGTCATTTTGCTCATCCTGGTTTCCCTGGCAACTCAGACAATTCCTCTTTGTATTTATTTTCCATAGAGCCTAGCTCAGGATTTACATGTGGTTGGTCCTCAGCGAATAAATCAGACTAAGCTGTCCGATGCATAAGAACCCCCAAACAATTGCATCTTATACATATAAGCAGTGTGAGCATCTGAGTTTTCTGAGGAATTGTTTTTCAAACTGAGTCAAGAACCACCAATGAGTTAGAAAATAAATTAGCAGTAATGAGAAGCATTAAAAATTTAAATAGAATAGAATGCATTGAAAATATCAGAATACCTCAAATATACAATAGTATATATGTATGTAGATAGTTATGGACTGGATCATGATATAATTTGGGGGGTATATTTCTTACTGTGGGTTACGGTCAAAATAATTTTAAAACACCTTTGTAAGTTTTCTCTTGAGTTTCAAACTGGCATGCCCAAATAATTATTTTCTCACACTCATTCCATGAGCCTTAGTTATATATTATGTGTCATGCAAGTGTTGAAAAAAACTGACCAGGATTTATTTGCAAGTCCAAGACTTTATCTTGAGTAAATCCAATAACTCACTGTGATTTCTCCACTAGCCACCGAGCCCTAGAGTCTCTATGCCTACATACAGCAGATACCTAGAAAGCATGGAGCTCCAGTGTGATATTACCATATTTTGCTGTGTGTAATGTGCACCTTTGCCCAAATTTTTGAGGGAAAAATAAGGATGTGCATTATACATGGGTAGTACTAATTTTGTATCTATATAAATGTTTTTAATTTTTTAATTTATGCATATGCATGAAAAGTATAGCTAGAAAGCAATAATGATATCCACATGCAAAATAATACCAAGGGATACAATAATCAGTTTTGTTTCTAAATATAAATAAATTAAAAATTGAATTAAAAATTAAAATGGTCTTTTTCCTGAAAGTTTGGACCAAAAACATGGGCGCACATTATAGATGGGAGCATTTTATACATGGCAAAATATGGTAATCCATTTCATGAACCACATCTCTTTTGAAGCCTTTTTATGCTTGGGTGAAAAGGATAAAGGCTAGCTGCCATGTTACTGATACATTTCTACCAGCAGAGCTGCCTTACTTAGCTGCCCTTTTCTGAGCTCAGAAGCATGGAAAACTGCCATCCTCCACCCCGTCAGCTTCACGACCACCAACTGTCCTAGGTGAGGACATGGATGAAAACTGCCAGGAACTGCAGGATGGTTAACAACAGGAGTCAGAGGGCATTTGCCCTGTCAGCACTGCATCGTCTTTGAACAGAAATCAGTGTATCACACTACGCAACAAAACGGAACCAACATTAAAGGACAGTCTTCCATATACCTCATCAGAATGAAGACAGAACCGTGCCTCTGTCTTCAGAGTGACAGTGATGATAGATCGTGTCACTTTGCCCACTTGTAAGAATGGACATTGCATGATTTGCCAAGTGTCTGTCTTTGGTGGGGGTGATATTCTTGGCAATGTGTCCTGTTTAAAGTCCCAACATCATTGTGCCGAATGTTTAGCCAAATAATATTCTGGGCTGATGACTCACATAGTAACAAAAACAAAAAAAATAGCATTTTTAAGGGAGTGTAAAAAATTAATAATAAAGAATACACAACAAAGACCAAAATATTTACTAGCTGGACCCTTATAGAAAAGTTTGCTAAAAAAGGGAGAAAAAGAACAGAAAAAAATGAACTTTAATTAAAAATACAGTTCTTCTGGTGAATTTTACAGTTTTCCATTAATGAGATGAATGTTTGGTCATCATACTGCATTCCCAAATGGAGGCCATTACAAAGAAAGGCTTGCTTATACCCTTTTAAGACAGTCACAGTAAGAGAGGAAAGAAGCTAAAACCACTTCTGCAGAAGCCATATATTTGCTGGCAGGTTGAGCCAACAAATATTCATTGAGCAACTGTGTGCCCAGGACTCTCCCAGGCACTGGTGAGAAAACAAAATGAGTTTGGGACTAAGTCACATCCTCAGAAAACTGAGTGTGACTCATTCAGCAGTGTCTGTGAGAGCATGCACCCCGGATAATCAAATATGCCAGACCTCATTTGTAGTTGTTCTACTTTTCTATAGTATATTTCCTTGGAATCCAGTCTTTGCATTTTCTGGAATTATATGAGTATAAGTAAATAGGTATATAGCAAATAAGTAGACAAATAAAAGCAATAGAGTGTTAATATTTGGTGTAGAAAGGTTCTCTGGACCTTCAGAAAAGGGAAAAAACGCTGCAGCATGAAAATTTTGCTTCTTGGTTTTTAACTAAGGTAGAATGCTTTGATAAAGATAAAAATTATTTGGGTCAGGCAGAATTGCATTAGAATCCTACCTCTACTATTTACAAAATAAATAAAATTAGGAAATTTATCTGACCTTTCTGAGTTTCAATTTCTTGTTCAAATTAAGAATATTTTTATATAAAACTAATATACTTTTGGTATACAAAAAATACAAAAATGTAAAAACAAAGTCATTGAAAGATCATGATTAATATTTTGATTAATTTTTCTGTCATTTTAATGTTATTTTTATAGTTATATATCTATATCTATACTTGTATACAGTTTAAAAAGTCAAATAATTCTAAAAGGCTTATTATAAAGTACTGATATTAGTTCTGTGATCCATCTGTCTCACTTTCCAACCTCTCCAAGTCAAGAAACTAACATTTTACCTCTTTTAGCTAATAAATTTGGTGGTTTCCACCATGTCTTCTAAATAATATAAGCATGTTATTGTTTCTTTTCAGTTTTAGGTATTACTTACTGAATTGCCAAGATGGCAGGAGAAGATGTAGCTCACTTTCCTGGTCATTTGTTCTTACCCCAGTATAGCTTATCTGATACACTAATTTCAGTTAGAGCAATATTCTCATTAGTATGAGTATGGAAATAGTATGTGCACCTGAGTGGTTCACTGATTAGTTTCTTTTTCTTGCACAATATTTTCATTTTCCTGTTGTTAATAACTGTCTTGTTTATACATGAGCTTCTTTTTCTATGCCCTTTTTCCTAATTCAATCTCATATTTTCTCCAGTTGTCTAAATTCCCTTTCAACATGTCCAAACACATCAGTCACATTGTCATCTTCTTGAATATTTCGGTGCCAGAGCCCTCTGACCTAATCCAATCTGGATTGTTTATCTTTCTTGCTTTACAGCTGTCATCCTGGGGCTCCCTTAACCATCATTCTGGGAATTTCCTTCACTCCTTTTTTGTCCTGGATTCCCTGCTGATTGCATGCACCAGCTCCTTCCTTCTTGTTTTCCTCCCTTGTTTTTGTGGAGTACATCCTGCAACAGCTATGTAAGAAAGATTGCCCAGGAGATAAGTTTTGGAAGCCTTGCAACTATGAACACTGTTTTTATTTACTCATATTCAATTGAAAATTTGGCTGACTACTGAATTCCAGGTTGGGAGTTATTTTCCTTCGGAATTTTGAGACACTGGTCTCCTTTAATTTCTAGCTTTTCGTGTTGCTGTGAAGAAGTCTAAAGCTACTAGAGTGCTAGACCCTTTGATGTAACAGTTTTCTTCTCTGGAACCTTGCAGGACATTTTGAAGTGTCACAATGATATGGGCTTATTTTATACATTGTACTGGGTCTGAATAGGCTCAGTAAGTCTGAAAACTCATGTCTTTAAATTCTGGGCTTTTCATTTTCCCTTAAACTATGTAGTGATGGTTTCCTCCTTTTTATTTTCTCTTTCTCTATTTCTGCACCTCCTAGTATTTAGAATTAGAACTCTTAGGCTGGCCCTTAAATTTTCTTGTCTTTATCCTCCTATTTTCTACGTATGTCTGTTTGCAGATTATTCTGGGAAACTTCCTTAAATTTATCTTCTACACCTTTGAATTTTTCCATTCATACTATGATTTTTCCCTCATGCTGATTTTTGCTCTTTGAATGTTACT
>CM052546.1:20142950-20161926 GCA_028533065.1 Trachops cirrhosus
TTTTTTGCTTTTAAATTTTTGTTGTCCTTATTTTGGTTGTGTGAGGAGGCACAGTGTGTCTACCTATGCCTCCATCTTGGCCAGAAATCCCCAGTTCTTTTTGTTTGTTTGTTTGTTTGTTTGTTTCTCTTTAAACTTCTTGAAAGAGTTGACTACACTTGCTGTGTCCACATCCTCAGCTCCCAGACTATCCTCACTCCCCGAATCAGGCTCTTGCCTCTCCAACCCTAGAGCTGCTTTTGTCCATATCACCACACCACCCTCTGGGTTTCACAATCCTGTAGATAGTTCTCACTTTAGGCTACCACATGGGAACATTCAATATTAGGGACTGTGCCCTCTTTGTTAAAGCACCCTTCTCTTTAATTTCGGGACAAATATTTCTTCATCTTCACTGGCTATTCCTTCTCAATTTCCTTAGGTGAATTGTTTTGCTGTGCCCAACTTCTAAATGTTAAGGTTCCTTTCCTCTTTCATTTCCACATTCTTTCCCAAGGAAGACTCACCAATCCCCATGTCTTTAAATCTCCAGCTCAGACTGTCCATTCATCTCTGGCCACTCCATCCCAGGCTCCTACTGGACATCACCATTTAGGTGTCTCACAGTCATTTTGTGCATCCAGACTAGCATTCTTGACAACATCCAGACATGTCCCCAAACCTTCAGTACCCCCTCTTCTCCATCTCAGAAAATATCATAGCCATCTGTCTACCTGACTACTGAAGCAAAAATCTATGGTTCATTCTTGATTTTGTTCTTTCCCTCTTACCCCACAATCAAACCATTAGTAAGTTCCAATTATTTTACATTAAAAATAAGTGTTGCATAAACTCTCAGCGTTCCATCTGCATTAGCCCAGGCATCATCATCTCTCACAGAAAGGAATAGCTGTCCTAGTTAAAATAGGTCACCTTCGGTCTTTCCCCCCATTTCAGCTACTTCAGTAAGTTATCTGTATAACACTTACTGAAAATTATGATTACTGCTCTATATTTCACCAATCAGAAAATCCCATCCCCCTAAAATGAAACTGGAGGAGAGAAGGAAAACCAACACTGGGTAGCTTTTATTTTTCACTTGCCACATAAGGGTGTTAAAAACTATTATTATGATAATGGTAGTAATAACAGCTAACATTTACTGAGCGATTTCTACGTGCTAAATGCTATGTTAAATGCTTTTTTCTGGATAATCTCTTTATTCCCACAAAAATGTATGTGGGACAGATACTGTTATGAGTTCCCTTGTTACAGTAAGAAAACTGGGAATTAGAGAAACTTGGACACAAGTTATATGTCTTTCTCATGATGAAAAAAAGTTCTACTTCCATAATCCTTAAATACTAAACACACACACCAAGAAAGGATATAATCTTAGAATTAAAACTTTTAATAGTGTTAGCTTTATGAAAAGCTGATTACATTGTCCTGCTTTTTCTCTTTTCACCACAGACTAAGTGAAACACAGCCCTTGTTTGGCATGTGTCTGCAGAGGGTGTCTGGGAACCACTGGTTGAACCTCGCTGACACCATGGTACTAGTTAAAGTTGGCAGCTCAAGAGCATATATCATTTATGATCTCCCAGTGAAAAAATTATTTAGCTGGCTCACTAGCCCTTTATTATCCCAAATGGTTGGTAGCAAATGGTTTCCCATAATACATGTGGGGCTTGGCAGGTCTTTTAAGAATATATTTGGAAATTCTCCAAAGAAGCAGCCTCCAGAGCCAATTGGTGGCATCATTTTGCATAGTCAGCACTTCTTTTTATGAAACACGGTGCCCCAGGGAGTCTGGGATTTATTGACATCTATTACTTGTGCCAAGACCAAGCAACAGGCACCAACAGCTTCTTTCCCTGCTGCCGGGACCCCAATTCATGAATTTGCCTGGAAGTCAGAAAGACACTGGCTATTTTTTTAGAACAAATAATAAAGCAGAACAGTGGGGCAGGATGGGGGAATCAACACCCCAAAGTGTTGGATGTCCCTAAGTTGAATAAATGCCCCCGTAGGAAATGAGTTCTACCTAGTGATATTTCAGAGGAATTACAGTTCTACCTGCTTAATGAAACCCAGTTTGTATGGCTATCAAATAACATATATATATATACACACACACACATATACATAACATGTGTATATATGTATATAATTTATATATATCAAACAAAAAATAATATATTTTATCTTCTAAAACACTAGATTTATTGGTCCAAGTATTTGCACTGGTTCACAATGATCAACTAAAAGAGGGTCAGTGAGCAGTGAATGTGTAGGATTGCGATGGCCATGTAAGGCGCCGGGTGGGTACTGGAATGGTCTGGGTGGCGATGGGGTAATCAGTTCTTAGATTGTGTACCTGTCTGTTCACTGTGCTGTGCTCCTGAAACTGATGTGGAATGATGTTGAATGTCAGCTGTAACTGAAATATTTTTTTTAAGTTCATGTTAGAAAAAGATTTGAACACCAAAAGAAAACAAGAGTGAACTTGTTAAGCATCTAGAGAGAAGAGCCAGGCCCCTTGCCCAATCTTTCAGTTAAGGCTAGAAGGTTATGGGTGGGTACGAGAGAGGACCCCGGCACAGGGAAATAAATGTATGCAAGATGCTTTACAGCAGGGGCTGGCAAGATATGGCTCTCAGGCGAATTCTAACCCACCATCTATTTTTACAGGGCGCGTAAGCTAAGAATAGCTTTTATATTTTTTAAATGCTTAGAAAGAAAAAGAATATTTTGTGACAAGGGAAAATGAGGGGCCTTCAAATGTCAGTGTCTATAACTAACATGTTATTGGCACATAGCCGCATTCATCTGTCCCCTCATCATCTGTGTAGGCTTTCACTCGACAATGGCAGCTGAATAGTTGTGACAGAGACTGTATAAGCTGCGAAGCATAAAATATTTATTATCTGAGCCAGTACAGAAAAAGTGCACCAACCCTGCTTTAAATCATTCTCAGAAATAAAAAATATAAGCTACTGAAGTGTAAAACAAGGTTAATATTACTTATTTTACTATAAAAATACCTCCAGAAATGAGAGAAGAAATCATTCAGGAGGAAAAAACACAGCCAGTGCCACTCTTGAATTTTCAAAATCTATAATCCCAAATTGTACAGTTTTTCACTGTATAAACTGTGCTGTGTCCTATTTTGACTAGAATATTATTCCCTCGTTGGCTTCCTGTGTGTGTTTCCAAAGGAACTTCCATTAGTGGTCACATAGCAACGCATAGTTGAAATCACTGTATATATATTTCATAAGACTTGAACTGGTGAAATGATGGCTAACAGGGGTTCCTTCAATTAAGTTTACCCCCAAAAGGCCCTACAACAGAAGCCGGATCCCCTGAAGGCCTTCACTCCCATTCCCATTGGAGACAGTAGGCTTGGAATACCAGTCGGGTTGCCTGAAGCTGAAACTGGTTTTCAGACTTAGGTTCTTAACCTAGGGAGTTCAGCAAATTTCCCAACTTAAGATCCACTGAATACTTAGTTAAGTGCCATAAGGTATTAAAAGTCTGTCCATAAAATTTTTTTTTCATTTTGAAATAAGTTTGAAAAATATCAGAATACTGAGATTTTACTACTGTAGGACATCTCAGAACCTTTCATATGCTAAGGAGCACTGTGAATCTTCACAGGCAAGATGTAAATTTTTTGTTTTTATTTTTTATTGCTTTTTTTTTTATTTTAGATTATTCAGTACAGTTTCAATCTTTTACTCCCATTCCAGCCCACCCACCCATACCTCCCAACCTCCCTTCCATTTCCAAGCCCCGTAGTTTTGTCCATGTGTCCTCTATATTGCATTTTTTACTTTACCATTTATCCCCCTTATACCCTCACCCACTTCTACCACCCCCTGCAACCCCTGCAATCACTACACTGTTGTCCATGTCCATGAGTGCTTTTTCTTTTTTGCACTATCTCCCCACCCCCTCCTTACCCCCCTCCAGAGCTGTCAGCCTGCTCTCCATCTCTGAGTCTGTCTCTATTTGGCTTGTTAGTTCAGTTTGTTCATTAGATTCCACATATGAGTGAAATCATATGGTATTTGTCTTTCTCTGACTGGCTTATTTCACTAAGCATAACGTTCACCAGGTCCATCCATATCATTGCAAAGGGTAAAATCTTCTTTTGTATGGCTGAGTAGTATTCCATTGTGTAAATGTACCATAGTTGTTTTACCCACTCATAATATGCTTGAGTAGATTCTCCTAAACAGGTGCTAAGAACTCATTGCTTAAGGAACTTGCAAGTCAGAAGCACTAGCTCAGCCTTGGAGGCTGTTTTCTTAGCTGTCTAGTTTTTCTTTCTGAGTCTTCCAAACCCCTGGGATGGGACAAATAAAGCCCTAACAAGTTCAAAAAGTTTGTTGCTATAAACTGTTGGATCTGAAGTTATTTATGATAAATGTCATAACTAAATGTTAGACCACTCAAGATGACTTAATTTTTTAAGAAGCTAATTCTTGCTAGAAACTTTTCCTTTTACTCTTTCAATCATTTTAATGCAATATAGTAAATAATATAAGACAACATTACTTAAGTTTAAAAGGACAAAGTCTGAAATTTGCCTATCCAAGTGGGCACAAATATTCAATGCAGACATTAAAATAACAAACAAGATTTTCAAAGTCCTTCCTTGCTGGAATCAATTCAATAACCTCCCATTTCTTTTGGATTGCAAATCTGTGGCCAATTTTTTTGGCCCAACACTTTGAAGGACCCATTGCTTCTATCACCAAAGAAGGAAAGAGACTACAAACAGTCACATATCCTAGGAGACGAGTGTTGCCAAATGAAAACAGAACATTGCGTTTTAAGCAAGTCCAAACAGTAACGTAATAATTGGGCTCTCTCTGCAAACTCAGGGCCTGGATGAACTCTTTGTAGCAGCTCTTAAACCTGAGGCCAATTGTCTTAGCTACAGCACAGAAGTTGTCTCTTGGTTGAACTACACCAACTCACCTCTACAATTTTTTTGTACATCCTTGGAAACACATGTGGCTTATGATCACAAGACCCTCTTCTGCTATCTAGACCCTGAATTATTAACAGGTGTACTTTCTGCTGTTATTAAATTTTTTTTCTAAATTAGCAGGAAGACCTCAGTGATTGGACTTTGAAAATGTTGATTAATTTAGAAAAAAATAAAACTAACAAACCCCCCAAAAAAAACCCCACCAAAAATAGGCCCAAACCACACAGAACAAACAAAACCACTGAATTCAGATAAAGGAAATAAAACAGATTAAAGGAAAACAGTTATAAACATTAAAAACATTGCATTCCTTTTATTGTAGAAAACTTAAACTGTCTTTCTGCATCATTTATTGTTTCTCCGAGTATCCATACGGTTGTTAGGTATGGGGAACAATTGTCACTGTGTCTGTTGATCCAACGGGATTACTTAAATAGGCAGCTTTGGGTTGAAATCAGAAAAAGTGAAGTTTATTGATTTTCAGTGCAACGAGTTCTTGATTTTGCCTTAAGGAAAAACACAGTCACCTAGGGAGATTAGAGGGAAACCAGGTGAGGCTGTGTTTGTGTGCAGTCAATAACGGCTTCTTTTCATAGGGCTTTCACATAGCTTTTCTGCCGTTCTGTTCATCCAGTCCCATTGACAGAAGTGTGAGTAGGTCACACTGACTGCAGCATCCACAGAGCTGCATTTAATCAATTTTGTTTCTTTCAGAAGGTGAAGTAGTTCAAAGAGTTCACACTAAGAGACTCTGATGCTAATAAATAATACTAGCATTAGCATTAAGTGAATTGGGTGATTATGTGAGACACCTTGCTAAGTGTTTTACTTGCATTATTTTATTTAATTTTCACAATGACCCAATGAAGTGTATCCAATTATTACTTGCTTACTTATGAAGAAACTGAGGAGGTTTAATATATTGCACAACAGGAAAAAATTTTTTTCAAATGAATTCACGAGTCATTATTTAGGCTCAGGGACTTTTTTCCAAGTGTGGAAGAAAAGGGGCACAGCTAAACCTGACAAACTCAGGGGAGGCCTGCATGGCAGCCTCACAGACTCAGAGACCTATAGTAACCACAAAGGATGGTCTGAAATTGAAAACTTTCTAACTAAAAGCAGTCATGGTGCGTAGTCATGTCCTAGGCTGGTATCTTCCCTGACAAAGGTCAGTCTTCACCTTAACTGAGCCTGTCTGTTATCTTTTTTGCATCTATGATAATATTCCTTTGGAATGTCAAATTTCCTTTTTCTGGACCCCTCAAGGCACAGGCACCACACCAGGGGGACACCATGGAATCCATCATTGTTGTCATGTTAACTGTTGACTATTAACTATCCTGCACTCACCTGTGTACAGGTAAAAGTGTCTATCACTTTTTTATCCAATCCCAGAGGTTTCCCTGCTTTGCCTTCTCCCGCCTCCCTAATCTATCACCAGTGGATTTCATGTAACCCTCTTACACCTCCTCTTTTGATTGTAATGTCTAAAACAAGGTGCAAAACTGCCATTTTCTGGAGCATTTTCTCAATTTGTTGAGGTTTTGCTTCCCAGCAATTGTCATCAGTTTGGCTCAAATAAACTCACAAAAATTCTTACAAGTTTGGGCATTTCTTACGACACATGATATTGCCAGTCCCTCTGGAACACTTTATACTTAGTCAAACTGACTTTAGAGTTTTATAATGATTGATCAGGCTATGACCCCTTTGATTTCTCACCTTGCCAGACTGTGGCACAGGTGAGACTTGAACCTGTGCACGTCTTCCCAATACCAGAGCCTGTGCCTTCAGCCCCTTTTTCTAGGTGGTTTCCCATCACTAAAACACTAAACACAATTAGGTGGAGGACAGTCTGGTAGTTCCTCAAAGAATTACATGTAATTACAGTACATATAATTAAATAACCGAGAACAGGGACTCCAACAAGTATTTGTTCACCAATGTTCATAGAAGTATTGTTCACAATAGTCAGAAGATGGAAACCATCAAATGTCCATCAGTGGATGAAAGAGTAAACAAAATGTTGTCTCTACAGACAATGGAATATTATTCAGCCTTAAAGAGGAATTAAATTCTGATATACGCTGCAACATGAATGACCCTCTAAAACATTAGACTAAGTGAAATAAGCCAGATAATAAATATTATGAAGTACCTAGAATAGCCAAATCCATGGAGACAAAGTAGAATGGTGGTTACCAGGAAGAGAGAGGGAATGGGGAGATATTGTTCATGGGGTCAGGGTTTTAATTCAGAAAGATGAAAAAGCCCGAGATGATGGTAATGGTTGCTCCCACATGTGAATACACTGAGTGCCACTGAACTGTACACTCAAAAATGGTTAAATGGTGCATTTTGTTATAATTATTTTACTACAAAAAAAAGGAATTAGGACTTAGGTTTGCACCAAAATATAAAAGTTAGAGCCACAGAACAAAATAATGGTATAATTTGGGATCTCCTTTGTAAACGTTAACTTAACATCAATCAAATAAGCAACTGTTGTTGGGTCCAACGGTACTATAAATCTTACACTTTGTTTACACTAAATAAATACCAACATCAGTAAGGAAGAGGAAAATTCTTTCAGAGTCATTATCAGATAAACAACAGGAAATACAAAGTGTCAGGATGAATTCTAGCAAGAACAGCTTATCTCAAGGGACAGCCAATAACATCTTACCTGATTCCATAATTACCTTCAAAATGAACCAAAACACTTTCCATGAGAAAGAAATCTGGAAATATTACTTGGAAAATTGGTTCAAATTTTCTTCAAACCAATACTGGGAACAGTAAACACTTTGAAGGAAATATTAAATACTTTTTCATCGCATATTGGGATTCTCTTCAGCAATATTTTTAAAATAATTAAATTGGCTCATTTTGGTGCCCTAGATTCTGGCCCAGTTTGATTATTTATATTAAAATATGGAGATCAAAATGATATAGGTATTAATGTTAATTGATTAGTCAGTGGTTTCTTCTTTGTTGTTTTGTTTCTTGGTCGGAAGCTTCACAGCAATCAAATAAAATTTTGCCTTGTGCTCAACCCAGAGCTATCAAAGGAACCAAATCAACTTTATTATAAAATTTACTGATTTTTAAAAAATTACAGTTTTAGAATATACAAACCCATATTCATCAGATTATGATGATATAGGCAACTATTCTTCCCAATTTTGTCATTGTTTGGACCCTGGATTCGCTTTCTTCCTGTGCTTGAACTTCTCATGGCATTGCTTCTTGTCAACTTTCAGACTCTAACCCAAAAGTCACCTTCTCAGAGAGGCCAACCCCGACCAGACCCTATCTGACATGGTCTCCATCATCACCCTGCCACACTTCCGGAGATCACCCAGAGTGACTTCCTTGGTGGCACTTGAACATAATCTGAAGTTATCTGAATTTGTTTACTTGTCTGTTGTTTGCCTTCCACCATTAGAACATGAGCTCCCCGAGGGCAGAGCAGAACCATCCTGTTTTCTACCGTATTCCTCACGTGCAGCAGAGTGGCAGGTTCATAATAAGTGGGTCTGCCCTTCTGCTTCTGCCTTGCAACTGTGTATGTAAGTGGACTCAGAGCTCCCCACCCCCACCCCCACCCCCAGAAGCACAGACGGACTGCTCTGCTCAGCTCTTCTCTCTATGGGTGCTACAGGGGGATCATTTCCCTGCGCTGGGCAGTTGGACAACAAAAATGTAGCAACCTAGAGGGTGCTGGGAAAGACCTGCTTGCTCCTTAAACCTAACTCTACCCAGTCCTAGTTCTTCCAGAGTTTCTTGAAGGTACTTATGAAGCAGTACCTTATTTCTCATTGGCCACACTTCCACAGCTCTGTAACTTTCTTGGGCACCCCATGAGAGAAGGGCAGGCTGAACTAAGGAGGACTTAGACATGTCTGTGTTTTCTTTTTCTAATGCTGTCTCTTAATCCCTTAACATGACACATATCCTTAGCAAGTTATAAGCATGAAGCTGGCCTCTCTTGCCTACTCTGTACTCCGAGGACACAACCTTACAGGAACACAGGTTGTGCTCTCCATGCACAACCTTAGCTCTGAATCCACAGGGAGCATTGTCAACCAAACAAATGAAATCTAAGCCTACTTGTCTTCTCATTTTTAGAGATGGTGCAATCGAGTAACATCGCTGGATTCTAGATCCTTGCCTTTACTACTTGGTAAAGCAAAGCAAGGGAATAAATTTAGAGTGGAAAAAGGTTTTCTTAAGACTATTTTCTAACTATATATTTTCAGGGCTCCTATGCAATATTTTATTCAGGTAGTAATGATGTTCCTGTAAATCAATAGTGAATAACTGGGAACAAGGCATACTGATCAGTCAGCTATTTGTCTTTAAAAGGATCCAACCAAAGTCTCAAAAACTAAGCGGTGTAGTAGGCTTCTAGTTGGCCCCGTAACCATAGCAAACAACTGATTCCTCTCTGATAACAAAACAGAACTCCTTATCTTTAGCAGGCTCAAGGCCATACAAGATTACAAACTAATTTCCCTGCGTCCCTTGTATGTGCCTGTGAATGAAAGAGATAAGCTATAACCAGATCATGAGCTTAAAAGGAGTGGGCACAGCCTCTGTGCCCTCTTCCCCTAGTGGGAATTTGGCTGTACTGAGGCCCAAGGGGAAAATAACACTCTAGAGAAGGAGAGAAGCCAGCTTGTCAAAGCCAGAGTCCCTAACCTTTCGGAGCCACTTTATTGCCTGCTCCTGATACCTAGTTGTTACGTGAGAAAGAAAAACACATCCATGCTGTCTAAGTCACTGGTATTTCAGTTTCTACTCCAGCAATCAAATGCACATTCCAACACAATCAACCTTCCTTGATGATTTTGATGATGCTTCATCATTTTTGCCAAGTGGCTTTAGGATCTCAAAGTGATAAACCTTCTGAGTTTAAAAAAAAATCTTCCAGGTTAGCCTATCTTTTACTTTACTGATGAAGAAATTGAAGCTAAGGGGGATAAGTAAACTTCTCAAGCCACACATGTAGCTGATAATTGGCCTGGTGTGCAGATCTCCTGAATTTTAGTTCATTGTTCTTTTCCTTTAAGGTCCAACTAGCAGAACTCCCATCAAATAACTCTGTGGGCTCCCTCTGGGAGGCCTGGATGACTAACTGGCTGAGATCTGGGGCCCTCTTTTTCCCAGACAACCCATAAACACAGTTGCTACCCTACGTGGACTACCCAGGCTGCTCCAACTTCCGCCACGGGAAGGAGGAGTGACCAGGGGAGGCCATGCTGGTTCCGACACACCTCGCTGTGGGATGACGGGGGAATCAGGATCCATGCCTCTATGTCCTTTCTTGCTGAGCCTGGCCTAGAAAGTTTCCCACTGATTCTTTTTCCTATGACCTAGCATGTGGACTTTATCTAGGATCCTGGATCTTGGCAGTCAGAGGCTCAGAGAGCACCTACTTAATGACTTCATTCTGTAATACTATGAGTATCCTTTATCATTTACATGCCATTTGATAATGTTAGACATTTTCTATAACAACTAGCAATAGGTAGTGGTAAAAGGGTTAATGGAATGGCACAAAGAACAAATCGTTTAATTTCAAGATCTTCTACTGACCAGGTGCCCCGAAAACAGCTCCCTTTGTACAAAGGGCATTGGTACCATCATGGCTCAGACAGCTGCTCAAAGTCCCATGGAAAGTGGAAGGTAAAATCCAACTATTAGCATCCAAGGTCTTCAGACTTACCCTTGCAGTGCATTGCAATATACTTTAGAAACTAAGAGCTTATATTTGAATCTGCAAAAATATTTTATGCACAATTCTCAAACATCTCTTACCATCCTCATTTTCATCAAAAACTGGAGGTTTGCTTGACGTATTGGCTCCCATGGTTGACAGCCCAGACCTGGCTTCTCCGGTTACATAATCCTGGACAAGACGTCCATCTTTGTTCAAAGGAGGTCTGGAAGCCTTAGCTAAATATCAAGGACAGAAAAAGAAATGTTAGCTTTATAATACCTGACAAAGGGCCTATTCAAGGTACCCTGAGTACAGACTGTGGCCAAAATGTTAACTTGTACCATTGTGGCAGAACTTTTTTGTACTAGAAAATGATCATTTCAGCAGTAACAGAACATCAAGCATCTTGGAGAACCCATTTCATGGCCTCGCTATGGACCTAGACTTACAAAGAAGGAGAAAAGCAAAATATTTCTAAGTATGAAGACAAGTTTAGAATGAGGTCAGCAATACTCTAACAACTGTAAAATAAAAAAATTTAAACTTTTTTTGATGTGTGGTCAATTTTAATTTCTTTTTTTTAATTACAAAAATACTTTCCCCATCTCTTTTTCCCTGCTCTGGAAAGTACTACAGTATAAAAGGAACAAGGTTTGAGTTTGGGCTTTACTACCACAGCAAGTTCCTAAATTTTGCTAAGCATGTTTCTTTTTCTTCCTTCCCTTGAACTTGATGATGGTCCTTACTGCAAAGACAGATTAAATGTTATTTCACGGGATTATATGTAAAGTATTTTCACTGCATCACTGCTCAATAACTGTGAGCTGTTTTGAAGCTCAAATTAAATGACGTAAGTGAGAGCTAAAAAGCACAGTAAAAAATATATACGTTGATGGCTTTTTTTTCCATTTTTAAATCCAATCATAAAGAATTTTACTTTCCCTGGAGTTGGCAAGAAGAGGCAGCACCCTTCTTCTAAAACTGACACTGATGAGTGGCTTTGGGCTGGTGACTTCACCCCTCACCTGGACAGCGGGGGAAACCGCAGCACCTTCCCCAGGAATCACCAGCAGAAATGCAAATGAGCAAGCCAGACCAGTGCCTGATGGGGACGGTGGTGACCTGGAGAATCCAGGCTCCATCGGAAAGCGGTCACGGCTTTCAAATCTAAGAGACTGCTCCCATCGGCCCAGGAGCTGGACCTTCAGATCTACCCAAAATGGGTAAAGATCAAGATTTGATACCCTATTTAAAAATTCATTTTTAGCTATGTGGCCTGAGCTATTCTCATGCATAGGACACATGTGGTTCATGGGGTAGATGTAGTTCATGAGACAATGTATGGAAGGCAACTAGCACAATTCCTGGCATATAACATGCAAAGGATAAATGTTAGCTACTGCTGGTTTTAATAGTAGCAGTATTTTCTTATCATGTATTTTTATTAGTTTTTATGTATTGATTTCTAGAGAGCAGAAGAGAGATACATCAATTTGTTGTTCCACTTATTTATGCATTCACTTAATTGGACACCTATTGACTGATTTCCTCTTGGACTTTTTTCACACGTGGGAAATGCAGATTAGAGGCATCGCTGAAGAAAGTGTCCCAAGGGAACCTGGCCTAAGGGTGTTATTGAAAAAGAACTTGAGGTGCCCCTGAACAAACCGAGAAGAAAAGCTTATTTTCCCGTTAGGAAAATGTAAGTAAAGACTTCATTTGGAAGGCAGACTCATTAAGGAAATGCTACTTTTCATACTAAAAGCCAACTGCTGGCAAAGTGCCTTAAAGCTTTAAAAAGAAGCATTAAACAGCGAGCAAAAGAGTCAGCAATTAGGAAGCAGCCAATTAAAAGGTATGGGAGAGGGGCGGGGAGGGGCAGGTGGTAACAGGTGGCAGGAGGAAACCCAGGGGCACTATTGAGATCGGGAAGATAGAACTCAACTGTCTCTCCAGGCTCAAGAAACAAAGGGCTTTTAATTCCAGCGGAAAAGAGGGTAAGAAGAAGCAAGTGGGATGCCTTAGTGTTTCATCTGGGCCAGGAGGAAGCAATCAGGGTGCCCTGTGTGTTGTGTTATTGCATTTACAGTCCAGAATAAGTGGGGACCAGTGTAAAGGCTGAGCCACAGACATCATTAGAGAGTACTGGTCCTAAAGAGAACATTGATTTTAAAGAATTGCGATTGTTAACACAGCAGCTGGGGATTGGCAGGGGGGCGGGGTGGCTACATTCTCTTTTTATTTTGTATGTAAAGCCTCTCGGTACAGTTTTCACACCACACCCCAATCCTGTCATTCTCATATACTTTCTTCGCACCTCAGGCTTCTCTCAGGTAGCCTATCTTCCTGCAACCCAGCATTGACCTTGCAAGTTGTCAAATCTGAAGGAGAGCGAGAGAGGAGTATTACCACAATTTGCTGCATTTCAGAATTTCATTTTGATGGGCAGACAATTTTGTTCACCAAAGATCCAGTGATTTTTAGCAGGAAGAAACTATGTGAACAGGGGAGGGAAAGGTGGACAGAATTATTGAGGTGCTGACTTCTCCATTGCACTCAACACACCGAATCCAGTTTAGAACTGTCTTTCTCTCCTTCTCCCCATGTGGATAACCAAATTAGACAACTTCCCTCAGATGCAAAAAGAAATCAACCCTCCTCTGCTAGGAAAGTGGAGACACATACTTTTCATTCTGCTGAATAGGGTCCGGAAGAGCTATAGGACTCTCTTCTGCCAAACCTAACACCCTCCTGCCCAGCTGGTGCTGAGTCTGCCAGGTAACATAAGCATCATTTCAAAGTGTCAAGAGGACAGTCACCACCCATGGAAATGAATCTCCTAAACATAGAAAATGTAAGAGAAAGAACAATGTGTCTTACATGAACACAGAAAATTTTCTGATTCTACCTTGACCTAGTCAATTATCAGATTAACTGCAGACCCCTTCTCTAATGCAACATGTGACCTTCAGCTTACACTCTGGGGGGCTTTCAACCCGTGAGCTTTCTAAGCAGCTGAGGCTCCCCAGGTGGAGTAGGTGTCATCTTCAGGAACTGAAGAACCTAAGTTGTGATGCAAGAAAGTGGCCACTTTTGACAAAACTGTTTACATTTCATTGCAACAGCGTGTGCCCAGGTATAATGTATTTTGTTTGTGTTTGAAAAACAGAACTTCTTAAACTGGGAAATATTTAGAACCATAGGGAACAAAGAAAATATTATTTTAAAAATCCAAGTTAATACCACTCTCAGTTGTATTGTTAATGTTTCATCAACTTTTCTTCATCATGTTTATGTATTCAAAAGCATAGGTAACCATTATCTCCACCTTTCCCCTCATGCCAGCTTCAGTCCCTTTCCTACTGCTACTTCCCAAAGACAGCCACAGTCATGAATTAGGGCACGTTACAGAGTCCCCTTTCTATGACTTTACAACACGAGGTGTTTTAAAGTAAGCCACCTAAATGACATCCTAGAGTAGGTGGATTTGGCATCTGATGATCATTTACCAATATACCTCTGCCATCTAAGCAGGCTGGTCTCCACAGCTGTGATTTCTGCTTGTTAAGTGCTGCATAGCAAACCATCATGTGAATACACCACATTTTATTTATCTGTGTACAAATCCTTCAGCTCTGTGCGGGGGAAGTCCTTGTGGAGATGAAGCCAACCATCAAAAAGTCAGTGTTTGTTTAGAAACTGAGCAAGAGAAACAAGCACTGATACCGCCAGCACTCAATTCCACCCAACAAGTATCTGTTGAAGTCTGTGTGTGTCTGGACCTGAGTCAGTGGGAGGCTGGGGGACCAGGTGGGGTACAAGCTGAGATTTGTCCCAGCCCTCTCTGGTTGTGGTAGCTTCTCTGGACCGCTGCCTTTGTCTTATTTCTCTTCCCTTTTAACTTTCTAGCTCCCCAACAGTGCCATTAGAATGCAGGTTCTTTAAAAAAAAAAAAAAAAAGAAAATCTAGGCCACTACTCACCTAGTTCTTGGTTCTCCCTTCACGCCTTCCTCCGAGAAGCTCCGACTGGTGCCTCCTCCCAAGGAGGGGAGCCAGGGCTCACAAGCGAACTCACAGAAATGTGGAGAGAGCAAGGAAAGGCACCCACTTGCCTGGGCGCAGTGGCAGCAGCGAGGGCGGGGCGGGGCTGAGCAGCAGCAGCAACAGCAACAGCAGCAGCAGCAGCAGGCGGGCACCTGAGGCTGCGGCTGTCCGAGGGGTCCGAGCGCCCTCTGAATACGCAGCTGGGCTCCAGGGTCTGGCACGGGGGAGGGGACTGGGGAGTAGAGAGAAGAAGGAGAGCGGCTGGCCAGCGAGTGTCCTGGGTCGCGAGCCCTCTCCAGAAACGGCAACCAGTCGTGCTTGGGGTCCGTGCGATAGGACAGTGATGCGGGCGGGGCTCAGAGCTGGTGGCGTGGATCCCACAGCGCCTTAGCGCCTTTCCTAGCTGCCTGCATGCAGAGCGCGCCCCAACTGCCCAAACCAAGACCCCGTTCCCCTGAAGTGACCCCCTTCCCTTCCAAGACCTCCGGGGCGGTGCCACGGAGTTTGGAGCCTCAGTAGGCGGTGGTGGATATGAATGAGGCCTGCAGATCTGAGACGCAGAAAGGCAAGACTTCCTTTAAGACTTCTTCAGGGTATTAGGGGAGATGCAAGAGAGGGTTCAGAATTGTACAGGTCCCGACAAGAAGGATCTCTGAACGATTATTATCTAGGGACCTCTTCATTTTACAGCTGGGGAAAGTGAGGCACAGAGAAGAGAGCTGCTTGCCCAGTGTAGCAGAACAATTAATAAAGAGGCCTTTTATGAACCCAGGTCTCCTTGCTCCCAGTCCCCATTTTCCCCGTGCATTTTAGTCACCCACATGGTCTGCTGCGGAGGAGAGGGCAGGGAACAGTGGCTCAGAGATGAAGGCAACCTCACTGGAAGTTTCTGGGTTCCCTCCCATGGCAGCTCTCTGTACTTCCCCTGTGTAATGACAAGTGCGGTTGAAGTAACTTCTCACAGTTTTCTCTCTATCTCAAGTCACACACATAAGCCACCAGAGAACTAGCACGCAGGTTGCTTACTGAAATGGCTTCCATTTGTGTGATGGTGGGCCACGTGTGGGTGGAGTGGGGTGGGGACAGCTTCTATTCGACTCTGCATTTCCCTGTCACGTGGAAATGCCAGCTCAGCATTGCCAAATATTCAGATTTTGAAAGGGAACTGGAAACCAGAATGTCTGTATGAAATCGTCCATCATTTTAAAACAGTGGCAAGTTTTAAACATGTTAAAAACTGTCGGACAAGAGGCATGTGTGGCTGAACTGCCTTGTCAGGCCCCCACTTTTTGATCTGTCCAGGTGTAGAGTTCCACGGAGTGCAGGAAGCAGACTGCTTTGCTCACCATTTTCTGCACCAGCTGGAAGAACGGTGTGTGAAGCATCTCAAACATCTGCAGAAATCGGGAAAGACATCAGTGGTCACCTTATGGTCAAAAGCCCTGCACTTGACTCATGAAACATGTGAGAGGAATACTCCTGTTACATTATGACCTAGCCCCTTTCTTCTTCTTTCTCTTAACTCAGCCATGGCAACATTCTACCTTAGCACTTTATAATTGGAATAACCTTGAACTTCAATGAACCCACTGTCTCATTTTGCACTGGGGGTCCTGGGGAAGGGACCTCCCAGGATCCTACCCAGTGAGTGAGGGGCAGAACTCAGTAGAAACGTACCTTATGTTGCTAATTCCTGTCTGAGAGGGGATCAGATGATATAAATGAACATTTAATGTCAAATTTGGATCAAATACCAAAAGGCAACCGAGTTCAGGAAAAAAAAGGAATTTTTAAGAAATTCATTTTGAGAAATGGGTATTCTTTTCAAGACAAAAAAAGCAGGCACTTGGCTAAAAATGCCTTGCTTTTGTGTACTGTCTGGCAGTCTACAAAGCACTTGGATTGCCTCCGTGGCGTCGGGGATGCGCTACGGTCGGCTGGGTGCGTGCTGTCTCCCACCTCTCCCCTCAGGAGATGATGGTGTCCACTTTATTGCTGAGAAAACTAAAATGACAAGAAAGTGGGCTGAGGCTAGAGTGGAAGTCTCTGGAATTGCCTTTATTTTAGCAGCCTGGTTAGCACAAAGGGCACTGGAGTCAGGCAGTCTTCCACCCAAATGCCCGCTCCACCACGTAACTCCGCAGAGACATTGGCCAAGTCGTTCCGAGGCCCTGAGCCTCAGTCTTCCAACTTCGGTGAAGGGGGTGATGTCATTCCCACCAACTCTGATGGATGGAGGGCTCGATAAGATAATGTTTGTAGTAATGCATTAACACGGCGCTAGGCAGCACAGAGGAAACACTCAAACTGTCAACGGTTAAGGCTGTCGTTGGTTTGCAGGTTACCTGGCTCTGCCCCTGTAATTCTCAGATCTGTTCTGTAAACCTTCCTTCTGTTTGTGCAATCACTTTCACTTAAAATGACACTGCTAAGCAGTCTTCATGTATTTAGTCGTGGAAAGGCTGGGCATCCCTTAGGTTTTATGGAGAGATAGTGATTCTTATTACTGTATCATATGCAGTTTATAAAAAGCAGACCTGCTTCAAAGAGCTGGGTGTGTTTTAATCTTTTATTCGTTCAGTTGTTCCTACTCTCTTGTCAGTATTCCTATCTTAAACATGCCTTTTGGGGGAACTCTGAGAACACTGTCACTAAGAAGTTACTTGGGAGACAAACCAGGCTGGAAACTTAGAACAATCTCTGGAGCCCCCCAGTGGAGCAGAGAAGGAAATGAAAAGTAAACCAGTGAGAAAATTTTGTCCATATACCCGGATTTTTAAAAAATTAAATAAAAATTGTCTTATAGCATTAACGTTAACGTCATACCAATCCAGCCATACCCATTCACGGCTTGGCATTGTCCACTGGGTCCTACTGTGTACAGAGTGAAGTGACACTCTTCCCTCCAGCCGACAAGGCCTTATACCATCTATTCCCTGCAAATTTGTCCAACTCCATCTACAATCAGGGTTCCTCAGCTCACTCCCCTTAGGCCACACTGGCTCTCTGCTCTTTGCAGATCACGCTGGCCTTGTCCCCACTCCAGGACATTTGAATGGCTCTTCTTTGTGGATGGACAGGGTTCTGGACCCCTCATCATTTAGCTGTCAGCTCACATTTCTCCAGCTCAGACAGACCCTCCCTCAACTCCTTACCTGAAGTAGCTGCCCCACCACCTCCTCCAGGCTCCACGACACACTCTCTGTTCTTCCACTCACCGCTCCTCATACACTGTAATTAATTTGCTCGTGTTTCCTACCATGGAATGCAGGCCTCATGAGGGCAGGAATGACCCCTCTGTGTATCCAGTGCTGAACCAGTGTTGGGGACACAGACAGTGTTCAGTTAGATGAAAAAATATCTACTATTTCCATCATTCTTATCATGTCTTCATCCAGGAGGAAATTACAAAGAAGACACCTCACACCTCAAAGCTATAACCATTCTGATGACATAAATGAACCTTTACTGGGCTATGTTTAAAGGGGGCACAGGTAAGTAAATGATCGTTGAACATTAGGATTTTGTGGTTCAGGTAAAATGGTCATTACAGACTGAGATTGGCAGATGCCCAAATGGGGGCCCCCAGGGAGCACTTGCTGAATCAGTTCACTCTGCCTGAAGGAGCCAGAAGCTTTAGGAACATTTGCTCAGTGTGTTGAAGGATGAGTGGAAGGGCACTGGACAGAGAGCAGGACATCCCAGGTCTGGAGACAGGAGGCATACAAAAGCATAAACTTTGGGGAGAAATATATAAAGTTTAGTGTGACTGGAGTATAAGGAGTATACTGTGAGCAAGAGAGGATGAGGGAAGACCGAAGAACCAAATATGCTGTGGGGAACAGCTTGAAGTGTAAACATAGCAGCACGGGGAAGCCCTGAGACGCGTGAAGCAGGAAAATGCACCTCGTCAGAGTGGGGGTGTAGTAAGATCCCTCTGCCCTCCCCAATCAGACAAAGCTCCTGTTCTCTTGGTCTGATGTGCAAATTATTCTCAGTTACTAAAATGATGACTCCTCTTTTGTGAAATAAGAAAATTCTCCTTAGTTGTAAAATAACCAGATCCTAACACAATGTTTCATATTTAGCAAGTTTTCACAGATTTGTTGAATTCAAGTTCATGTTCATTTTTACCTGAACCCAACTCCTTCTGCCAATGCAATCACTTTTAGAAACTGCATGCCATGACCTCCTGAGGTTTTCTTTTATTTATTTATTT
>CM052546.1:20162426-20181540 GCA_028533065.1 Trachops cirrhosus
AAGCAAGGGAGACCCCGCACCTGGAGCTCTCTACCGACCTGTTCCAGGCAGTGTGGACAGAGGCCATGGACAAGGTGATGCCAGCCCTGAGAGACTCAATGGCCATGCTCATCTGGACACAGCATCTCTTCCACCTCTGCGTTGCTCTGGACCACTCCAGGGTTGGGTACGGCCTTCGACGAGGCTCTGCCCCTCTCCTGAGGTTTTCTTTTAGATATTACCTTCGCAAAGACCCCACGTTTTCTTTTCCAGTTTCATCGAATAATTGCTGTTTAGAGTTTCTAAACTGCCTTTACACATTCTGTAATCTCAGGTTCATGATTTGTTTTAATAACCAAGTCCCACAGTGTTTTACCATTTGTCTGTGGCGGGGACCGCACCATGAGAGGAGCCGGAGACACAAAGGTAAATAACCCAATCCCAGCTCCTGAGGAGAAAGCATTTCCTCATACATGCTTCCTAAAATAAACAGCTGAATAAGAGACAGAGGAACACCCGGTATGAGTTAAAGCACAGGTGAAATGAACATTTATGGTACCTACTATATATTCACATCCATGGGCTCATTTATTGCACGGCATTCATTGAGGTGCAAATTATTTAATTGCTCTTCTGAAAACTTGCACGGTAGAGCAGTGTTGTTACGAAAAACACTGTTAGCATCACAAAGACCTGAGTTTGTTTCCTCATCCCACCACCTAAAGTTCATGCCCTTGTGCATGCCATTTGGACTCTTTATGTCTGTCTTTGAGTCTTTATTTCTTGCCTGCACGATGTGGGTACTAGTTGTACATACTCCCAAGGAGTGTTGTGAGGATTCAATGAAATAATGCATGGAAGCACTTTGTGCAATGCCAGGTGCAGAGGGATTACCTAATAATTGCATTATTATTATTATTATTATTACTATTATTAAACCAAATGTCTCTCTTTGGCACCAAAAGTGTGAAGAAACACCCACTTCACTGCAACCTCAACAGCACTGACTCTTTCCAAAGACAATTGCCAGGAGATCTGGCTACAACCCTGAACAGGATAGATACTTTATTAAGGAGCTCTTCATCCACTGAAAACTCAGGCAAGGCAGCTGGCAACTTCAATACAGGGTGACAGGGCCCTCATAGCAGAAGTTAGGTGCTTCGTGAGCACATAAAGGAAGTACAGTCTTGTCTAGGGCTGTCAGCCAAGGTGTCACAGGAGAATAGTATCCAAGCTCAGTCCTGAAGGAAGAGTACTAGTTGGTTGTGCAAAGGGAAGGAGGTGGGAGTGTTCCAACCTGAGGGAACAGCACGGCAACGGTGTGCAGTCAACAGAGAGCAGGGTGTGTTCAAGGAAGCCCTGGCTGGGGTTTGAGTGTGCTGGGTGGTGGAGGAGGAAGGCACCGCACATGGAGAAAGCAGCACGTGCAACATCCTGGGTGTGACAGAGGCGATGTGCACTCCTGTCGCTTTATCTAATCTGCACGACAAACCCATAAATGATGTGGCGCTATCTTCTGTTTCCAGAACAGAAAATAGAAACTCATACGGTGTAGGTAAATTTCCCCAACTCCCAGCTCTGGCTTACCTCAAAGTCAGGATCCTTTTCATTATACTGTATAGGTAGGTTTCCTCTCTGTGTAGGATGTGTGTGTGTGTGGGTGTATAAATGGGTATGATGTAATTTTAATCCCTTATTCTATCTCATAAATATAATGATTAAAAATATAACCTTAAAAAAAGGAAACGTTCCATGAAGTTGTTTTGAAGCCAGAAGATTTAAACCTGGTTTATCCAATGTCAGCTCCTCATCTTATTCGACCAAATGATCTGTGAATGACAGCTCAAAAGATACAATTTAATTTCCTAAACATTTGCTGCATATCATGAAGAAAGAAAGTGCCTACTCACATCCTGGCTGTTCTGAATGTCATTAGTTTACATCCCATTCTTATGAGAGATTGACTAGAGAAAGGCGTGGTCTTGTTCACCTATAAACAATTTAACCTGACTACTGCGGTCACTTGTTCCCTCCCCGGCACTTTACTCTCAACACACAGAGACACACACATGGTCATATATCAGCATATCCAGGACCATGTAGAGGGAACAGGCAGTAGACTTGATGTTTACCTGGATAGCATAGCAAACTAGAACGTGCTCATCTACCATTTCCCCTCTCCTTCCTTTCTCTTAGTGTTTTTTTTTCTTTTAAACCTCACCTAAGGACATGTTCATTGATTTTTAGAAGATGGAAGAAAGAGTAACAGAGAGAGGTGGGGAGGGAGAGAAAGACAGATGTGGTAGAAAAACGCTGATCGGCTGCCTCCTGTGTGCACCACAACCCGGGATCAAACTCGCAACCTAGGTATGTGCCCTGATCAGGAACCAAACCCACAACCCTTTGGTGTGCGGGATGATGCTTCAACCAATGGAGCCTCCCAGCCAGGGCTCTCTTAGTGTTGTGTTTTTTAAAACAGATATGTCTTTGCAACGCACTGACCTTACACATGACCCAGAAGTGAAGGGAATCACAGGGAGCTGTGCTCTGACAATGGGAAATACATCTGATAAAATTATATTTTTAATTGCTTAGGGAGATATTTAAAAAATATATATGTATATTTCATGTGTAGGATGAGTATTAAGTGCAGAGGGATTAATGCATGTATTTTTGAATTAATATATGTATTTCATTGAATTAACGTATGTATTTTTGTCCTGGCGTCTAGTTCATAAACTTGTGACATTCTTGGGTTAATGTTGGGTTTTTTTCCTAAGGAAATTGCTGTTTAGAATCAAATTATTTCTCACTCTACCCTAGCTATACTGTAATTACTAATATTTTTCCTAGACAAGTTTTTCTGGTTTTGGAGGATGTTTTATTGAAAAATCTAGAAAAGGCAAATATGAAATAATCCAGGGCACTGGTGAAACCAGAAAGTCGTAGGATATCTTCCTGTGCCCATGAGACCAGGGGGCAAGGCTGCCCTCTGCTCCTGCCACCGCACATCCCCGTCGGATGCTCATCCAAGGAAGGTGCTGTGGTCCTCAGCGGACCTGTCCTGGTCCCTACAATTCTGTTTAATCCACCATTGTGTACATCGCTGGGTATGGAAGTGACTTACATTTTCACAGATTCCAATACCCAACACTAAAAGAGGAATAAAAGAGGGAGAAATTGTGCATTTTGCTTTTCTATATCCCAAAGTAGGCCAAATCTTCTGAATACTAGTTAAATTCATGAAGCATTACTTCTAAATCAAAATCCTCTTCTGCAAACCCCATTGCTGTGTTACTGGTTTTGAAGTAATTTCAAATATCCTTTATTTTAGGGTGCCATTGGTGAGTGCTTTTAATAATTTAGCTTCTATAGAAAATGGCTCAGGACCAAGAGGATGGTGGTCAAGACCCAGGATTTTGAAAGGAGCCTTTTAGAAGAACCAAACTAAGTACCTCGAAACTGAATTACCTAAGTAATTGAGTATACTTTTTGTAGTCCAAAAGGCAGTTTTTCAAAAAGTGTCTGTAAAATTGTTCAGATCAGCATGACACAGTTCACAGTGACTTATTTCAGAAGATTCCACTGTTAGACACTGTCCTTCGGCATACTTAATGTCCACGTGATTTTAATGACAATCCAAGAAAGCGTCTTCTCATCCTCTGGGATGCCTCCCTTTCTCTAAGTAGCTAATAATCATAATCATAATCATAATATAAAGAAGGGAAATAAATTAATCCCCCAAAATAATAACAACTATCTAGTGCTTTTTATGTGCCAGGGACTGAGGCCGATACTTTATTCACACCTTCTGGTTCAATGCTACCAACACCAATTTTCAAGTCAAAAGTCCTGGGACTTAAAGAGGTCGGATAGTTTTCTCAGAGACACGAGTGAAAAGCCCCAAGTCCTGGTTCAAGGTCAGGCTTTCCCCCATTGCAGAATTCTTCCTTCAGTTACGACATGCACAATCTATAATTAGAATAGCGGGGTTCACCTGTCAGCTGAAACACTCTCTCGGTTTAGCTCTGCACCTGTAGCGATGCCATTAGCTCACTCCTGGGATATGACTTGCCATCTGTTAAACAAAGAGGTTGGACTGGGTGGTTTCCTTGGTCCCCCCTCGTGCTGCTGTTGTGACTGTGGAACATGTCCTATGACCTAAGGTTAAGATGACCAACCATCTCAGTTTGCCTGAGTGTGGGGCTTTCAGGGCTAACATCAGGATAGTCTGGGACAAACCTGGGCTCTTGGTCACCAACCACAATCCCCCTCATACATCCACCCCTTAATTCTGGGCACAAGCGTTCATTGGACAGTTCTTGGAACTCCTTTGACTGGGACTGCGGTTTCTCGGATAAACCCTTGAAGAACTGGAGCGTGACATAGGTTATTTGAAGGGATCTGGCATGTGCTTCCCCCCACCTTACATTTTATGCTCTAGTTGTTGGGATAGTTTCACCCTCATTCCTTTCCCTTCAAAAGAGTGAAATGATTTGTTCTTCAAATTTGCCTTGGCCCTAATACTTGAGAAATGCACACTGGCAGTACCATGGCCATTGTAATGCATTTCAAATGATGTCCGCTGCAGAAAAGGAATGGTTATATAGTAGCAATAACTTCATTTTACTGAACACCTACTCTTTAAAAGGCACTTTACATACACTAACTGAATTTTAACAGAAGTGATTCCAGGTAGCAGGTATTATCCACACCTTAAGAATAAAGAAACTGAGACTCAGATAAGGTAAGTAATTTATTGAATCCCCTAAACTGGAATTCAAACCCTGGTGCCCCTAAATTCAGTCCCTATTTTTCCCATAGAAATGGTGACTTCGCGGTTCAAAACAGCTATAATTCCTAGTTTAAGTAGGGGGGCTGCTTATGTTCTTAAAAATTCCACTGAAAGTACATTTAGATGTTTGGCTTTTTGCTTTCAAATTCTTTCTTCCCATGCAGAATAATGGGATCATTTCAGATATGAAGCAAGTGTCTTATGTACTGCTGTGTATTTTTTCCTACTTTGTAAGTTCCCTGCTTCATTAGAACAGAGTTGTATTTCCAGTTCTTTTAGAGTAAGTAAAGATGTATTTTTATAACTGGAATAAACAGAAAATGTCAGTAGGAAGTTTTTTCAACTATTTCCATGGATCTGGGTAGTTTCAGGCAACAAGAAATGAATCTCAGGATTGAACAGCAATGTGCTTTACCCTTCCAATAACTTTATTGGATGATCAAACCATTTGCTTACCTTAGTCACGAAAATGTTTGTTCTGGGTGTTCACCCTTGTAGCAGCCCTACAGAAGTGGGGTCAGACAAACAGGACTTCAGCCAGGCGTCCTGAACTCCAGCAATATAAACTCAAGCCCTTGCCCAGGACCAACCTCCATCTGCATCTGGTTATCAGCCCAAGGCCCTGATCATCATAGCTTACGTGATCATGAGTTGCACCTGCCATCTTTCTAGGTTCAATGCTGCTTCTGTCCTAAGGAAGCTGTTCCCAAGCAGAGACAGAACATACACGAAGGCAAAGTAAGAATTCTAAATGGCATCCCCTTCTTTGTTCCCAATTTTAGATATTTCTGTAAAGCCTTTGAAAAGTACGCAAGTGGCATATAAAAGTAAAAGGCGGAGTATTAATCAGGGATTCAAGAGACCTGGTTGTTATTCAGGCTCTGCCTTGCGTGCTGGTTGTAATCAACATCTCATTCTATCTGTGGTATAAAGAAAGTATTCTTCCTGTCTCTTTGGGTACCAGAGAGCTACAGGAATAAACAATATACTGTGCTTCAGTGTAACTCCTTAGTTAATAGCAATACTATATAAAAATTATGATAATAAACATTACTGGTCAATCGTAATTATTATTTGTGTTTTGTGGCAGATAGGCTTATTTTCCCCAATTAGTTCTCATGTACCCACAGATACCCTTTTCTTTTTACAGCCCATGATTATCTGCTAATTACACTCTTCCAAATTATTGGCTGGGTAAGAACAAAACATCCATTGCCCTCGCTGTATATTAACTTGATAATATGGCACAAATAATCTTTGTGTTATAAATAGTTCCCTTTCATCCCAGATGCAACTAGAAGGTCAAAGGAAAGGATGCTATAAATGAAGAGAAGCATTCTTCCCATTTTCTGCATAAACACAGTGCTGTCAGTTCTCTTTTCCCTCGCGAGCCTCCCACCGACACTGCCTCACTGTGCAGCCCTGACGATTTCCCACAGAGGCTCGTGGACGTGGGAAGGGTGATGTTTCTCTGGTGATAAGGAGACTCACCAGCTCTCTTTACAAATGTAATCATTCAATAATTCCTGGTTTTGTGTTTTGGAAAGTTAATGCTATAGGTGAAGGTAAATGTCTTTTGGAAATCTTAGTTTTAAGTTGTTTTTTAAAATTGTGGTAAAAATAGTTTTAGGTTAGTTTTTTTAATTTAAGAGAGCTCTACCCTCTTAACAAATTTTAAGTGTGCAGTACAGTTTCAAAAGCTATGTGCACAGTACTGTACCTCAGAATTCTAGAACTTCTTCATCTTGCATGACTGAAACATTGAACAGTAGTCCCCCACTTTCCCTGTCTCACCACATGGTGACCATCATTTCACTTCCTGCTTCTATGAGTCTCACTACTTTAGAAAAATTATGTGTCCTTTTTTCACTTAACACAATGTTCTCAAAGGTCACCCTTGAGGTAGCATATGACAGGATTTCCTTTTTATTGCTAAGTAACATTTGATTGTATGTATATACAATGTTTTCTTCATCCTTCATTTGTTGGTGGACATTTGGGCTGCATTCATGTCTTGCCTGTTGTGAATAAGGCCGCAGTGAACATAGAAGTACAAGTAGCTCTTTAAACCCTGATTTCAGCTGGAATTGTTGAGTCATCTGGTGGCTCTCTGTTTAGTTTTTTAGGAAATGCCATATTGTTTTCCATATTGGCTGTTCTGTGTTAACATTCCCACCAACAGAGCACCAGAATTCCGATTTTCCCCTGTCTTCACCAGTACTTGTTGTTTTCCGGGGTGGTTGGTTGGTTGTTGTTTTCTGTATTGATAATGGCCATTCCAGCAGATGTGAGGTGATGTCTCACTGTGGTTTTGATTTTCATTTTCCTGACGACTAGTGATGTTGAGAATCTTCTCATGTACCTATTGGCCATTTATGTCTTTTTGGAAAAATGTCTACTTAAGTCCTTTGCCATTTTTTAAAACTCAGGTTATTTTCGCTATTAAGTTGTAGAAGTTTCTTACATATTTTGGATATTAACCCTTTATCAGGTAAATGATTTGCAAATATTTTCTGCCCTTCCATAGGTGGACTTTGCACTCTGTTAGTTATTTCTGTTGTTATGCAGAAATGTTTAAATTCGATGCTGACCCACTAGTCTATGTTTGCTTTTGTTGCCTGTGCTTTTGTTGTCATAAGCAAGAAGTCATTGCCAAGGCCAGTGTTATGTAGCTTTGCCCCTGTTTACTTCTAGGAGTTTTATACTTTCAAGTCTCACATTTAAGTCTCTAAATTTGTGTTGATTTTTGTTTATGATGTAAGACAGTAGTCCAGTTTCACTTGTTTACCTACACCATTTTTTGAAGAGACCATTCTTTCCCCATTCTGTAGACTTGGCTCCATTGTTGGAGATCATTTGCAAGGGTTTATTTCTAGGCTGCCTGTTTTCTCCCCCATTAGTCTACATGTCTGTCCTTATGCCAGTACCATATGTTTTAGATTACTGTAGCTTTGTAATATGTTTTGATATCAGGACATGTAAGGTCTTCAGCTTTACTCTTCCTCAAGACTTTTTGTCATCCAGGGTACATTATGGTTTAATATAACTTTCAGGATTGTTTTTTCTATTTCTGTGAAAAAAAAAATAGCATTGGGGTTTTGATAGGGATTGCACTGAATCCGTAGGTCACTTTGGGTACTGTGGCCATTTTAACAATATTGTGTTACAGTCGCTGAACATGAGATGTATTTTCCTTTGTGTCTTCCTTAATTTCTTTTAGCAATGTTTCCTAGCTTTCAGTGTATAAGTCTTTTGCCACTTTGATTCAGTTTATTCCTAAATATTTTATTCTTTCTGATGATAGCATTAATGGGATTGCTTTTCTTAATTTCCCTTTCAGATTGTTTGGTGCTAGTGTATAGAAATGCAACTGATTTTTGTAAATTGATTTTTATCCTACAACTCTGCTGCATTCATTTATTATTCTTAACAGGCTTTTTGGTGGAAACTTTAGGGGTTTCTACATATAAGATCATGTCTTCTGTGAGCAGAAATAATTTTGCTTTTCTTCCTGATTTGGTTGTCTTTTATTCCTTTTACTTGCTTCAGTGCTCTAATTAGTACTTTTAGTACCATATTGAATAGAAGTTGTGGGAATGGACATTCTTGTGTAATTCCTGATCTTAAAGGAAAAGGTTTTCACTTTTCATCATTGAATATATTAGCTGTGGGACTTTCATTGACCAACTTTATCATATTGACATAAATTACTTCTATACTTATTTTCTTGAATATTTTTTATCGTGTAAGGGTGCTGAGTTTTGTGAAATGCCTTTTCTGCATCTATTGAGATGATCATGTGATTTTTATCCTTCTGTTATTGTGGTATTTTATATTGATCACTTTGCGGATGTTGAACCATCCTTGTGTCCCAGGGGAAAATTTCCCTTGATTGTGGTGTATGATCATTTTAATGTGCTGTTAAATTCTGTTTGCTAGTATTTTGTTGAGAATTTTTTGCATCTATATTCATCAGGGATACTGGCTTGTAATTTTCCTTCCTTATAGTGTACTTTTCTGGTTTGGTATCAGGGTAATGTTGGCCTCATTAAATGAGTTTGAAAATGTTTAACAAGGATTTGGCATTCATTCTTCTTCGATTTTTGAAAAAATTGAGAATGATTGCTGTTACTCTTCTTTAAATGTTTGATAAAATCCCCCCAGTCAAGTCACATGGTCCTGGGCTTTGCTTTGTTGGGAGATTTTGATTACTGATTCAGTCTTCTTGCTAGTTATATGCCTGTTCCATTTTCTATTTATTCATGATTTCATCTTTTTTTCCTTTTAAATACTTTATTGTTTATGTTATTACAGTTGTCCCAATTTTCCCCTTTGTCCCCTGCCACTCATCCCTCCTCCCCATTCCCATGCTCAGTCCACTATGATTCAGTCTTGAGAATTTGTGTGTTTCTAGAAATTTATCCATTTCTTCTAGGTTATTTGTTAGTATGTAATTATTCATAGTAGTCTCATAATTTTTTAAATTTCAGCTATAATGTATCTTTTTTATTTCTGATTATATTTGCTTGAGTCTTCTCCCTTTTTCTATATCTGGCTAAGGGTTTGTCAATTTTGCTGATCTTTTCAAACACCAACCCCTAGTTTTGCTGATTTTTTCATTCTCTATTTTGTTTATTTATGCTCTAATCTGAATCATTTCCCTCCTGCTAACTTTGGGCTTAGTGTATTTTTGTTTTCTAGTTCCTTGGGGGTGTAAAGTTAGATTATTTATTTGAGAGCTGTTTTTTAAAACACAGGAGTTTATTACTATAAATTTTCTTCTTAGTGCTGACTTTCACAGTATTGCTCGATTTGATAGTTGGTTAGCCTGAGACTCTCAAATTTTTTCAAAGCTTCTAAAGGCTCTAACAGAAAGTAGCTAGCTCCATGATTCTTTTAATGGCCACTCTTCTTATATTATTCACCTACACTGCTACCACATGAGCCCATGCTTTCCTCTCCACTTCCACGTCGTCCTTGTCTACTACAGGGGAGAATCTTAGGGATTGGGAGATAGTCCCTGCCAGGGGTTCCCTTCACCCACTCACCAGCCCCAGAGAGATCCTGATTGCTATTTGACAGCTGGGTGATCCAGTTCTGTACTATCATGAGAGGCTGATTTGTAGGTCCATTTTTAATACCAAATGCCTAGCCTGGATTCCCTGCAAAAGCAGAATCGAAGATAAGAGTTTGTTTGTGGGCAGTTCATTTGGGGGGAGTGACCCCAAGGAACAGGTAAAGGGAAGAGGAAGACTGAGAAGACTAAGCAGGGAAAGGGGGGAAATCAAAGAGAGGGGTTATTGAGGGATTCAATGGAGTTTGGGTCTTGCAGAAACCCTCTGAGGGTCTGTAGAACATTCATCAGAAACGTCTACCTGTGGACAGAAGGGGGCAGCATTTACTGCTACATGTTACTTCTGGGTTTTATAACCCCTAGGAACTTAATTCCCTTGTTAGAACAATCCTCAGGTCCAAGCCTTAGATCCCCTGTGTCTACTATAGTACTTTGAACAGAAAAGGTACTTAATAATAATTATGTATTGAATGAAACAATCAATGAATGTGCTCTGCTCAGTAGTTATTCTGAGCAGTGAAGAGGGTTACGAAGTCTGCAGTGTTCATCGAACCTTTCCCGTAGGCAAAACCATTAACTGTCGGAGTTCATTTGGGCTATAATAAAATACCACTGACTGTGTAACTGAAAAGCAGCGGAAATGTATTGATCACAGTTCTGGAAGCTGGGCTGTTCAAAATCGAGGTGCCAGCATGGTCGTCTTCTGGCGGGGGTCCTCTTCCGGCTTCAAAGCCGTCACCTTCGTGCTTTGTCCTCACAGTTCATTTAGTGGAAGGGGGTAGGTGGCTTCCTGGGACCTCTTTTATAAGGCACTAACCCATTCATGGGTGTTCCACTCTCATGACTTAAACACCTCCCAAAGCCCCACCTGCTATTCCCATCACACTGGGCATTAGAATTTCAATATACGTGGGGGGAGGACACAAACATTCAGACCTTAGCATTAACCTATGTCTTGAAAAAAGTGTTCACCATCCTCTCAACCTCTTGACCAGGGCCACCATTGGTTAAGGGGGAGTTTCAATGTCTTCCATAGTTTCTTTTTTGATTCATGAATACATAACTTGGTTATATAGTTCTTTGTTTTCTTTAAACACACACAACACAATCCGTGCACAAACACACACCTTTCTTTCTCTGGAGTTAGACTGCCTGGGTTTGAGCCCCGATATCTCCACTGATTCTCTGTGTGACCTTTGGAAATTTGCTTAACCACTCTGTTCCTCAGTTTCTGCACCTACAAAATGACAGTAATTCTACTAATACCCACCTCATGGGACAACTGTGAAAATTACAGGTGATAAATCATGCAACATACTTCACAAATGGATACAAGCCCTCACTCCTGAGAAATTTTATTGTGAGCATATAGTAATAACGGAACTTCAGGGCACTGTTTGGCCAAGAAAAATATCTTCTGTGTATCTCACAGCCCCTGGCATCATCTGAGTACATCATCAGAAGCAATGCTAAAATATTTAACAATTGTCTGGCATGTGCACTAACCAGTGTGGCCACTGATCATTAGCAATCATTATGGCCATACTGGTGTGTATAGGCTGAGTATAAGCATGCAGCCCCTTCAGAACTTTCCCAAAGTAGAGGAGTCCTCTGGTATTCTCCTTGTAGCACTCCTCATCTGTAGGTTGACGGGGTGGTCCAGGAGTGTGCCTAACTCTATGAAGGCAGATTCAGATGGGAGGCAGGTGGCTGAGAGGCCAGTGCCAGGTGAGGGATGGTCACCTCTGGGCAACAGTATTGACTGGGGTGGGGAGGAGCCATTAAATGCCACTCTTAGACCTCCCTCCTGTGGTTTCAGGACATCAGGTGCACTCCGCTGCTGAGAGGCCCTGGGTCTCTTTGCCCATGCATAACACCAGAGCTACATGGAGTCGACTGGCCAGCTCCACTCTCTCAGCTCTCTATAGGGCGCCCACAAGCCCAGGAACTTCCACTCCTGGCTGTATAAGGGCCAGGTATGCAAGCAGGTAACAGACTACTGCCATGACAGTCTGACCTTGAATGGCTGTCAGCCGAAGAAAAAAATTTTATTTTTATTAACCAAAGCAGTGACGACCATGGAAAGCTTAAGGACTTACGGCCTCTGCCCAGGGGCAAACTTTAATCCACTGCCTCAGCTTAGAAAACCAAGAGCTAAAATTTAACAAATCTTTGCTCCATCACTTCAGGGTAAATGGGTGCTTTTGAAAATGGAAGAGGCAAACTGTTTTGCATAATCTTTTTGCAACACATAACCTTAAGGGTGCTCATGCATCATGGAAAAGCCTCAAAGACGTGAATCACCAAAGACCACTCAGAATCTGTGTTGCTGGATTGTCTAATTCTCCTTGCACAAAGCTTATTGCATCAAGAGAGGGAATGAGATGTAGTGGAAAGAATATGCAATTACGAGAACTGATTTTGTCTCTGACCTGCTGTGTTCTGACTGTGGGGACATCAGCCAGGCATGTCACCATTCTGAGAGCATCTTCCTCTTCATCTGTATCAAGATCTTCCTCATACAGTTTTTGGGCCCATATCCCAACCGATTCATGGTGACAGTCTTGAACATGGCCACGAAGATTTTAGGGACACGTCAAGATGTAGCCCTATCCACCCCCCGCCCACTCAAGGCAACTGAGTGAACTCTGGAGTGGATGAAACCTTAACACTTGTTGCCTCTGGATGCCAGCTGTCTTCTGGGCACAACTTACCATTGTGGACCAAGAGTAAATGGGGGAGCTTGTGTTTCAGTTGTCCAAAGAGCATGTCCCAAGGCCCAAAATGTGGGCGGTGGGGGTGGGGGACTAGAAAGCTGGGCAGGGGACCAAGGAAGCTGGGTGCCATATGTTCTATCTTCCTACACATGGGGTATGTCTACACTTCTGCAGTAGAGTGTGCCCCGTTAGTGTTGTTGAAACTGGCTTCAAAACATCTCTAACCAGACATGTGAGTTCTACAGATGGAAATTCCATCACTCTTAAAGCATTTGCTATGAAAAATTGATAAGCTAAAAAAATCTGTTTTATCATGTTTGTCAGCAAAAGATAGAGGGACTATTACTAGCGCCTTTTTCACAAAATCAATTTTTTGCAACTAGTTGAATACTGAAAATTATGTTTGTTTTTAAATCACATACTTGGGTAAATAGGTATTTTATGGGTAATGTCTAACCTGAATTTGAAGAGCTCATCACCCAAAAATATCTTTGTCATGAATTATTGTGTCAAGTTATTATTTAAAAGTTATACAAATCCTGTATTTAGGGTAATCTCTAACACTTGGTATTTTAGTTTTATAATGATACAAATCAGATGTAATAAAATCTCCCAAGCCCATATAGATACTCTCAGACCTCTGTCAGTTTGCTCCGGCATTCTGTATAAGTGTCTTAATTTTTCTGTTTTCAATAATAGGGCAAGCTTGAGGTCCTTCTGAGAAAATTAGTAAGAATAATAGACCATCATGGTTCTGTTCATTCTGCTCCTGAAACGTGTGCTGAACTTCTCTCTGCTTCCATCCTCTCCATCTTCCCTCGCGTCACCTCCTTCTAAGCCATCGCCTTCTGTCACCTGGACTACAGTAATAGCCTCCTGACTGGCCTCTGTCTTCTGATTCCTTGCAATGTGCTCCCCACACAGCAACCAGGTCCTATCACTGCCCTGGGCAGGACCTTGCAGTGCTTTCCTGCCTCACGTTGGAATGAAATTTGAACTCTCAGCCATGTTTACTAGAACCTGCGTGGTCTGGCTCATTGGTGTCATCTCCTGCGTGCCTCCCTGTGCCTCCCTGTGCTTCTGCCCCACTGGCCTGTTTGTTTTTTTAAATTTTTACTGTTTTTCAAGTACTATTTACATTCAATATTATTTTGTCTTAGTTGTAGGTGTACCACATAATGGTTAGACAATCACATACTTTACAAAGTGTCCCCCTGGTATTTCCAGTGACCACCTGGCATTATACTGAGTTATTACAATGTTATTGATTACATTTCCTATGCTGTACTTTACATCCTTGGGACTCTTTTGAAACTACCAATCTGTACTTGATTCTTGAGTCTATCCAAGCCCACTTATCCCTCCCAGCTTCTGTGTTTGCATTTCTCTCTGCCTAGGCTCTCTTCCCTCAGATTCTCACACAGCTGCCTGCTTCCCATTCTTCAGCTCTTGACTCCCCTGATTAGAAAGGGCTTTCTTGGCCATCCTGGTGAAAGCAGCTGTCCAGCACAGGCCACATTCACTATCCATGGGCTCGCCTTCTTTCCATCATGGCACCATTTTTAGCATGCATTTAAATTGGGGGCCACCTTGCTAAATCATTTGTTTCTGCATTTATTTTCAAGCTTCTGCAATGAAAGATAAACTCCCTGAGAGCAGGCAACTCGTCTCCTTTTTTCACCACTGGATCCCCAGTAGCTGGTAGAGTATGTAGCCAACAGTGCTCCCTCAGTAATTACTTGCTGAATGAAGGAATAAATGAATGAAAGGACGCTGCTCTACCAAGCACTCTAAAGTAGTTGTAACAAGTTATAGGGTCAGAAGATCCTGCTAGAAAAGTAGAAGGAAAAGGAGTAGAAATTTCTAAAATTCATGCATTCATAATGACAGTTCTTTGTCAGTTGGAGGAAGAGGCTATCCAGAGAAAAGAAGGTAAAGGTAGAATTCAAATCTAAAAGTGTCTCATTGTAAAATGCACGGTCTTTTTACTGCACAGCACTGGCCGTGAGTGGCCAGGTTCCTTTCACTGATGACATTGTCTAATGGCAGAGGGGTCAACATTATTACAGAATTATTTAAAATGTCATCAAGCCTCCGTGGAATGTTCAGGGTGTTTGGGAACCACATTCTTTCTCATAAATATTACCTCTCTTCCTCTGAAAATATTCCAAGTGACTTGCTAAAACACGGGCCAGCAGGTGGTTTACTCCCTAATGAGGCAAAGCAATGTCAGCAGTAAATTTCCTATATTCTGGATCACAAAGATATGCAAGAAGATGGGTAAAAGAAATGCATATGGTTGGAAATAAATTCATTCCGGGAAACTGATCTAATTGCTTCATTGGACACTATCCCAGAGTTCTGGAAGTCACTCTTTACAATAAAAGGAAGATACTGTAAGAAATTAAGTGGCTATAGAAACCACAAGAGTTGTGCCTGCCATCTCAGGAAGGACAGGCTCTGTTGTACAAGAGGTCAGCTCTCTCTCTCTCTCCCTCTAGTAAATTCTCAGTTCAGAATCATAGCCAGGCAAGCCATGTATCAAAGTCTACAAACAAGTCCGTTTATCCACAGGGCAGGAATTGTCTTTATATATTCTGTTTTCATATTATCAGGTCTAGTCCGTTCTATTGTGCCAAATACTATAACTTCAGTTTGTTCCCACAGCCACCATGTTTCTCCTATTTAATTAATCCTGAAATTGAATTGAGAGAGAGGAGAAGTGGCTTGCCCAGGTCATACAGCTAACAGGTGCTAGGGGTGAGGCTCAGTGCCCTGAAATGTAACTTTAGAAGCCGAACTACACCACTCCACCCCATTCCCTCCTCTGAAGGACCACTCTCCTACAACACATCTTCTCACAGTTGAGAAAGAAAGTGTGGGCTCTTTTAAAATGAAAAAAAATGTATATTACAGTCAGCTAGTTTACTTAATTTATTTTTTATTATAATGCTTATTGTAAGTAAAGATGTAAATTTAGGTATGTATTTCTTACACTTACTTACAGTTCATATAAAACTATAAAACCAAAATATATTCCCATATTAAAAGTCAGCAAAGAACAAGCCAACTAAATTCAAATTAGCACAGTTTAATGTGGGAAATGAATCTTGCTTTACTGAAACTAAACTGCCACTCTCAGCAGGGGCGTGGGAGTGGCCCTGTGGTGGGAATTCTCTTCAGTTCGGCGTGCCTCTAGTACGCAATTCTACCACCACTTTCTCCGTGAAAAATCCCACGGCACCGATGTCTGTGATGACCGTTTGGCCTTCACATGGCTTGAGCATGACATTGACCTATTGGCTCTTCCTCCGTTCTTTTCTCACTAGCCTGTGACAATTGAAACAATGCCACCACGTGCCCACGTGACATAAGTACAGATGTGAATACAGGCACTGACCTCACACAGCAGTGCTCGCTAACCTAAAAATGGAAAGGCCTTTCAAAGTGAGAGGCAACGAGCACTTATTTGAGATTATATAAGAGCGACACAAGAATCATTAATTCAGGCAAAAGCCCAAATCATGTTCCGATTAGTAGACAAAGGCAGTGGGTTACTTGGGACACAGGAAAGGGGAACAACTACATCAACAGAAGAAACGCGTTTCTGTGGGTGCAGACAACAGCATAGGGATGTTCAGTGTAAATAATGTTTTTAATTTTCAGTTCAGTAGCCACAGCAACTGCTTCCTTGTTATTTTTGCAAACAGTTGATTGAGAAACAAGGTTGCCTGGGCCCACCCAAAGTTATTTTGCCCTGTCTCTAACATTCAAGGTTTGAGATGTAAGGCATGCAAGGTGTGCTCTGGCTCCGTTTGTTATTATTATTTACAGTGTTCATCCAGATAGTGTCAAAGTGCTGACAATAAGTGTGTAGGATGGCAAGCTGGGCACAAAATTTAAAATTTTTGGAGAACGTGAAGACCTCAAAAGGGCCCACACACCCCAGTTGAGTAGATCAGTCTGCAGATCAGTCTATTTGAGGTCAAATAATGACACTTACCAGTTTACTAATTATAAACTCGGTACAAGTAACTTCATCCTCTGGGCTCTGTTTCTGCATCTATACAAAAGGAATAAAAAGAATGTAGTTCTTCCTGAGTTGTTGTGAGTGTTAAGTGATACAATGCATGCACATTGTCAAACTCATAAAGAATAAGACAGAAACTCTATAAATATTTTCTAGTATTGTTAATATTATTAGGTTATCAGGGCGTGTTGAGAACAGATGTGCGTACAGTCAGTATAACCCAGGGAAACATTGCCTGGTATTTTGATACAAAAGGGGCTCTTTGGGCACAGAGAAGGCAGTGACAAGAGCAAAGTTACAGCTGATAAATGGCAAAGGTCAAATTCAAACCTCAACAGTCTAGCTCCACAGGTTGTGCTTTTCAGTCCTTGAAGGAGATTGCAAGTTAAGAGGTAAATGAGAAGCACTGGGAACCAGCAGAGCTGCTCCATCCAACCCTGAAACGCACGCAACGAGCCCCATTCACTCTTGGGGCACTTCCCCTGCTCCCTGCAAATGCAGCTGTCGCTCTGGGGCTCCTCCCACTTCATGTGTCACACATGTTAACATAGAGAGAATGCTCTTCAAGCCCCCATCAACATAAACCACTTAGTCCCAGCACCTGGGAGCTTGAGGACTCAGACTAGTCTTCCACTGCCCCCGGGAAGGGTTTGCGTGCCTTGCACAGCTTAAGAAATGTAGTTGCCAGCACTTAAACACCAGGAGGTTTTATAACAATCCAGGTTTCTGCCATCTCATGAAAAATCAGAACATCCAGCAACACTGAGCCTGTATTCCCAGTGATGACAACTGAGTGGAGCCTGGCAGTGAAATGGGCATGAGCGCACCATTTCCCCCATAGTCCCCCCCACCCGCTAAAATCATCTCTTGCCATCAGTAGTAGCCTGGTTCCCATAGGGCACTGAAGTGTGACATCGAGAGCACTCAATATGTGTCAGCTACTCTTTTGAGGCTGTTTGGTTGTTGTTGACTGACTTAGATTCCCCAGCACTGTTTTGAGACTCAAGAGGTGTGGGAGATGGCAAAACAATGGCCACTACTTTTCCACCAGCTAGTGTGCACATCCCTCTGCAGGATGGCTTTGCTGCTCCCCTGAACAAGATCAGGAGCCCATCTCTCTGCCCTGTGACAGCTGGGCTTGGCCATAGGACTTGCTTTGGCTCATGGGCGTTGGTGAATGTGCTGAACAAAAACAGAGGCTTGAAAAGTTCATGTGCATTGGGATCCTCCCCTCTTGCTGCTGGGAAATTGGCCACCATGTAACAAGCCCAGTGGTAGCCCATTGGAGGACACGGGACCATGTGGAGGGAGGCTCCCAGCCATGGGAGCAAAGCCGGGTGGATAAATGAACAGGTTGCTCAGCTAACACCCAAAGCAGAAGAAGTTATTATTTAGGCCACTAAACTATCGATTGGCTTTTATACACAACAGCTAACTAAGAGAGAAACACAGGCTTAGAATGCCCACAATGCTGCACAATAGATTTTGCAGTGATTTTCCTGAGGAGAGGGGTCTTCAACTTCAGCATCCCCTCTCCACAATAAGGCCTAAAGCAAGTGACTCCCCTGCTTTAGTTTATATTCAACTGTCACTGAATAAAAAAGGACAGAACAGAAAGTCAATAGTGAGAGCATATGTAGGGTGTTTTTAAAGTTGTGGAATGGACATTAAGGTAAGTATGCAGAAAACCAAGGTAAAGGCAATTTAGCCAGTTTACAGAGGTCACAGAACATATTTAAAAATGCATATAATGAAACCACTCTAAGATCATACCTTGATAATTTTTCCTAATTGGCAAGATTTTAGTGATGTGCGTATGAATTTATTCTTTCAAAGTTATCAAGGTGGTAATAATAAAAGTAACAGTAAGAAGAAAAATAAGAATAGCTTCTATACAGGGCAGGGGAAAAGTAGGCTTACAGCTGTGAGTCCATGAAACACAGAGCATTCTGGCGTTATTGTCAATTAATTATTGTATTATTTTCCATACAGACAATTGTAAACCTACTTTTGCCCCGCCCTATATTGAGCTCTTACATTCCAGCACTTTTCAGGACTGTTAAAAAGATTTTCTTCTTTAATACTCACCATACCCTGTAGGGGGCATTCTATTACCATGTCCATTTTACAGGTGAGCAAAATGAGTCAGAGAGACTGAGTAATTTCTCCCGGGTTCCACAGCTGGGACTTAACCTTCAGTTTAGCTATATGCATATGTTATTAATGCCTACGCTTTACTATTTTCCTTGAGATAATACTCACAGTAATCCAAGGATTCATAACTATAGAGCTGCTCACAGATGACCTGAACTTGAACAGGAGTTTTTTTCCCCCTTATTTTAAAACATCTGTTTCAAGTGCACTTTCAACTTAAAATGGATCTGCCCTTTGACCCAGCAATTCCACTGCTGGGACTATATCCTAAGATCCCTGAAACACCAATCCAAAAGAACCTATGCACCCCAGTGTTCATAGCAGCACAATTTACAATAGCTAAGTGCTGGAAACAACCTAGGTGC